>CM070033.1:70410463-70446251 GCA_036250615.1 Ptychadena robeensis | reverse complement strand
AAAAAAAAAAACCTGATGGGTTTAAGCTCTTCATATTTCCAAAAATAAAATGGAGTTTACATATATTGTTTATACTGTTATTGGTGCTTATGTTCTGAAGCAGCTATTTAGAATTCAGTATAAATTCTTACACACTTAAATCTGTAAGCAGATTCAGCTTATTGTTTGAATCCACTGTGTTATATAGTACCTATAAATCACATGACAATGTGCAATTTGATTTCTATAAAGAAACAATTAGTTTTACACTTACAGATGTTTTGTTTTGTTTTTTGTTTTTGTTACTGCATAAGGAATAAATGACAAAGTGTCATAATGTTCATTAAAACCTAAAAGTTTTTAAATGTTTAGAAATGTGTATTCATATTATTATAATAAATGATAGAAAACAAGTACAGTGAATATAAAAAGTCTACACATCCCTGGTAAAATGTCAGGTTCCTGTGTTGTACAAAAATGAGACAAAGATAAATAATTTCAGAACTTTTTACACCTTAAATGTGACCTATAAGGTGTATCACTCAAATGAAAACCAAATTAAAATCTTTTAGGTGGGGGGAAGAAAACAAAAAAAAACCTAAAATAATGTTGTTGCATAAATGTTCTAACTGGGGATGAAGCTGTGTTCAGAATTAAGCAATCACATGTTCACATCAAAAGCATGTTAAATAGGAGTCAGCATACACCTGACATCATTTAAAGTTCCTCAGAGTAAGGCTAAGTTTACACTGGCGGTTTTTTACCGCCAGATAAACGACCGATGGCCGACGGTTTTCCGGCTTCTGTGCCATAGAACCTCTATGGGGTCCTTAATTAGACGCCCTGTAATCGCCTGCACTGTTTTGCAGACGACTACAGGGAGTCGTTTATCCCGCGGCTGCGGGAGCGCACTGGCGGAATCGCCAGTGTAAACTCAGCCTAAGGGTTAGTTTCCACATACGTCGGGACCCTCTCCGCTGAGCGTATAGGCTCCCGACGTAGCAGATAGACATTGCCTGCACGGCGGATGGTCTGTTTACACATCCGCCGGTGCAAAGAATCAACATATTCGACTACATTGATCCTTACAGCAGTGGAGCAGTAAAGACAGAGTCTCCGCCGAGCAGGTAAGTGTATCTGCTACGTTGGGGTCCCCGCTAAGCGTATACGGGTCCCGACGTATGTGGAAACAAGCCCTTAGAGTAAGTTCAGCTGCTCTAGTTGGTCTTTCATGAAATCGCATCCCACAGAGAGCTTCCAAAGCATCAGAGAGATCTCAGTGTTAATAGATTTCAGTCTGGAGAAGGGTACAAAAGCATTTCCAACGCATTAGATATACTATGGAACACAGTGAAGACAGTCATCATCAAGTAGAGAAAATATGGGTGAACAGTGACATCACCAAGAACTGGACATCCCTCCAAAATTTATGAAAAGACCAGAAGAAAACTGGTCAGGGAGGCTACCAAGAGGCCTTCAGCAACATTACAGGAGCTGCAGGAATATCTGGAAATATAAAGTGGCAAGACGAAAGCCTTTTCTTACGAAGAAAAACATCCAGGCCAGGCTACATTTTGCAAAAACACATCTGAAGTGCAAATGCAATGGTAAAAAAAAGTGTTATGGTCTGATGAAACCAAGGTTGAATTTGCTTTGGGGCTCTTTTTTTTCAGCTGGAACTGGGGTCTTAATTGAAGTAGGAAGAGGGAATTATGAACAGTTCCAAATACCAGTCAATATTGGCACAAAACATTCAGGCTTCTGCTAGAAAGCTGAACACGAAGAGGAACTTCATCTTTCAGCATGACATCGACCCAAAGCATACATTCAAATCAACAAAGGAACGGCTTCACCAGGAGAAGATTAAAGTTTTGGAATGGCCTAGCCAGAGCCCAGGCCTAAATCTGATTGAAAATCTGTGGGGTGGTCTGAAGACGGCTGTGCACAGCTCTCGCAATCTGACAGATTTGGAGTGTTTCTGCAAAGTCAAAATGTGCCATGCTGATAGACACATATCCATAAAGACTGAGTGCTGTAATAACATCAAAAGGTGCTTCAACAAAGTATTAGTATAAGGGTGTGCACTCTTATGCAACCACATTTTTTTATTTTTATATTTTTTCTTCTCTCTACCTAAAATATTTCACTTTGTTTTTCAATTGAGTGGTACAGTTTATAGGTCACATTAAAGGTGGAAAAAGTTCTGAAATGATTTATCTTTTACCAGGGGTGTGTAGACTTTTTTATATCCACTGTATGTATATAAACATTAGAATTAAGATTAATATTCTTTCTCAGAACCAGAAACAAACAATCTGCATTATAACGGTCAGAATGTAAATAAAAAATTATAATAAAATGAAAACAGAATTTTCAGAAAAAGTACAAAGCTGAAACCCCATTATAGTATAGATATGTCTACAGATTTTTGAGCTACAAGTCAGCTTCACTTTGTGGTTTAGTGGTTTTCATGAGTATCAGGTTTTTGCCGCTTTACACATCCGAGAAAATGTAATTTTTTCTGTTCTTTTTAAAAATCAATTTACAGTGTGACATTTAATAAAATATCTTTTGTGCAGCTAATAAAAATGAGCTTCAATCTCACTCCCTCAACAAATAAGCCACACAAGTCAAAATATGGCCTCTGATACAGTTTATAGCTTAAGCTTTCATGTCAGTCTTTCCTATAAAAAAAGGCCCATTATTTATTAATAGGCTTCTATGTTTTAAAAGTTTCTTTTTCTTGTCGGGAGAAAAAATCATTTGCCTTTTAATGGGGTGTCAGATTTGTTTTCCAAACCTTCTAAAAGGTTATCATTGTTACATATGGACAAGTGCTTTTTTCAGAATCAATGTAAACTCTGTTACCGTGGTGATTTACGGCTGTCCCCTGGTAGCTGTAGGAAAACTTAATTTCACCATTTTGTAAAGTGGAGGGGTGGGACTCATTCCATGGTTAACTATTTTCACATGGGGTAAAAAGAAAAAGCAAGCATCTAGCACATACTAAATAATAGATGATGGGTTCTTACAAAGGTTTTAGTTTAGTGCATATTTGCTGTCTGGTATAGTTCATGGCGTAGAAAAATGACTGGTCCAATTAGATATGCAGTAAAAATTGTTGACAATTTACTTGGAATTTCCAGAGATTTTGAACTTATGAGCATGGAAGACTTAAGCCTGATCCTTACCCTGGGTTCAATCAAGACAAGTTAAAAATGCTAGCAGTTTGTTATCTTTTCTCCTGGTGTATTATATGAATCATGAATAGAGTGCTATGGAGAGCAAAGGATAAAGGAAAACTTTTATAAAACACAAATATTTCATGTATTAAAGTGAAACTAACAGATATTTTTCACTTTTAAAAGTAGTGACCAAAGGTAACAGGGTTCTGTGAATCCTTTTAATCATGGAATTGCTTTGTTACTAATTGCTGGACTAAACCATCTGGAGCTAAACTCCACCTACCCTTAAACTGGCCATACATGCATTGATCCGTAGGCAATTTTGCGGCCAACCGCAAAGTATAGTCCAGCACACAAGGAGTGCGCTTTGATTCTCTGAAAGACCGGCCATATCTTGTTGACATCATCACACTGCAATAGGCCGCTCAAGGATCGTGCAGGGATCGCTGCATGTATGGCTGGCTTTTGTCTCCCATCTAATGAGAACACCTTTGTTGGCAAATGGACTGCCATCACTGAACACAAAAGAATCTAGGCGCCCGTATAAACAAGCCCTTAGTGAAAGTTGAAGATAGCTGTAGTTGAGTTGTCCTGGGTAATACCACATGGCTACAAATTACAGGTGTCAATTACAGCTAACAAAGACACCTAACACTTAAGAGGCATGGTTACAGAAACTGGGAGTACTCTGTGCAGGGGTAACAAGTGCACAACATACAAAGTGCAAGAATCAGTAGTAGGTAACACACAGACAAAAATAAAAGAACTAAAAAAAACACAGCTTGTTGCTTTCTACCAACATTCTATAAAATCATAAGTAAAAAGTTAGCCTGCCAAGCAAAACCATCTTATTCTAAATGCCTAGGCAGGCAATGTTCCCTGTTCAAATTGTACATTGACTGTACCTGTATCTATTCAGTACCTACATGACTACTTTCTCCTATTATGACCAGAAGATGGTCAGTGGAATCCCTGAAAGATGGTCAGAGGAACCCCTGAGCTCAATCAACAAGTTTCTTCAACTGGTAACTTTCCATCAATGGAGTAGTAGAAAAGATTGGATGTAACATCATATTGTTTTTAGTGAAGAAAGAATAAATTATTAGGAAAAAAATCTGCCTACAAATAAAAATGTTTGCATTTTTAGTAAAACGACTTAAAAGGAGAACTAATACATGTTAATTTCATAAACTTGGACCCCAGATAAGTTAAGGCCTGCAGATTAGAAGTTACTCTATTGAAAAATAGGCAAATGTGTTGCATCAGTAGAACATTATGTTGAAATTAAAATTACACCTACAAAACACTGGTCACAATAAATCCTCCATTTATAACATTGCTTTTGCCCTTACAGTATTTATTTTAAGCTCTGCTATTAGATGCTTTCATATTTCTGGCATTCAAGGAATACATTGCATCAACATGTATTGTAGCCAAAATGAATAGTGCTAAAATAAACAAATGCATTTCTACATTATTATGTCCCCCAGGGGCTTTGAGCCACAAAATACGTGAACTTTTCACGTTTCAACAGCATTTGGCATTACTTTAAATAATTAAAAAAAAAAAAATTAAATAAATAAACAAAAAATATGACCCAGAGCCCTCAAATATTTATTACAGTGTACAAAGTAATGTATTTTGTCCATATTTTGGGCATAAGTAAATTAGGGTTATTATTCTATCACAGTATATTAACATGAAAAAAGCAAAAAAAATGTGTGTGTACTAGATGTTATATAAGAAAATAACTGCCAATTGATATATATTTTAATTAAATGTTGTAAAGGTGTTAGAAAACAAAGCTTTCAGAAGATTCTGCCTTTGCCTATGTGTCAATTATTTGAGAATGACCTCTGATATCAGCATAATACGTTTTTCAATAGGATTAAAGGTATGCAAAACAGCGCTTCTTTTCAAATGTAGTAGGTAACCCTTTGGATGGCACCACCAAAAGCATGATTCATGTATTTCCACAGGGATTACATTATCAACATTGCAATTACTGCACTTACCTCTCATGGGATTTGAAGAAAGGTTTAATTAACCATAAAACCCCAAATTATTTAAATAGCAAATATTTACATCACAACAGTGCATTTACTATGCCTAACCATATAGCATACATCATTATATTCAATTGGAACTATTTTGGAATGTATGCTATTTCATAAAATGGATATTTAAGCAGCCAATAAATACGGGTTAATATTAAAAAGCTTGACGGCTGTATGTAAAACCAAATGAAAAATGTAATCTGTTTTTATATCCTTGAAACTTTATCCCTTTTATAGTTATGTATTAATGGATTATTTAAAATGCTGAGGAATTTTATATACAGCATTTGTTGTGTATAAGGTCATGCCACCCACTTCTTCTAGGTATTTTGGAAATAGTTATGTCATTGTTGGTTTGTGGTAAGTGTAAACAGTACATAGATTTATTTTAATATTTTCATCAAGTTGTGGAGCATAATTTAATCAGCTGGTTGATCCTCATAAGGTTAATGCAGAACTCTAGCCACACAGCAGCTGAAATGTATAAATGCGACTCTAAAAAAAAACAAAAAATTGAGCCAGTTTTTATTTGGTATCACCAGCCTTCTTCTGTATGCTCACGTATACTGTATTCTGCATAAACACCTTACTTTGCAGCTACTAGCATCTGAAATGTTATAATTACAGCATTGTGCAATACATTGAAATGCTGAACTTTCTGCTTGTGTGTGTTTTATACCCTGTAGTAGGAGTAGTAACCTATAATGATGAGCGGCATAGGCAACATTCGTATTCGCGGCATCCCGCAAATTTTATGGAAAACATTCGGAAAATATTCGCATTCGGCAATATTCTGGGTTCTTTTTTATTGCGAATATCGGCAGTTTTTATTGCGAATTTCACTCGCACAATATATGTTTAACATGGTGTGAATTTTTTAAAAGTGACGATTTTCGCAATATTCGCATCACCCCAATATTCGATGTAAAAACTGTTGATGGTCGCAGGGAGTGTTGCTAAGCTCTTGTTGCAGCCTTCCCATTCGTCCACTTGCATTGAGAGGCATGTGTAATGGAAAAAAATACAGAATATCCGGAATTGTGAATATTCGGCAATATATTCACCATCTTCGCAAATTTCCGAATTGCCGATATTCGCGATTAATATTCGGAATCCGAATATTTGCGATCATCAGTAGTAACCTACACACAAATATCAAACTTAAACCATTTTTTTTTAATTCAATGCAAACGTTTTTAAGTTACATTTAAATACTGTTTATTGAGAACAAATTGGTCTAGAGATATGTAAATTTTCAGCTGTATATGTTCAGTTTTTTATTTTTCAAATCACAAAGCGTCCCCATTGATTTTTTTCTTATATTCTATTTATATTACCAGTCTGAAATATTTAGGCATCCAAGTCTCTGGATTTTCTGCAAATCCCCCCCCCCCTGATTTTGAACTCCATATAGAAATCATTAAATTAGAAATGCAAATTTGGTCCTGGCTTCCTGTTGTGGGGGTATGGGTCATGTAAATTAACATGGTCTTACTGTCTAAAGTATGTTGCCACTCTTTTCTCAAAGTTCTTATTGGGCACTTCTTGACTGATTGTTGAAAGACTTTGTTTGAGACAAAAATGTACATAAATGTATGTATTGTCATGAACCCATTGTGCCACGATTCCTATCTCTAAGGGTGTTGTCTATGTAAACTTTCCTGAGGGGAAGACCAGGTTGCTACCTCTTTAGGCAGCTGGTACAGAGGGCACACAGTGCTGCAAAAACCAACAGCATGCTGTGACCATGGCTGAAGGGGAACTGTGGAACAGATCCAAGCCAAGCACAACAGTAATCATCGTTGAACATGGTGTCCAGGACTGCAGTGGTAAGTAGGGAGGCAGTAGCACACAGCAGCCACTGTTACACCTATTTCACACATCCCTTTCACAATTTCCCTGCACAAAGACTTCATATCTGTATACAACTGCACAATTTAATACCCCAACCCTAAATTGAATTATCATATACATGCAAGGTCTTTTAAATGTGTGTGCCTATCTGTGTGTCTTTCAGTGTGGGTTGAATGTACGTGTCTACATGTGGGGTGCAATGGAAATGAAGACGCTTGAGGGTGGTGTTTATGTCTGTCAGAGCGCAGTGTCCTCAAGATCTGTGCTTAGGAACCTTAAATCTCAACATTACCCAATGTCCTCAATCAAGTTTTGCTGTCCTTCTAACCAGCTGTAATGGAAAACTATACGCAAGTAGATGGACATTCACCTTGTCCAGATGCTTCAGTCTTATGTCATGCAGCACAACACAGCAAGTTTGGCTGATTTGATCAACTATACAGGGAGTGCAGAATTATTAGGCAAATGAGTATTTTGACCACATCATCCTCTTTATGCATTTGTCTACTCCAAGCTGTATAGGCTCGAAAGCCTACTACCAATTAAGCATATTAGGTGATGTGCATCCTGTAATGAGAAGGGGTGGTCTAATGACATCAACACCCTATATTAGGTGTGCAATAATTATTAGGCAACTTCCTTTCCTTTGGCAAAATGTGCAACAGGGTCGCAAGAAGATGTGTGGAACAACAAAGGCGCAAAATAACTGCCCATGAACTGAGAAAACAGTCAAGCGTGCAGCTGCAAAGATGCCACTTGCCACCAGTTTGGCCATATCAGAGCTGCAACAATCACTGGAGTGCCCAAAAGCACAAGGTGTGCAATACTCAAGAGACATGGACCAAGGTAAGAAAAGGCGAGACGACCAACCCACACAAGCTGAAACGTCAAGACTGGGCCAAGAAATATCCTCAAGACTGATTTTCTAGAGGTTTATGGACTGATGAAATGAGAGTGAGTTTGATGGGCAGATGGATGGGCACGTTGCTGGATTGGTAAAGGGCAGAGACTCCAGTCCGACTCAGACGCCAGCAAGGTGAGAGGTGGAGTACTGGTTTAGGCTGGTATCATCAAAGATGAGCTTGTGGGCCTTTTCTGGGTTGAGGATGGAGTCAAGCTCAACTCCCAGTCCTACTGCCAGTTCTGGAAGACACCTTCTTCAAGCAGTGGACAGGAAGAAGTCTGCATCCTTCAAGAAAACATGATTTTTCATGCAGGACAATGCTCCATCAGATGCGTCAAGTACTCCACAGCGTGCTGGCAAGAAAAGTATAAAAGAAGAAAACTAATGACATGGCATCCTGTTCACTAGCTTGAACCCCATTGAGAACCCGTGTCCATCATCAAATGTGTGATTACAAGGAGGGAAAAAACATACACCTCTTGAACAGGTCTGGGAGCTGGTGGTGCTGCTGCATGCAATGTTGATGGTGAACAGATCAAAACTGACAGAATCCATGGATGGCAGCTTTTGAGTGTTGACAATGCAAACAGAAAGGTGGCTATCATGGGCAACTGATTTTGTTTTTGTTTTTTTTTTTGAATGTCAGAAATGTATATTTGTGAATTTAGATGTTATATTGGTTTCACTGGTAAAAATAAATAATTGAAATGGTATAAATTTGTTTTTGTTAAGTTGCCTAATTATGCAACAGTAATAGTCACCTGCACACACGATATCCCCTAAAATAGCTAAAACTAAAAACAAACTAAAAAACTACTTTCTAAAATATTCAGCTTGACTAATTAAGAGTTTTTGTGTTCATGACAAAACTGGTTGTTGTTCAATAATAAAAATTTTCCTCAAAAAAACCACTTGCCTAATAATTCTGCCTCCCTTTAGATTGATTTTAGCTGGGCGGCTGAAAGGATTTGGTTTATCGATCAATTCGGTCCACGTCGTATCCTGCAATCACCCACGAACATGTTCGGAGAACAGCCTCGTAAAGAAACAGATACACCACAGGTTGTGGTATCAAGAAGCTGTTTCTGTTTAATGATTCTGCTCAGATCTTTATACCTGAGATAAGAACTTATTAACACATGGTGGTTTCAATCACTTACATATGTTATATTATCCCCTGAAGCTCTAATTGGTAAGGCACTCCTGTTTATCAACTACATAGCATCAGTTGGTAAATGAAAAGACACAAACTAGTTCACGGGTTTGTCGGTAGTTTAACCTGTAAAGAGGAGACACGAGAGAATACAAAATGTAAATTAGCTACTTTCTATGTGAGTTTCAGCTTGTGTCCAAAATGGATGACAAGATAGACAAAATGGAAGGTAGACGGCTGTATATATCCCTCAAGGCACAAAAATTATCGCCTTCATTTACAAATAGAATAAATTACAAAGTAAGAAACAAATGTATTATGACCTCAGCATTGTTTTTTTTTAAGATTGCCTGCATCAAGTTTATCTTGATTTCATGTATATCTAACTATTTATGTATCATGACAAATTTGTTTCAATAAATACACAGTTTATAAATTTCAATCTATTACAGCCAGCATTTTAAAATATTAGCCAACAGATGGAATTGACAGGCTTAATAGGCTAGCGCTAACATCATCTCCCCATCTACACCTCTGTATTGGATTTCAAGCAACTGATATCTGTGTGGACATGTGAAGGTATGGGGCCTGCATTTAAACACAGAAATTCAATCAATATCTCGACTCTCAACAGAGTTTACTAGATTACATCAGTTAGAAGTGACCATCTGGTCTAATCTCTGGAGTTTCCAGGTATCATGTAGATCTTTTTTTCACTAATGTCATTTTTATTTGTTTAACATTAATGGACTGTAGAAAACATTGCTATATAAAATAACTCAATTTGATTTCATAGAAGTCAAGCATCTGTTTCTCTAGGGTCACTTTACAGTGTTGCGAATAGAACAACACATTTTATTACAAATTACAGAATATATATAGAGTTATGAAGGGCAGTAACCATGTCAAAGTGGTTTGGGGGAATAAAATTAAACATTTTATATTTTGCCTTTAATCTCTTTTTAAAAGTGAACACAATAATTAGATTGAGTATTTCATGCTGTTAGCTGCCCTTTATTTCAACACATATCAAACTGAGATGCTTTTAAAGGATAAAACCCTGCATATAGATAAATGGGAGAGTGCACTGCAAGGATAGACTTACTTTTTCCTTCAGAACTGGTCTTAATTCTCTATCTTGGGCTGATAGAATAACTCAAACAAACCTCTCTTTACTGTTTTGCCTGATGTAGGATTTTCCCTGCTTATTAATTTATAGGTCTGTTTTGCTGGAAGAACAGAATAAAAATATTAAATAGTCGCACTCAATTGTTACCAGTAATCACAGTGGGAGTGATGTCTGTGGTCAAAGAGACCATCAGGTGGTGTATAGAACTGGGTAAAACTCAGGGTAGAATGCAGGTAAAGAACTTGACCCCAGACGGACATCACCACTCCTTGCTAAGCTTTCAATGGACCTCCTTTGGACATCAATTATTATGAGTGCAGAATTTGTTAACTTTTTATTTTACCACCAACAAAATTAACTTTGGTGCACTGGGTTTTTAACCTTGTGTCCCTATTCTTATTTGCATTGCTGTAGTAACAATGCAACGTGCAGTATGCTGGATAATAAGTGTCACAAATCAGCGGGTGTAAACCCACTGTGCCATGAGTCCTACTTCCTCTAAGGGCATTGTCTAAGTGAAACCACTCGTTCTTCACAATACCCCTAAAGGTGGGGATAGACTTTCACCAGGGCAACACCAGGTCGCTATCTCTTAAAGGGAGAATGGGCACATGAGGCAGCTGGTCCAGGGGGACCAGGGGATACCAGAAAAAAAGGCACTAGAGGCCCTAATTTATACAAAATTAACTTCAAATTTTCAGACTAGACCATACAACAGCAATTCCATATGTGTGTACTAGCTAAGTGGCTCATTCCACATACAGAATGATAAGTGCAGTGAATATGTAACCTTCTTCAGACTCTACATGTCTCCAGAGTGAAACATTTTGTTTCTGGGTAAGCAGTGGCCATACTCCTAGTGAATACAGATATACAATGTGTTCCAGCACTGCTCCCCTTGCTTTTTTTCTCTTCTCCTGTACGGAGTCAATTAGCCCTGGGTAGTTCAGAGTAACTGCAGTCTGTTTGGAGACAGGGCATAATAAACATACATTTAAATGTTTCCTTTATGGAAAATAGTTGTAGAACTATTGTTGTAGATGCTAGAGTTGTAGAGTTGTAGATGCTCTGCTGCATCAATAGGACGCACTCCCGATGCTACAGGAGTGCGGCCTGCACCACAAGCTGTGGGGATGTAGCAGCGCGCACCTTGATTACGCCTAGCGCAGGTAATCTACAGTGGACACATGCTCTTAGTGACACTCAAGCACAAGGAGTGACAGCAGGTTAAATACATGCTGTCAGTTGGCAGAAAGTGTTGTGAAAGTGGCTACCCAAGACCCGTCACAACAGCTACAAAAAGGTGCTAGCATGTACAGTATGTATGGAACAGTTATGTGCTTACAGTGTATCAGGAAATCAATTACAACATATCACTTTTTCCCCATTTGGTTATGTTGCAGCCTAACTCCAAAATGGATTAAATAAAAAAAAATCTCAGAATTCTACACACAACACATCATAATGACCATGTGAAAAAAGGTTCTGGCAAATTTCTTTAAAATGAAAAAACTGAGAAATCACATGTGCATAAATATTCACAGTCTTTGCTCAATACATTGTTGATGCACCGTTTGGCAGCAATTACAGCCTCAAGTCTTTTTGAATATGATGCCACAAGCTTGGCACACCTATGCTTGGCTAGTTTCACCCATTCATCTTTGCAGCACCTCTCAAGCTCCATCATGTTGGATGGGAAGCATCAGTGCACAGAAATTTTAAGATCTCTCCAGAGATGTTAAATCAGATTCAAGTTTGAGCTCTGTATGAACCACACAAGGATATCCAGAGTTGTCCTGAAGTCCTGATCAACCCTTGCCCCAGCCTCCTGAGCACTCTGGAGCAGGTTTTCATTCAGGATGTCTCTGTACATTGCTGCAGTCATCATTGCCTTTATCCTGACTAGTCTTCTAGCTCCTGCCGTTGAAAAACATCACCACAGCAGGATGCTGCCACCACTATGCTCCATTGTAGAAATGGTATTTGCCAAAGGGGCATCGACAAAGTATTGATCAAAGGCTAAGAATGGTTATGTACATGAGAAAAAATTAATGTAATCCATTTTGGAATAAGGCTGTATTATAAGAATATGTGGCAAAATATACTTTTTTGGATGCACTGTATGCACTATATAGGTGGTTAAGTTAAGGAAGAGGCAGCATGAAATCAGTTACAAATACTGTAGGGCCTAGGTATGCTTTAATGTATAGTCTGCAATTTTTGTACATAGTAGCTTGTGATTAGGCATAGCAAGTTATCCTAAGAAAAGTTATTCTACAAGAAAAATCAAAGAAGCACATGACCAATTTGATCAGCTGATTGGGCTAATCTTGACCCTGATTTGCTAGTAAGGATCATTTAAGCATGTCTTATTTCTGCTTATTGCGTAAAACAGGCTAAAACAGGATCAATCAAAGCAGTACTGATTAATAGGTTCGTCAAATTGATCATCTCTCTTGCAAGGAAACTTTTCCTATGAGAATTGGCCATCCCTTCATGTGATAGACTTTTATCTCAATGAAGATTGCTTTCGAAAAATGAAGATATACAAAGGATATACAATTATTTAGTCCTGTATTGTAAATTTTCATTGCTCTGCATTGCATTGTCCAATGTGCAAATATAGGTATAGGCATCACGTGATCTAACTTGCTCCATTGTACCAGAAATTGTGTTTGTGGCATAAAAAAATTAAACACATTTGCACAATTAAACAACATCACATTGGTTAAAAAACAAATGTATTAATGTATAATTCCTGCAATTATTTTATTATTTACAACTTGGATAATTATTATGCCATAAAAATCCATCAACATATTTTCCATCAAACAATTAGGATAGAAACTTAATTTTGTGACATGATAGATAACAATAGATGTTAATGGCTATGTTAATAGCTATGGTGCTGTTCAATTTAAGGTCGTAAAAAGGCATAAGTCATTTAGAAGTATTTGAAATGGCTTATGAAACAGCCATGACAGCATCATAAATATCTTTTTATATGTAATGAGAAGGAAAAGGGAAGCATTACGCTCGCCTGAATATTTATGTAGGTTACAGTCTGAAGTAGTCTGTTATTTTTAAGTATTTTGATAAACATTCAAGTGGCACGGTTAATTGCTTGAAAAGAATTAACACTGAATTTTTAGGGTACCTCATAATGCTATTCTTAAGCAGGGTACAGACGTGCACATATGGGCCGGATCGATGGCTGCTTCGAGTGCCGTGCGCGCTTATGGCCATCTATCTGGCCCATATAATATGCCACTTTGGCTTTTTTCGAGCGGGACCAATCAATCCCGCTCAAAAACAGCCATATCGGACATGACCGTTAAATAAGACCGATGTCCATTGCTTTACATGGAAACCGCGGGTCTCCATGTAAAGCATTAGCTGAGCTGTAGAGAGCAGAGCTATCTACCCAGCTCCGCCGATATCTGACAGCAGCGTGATGACGGCCTCGCGCTGCTGCAGGGAACATCGGACGGCTCAAATATCGAGCTGTCTCCTGATTCCAGGAGACAGACAGATTCTCTAGGAGAACTGGATAGGACAATCAAAAGTCCAGTCTTGAATACAAACATGTGGGGGCCATACAAATTACTGATTACCATTTTGAATTGGTGCAATGATATTTCAGCAAATAGGTCTAGCCAATTGCCTGAGGGCCCTTTCACAATATATGCGCTGTGTCATGTTTTTGTAGTTTTAACCATACTGCATTTTCTCTTGGTAGAAAATCAATTCTACCATTCACACTACATGCATGCATGATTTTTAAACAAGCTGCTTCATGCATTTTTGATGCGCTGCAGTCATAATATAGCTTAAAAAAACAAATGCATTAACTCATACCTTAGAAAAACACATGCCTTTAATAAACACATAGAGCATTTGAAAGAGCCCTCAATGTTTCAGTTTTTGGTGACAAATTAAGCCCTTGGTAGGCTAAGCTCCAGATATCTAGGAACAAGGACACAAGGCAGACAACCTAGTGCAACAAAGTAAAGTACTGTAAATGGTAAAAAAAAAATAAAACTAAAAAAAAATTAAATACATTAAAGGAAGTTTGTAAGGATTGATGTCTCAGGGCCATGTGCTTACCACTTCACTTCCTGGTAACGGATGCGGTCCCTTTCTAGTTACAGATGCTGGACGACTCAGCAGGATCAATGGGACGCATTTCAAGCGGCAGCTCTTTGTCAACCAACTTCGCCAAGACAAAGAGTTTTCTGTTGTCTTTTGTTTTATTTTTATTTTCCCATTTACAGTACTTTACTTTGTTGCACTAGGTTGTGCGCCTTGTTTCGTTGTTCCTATTTGTCTGTTACAGGGGGGGGGGGTGCACATCCCCCTAATTTTGAGAGCATCACATCTACATGCAAATTAAACACCCACTCCTCATACTGATCCAATTTTACTCTGTAACTTTTGCCCAAGCCCCATACGCCTACTGAGGGCCCTTCTGTCCACTGATATCACTGTAACTGTTGTGTGCAACTATTTTTTACCTTTCTAAGCTCCAGACATCTGCCAAGATGCCTGGCCTCTTCTGGAATGAATGTTTGTGAGACATCTTCATCATGGTGGGATTCAGGGGCATCGTCCCACAAGGCTCAAAAAGCAGCACATCACAGCCCGACTGAGGGAGAGGCCTAGGAACACAATTCACACAGTGAAATATGGTGGGAGCATGAAGCTGTGGGGCCCTTTTGCAGCCTTAGGCACAGGGAGCCTTATTCGGTGTATGGCAGGAAATAAGATTCTTATGTCTTGGTTTAGGTCATCTCTGGATCTTCCAACAAGACCAGCAATGACCCAAAGCATACATCAAATTAATCAAGCAGTTACTCAAGGATACCAAAACCAAGATCCTGGAGAAGCCCACCCCTCAATCCTATTGTGATTTTGTGGCAGATTCTCAATGTGAATGTCCATGCTCAAAAACTATGCAATTTGGACCAGCTAGAAGATGGAAGAATGGGCCAAAATTCCTCAGGAGACCTGGCCAACCTAGTAAAGAACTACTCAAGGAGATTGTTGTCAGGTGTGGTTCAGAAAAAGTAGGCTATTGCTTATAAGTGGCCATGGAACAAAAATTTTGGATGTCTCAATTTGTTTTTTTTCTTGTTTAAACTTGGTTTAAATATAAGTAGTTGTAAAAATAGAGTTGTATTCACTAGTATAGAGCTAATTACTTTCTCAGCAAGCTTTTGTTAGGCATGCTCCATGATACAAGGCTTAGGCCTAGGAGGATGATGATATTAGCTGTCTGCCTTTGTCCCCAAACCCAAGGATTGACATTTCTCCTCCTCTTTTTGGTTCCTAAAGACATTGGCTACTGGATTATGATAGTGGGTTACCTAGAAAAAAATTGGGTTGTCCCAACAGAAGAAAAGCAGGAAGTGAGCCAAGAAGGCTAAAGAAATTCTGATCTATGCACAGAATACCTCCATAAAATCTAGTTAAAAAAAGAACTCTTTTATAGCTAGATATACCGTATATTACAAATACATACTGGATCGTAAAAAAAAAATTTCAGTTCCTGCTACAATGCGATTGATCAGCTGTGATTATATACAGCAATGGTCACATATATAGACCCCTGTGCTGCATTTTACTCTGAAATTGTAGGTTAAGCAGGAACAAATTCTAGAAATAGTTACTTTGTAAAGAATAGCCCATATGGCAAGCACACATTTCTTTTTTTCTGGAACAGGAAAATATCTACTTAGTTATAGTAGTAGAGAGTACTTAGAGATAGGTAAGTGGACTCCCTAAAATGCATACAACGTAAATTGGCGCACCACCTCCTTATTGCCGCAAAGTTAACAATTGCTTGTAATTGGAAAAAGTAATTTTTACCCCTCCGAGAATTTAGGAACAGGGTAGATAACATCCTACTTAATGAAAAGCTAATAGTATCTTGGAGGACAAACATGAGCGATTCCTGGCTATTTGGGAGCCCTGGATTCAGGAATACCACCGACCATGACCAGGACAAGCCTGACACACTTGTAGCCTTGTGGCTACCTCTCCCAGTTTCCCTATACTGAAGGGTGCATCTCCCCCCTGGAATACCCCTCCCCTCCCTTCTTCTACCCTCCTAATTCTATTCTACTCGCTGTTCTGTTTTCCCCTTCAGCCCAACTGGGGCATGCCCCTCCTTTATTTTTTGTTTGTTTGTTAAGTTACCCCACCTTACTTCTTGTTAATGCGTTCTATTGTTATTTTTTCAGTTTTGCCCATGAAACCTATAATTTGCACATTTATAGTTCCATTTGTTTTTCAACATTGCTGCTTTGGATTTCTTGGGCCTGTTCAGATCCTTACGTGATCTGCTTATTTATGTGTTGAGCTGATATGTTTTATATGCATTTGCATTTATTTGTAACAGGCACTATGGGTGTTGCTTGCCAATATTTGTATCTGTATCTATGTATATTGAAAATTAATAAAAAAATTTAAACAGAGATGGTTAAGTGACCATATTATTTATAAGAAATAATAAAACTTAATGCAATACCACTGCCCACATTGATCTTGACCTACTTGTTGCAGAATGTAAAGACACCTTTCTAATTATATATTTGTTAGAAGTGGAGTAACTATCAAGTGCTAGGTTGTCTCAAGAACCCATGGTACCTGCTCAGGTGGAAATCACTAGATTTATATTTCATATATTAGTTCTGTTACCATCTTGATTCCAACACATCTATCTATTAAATGCAATATATCTTTCAATGTTAAATAAACCATCTCTTTAATGATAAAATCTAATGACGGTAGCACATACACAAATTCATTAGAGATTTATATGGTAATACAAAATAATTAATTTATGAAATAATACTGTATTATATGCTATTTTCATCCATACGCATGTTTCTTGAAATATAACACCAACAATGGGATATTATATTACACAAATGTAATTCCCTAGTTTCATTTGCCAGCACGAGATGTGCTTTGTACAACTGAACTAAGCTCATTTAATAGATAAATTGATATGGCAAAAATAGAATCACTTGAATACAAGTTTTCAACAAAATAAGGAGGGGGGAAAAAAGCACCCCTCCCTGTTGATTACAGCTCTTTTCCTGATTCAACAACAGGTTGCATCTATTACATATTCCCCTTTTTTCGTTTTAAACTGTTGTAATTTCCTTCCTCATGTTGAGGATTTTTTATTCATTGTTTCCTTGCAGCAGTGATTGATGTTCTGAGCTGCTAATCTCTCTGAATGATAACTATTTTCATGTACGTTCATGAGTCTATGACATAGGACGCTTGGCCGGGTCTAGTGCTGACTACTTATTTTGTACCTCATTTACATTTCAATCTCAGCCTCATGAATGTAAAACCTAGGCTGCAAATTAATAACGGGGGGAATATGAGAACGCTATGGAGTACGGAGCACAATGCAAATCCACCAGAGTGCAAGCCACAGCCATTGTATTTCAGGAGACCCTCATCTATCGTTCTGCTCTGAATGACATTACATAGAATGGCAAATCCAGAGTGACACAAATTTATTTTTTTCCAGTGACACAGTATATTTTCATGGAATGAGGTGCTATCTATCTAGGGACAAATTAGTTTCCATGAAAAATTTAAATGGTTTCTGTGGAGAGAGTGGAGGGAAATTTAATTTGTTTCTCATTTACTACAGCAGGTATGAAAAGGAGAAAAATTGGATGTCTGATGGGCTGAAATTGGTGCTGTCCCTTCATACTATCCCCTAAAGGCCTGTGGGCCTATATATTATTCCACAGCCAGAAGCCCCCCTTGCTCTCTGTCCCTCTGCCTATTCAATAAATGGTAACCTTAAAACAACTTGAAGAAAATCTTAAGGGAGACTGCCAATCACCCTGAAAACAACATTTCCACCGATCCTCTGTCTTTGTGATTTATTGCTTCATTTTACGGTAATTGAGAATTAGTGAGAAGATTAGCAAGGCTCAACACTTTGCCTTGATATGCACACTAAGCACAGCAATTTGTCACTTCTAGGTGACGGCACTCTTTTTTTTTCTTTATCTTCTACGGGGTTCATGGTTAATTGAATTTGGAGATAACATGGAAATTAATTTGACACAGAAATGTTTAAATACAGACCTCTTATCCAGAGCAATGTACACAGCTCAAGATACATCAAGGGGCAGAGATATTGATCCTGATCACTTTCAATTGTAATACTGTGAAAGACACAAGACACTAAATCTTATTTAAGATCATATGAAAACAGTTGATCTGCAGCAATCTGTGGCAGATAAAGAATATTACCTTTCATCTTGCCTGACTGGATCAAGATGAAGTTTTGAAAATTCACTCTTGCTGAAAATATACCAAATGCCCAGAGTCAATAATCTCAATTGAGTTACTGAGCAGGTTGCATTGGTCGTTCAACTAATAACTTGCTGAATGAAAAAAGGGAAAAAAGCTCTAATATACTAAATTACATTAGACATTAGATAGACCAATATTATACTAGATATTCATTTGAGTTTCTTAATAGAAATACTTTTCCTATATTTTAAAAAGGCATATTTATGTCAATAAACATTCATTTAAGCTGAATCACTTAAAACAAGTGCACCAATTTCAACTGCGGGGGAATGTTTACTAAATGTCACATTAATTTCTCAAAGAATTTACACTTTAATTTATTCCACTTCATATGACATATAGTTGAAGAAAATTATTATTAAAACCAAACTATATTATAGTCACTAACTGCACATTCATGAAACAAAGCCATGCGCAACTTGCAATGACAAAGGCTGCTTATGGACATAAGATTCATATTGAGCTTCGGTACAACTGTCATTAAGGGTCTCAATGGCAGATGACTGTATACAATGTTGTTTTTCAATGAGGATGTATTCTAAAAGTGGCCATTCATTCTCCTCTCTCAATAGAACAAACCTTATTTATTCTCCTATGCTACAGATTATTTCCAGTGACAATAATTTAGCAGGTGTAATAGTACCAAATCAGATTTCAGTATTTTTTTACCCTAAATTGCTTCCACAGCTTGTAACTGGGATTTAGTAATGTCATACATTTAAGTGGATGTTTGGGTGTACACCTATGCAACCAACCTCCAGACAATGCGCTCCTAAACATTAACAATGAAAATGTTAAGTAATGAACCTTCTGGGTGTTTGGCCGACTCGGGATGAGCTTGTTTACCAAACATGTCCTGCCCGGTGGGAGCCCAAGGAATTTTTCATTATTGGCGGACCCACCGATCTTTCCGGGTCTGCCTTGATGACACCATTGCTGACACAGCGCCATTGACCTCCATGTAATGGGGAGGCGTCGCTTTTTTTTTTACAGCACATCGCTGGTGTCATTAATGATGCTGGGTATGTGAAGGGGGGAGGAGGGAGGGTTTGCAGAATCACAGCAGATTACAATTCCAAAAAGTAACTCTGCCCTGGGTAACTCTGAGAATGCTGCATCAGGGAATGAGGCCTCCAGGGTCGATGTGTACAGGAGTCCTTCTGACATCAGGGATGCTTAGGACTCCCCAGTGGATGAGGAGACAGACAGTTGTGTGTCCATCCTTCACCCCCTTCTGGGTGGGAGCGACCAAAAAGCAGTATGTGGGTGGATCCTGAGCGACACAACCCGCTTCCACACCAGAGATTTTTCCATTAGCCCACCAAGCTAGACCGGCTGGGTACAGTGGGGTGTTGCCAATCTGCAAACCCATTGGTGCCTACAAACTGCATACCCTGTGTAGCCGTTTCATCTCTGCTGCAAGGCCTGAGTAACTGGGTTAAGTACTTGGAATGTACCTGGGACTCCTTAGTTCCTGCTTTGTAGCACTGTGTGACAAAGACCAGAGCCAACTATCTAAAACCTAAACCTAAAGGAATCCTGATGTAAGTCTGCAGACCCCATCTTCTCTTTTCTTGTGTTTCAGAGTAGGGCCTTTCTTCAAGTGTTCAACACTTTCTATTTGAGGAAAGACTTCACTCAGAAACAGTAGTGCATTTTAGGGGATCGAATCATAGTTGACAAAAAGCTGACACTCAAAACATATCCCATTGATCCTACTGAGCCCTCCAGCATCCGTAACGAGGAAGTGACGTCATCCTGAAAACCACGCGGCCCGAAGAAATCAATCCTTGGTTACCCTACAAATTACCTCCTTTTAAGTGAGTATTTTATCTTTTATTTTATCATTTACAGTATTTAATTTTATCGCACTCGTTTGTGTGCCTTGTGTACTTGTTCCTATTTGTCTGTTACACTCCCCCTTTATTTATGAGCTGCACACCTACACACAACTTTAGCACCCACCCTCATACTGACCCATTTTCACTCTGTGATCTTTGTCCAGGCCCCATACACCTACTGAGGGCCCTTCTGGCCACTGACATCACTTTAACTGTATAACCACCACTGACAGTTGTGCGCTACTTATAACATTTCTTAGTAAATCACATACATATTGTGTAAGGTTCACAAGTTGCATTAAAGCATTGGTTCATCTACTACACCTACGGTAAGTTTTATAACATGACATCTAAATCTATTGACATCAATACAGAGTTGTCATTCCGCAGAACATATTTCCACTGCTCCACAGCAATCTATCTTGGCATCGTACTTCAGGATGGTGTTGACTTACACACATTTATCCAGCTCTGTGACTTTAAACTTAATGGTTTAATTTGTGCTGTTCCCAAATGCATATGCTAACTATGTTAGTGGTGTACCTGCAATACCTAAAAGAAATGTAAAAAACTGAAACACTGCAAAGGTGTCATTATATAACAGCATCATGCTTACATTCACTGAGCTACAAAAATGTTTTTTAAATGCAGACTGCTTAATTTCACATTTGTAGCAATTGGATAGATCTGAATTCTATGTTTTTGCTTACAGTTGCTAAATTGTGCATATCCAAGACATCTCCAGATATTAAACTTTACTTATAGGGAAAACTTTATAATTAAAATAAGAATTTAATCAGCACAGCTGTAATCATTTAAATGTAAAGTGAAAATAATTTTAATTTAATATTTTAGTAATGATCCCCATGTTACTGGCTTTTACTAACCTCCGTTAAAAGAAAACAGTTTCATTTCAATTTGATTGTCTCCTAGTGGTGAGAAATCACACTGTCTTTTCTCATAGGATATCCTATTTCTCAGTTCTTCAGTAGTCCCTGCCCATGCAGGGATGAAAGACTGATAGAAACACTCTGACAGCTGCAATGAGCCCTTCATATATCTATCATGCCTTTAATTTGCAACAAATTTAACATGCATCAGTTTAGTCACAGCACAATGTATCTGTCTTGTCACGGAATTAGAATGAATAACACTTTAGGGTGGTGTCACAGCTGACCTCTCTGACCCTCTGTATTGACATTGCTTTTTCAGCTTGACTGGCTTGAAAAAGATACAAAGATGTCAAGAGAAAGGAGACATCAACGCAGAGCAGTGCAGATTAACAAAACATGTTTTAGATTTCCATGTGTATATCTGTTTGCTACAAAGTCACACTGCATTAAGGTATAATGTAAAGAAACTTAGCCTAATAGTTTCACTTTATAAAAATACAGTGGATATAAAAAGTCTAAAATGGTAAAATGTCAGGTTCCTGTGCTGTAGATAAAGACAAATCATTTCAGGACTTTTCCACCTTTAATGTGACCTATAAACTGTACCACTCAATTGAAAAACAAACTAAAATCTTTTAGGTGGAGGGAAGAAAAAATATAAAAATAAAATAATGTGGTTGCATTAGAGCGCACACCCTTTAAGTAATACTTTGTTGAAGCACCTTTTGATTTTATTACAACACTCACCAAAAGAACACCATACCCACAGTGAAGCATTGTAGTGGCA
Source organism: Ptychadena robeensis (assembly GCA_036250615.1). Classification (NCBI taxonomy): domain Eukaryota; kingdom Metazoa; phylum Chordata; class Amphibia; order Anura; family Ptychadenidae; genus Ptychadena; species Ptychadena robeensis. The sequence goes on along the minus strand of CM070033.1, from coordinate 70,424,117 downwards.
GCATCATGCTTTGGGGCTGTTTTTCTTCAGCTGGAACTGGGGCCTTACTTAAGATAGAGGAAATTATAAACAGTTCCAAATACCAGTCAATGTTGGCACGAACCTTCAGGCTTCTGCTAGAAAGCTGAACATGAAGGGGAACTTCATCTTTCAGCATAACAATGACCATACATCAAATCAGGCATACATGCCAATCAACAAAGGAATGTGTTCGCCAGAAGATTAAAGTTTTGGAATGGCCCACCCAGAGCCCAGACCCAAATCCGATTGAAAATATGTGGGGTGATCTGAAGAGAGCTGAGCACAGGAGATGCCCTCGCAGATTTAGAGTGTTTCTACAAAGAAAAGGGGTCAACTCTTGCTGTGATAACATCAAAAGATGCTTCAACAAAGTATTAGTTTAAGGGTGTGCACACTTCTGCAACAATATTATTTTATTTTTATAATATTTCTTCCCTCCACCTGAAAGATTTCAGTTTGTTTTTCAATTGAGTGGTACAGCTTATAGTTGGAAAAAGTTCTTTACCTCAATTTTGAACAGCACAGGAACCTGACATTTTACCTATGGTGTTTAGACTTGTTATATCCACTATATGTAGCCTAATAAAGAGTTTACTCTTGGGTTGGTCCAAAAAGAAAGATATGGGTTTATACGCTCATATGGTTTTATTTTTTCATATTTCAATTTAAAATGTTTTAATTTTAAAAGTACCATATTTTTCAGACTATAAGACGCACTTTTCACAACCAAAATTGGGGGGGGGGGTGCCTGCATCTTATGGTCTGAATGTGAGACCCAAGTGGCCGCGGGTGGTCACGCCTTGGCTTTCCGTCAGTTCTCCCGGCAAGGAGATTATCCGGGGAGATGTGAGATCCGCCCACGGCTGGATATTTTGAAAAAAGCTGTAGATGTAGGCACTTTGGATCAATTCATCTTTAAATGAAGCTAAGCTTTCCTAGATTTAATTCTCAGCAGTCAATCAAAAATATCTACTGTAACCATAAAGCAGGGAGCGCTGAGCTGAGGTGAGCTGAGTAGATAAAGAAACTACATAAATCAAGTGCTTATACTTCTACTCTGAATTGAAGGAGGATGAATATCAGGATCTTAACCCAAGTATGCTTTGCTGTCTAGCTGCAGGTATGTCTGCTGAGCCACCTGCAGGTGTGTAACTTGGTCAAATGTTTACTATAGGAATATGAAGGTTTGAAGTGTCCCCGTATTTTAAATAGGCAGTTATTGGATTATTAGATAATCAAATCAGAAAGAGTCAATGTCCTAGAAAAGAGAGTTCCTATTCTTATCATGTCTGTCTCTTGGAGGAAAAGGATGCGGGCGCGGGGGGCAGCACATGGTTTATGGTGTGCACCAATGGGCATTACGCGGCCAATATGCACCCTAAAAAAACAATGAATGTTTATTGAACACCTATATAATATTGTTGATTGCAATTGATAATGAAAAAAATTACAAACAGCCATTCCAGAACATTGTGCCTCGGCATGAATACTTTTGTAGATTTTTTTGTCTGTTGGTATATCCAACCCCTGCCTTACTTCAACTTTGTGACTGATGCTTGAACATTATCCTGAAGAATTTGATCCTTGAGTTTACCAAAGGCCCCAGCCTCTGAACTAGCTACACAGCCCAACAGCATGATCAAACCTCCACCAAATTTAAAAGTAGGTGAACCAGGGTCCCCATACAAAGAATTGAGCGAGAATCAATGTGGCGCAGATCTTAATTCTCATTGATTTTGCCGGCATTCGCAAGCAGCATGATGACATCACCGTGATGTGATCGATCATCGGCAAAACAAATGGGGATCTAAACGTGTATGGCTAGCTTACAGCAAATCTTTAGAGAGTTGCTTTGAGGATCCCATGCTGACACTACTTAAGAGTAGAATCAAACAGTAGCATAACTTGCAATTAGACACATTAAATACCCTTCTCATTGATTTAATATTGAACAGTTACATTTAAATGAGCAAAACTACATAGGTTACCCACATATTTGCACATTCAGATTTCACATATTTTTTATTTCAGTATGCCTATATATGCCATATATACACTTTAATACAATTGATTTCCCAGAATAATTATCCTATAAACCAGGAAAAAGAGCCTGGTGTGACCCCAGGTCAAGCTACACTAATACCTCTGCACATCTTCGCACACACCGAGTATTGGCCAGAACTTTACCAGCGTGCTGTCATTGACGTCTCGAGCCCTTTATGACCTCTTTGTATCAATCTTCTAAAGGTTTCTTCTAGTGGTACATTGAGCACAATGTCATAATGCTGAGATCCAAATTTTTCCGAACATTAGAAGTTCACTGTACTCAAATGATCACTATATCTCATTTCAATAGTGCCCATTGGGATAGCGCATCTGTTACCAGCCAAAACCTGCACTGCAACCACATCGCTGCAGGTGTGAAATGGGCCTTAGAAAAACACATGTAACAGAGGCATGCTCATTCAACCTCCCTGGTGGTTCAATAATTGTTTTTTTTTTTTTTGTTCAAAGCAGTACAATTATGCTGGGGATAAATTGGCCTTAGCTGTCCAGCCTACAGGCAAACGCCCCATGTCCTGGGTTTCAGTGATGATGTGCAGCCCAAAAAAAAGGGGCCAGACAAATATCGCAAGAGGACACCAACTTGTCTGCAACAGGTAAGCAATCCTTAGTGCTGCTCACGGTTGACTGCTTTTGAACAAGAGAGTCTCCCCGAGCCACACTCCGGAATAATTTTTTTAACTGACTCAGTCTTGCAAGAAATATCTTAAGCCTTACATTTCTAAAGATGCTGATTACCCAATCAAATGTGAGAGAATCCTGAGCCTACTATAGCGCAAAACTGGAGAAAGGTCATTAAAGTGAACTTGCTATATTAACTATTTATACTTGTTTCGGACATCCTATTGTTTTTTTACTACCATAACACAGTTTTTATAAGACAATACTCTGGTTCAATAAGGAGTTTATAAATAATGGTCAATAGTGTTTCATAGCTGAAGAATACATTCCTGGTTGTATCACGTCCTGTAAAAAGTATACATCTTTAAATCCTATGTATAATTTTATTTCTTAAAATTAGATACTAAGAATTTTGTATGAGCTAACTGTATTACCCTAGTGTAATTTAGCCAGTTTCTGAAAGTTAGTGCATGTGGCTTTGTAATAAAAAGTGTCAGTTAAATGAAAATACAGCCCAGGTAATTAAATTTAATTGAATCTTGTCACTTTAAATCCTCTTTGTTTTTGAGGGTTTCTACAGAATTACGGGTTCTAGTTTGCTAATTTCTTTATTGCAAGCTGTGCCTTGAACATGACTGGCCTAATAGAAAGTGGGGAATTGTGTCTACAAAGGTCTTTGAACTATGATTGTAATAACAAATATTGAAAACAGCTAATTTAGTGGAAGGAAAATTTATATTTTTTTATGTACAGACCAAACATACATCCGGTGTTATTTAACTCACCATTGGCTTGAGTTTCCCTCTGCTTGACTGAGCAAAGTCAACAATAAAATGTTGCTGCATAATTAATATGATTATATGGGTTTTTTTTACAGACAAATTGAGTGAAGATGTATTCAGTAACAAACCTGTAGATTATATAAACATATAACTTGCCTGACCCGCAGGCATACTGCTTTCACTGCATTCTGCCACTTGGCATCACTAACACAGTTCAGGGAGTGCGGTTGGCACTGAGTGACACCACTTAACTCCTTGTCTTTGTCTACAAGGGCTAAAGAACTAAGATGACTCTGTACCATCTAACTGTGGAGTGAGGTACCAAACTTTGCCTCCATGTTAAGTATGATAGAACATCTGAATGTTCGCAAAGTCGGCGAACCACGTACCAACTTGTATACTCTGTTCCCCAACCTATTAGATTGTAAGCCCGAACGAGCAGGGTCCTCTACTCCTCCTGTGTCTGTGTGTTATCTTGTGTTTGTATCTCCACTCTAATGTATTGTACAGCTCTGCGTAAAATTTTGGAGCTATATAAATAAATAAATAAATAATAATAATAATAACTGCTGGGTGAACAGTTTGGCCATCTCTCTTTCTCTCTGCCTTGGCTTGGCAGTGTGGCCTTAACACACATTGACAAAAGTATCCTTCTTAAACCTTTTTTTTAATGGTTGTGTCTTTTTAAAAAAAAAAAAAATATTTGGGAACACTGAAAAGAACACTGGGAAAAGTGGAAAGAAAGTAGTAATAACAAAGAAAATAAGAAAAACTAAGAAATGTAGAAAACATTAGTATGACTATGTTATGTGAATGTGATAGTTTACTAAGATACCATGTATTACTGTAGTACAACTATGAATTCTTAAAATGATAATACTATATATAAGGATATTGGTCATCAAAAAACAATTGGATGAACCTAGTATTCTTGTTTATTCATGTAGTGTATTTCTGTTTAGTTATAGTGATCCCTGATGAAGCCCCAGAGGGGGGGGGGGGGGGGGGGGGGTGAAACGCATCAGAACCTGATGGATCAACTGTTATATCATTGGGCCATTGTACATAAGATACCTTGTGTTGGGGTGGCACATATTGGATGACAAGGCATGCTGGATCACCACCCTGACAATATTAAGGATTAATGTAGAAAACAATATCTCGGTATTACGGTATTCAATGTAGAGCACACATAGATTAAAAGCATGATGACATAAATAAAATCTTTGTTTTCAAGTAGATTAAACAAATTGGTATGTATATATTTATTTATTTATGCTATTTCATTATTAGAGGCAAGAGGACATCACTGTATAATCTTAAATGACACCATCCAATAGCATGAGTGTTCTGAGAAGGTTGTGTAAATCTGAGGATTGGGTAGACTTATATATACATCATTTTGAAAGATCGAATTGTATCTGAACACAAATCCTTAAGGCGGTGATAAGAGTCTGTAATATGTATCTTATGTATTTCATCTGGCAGTTAAGATTCTTCAAAATAACAGACATCGGAATTATTTGTCCCACTAATAAAAAATAGCTTAAAAAACATAAAAGAAACATTCGGTTGTTGTTGACTAAAAGGGCACGTTAACCTTTCGATTTGCAAATAAAGAATTTTCAATCGAATGAACAAAATAACAGTAACAGTAACAAGAATCTTCAGTTGAATTTCAGTGCTAAACCTGTATGTATTTAAGTGGAATTTAAACTAAACTCTAAAATGCATACGAGAAAGGCTTGCTGTTAACTCATATTCTCTTTCAATCCATTAAACCATTCATTCTCCAGGTCCTCATCACACGGATCCCTAATTTGACAATGACAAAGAGCTCTGCTGTGATTTTAAATTTCATAATTTTAATCTGTCAAGACTGACATTTAATTAGTGCCCTACTAACCTGTGCCCGCATACTTGAAGGTTACTGGTGGTTTTCCTTTGGAAAATGTTCTTCTTGAAGAGCGGATTAATAAATATGTACATATCTGGCAGGGCTAAAGACAATGCACACACAATGGTCTATTAGTTCCAAATCTAGACAGATGAGGTTAATAATATCCTCAAGTGTTGCTTTATTATATTAAAAGTGATTAAGCCCTTGGCTCAACCCTGAACAGTTTGTTGATTGAAAACATAAAATACAAACTTGCTACACAAAAAGGTATAAAAATATGAAGTCTAAGCAACACTGGTGATGTTCCTCACATTACAAGATTGACAGGGACAAAGTTCCTTCTTTGCTTGTTTAAAAATATAAAGCAATGTATTAAGAAAATTAAAAAAACTCTATCTGAAAAACCCAAATGTTCACGAAGAAAGAAACTCCTTCAAATTGGCATCTTAACAGTCCCTGGCAAATTCAATAAATTTTATTTTAAATTAACCCATTGCTTTGTGTCCTATACCAAGGAAACCTTTGCACCTAAAGGTTTAATTTTCTCTTGACTCAAGATATCTTATAATGCTCTCTCTCTCTCTTTTCTACTAAACAACAAGGTACACAGGTCAATATGAATCAAATTTGAGGTTTTAAACAATTAAATTAAATTGTATAAATGACATCTCCTTTCCTTTGTTATTAGTGTCACAAGCCTATATGCACTTATCCCTACCAAATGTCTGGGTAACTTTCTCTTTCTCAATTTCGCTTTCCATGAGCTATTAAACCATTTGACTAATTGTGTATCAAAGCAAGGAGTTTTAATTTTCCAAAGCACATATTTACATTTGATCACTAAATAGTGTCCCAATGGGAGCTATGACTCATTTCTAGCTAAGGCAAGTCTTAAAAAAAGAAATGTTGTTCTAAATCAGGCAAGGCACTAAACTATACAATTTAACTATTCATACCACTGATAATAAAAATTACAATTTTAACCAACACATTCCTCTTATCTACAAGGTTTACTTTGTTAGAACTAAAAGTAGTATATAAACATTTTAATTGTACAATTTACTTATTTAATATGTGACTGCATCAAAATGTGATGCTGATTCAATGCTGATCACATGTTTGAATGACTTTTGTATGTTGTCATGCTAAACATGACAAAACATTCTATTGTATGTGTAGCAATTTTTAAAACATTAAGCCTGCCATAGACACCTCGATCTATGGCAGACCTTTAGCAGACTGATTAGAGCGTGGTGACGTCACCACGCTGTAATCAGTCTGCTACCTGTCGGACAGGAATCCTGTGTCTTCCACTAACACACAGGACTCCTGTCCGAGTAGCCAATTAACAGGGAGGGGGAGGAGACTCCCCCTCCCTGTTTACAATCTGCAGCTGTTCTTCCTCGCAGTTGTAGAGAAAAAAAAACGGCATGTTGGATCCGTGTGCGACCCGACTTGCCGGCTTTTTTTCTACATAATTCAAGGTGGGCTCCCACATACCGTAGTTGCGGCAGACCAACCTTGATGTGATCGGCGGGAGCGTGCACGCAGGTTGGTCTGCCACAACTATGGCCGGGAGTCTGCCCGTCTATGGGGGATTTGGGGGGATTTTTTATTGTCTGTGTCCTGAAAATGTGCAATAGAAAACTAATAATAGTTCTAAGAACAAAGCAGGTGTTCTTTTTAGAAACCTTTCAGATGGCTTCTCTAAAATTTTTATTACCTGGAGTAACTAGCAGGATGGAATCTTGTCCAGGCTACCATCTCCAATGAGTTTGTATGTTTTCTATGTGTGTGAATGGGTTTACTCCAGGAACTCCAGTTTCCTACCACATCCAAAAAATCATACTGCTAAATTTGATGTCTTTCAACCAAAACAACTGACCATTGAGGCTTAGTGACATGTTGCTAAGGTAGGGATTAGTGTTGAGCACCATATGGTATATTCGAATTCGCGTAATTTAATGAATATACAAAGAAATATTCTAAATTCATAAAATTAGATTAGTCTGTATTCTATTGCCTTACATTGCGCATGCAATGCAAATTCTACAGCTTCTTTTCCTCATTCTGTGACCTTAGTTTCCTACCACATCCAAAAAATCATACTGCTAAATTTGATGTCTTTCAATTGGCGAAATATTGCGAATTCTCGAATGATGGATATTCGTCGAAAATATTCAAATTTTGAATATTCTCGCTCAACACTAGTAGGGATATTTGATTCGGAGCATCTCTGAGCGACAGCTAGTGATATCACTAAACCCCTGAGTGAAATGTTGCTGTTATCTTAATACTTGGTGTTTACTTGGTGCTTTGTGATAATAGCATCACATATCCACAAGGTTTGAGAGCAAAGTTTCAGTAAACACTAGACTGAGCCCTAGTGTGAAATTTTAAGGCAAAATTTCCCACTAGGGCTCAGCCTTGTATTTACTGAGACCTTGTCCTCATACCTTTGGATATATTGGAGAAATGGGATGTGGCACATGATTGATCACAGGTCCCCCCCCCCCTGTTTTGTTTCTAATAGTAGGTGCCCTGCTGAAGTAAGACCTGTGTACAAGGGAGACTATTTTAACATAGTAAATTTTGTTATGTTCTTGAAACTAAGGGGGCCTGTCACATACTGGATATTTGCAGATCTCCCTCTGTAAACTCAAGAGATACCTCTGCTCTTTCTGTCTAAATTTAATTAGAACAGAAAGAATTCACAAAGTTAATAAATAATGAGGATTTTAGTGGCAAGGTAAAGGGACATATTCAACACATACGATTAAAATGCTAAAGTTTATTGAATACTATTAAAAAGAGAACATACACATACATTCAAGGCCCCCCCCCCCCCCAAATTGGGGTGTGCATTTCAATAGCACAATACCGACAGCAGCAATTCACAAAGTGAGGTAGTTCCACAAGGTGCTCCCCAGGGGGGAAAACTTCTTTCAGCCTGTTAGAATGCAGCCTTATGAGGAGGGATCACCCAATATTGAGGAATATAACTACGGTATTTTTCATACAGGTAGATAGAATCTAAATAAATGTATATAGTAGTATGATATGTAGTCCATTAATATACATCATTATTCTAATCATACATAATTACTGTCCTTGAAACATATTAGCTAGTGTGCTCTAAAATAGCTCCAGCAGAACACATATATAGACATAATATAAAGACACCATAAGGCAATGGATAGAAAAAAAATGAAATAAACAAGTTTCAACTCACCAATGGACACAATTCATCACTTCTGACATCTGGTCAATCCAGAGCAGACTCTTTCCCTGGTTGTTATATGTTTAACCAAATGGTATGATATTGCGTAAGTCTACAACATTGCAAAGTTGTCAATATAAATCTATGGTACACAACATTACTAAGGGCAAATCTATGGTACACAACATTACTAAGGGCATTGCTCAATAATGGGGGAAACAACCTGACCCCTAGGGAAACAGTGATGGTACCTGTAAGGAAGGCATATCCCTCGTTGTGGCTGACCGTGTAAAGATCCTCAATGTGCATTGAGAATTACAGTGTCTATGTGGAAATGATAAAAGATAGAGGGCTAGTGTTAGCCCCCAAAAACCTAGGCAGCTAAAGTTGTCACATTTGAACATACCTGGTATATTAAGAGTTGAAGTCCCAGATGTCTCCCATGGCAGGATGTAGCCCAGATAGGCTTAGCCATCCCTTTGCTCCACCTGGCTATTTAAACTGTTCCCAGGTCAGTGGGGGTCCATGCCATTTCCGGCGCCACATACCCTCCGCCTCTCTTGGAAGGTGTCCTGCGTACATAGTTTGTGCAATCTGCCCTTGACCACCTCAACCAGAAGCGACACTGACCTACTTCTGGTTCCATTGGTGTGTTGCCAAGGGGAGAAGAAAATGTTAGTTGAGTTGCTGTCATATGATTGGATGATTAGATATTTACAAATGTTGGAAAAAGTGCCAATCTATTATAAAACTAGGAAAGACATGGTAAGTCTTTTATGATTTAAATTTAAGAACATAGGGTACACATACGGTTTGGTAGGTCCTAAACTAATACTCTGTCTAGGACAGGATAAACTCAAGTTCCCCTCCCTAGGACTTTAATTGGAGGGTGGACCCATGTGCTACTTGAAAAAAAACTTGTCTTCACAATGTGTTAGATTTTTGCTGCTTTATTGAAAGGGAATAAACAACTAAAAACAGTCCAGTTCATTTGGTAGTTCCCTGTTAGTTGTGCGACATGTTTCGCCCTAGAGACAGGCAACATACAGGTATATGATCCACCAAACGTTATAGGTTAGCCTGTCCCATAAATGGCCGACACCCACACCAAAGGAAAAACCCTCCGACCCCAACTAGTTCACCTTGATTGCTTGGATGGGAACCGTAGTATGGAGCCGCTTGCTTACATAAATACTGTACAGGTGTAACTTCTTAGTGATTTTACATAGGCATTGATGATATCGGTCTGCTGCAGACAGGAGGAAACATAGCGTTAGTATTCCCTGTCCCCAGGGATTAGAGTACCAGGAAGGGGCTGTACAATGCACTGCATATAATAATATATAACTTATAAAATACATTAATATAATTAATAATATCAAAGACTCCTTGGACCAAGTTCAAGTTGAAATTTCTTCCATTATCAAAAACTCTATACTCTTTTTACAGTTTACATGTAGTAATTTTTCTGACCCCAGACATTGTGCTTGTATAATAAAAACACAGTGAGCATTTTAAAATATCAAAAAATTTAATCCTTATCAATGGTTAAAACATCTATGATGTATAATTTTCAGTAGAGATATAAAAGACAAAGGAATGTGCATCTGTTTATAATTCAGCTCTATTATAATTGACTGGATAGGATGAATCAAACAAATGGATTTATTGTTTCAGCTAAGATAACTGTCAGCATTAAAATGCATTCAGAGGTTATCTCAAAGCCACCTCATCCATGAATATTGGAAGTTGTCTTAATTTTTGCAAGCAGTAATACTTATATTAATAATGCTTTTATGTTAAAGAGATTTGTGTGACCTTTTACAGCATAAGAATCAATAAGAAGTAGATAAAGCCAAGTTCATTGCTGCCTAAAGTAAAGCTAGCTTGATTTGTTTACTTACCAAAGCCTTCATCTGTCAGGCCCATTCTGAGATGATTTATAGACCTCTACCCAATGAAATCATTTAAAGTAGATTAGATTCTGGAAACAATCACCTCTAATATGACAATCTGATGGAGGCTGACAGGTAACCAAGTTGGTCTGGATGGCAAACAAGTTCCTGAAATTCTGATTAAATTAAAATATTAATGGTACCACTGGGAGAGAAAGATTGAATCATGTTTGAAGAATTCAGTATGAGAAACAAAATGCAAATATGCATCCGAGCTGGGCTATAGATGTAGAGAGCAATGTAACAGAGAAATGACCTAAAGCAAAAAATAAAAAAGAGCAAATTGCAATAAAATGTATTTTCACCTGTAGCAGTGCTTCTCCTTTTCCCAATTTATGGTGTGGAATAATAATAGCAGCTCAGGACGTATAAGAACAACAATTATTTAACCGTTCTTGCTGCAGGATACGTATTCATTTTTCAGTTATTCTTGTAATGAAAATGAGTTTTCCAGTTAATGGTTGTAATATTATTGCTTTCTTTATTCTTTCATTAATGCAAAGATTGGTTCCGGTTAAGAGCAGGGTCAATTCCCTATGACCCTTTTCTCCACTCTGCTAAGTGCCATTGGTGACATTTCTTCTCTATTCTATCTTATATTAATACATATTCTGAATTACTGTAATTCATGGAGGTAAAATGAAAAAAAAAAAAGGTAAAATATTTTTTTTATCTATGCTTTATACTGTTTTTATGTTTTTGGCAAACCCTTGGATTAGCACAGGGGTGGGCAAACTTTTTGACTCATGGGCCAGATTGGCTTCTTAACTTTGATAAAGGGGCCGGACCTGTAATGGCCGACCCACCATATGTGTGCCATTTCCATGTATTGCCGGCATCATGATGATGTGTAATAGGTGACCTGTATAATAGATGACGTGTGACAGGTACGTTGTTATCTTTTTTAATTTCCTGCACTTACAAAGTTCATTCCAATGAACTGAGATGAGACTGTCTGTTGTCACCACAAGGATGCGCCCACAGTGTTCTGATCACGTCACTGCATTGTCCCCAAGGCAACATGTGGACACCTCTAGGCATTATGTGCACAGAACAAGTGGAGGGGAGAATCTTTTCAACAATGTGACAAAGGGCCGAAAAAGAAATCTAAGCGGCCCCGATCCGGCCCCAGGACCTTAGTTTGCCCACCACTGGATTAACATCTTTCTTTGAAAAAGTGGGCTTTTATTTCTGGGGTGTTATTTTTTTTAATTAGAAGAGGTTTCGTTTAAGTTGATGTATGGGCCTCTCCTTTGTTGATAAAACAAAGATGCATTTAGTTATTTGATTACATTCTTAAAAAGTTGTGTTCATATAAATTTTACACAAAAAATGGCTCTTCTCATTTAGAATGGACACATCACTCTTCATCTCTAGTACCAATACCATAAATTTTTGTTCTGACTGCTTTTAGTCTTTTTTTAGGTAAATTAAGTCTCTAACTTTCCATTTTGAGTAATAAACATAGAGGGGTTAATAAGTGGTGCTCATGGTTCTGGTAAGGGCTGGAAAATGTGGTCCAAAGAAAACACCTTCAATCAATGAGTATGAGTGTGTACCACTGCTGTTGTTCACACAGTGTAAAGCTAGCCATACACATTTAGATCTCCATTCATTTTGCCGGCGATTGATCACAGCATGGTGACGTCACCATGCTGCTTGCTGTCGCTGGCAAAACGAAAGGGAGTTACAGGACTTGCCAACAACACAACGATTCCTACAGGATTCTTTGGGGGCCTTTGATTCCCATACAAAGTAAGCGGATCACACAGGGATTTACCATCCTGGCAGATCCCTGTGAGAATAACATCGACCAATTGGCCGCAGATCACAACATGTATGGCCAGCTTTAGTGTTTATATAAACTTATAGTGGGATGCTTAAAATACACTTATTTACACTCTACCACATTTAACACATAAAAAAGTATATTAATTAAGTTAAAATTGATGTCAACATTTAACTGTATTAGTGCAAAGACTACATGTGCTAGAGCACATATTGTTTTGTAATATTTCCCATATCTGTTCTCTACCTCCCCAGCAACTTTCGTATTCAGGGGCTTTGTAATTACCTCACAAGTTTTGGATAAGGATTTTGGTATTCATTGAGGTGGGCTGAGCTTCACCCATTACAAATGCTTTGATGTAGTAGATAAAAAAAAATTCTAAATGTATTATCAGTAAAGGTCCCCATACACTTTCCAATCTTACCACACATTTCTGTACAATCAACTTTTCTTCTACCAAAACTATGTAATATAAGGAGCTTTCCAATCACTATGTATTCTATCAGGGAGAACCCGGCACTACATAGCAATGATATTTACCTTCCAATCACTATGTATTCCATCAGGGAGGCCACTAAACTACATAGTTGTTGGTAGATCTAATGGAAATTGTATGGAGTGGTCTATAGGTGTATGGGGAGCTTAATACATTGTTGTTGAGTAGAATTGGAAAATGGGTGTCCTTCAGACTTTGCTGCAGTGAACATGAAGAAAAAAGTATGAAAAGTACAGTAGACAATTAACTAGTGTTTGGATATGAATTGCTGCCTGATGTGTGCTGCTTTATCTATGCAAAACTTTTTAGGCTAGCAGAAATATCTTGGTCAAAAAAAGACATACTGCAAAATCTTAAGGTGCCCATGCACGTTTAGATCTTCTGCCAATCTCCTAACAGATCGACCCCGCGCTCTGAGGTCCTCGGCAGGAGCGGCCAGCCATCCTTTGTGTTCCGGCAAGTACTTTGAGCGGGGACGTTGGTCCCTATCCAAAGTAATTGCATTGGTCTAAGAATGACAGACATGTCCGTAATGGCTTAGATTGATTTGGAGACCGTTTCCTGAAATAAAACTTGAAGCGTTAGATTTCCACCCATTTTTTAGCTCACCGATCGTTGTTGATCAGCCAAACAATCGGGTGAAAATCGAAGCGTGTATGGGGGGCTAGTGATGGCGCGAACCGGGAATTGCGCATTCGCGAACGGCGAACACGAACTAGCGCAAAAGTTCGCAAGCCCGGCAAACACGCGAAACCGCCATTGACTTCAATGGGAGGCGAATTTTAAAAAACAAAGGGACCCTTTCT
>CM070033.1:70397596-70410363 GCA_036250615.1 Ptychadena robeensis | reverse complement strand
AGTCTGCTGTCAGGACAGAGTCCTGAAAATACCCCAAAAGCCCTTTTTAGGGCTTTTTTTGCTATCCAGTTGCCTGCTGGCTGGCATGCCAGGCTGCGGCCAGTGATTCTCCAAGCCACATATTGCACTGTGCCTACTGCCAGTGCTCATATTTGGTGGCACTTTGTTACCCCAGGGGATTTTTTCACCCTATTTTAGGGTATTAATATATATTGCACAGCTTTTCATCGCTACAGCCTCGTGCCAACTGTGTGTGCGCCCACACTGCCCAGTGCCCACCCATAGTTATCTGGTGGCACTTTGTTACCCCGGGGGATTTTTTCACCCTATTTAGGGTAGAAATATATATTGCACGGCTTTCCGTCCATCACAGCCTTGTGCCAACTGTGTGTGCACCCACACTGCCCAGTGCCCACCCATAGTTATCTGGCGGCACTTTGTTACCCCAGGGGATTTATTCCCCCTATTTTAGGGTAGAAAGGAACATTGTTTATATCTGAACTTACACCAAAACGAAACAATTTTGGGGATTTAATAGTAGAATTGAGCTCTAGCAGATTGTTGTTAGTAGTTCTAAAGTATCACTACCCACTGAGTAGGATATTATTAGCAGTTGATTATTTATTATCATTTATCACATACCTTGTGAAGCCCTGAAGTGGTGAGGGAAGCCTCTGTTGCCCAAGTGGGCCTGGCAGCTGTAAAAGGAGGGTCATGAGTGCTTGCAGCTAGGGGGAACTTTGAACTTCCGAGCAGGTACTGGAATCCAAAAATGTTCCACTAGGCAGTATAGATAGTCGCAATATTTTGACTTCACAGCCCCTGAACATGGTATCATCAAGATGTGCAGAAAGGTTACATAAAGTTTGCAAATAAAAAGAATTGTTCAAGCCGTTTTTGCAAAAATGTTCTAATGTGTTCTAAGATGTTTGACTTTGAACAGTACATAATGGATGTATAAAAATGTGTAGCAAATAACTACACATCCTGGAGCAATTCTTTCTTTTTTTTAATGCTCACACAATCTTTTTCTACATCTTCAGTAGTTTTAGTAATTAACACATATTCAGTGGCTTCGTGATTAACTCACACAATAAGCTTGTCAAAATTAGACAAATAATTTGACCATCTTTATAAGGCAGCCATCAATGGGATTCAATGGTAGATATGAAGAAAAAAGCCAGCACACAGTAGAGGTATACAGGAACAAGGCAGGTCAGGAATATGTACAGAAGCAATAGTTGTAGACATAGTCTCATGGATACCAAGGCCAGTAACTTAAACTGCCTTGACTTTTAGGTTATAAATAGTGTTGCTTATGAATATTCTAATTGTAAATCTTTAGTGCAAACATCGGCACTTTAAGAATTTGTGAAGATCTAGATTAGGGGTTTGTTTATCAGTACCCATGATTCCTCACTCTTTGCTGCTTGTGGGCCAATGAGAAGGCAATCTATGTCTGAGCTTAGCAACAGCCCTAGCAACCAAAAGAAACACTATAATGGAAACTTCCCAGGAGCCCTTTTCGGCTGTGTTGTGCAGTTCTGGGAGAGAGAGGAGTGTTAATTCTATAAAAATTTGTGATATTTTGTGAATATTACCTATGCTGAATAATCCCTTAACTATCTTCCCTTACAAAACAAAAACATGTTGGCTCTTAATCTCTTGATAGCCAACGTGTTTTTAAGGAATTGGAGAAAGCTTCGTCTTCTTTAAAGGTAAAAAAATACAACTAGAAATTCAGACTCATGCAAGGCAGACGATCTCCAGTGTAGAAAAAAAGCTGATTACATGCAATTACTACTAGCAAAATGAAAAAAAAATAAGCTACACAGTTGTCCACATTGATAGGAGACCACTATTGCTTGTGGCCATGAAACCCATAATATTATGCATGTATATTGGTATACTGGAATATCTAGAGCCTATTGTATACACAGCTATACTCCTTGATTCATTTACCAACACAAAGAGAGCTATGGGTGTAAGTATGTCCATGGGAATTACTATGACACCAGCTATAACAGCAAAATACCATTAATTCTAACTAATAACAGTAACTGAAAAAAACACCTTTCTAGACTTGAACTGTGCCTGGAGCTTTTATTATCTTGTGCTTAAAAGTTTACTTTGGTTCTTCTCTGTTTTGTGACGCTGTAATTTATAAGTGGTTTATGTTTTTTTCTCTACCTGCAGCTGTAAATACCACTTTTGTCACACCATCATTTAGTTTAACTACTTCAGTGTTTTTTTACCGGTGGAAGTTAATAATAAATATCATCTTTGTTTTCTAATTTGAAAGAGTTGATTTGAACACTTTTGACACCTCCAATCTAATATCGCCATTCAAGCTGACAAGCATGACATACAACTCTGCATACAAGCTCTCAGTTATACATAATCCAATGTTTTCTTCCGTTTTAATTGAATCACTAGTCCCGAACTTGTTATTTTTAATTTACAACATTTGATTTCTGACACCGGTCCCCCTACGTTATCAATTATGCAAGCACGCGGCTTTAGTCGTGTAGGTGATTAAAACAAAACTAATTAGGTGTGATTAAAAATAAAATAAAACAGGGAACTTTTAAACATGCGCATGTTATCACATCACGAAAACCTTACCGTACTACAAATGCATGTTTTTCTTTTTCTTTTCCAAGGACTTGCTTTCATTTTGCTTGTACTTGATTGATTTTGACAGAAATGAGAGCAAATGTAGAATGTATTTTTTTTTCTTTCTGCATATTTTCAGAAATTGCATTACATAGCCCTGTTGATGTGAAATTCTCCCACAGCTCATTGAGTGTAATTTTGTTAAGTGGGTAGGAAACTGAATATAAAGAAAACTGACTCTAATCCAAAATTTTCCTTGGCAGGCAAGCTCAGTGAGGCTCAGCCTTTACTGGCGAGGTGCAATTAATTGCCTTACCTATTTAATTCCTCTGCCATCACGTTAATGTTAGTGCTTCAGACAGGAAAATGGGAACAGTACTTCCATTTGGAAAGAAATAAGTTAACTAACCGTGCCAATGGTACACTTTATATAAGATTACACAAGTAGATTGGTTTGTAATTTAGGAGATCAGCTTTAAGGTGCGCACAAAAAAAAAAGAAAAGGGTAATGTTGCAGTCACGGTTAAATTATCAAAAAAAAGTGTAAATATTATATAAAGTATTGCTAAAATGAGAACTGCAATTTGAATAATGTAAGATATTATATGCATGGATATCTACAAAGCTGAAAAAATAAAAGATTATGGTAATGAACTCTTCAAAATCTAACAATTTGTAGCCCAAACTCTAACATTTCATGTATTGCAGATTATTGCAGACTACTAGATTTTAGATCTTGTTACTAGATTTGTACCGATTTTAGGCTTTGATTCCTTTATTTTAACTTTTTCATTCTGCCATTACATTACTTGTCTTAGGATGAAAACACTAATACATCTAATACATTGTATGCATAGAGGAGCCATACATATGAAATCTTTGGTCTGGTTTCACTATATTTTAAAAGCAAAGTTTTTTGTTAATTCTTTCATTGCTCCTCAGTAGTGATGGCCAAACTGTCCTCAACAGCAGCATGTACAGAGGGCACACAGAAAGAGACCAGTAGTCTGGTGTGTTAGCTTTTCCCTCAGCTAAAGGAAGTATTAGTGATGGATATTGCGAGCCAGGAAGCTTGGTATTTACAAAGATGTTGATCTCAACCGCTGTGAGGGGGATATTCTGTTGGGATTACATGAATAAATATGGGCAGGAGTGCTAAAAAATGTCCTCACTTTGTTGGAGCAGCATCTGCATGGTGTTTGCATGTTCTCCCTATGTCTGCATGGGTTTCCTCCAGCAAGCAAGATCTGGCCAGTGGAAGAATATGTTTACTAGAAAACGGGTAGAGAACCTGGTCTGTACCTGGTCTCTAGTGAAGAAATTTTACTTAAAACCTGAAGTGACGTCACAACTGGTATTCGGCATAAGGAACTGTCACTGATGTCGCTTCAGTTTTTTCCAATTCGAATTCCCCGCAAATAGGCAGGGAATTTGAATCTCCCTGCAAACAGGTGGACATCAGACTTTTCTAAAAGTCCAATCCGCCCGTTTGTGGACGGACCTGCCCGATGTTCAGCCATCACTACTCATAGGTTCATTGGCTTCCTGCTCCCAAAAAACATCTTCTATGTAAGGGACAGATGGCTGTGTTAGTTACATTTACATGACTGTAGTAGGGTTATTAGATTGTGAGCTTCACTGAGAGACATCTAGTAGTTACTATATATACTCTGTAAAGTGCTGTGTAATATGTTCTTGCTATATAAATACAAGAAAATAATGATAATAATAATCCCTGTGTAAGAAAAAACATCCTTGCAGATTGAGCGGCATGGTGGCTCATGTGGTTAGCACTCTGGTCATGGGCACTATCTGCATGGAGTTTGCACGTTCTCCCCATGTCTGTGTGGCTTTCCTCTGGGTGCTCCGGTTTCCTCCCCAAATAAAGATTCTCCTATGTTAGTTCATGTGACCTACGACATATACATGACTATGGTAGGGACATTAGATTGTGAGCTCCTGAGAGTTAGTTATATGACCATATATGCTCTGTAAAGCACTGCATAATATGTTGGTGCTATATAAGTACAAGATAATAATAATAATCCAACAGAGGATTCAAAATAGCTCAGAAAACTAATTTTTGTTACATGTAAAAAGAAAAAGCTAATATTACTGGGTCATATTGTAGATGGGTAAGGCCACTGAGCAGGAAATTTCTTTTTTTAGTCAAATGCTATGATGTAACAGGATACATACCCAAAATCCAAAATATTTCAAGGACAGAAATGTGCACACAAACAAAAGAAAACAAAATGCAAGTAGTTCTATCCTTGTTTTTGTTGGAGAGATGTCCTGGAAATATTTAAGGGAAAATACATTTAAGAGAAAGACACAGATACCAATAGTCGTATGTACATTGTTCAATAAATACATGTCTTCTTGTGTTTGAAAATGAGTGAGGGGTCGTTCTCATGGAATGCACAATGCATTGGTGTTGACCACTACCTCCTGTGCATAAAACCAAGCTTCTTGCTTACCTTTTGAAACATTTATATGTTCTTTGATACTTTCCTGTGTATTCACCTTTTCATAAATAAACATTTACATTTACTTTAAAATATATGTGTTATTTCTATGAAGTTGTTGTCTTCATTATCTGGTCCACTAAGTTTAAATCCAAACTCCTGTTCTGACAATTACTATCAAAATAAGTTAAAAAGACCATCTGTCAGTGTCATGCTCCATAAATGGTCCAGCTTGGTAGTCTTCCATATTTGTAACCTAATACAAATAACCTATTGTGGAAACATAGTACATTTTAAAATGATCCTTTTTCAGTTGGGACATGCGCAATCCTAGTAGTGATGATACTGCTAACTTACAAACACGTTCTGATTGTATTTCCCAAATAATATGTTGAGAGTTAAATAATTCATAATTAGAATGGGGTTGCGGGTAACTAAACAGAGAATAGTTTCAGAAAAAGAAAACCCTTTAAACCCACACTGGCAAAATTCATTAAGCTCTAAAAATCTTTATGTATAGTCTTGCATTAGCTAAAACCAATAAGTAGTAGGCGTGACTATAGATTTGCTTTCACAGTATTATTCTATTTTTAATGTTTACCAAAAGGAGCTGAACAGACTTCCTTCTAATAGTCCAGATATTGGGCTAATAATAGTTGCGTTCCAAAATACATCACTGCTATATTTTGAAGTAGTATTGCTAATGTGATTTTTGGCATGTGATTTCTTTATGATGTGTATTTGAATTAAAATAATTGCCGTTCTCCTGACATTTTCTTATGTAGAGTATAAGTGGATCATGTGAGGCATATTGTGGATTGTGTTAAAGGCTTCCCCAGAATTTTCCCCTCTGATTAACTGAAGCTGCAACTTTCATTTGGAAATACTATTAAAAGGAATCCAAAGACACAATAAATTCATGATCAGGAGAGTGTACTGTCTGTTGCGTGAAGCCTTCTAAAAATCAGTAAAGATGGAACCTGCTAATTATATTAAATGAAACACTCATTCATATGAAATGTGACCCTTTAGCTCATAAAGTGATATAAGTGAAAAGCCAAAAGTCTTTTGTTCATTGTATTTTAATATCCTCTAATTTTATCATACAATTATATTGGGCCATAAATGATCCATCCATTGTGCATCTATTTTTGTATAGCACTTCATTGTCTAAACGAAATCCTGCTGGAATACACTTTGGTTAAATTGAAAATAAATGAATTTCAGTCTAAATACTCAATGCAGTCCAGCTCCTGCCTTTTTACCTTGTATTGCTGCCAGTATAAGATTATCACCCAAACTTCTTGTCATTCACAGTAACGTTAGCTCAAGTTGTTCCTATAAACTCCCAAACAATATTGTCTAAAGACTACAGCACAATAGTCTTCCAATACTTTGATGTTGATAGAAAACACAGATTTCACCAAATGACTCTTAATCACAAAGGCAGCCTATAAATCCAGCATTTGTTTTATGGGAATAACCGTGTGATTGGTCCCAGATCTCTTATTCATCATCATATTTCACACACAGAGTTTGCTTTTATGGCTTTTTTTTTCAGAGCTCCAAATTTTGACTTTTTATTTGTTAGACTTTTTTTATTGGGTAAGCTAATGGCGATTTTTGTAGTACACCCATAATCATAAATGAAGACAGCTATTTCCTTTTTCAAGGACTTATAGTGATTTTAAAATAATGTTGTTACATTACTAGCTTCATTCAATTTGTGTTTAATTATTTTACTTTCAAAATGTGGCACCATTACCAGCATAAAATGGAATGAACAATGGGAATATGCAATGGTAATATGGTAATATAACTTTTGAACACTTTTCAGTATGCAGCTTTTCAGTAACATACAGCTCTTGCCCACGGATTCTTGAAGGTTACATACGCAATGTTTCAGGAAAAGTAACTATTCAATAGAAGGATATGAATGACATGTTGTAAAACTGTTGTAAAATTGCCACCTTCTCTGCCCAGGACCTAGCCGTTGAAGCCATTCAAATTGATATTTGTGCTTACTGCAATATCCCCACTCTTCCAATCCTCCATCCTCCTGTAACTCTTCCCTCACCTCATTTTTCCTTGTTAGTCTGGCAGATGTTACCTCTCTACTTCGCTCCTCTCCTTCCACCACCGGCCCACTTGACCCTATACCGGCTGATCTTAAGAGCTTAAGAGCCATTCTACCACCCTTGCCCCGGCACTGACTGAACTATTCAACCTATTTCTTTCCTCTTGTATCTATCCATCATCCTTCAAACATGTTTTTGTCCTCCCTATGCTATACTCTCTTCATCATTTCTAAACTGCTTGTGCACATTGTTTACAAAAGACTCACTGACTTTCTGACTGTGAATTCCCTCCTTGACCCCCTCCAATCCGGCTTCCGATCTTCTCATTCCACTGAAACACGCCATTTCAACATTTCGCAAATATTTGCGAATATATATGCGGATATCTGCCGTGATCGCGATTTTTCGCAAGTTTTTGCGATCCCATTCATTGCAATGTATCTCCCAGTCGAATATCCGAGCTCCATTGACTTGCATGCATTGCGCATATTTGATCGCATTGCAATTTTTAGATCACAATCCATGCCCACAAGTGGGGATAATCGAGATTACGACAATGGAATAGAATATTATGGCGGGTATTCACAAAATTGCATGAATTCGAATATTGCCTAGTCGCTCATCACTATTGCCAATGACCTGCACACTGCCAAGGCAACTTCTCCCTGCTTCTTCTGCTGGATCTCTCCCCTGCCTTTAAAACTATTGATCACTCTCTTCTTCTAAAGACTCTGCACTCAATTAGTATTTGTGACTCTGCAATTTCCTGGTTCTCCTCCTACCTGACTGACTGCTCTTTCCAAACTTCTTTCAATGGCTCCTCTTCTTCACACCCCCCCCCCCCCCCCCCCCCTCCCTGTTGGCGTCCCAACTTTTTGACTCAGCGACTCATCCTTTGGTCTGCAATACCATTTATATGCTGATGACATCCACATTTACCTATCTACCAAGGCCCTTTCTCCCTCTGTCCTGGACAACATACTGCAGTGCCTATCGGCCATCTGTTCATGGCTGATAGATAACACGATCATCTTCCCCATTCCTTAAGGTTGTTGCCTTGGTGTCATCTTTAACTCTAACTTTTACTTTCCACATAGGAGAACATTGCTAGATCCTGCCACTTCCATCTCCAAGATATGCCCCTTACTATCCGCTGAGACCACCAAAGTCCTGGTACATGTTCTCATCATTTCTCCTCTGCACTACTGCAACATCATCCTCTCTGGTCTCCCTTAAACTAGACTGTCATCTTTTCAGTCCATCATTAAAGGTGCTGCTAGATTCATTTACTGCTCTAACCGCTCCTCATCTTCTGTGCCTCTCTGCAAATATCTACACTGGATTCCAATTGTCCAGAGAATTAAATTCAGTAAGTTCTGTGCCTTTCTTTCAAATCATTCCACACCTTCTGCCCCATGTACTTCTCCAACCTAGTATATAAATATAGTCCTAACCACCCCTTTGCTCCTCCTGTGACCTACTAATGACATCCCCCCTCATAACATCATCACATGCGCGTCTTCAGCATCTTCAGTCTCTCCTACCCATCTCCTCATTCCTAACATCACAACCATGCCAGTGCCATCCCCCTCAACCAATTGTATAGTCTGTTCCCCAATCTAATAGATTGTAAGCCCGATTGGGCAGAGTCCCCCTACTCCTTCTGTGTCCTAACCTGTACCTGTGTGCTATCTTGTGTTGTCTCAACTGAACTTGTTAACTGTACAGCACTGCGTAATATGTTGGCGCTATATGTATAAATGAGAATAATAATAGTAATCAAAGATAAATTTGCATCATCATCCATACATTGCAGGACACCTTTCTGAGATATTAGTTATATATACACACTTATTCACAAGGAAATATTTTAAAAGGTATCTTCAGTTTTGATTCATTAAATATTTGTGTAGAACATAGCAAGCAAGATTAAATCAGTGGGTGGTCTATGTCTCTGGAGATATCAGTATCATTATAGAAATTGGCATTGATCTTTTTACTTTAAGAGCTTTGCTCAGAAATTACATGACTGCATTTTATAGTTGATAAAGTTATTAATATGATAATTGAAAAATGACATTTTTGTGGGATTGGCTTACTCTGTTAAAACCATACCCTACTTTTTACGCTTTCCTGTTTAGAATGTAATGCAGGGCACATAGCCATATACATATTTGTGATTGTGCGTGACCTATTTTGCCTGACTAAAGCCCCCCATAGTGATGGCCCGAACTGTTCGCCGGCGGACTATCCGCGGCGAACATCGCATGTTCGCGTTCGCGCTATTTCGCGAACATATGGCGATGTTCGACCCGCCCCCTATGTTTTTTGCATTGAATAAACTTTGACCCTGTGAGTCACAGTCAGAGTCACAGTCAGCAGCAGTAATCCAGCCAATCAGCACCCACCACCTCACGGACCATCCCACCCCCTATAGCATAGCAAGGAGAGACGCCATTTCACATGCTGATTGAGAGAGTGGAGGGAGTTAGATCAGAGACTCAGAGAGCTGCACTGCATAGGGAACTATTAGCTGCCTGTGTTCTTCTACAGTGTACTCTTCCTCATTGCTGTTACTCTGCTGTCAGGACAGAGTCCTGAAAAGACCCCAAAAGCCCTTTTTATGCCTATTTTTTTGCTACCCTGTTGCCTGCTGTCTGGCATGCCAGGGTGCTGGCAGTGATTGTTAAATATGCTCATATCTGGTGGCACTTTGTTACCCCAGGGGATTTTTTCACCCTATTTTAGGGTATTGTCGAAGATTGGGTGTCCTCCTGTGGATAGACCAGTCAATTAAGTCCCCAGCATTTCTTGTGGTTGACGGTAAGTGGGCCTCTGAAACACTGGCCATTATTCTAGGGCAAAGGGAAATTTACAAATCCACGAACACACGACCACACGACCCCTGTGGGATTGGTCATGCCTCTGCCTGTGTATTTTTATGTTCTGTTTTAACGTACAAGGCCATGTGGCAGCAGATAACTGTTGGCTGGGTCAAGGGACTGGACAGTTGGCACAAGGCTGTAATGGATGGAAAGCCGGTGCACTTTTTAGTAATAACCGTTTATGAATAGGTGGTGAAAAAAAAATTGCTTGGGTATTAACCTTCCACAGATAAATGTTGGCTGGGCACTGGGCAGTTGTGGGCGCGTCAGGCACACAGTTTGGCACAAGGCTTTAATGGAGCGGAAAAGCCTGGAAATATTTATTTAATACCCTACAATAGGGTGAAAAAAAATTCCCCTGGGGGTTACAAAGTGGCCACCAGAATAAGTATTGGTGGGCACGGGGCAGTGTGGGCACAACACAGTTGGCCACAGGCTTTTAATGGACGGAAAGCCCTGCAATATTATATACCCTACAATAGGGTAAAAAAATGCTGGGGTTACTAAAGTGCCACCAGATAAGTATGGGTGGGCACTGGGCAGTGTGGGGCGCACACACAGTTAGCACAAGTTTAGGACGGAAAGCCCTGCAATATTTATTAATACCCTACAATAGGGTGAAAAAAAATCCCTGGGGTTACAAAGTTGCCACCAGATAAGTATGGGTGGGCACTGGGCAGTGTGGGCACACACACAGTTGGACAAGGGCTTTAATGGACGGAAAGCCCTGCAATATTTATTAATACCCTACAATAGGGTGAAAAAAAAATCCACCCGGGGTACAAAAGTGCCACCAGATAGTATGGGTGGGCAGGGGGCAGTGTGGGCGCACACACAGTTAGCACAAGGCTTTAATGGACGGAAAAGCCCTGCAATTTATTAATACCCTACCAATAGTGAATAAAAAATCCCCTGGGGTTACAAAGTGCCACCAGATAAGTATGGGTGGGCACTGGGCAGTGTGGGCGCACACACAGTTGGCACAAGGCTTTAATGGACGGAAAAAGCCTGCAATATTTATTAATACCCACAATGGGTGAAAAAAAATCCCAGTGGGGTTACAAAGTGCACCCAGATAAGTATGGGGTGGGCACTGGGCAGTGTGGGCGCACAACACAGTTGGCACAAGGCTTTAATGGGACGGAAAGCCCTGGCAATTTATAATACCCCATCAATAGGGTGAAAAAAAATCCTGGGGTTTACAAAGTGCCACCAGATAAGTATGGGTGGGCACTGGCAGTTGTGGGCGCACACACAGTTGGACACAAGGCTTTAATGGATGGAAAAGCCCTGCAATATTATTAATACCCTACAATAGGGTGAAAAAAATCACCTGGGGTTACAAAGTACCACCAGATAAGTAGGGGGGCACTGGGCAGTGTGGGCGCACACACAGTTGGCACAAGGCTTTAATGGACGTGAAAGCCCTGCAACTATTTATTATAGCCCTACAATAGGGTGTGAAAAAAAATCACTGGGGTTAACAAAGTGCCAAAGATAAGTATGGGTGGGCAACTGGGCAGTGTGGGCGCACACACAGTTGGCACAAGGCTTTAATGGACGGAAAGCCTGCAATATTATTATACCCTTACAATAGGGTGAAAAAAAAAAATCTCTGGGTTTACAAAGTGCCACCAGATAACTATGGGTGGGAATGGGCAGTGTGGGCGCACACACAGTTAGCACAAGGCTGTAAGCGATGAAAAGCCGTTGCCAATAGCCCCTAAAATAGGGTGAAAAAATCCCCTGGGGTAAACAAAGTGCCACAGATAAACTATGGTGGGCACGTGGGCAGTGTGGGCGCACACACAGTTGGCACAAGGCTGTAAGTGATGGAAAGCCGTGCAATAGGGACTAACCCTAAAAATAGGGGTGAAAAAAATCCCCCGGGGTGGGGGTAACAAAGTGCCACCAGATAACTATGGGTGGGCACTGGGCCGTTGTGGGCGCACACACAGTTGCACAAGGCTGTAAGTGATGGAAAGCCGTGCATTAGGGACTAATACCCTAAAAATAGGGTGGAAAAAAATCCCCCGGGGTGGTAACAAAGTGCACCAGATAACTATGGGTGGGCATGGGGCAGTGTGGGCGCACACACAGTTGGCACAAGGCTGTAAGTGATGGAAAGCCGTGCATTAGGGACTAATCCCTAAGATAGGGTGAAAAAAAATCCCCTGGGGTAACAAAGTGCCACCAGATAACTATGGGTGGGCACTGGGCAGGTGGGCGCACACACAGTTGGCACAAGGCTGTAAGTGATGGAAAAGCCGTTGCGTGCAATAGGACTAATACCTAAAAATAGGGTGGAAAAATAATCCCCTGGGGTAACAAAGTGCACCAGATAACTATGAGGTGGGCATGGGCAGTGTGGGCGCACACACAGTTGGCACAAGGCTTGTAAAGTGATGGGAAAGCGTTGCAATAGGGACTAATACCTTAAAATAGGGTGTTGAAAAAACCCCCCCCCAGGGTAACAAAGTGCCACCAGATAACTATGGGGGGGGGCACTGGGCAGTTGTGGGCGCCACACAGTTGGCACAAGGCTGTAAGTGATGGAAAGACGTGCATTAGGGACTAATACCCTAAAATAGGGTGATGAAAAAGATCCCCTGGGGTAACAAAGTGCACCAGATAACTATGGGTGTGGCACTGGGCAGTGTGGGCGCACACACAGTTGGACACAAGGCTGTAAGTGATGAATGAAAAGCCATGCAGAGGGA
>CM070033.1:70373977-70390519 GCA_036250615.1 Ptychadena robeensis | reverse complement strand
AAAATAGATCGAATTACATCGATTGTACAGTCAATCGAACCATGTGTGGCTAGCTTAAGGCTTTCAATGATAACCCCAGGGACTTCATTAGGTGGAAGACAACTGGCTTTAGTTGGTATGGACTGTTTTTTTAGTACATAAAGAAAAAAAACAAAACCAGACAGCATTGTTGTCCAGTCATCATTTCTATCATCATCAGTTCAACTTTAACCCCCCTTGTTGATCACTTATGTATTTATTACATTGTTTCCGTTATTCACCATAGGCAAGATATATTATGTTATATATCTGACTAAATATTCTGCTTTATATCTCACCATTAGTGATGGCCAAACATTCGGCGTGTCCGTCCGCGAACGGGCGGAGCGGAGTTTTAAAAAAGTCTGCTGTCCGCCCGTTCGCGGACAGATTCAAATTCCCCGCCTCTAGGCAGGGAATTTGAATCGGAAAACCTGGATATGACGTCAGTGACGTCACATCCGGCACCTGGAACGCATAGTTCCTGGTTGTTCTAACAATTTACGAGCTGGATTTTCACTGACAGACCGGGTTCTGTACCCGGTCTTCAGTGACATATTCTTCCTGCGGCGGGATCTCGCTGCTAATGATCCTACCGGAGGAAGAATAGAGGGATCCTTCTCGCTGGCGAACACGGCGGGTCGAACACCCGTACTGTCCGCCAGCGAGAAGGAGGGCGAACATGCTTGTTCACGGGCAGTTCGGCCATCACTACTTACCATCGTTACACATGTACTACAGGACCAAAGATGATTACTACAGGGTTATTAAATTCTCCTGAACAAATATATTGCTTATTGCTTCCATATATATCTTTGCACTTACTGCATTCATTCTTGTTCAAAATTCAGCTTTATATGTACAGGAGGTATTTCTTGTTTTGTGACTACTTTAGCTATTAAGAGTCTATGGAGCCTTATATAGCCACCATTGTGTGCAAATTCCCAAATCAATTATGCTCAGAAAGTATATTATACAGGGAAGAAGCCCTAGTATGAATAATAATAGGGCGTGAGTCCCAAATTAGAGTTAAAGAAATAGTATGTAAACTCCTTTAACTTTTAAAGTATTTGAGATTACTTGAGATTCGCTTAGCTAATATTACAGATTATTAAATGATTACGTTATTATAAACATAAATAAATGCATAAAACTAAAAGTTTGAATGCTATGAATGTTTATACATTTGATAGTGACAGAATGTTTTCCTGACTATACCATATCTTAATTAGAGGTGGTCAAATTTTTTTAAAAAATTTGACGATTTAGTCGATTTCGAGTTAATTTAAAAGCCCCTGAACATGGTATCATCACCAAACTTGCGAGATGTAGAGAAGGGTTGGGGGGTATACTCCAAAAAATAAAGAATGTCTCTAACACAAATAGTTTTTGCACAAATTAAGTTCAAAGTCAAGTACAAATTAAAAAAATTGGAATTTCAACTTTAATTTTGAACTTAATTTATGCAAAAACTACATGTGCTAGAGCAAACCTCTTTTTTTCAAATGTTCCCACAACCCTTCTCTACATCTCCAGAAATTTTCATGATGATACCATGTTCAGGGGCTTTGCATTCAGCTCACAAAGTTAGCAAGTCGAAAAATTCGACCATCTCTAATCTTAATTTACTGAATAGTAGTGATGGCCGAACTTTGGCCGTGTCCTTCCGCGAACAGGCGGAGCGGACTTTTAAAAAAGTCCGCCGTCCGCCCGTTCGCGGACAGATTCAAATTCCCCGCAAGAATAGAGGGCTCCTTCTCGCCGGCGAACAGGGCGGGTCGAACACCCGTACTGTCCGCCGGCAAGAAGGAGGGCGAACATGCTTGTTCCCGGCCAAACTGTCCGCCTTGCGGGCAGTTCGGCCATCACTACTGAATAGTCACATGTTCTTTAGTTGCAACATGTTTCTGAAAGGACATCTTAAATCTCCCCTGCAATTTGGGTGAAACTTTTTAGGGACAATGCACTCACTTTAGCAGGTTGATTTATAAACACCTTTACTGGCTTTACTTTAACCAAGATATATATGCGCACATTTTACAGATAGGCCACAACCATTAGCCATTGTTTATCAAGGATTGACATTGGCAGCTAAGCTTTGAGGAGAATATATGGTCGATACCCGTACAATCGATGACCTGCTTGATTGTAGTCATGAGCGGCATGGGCAACATTCGTATTCGCGGCATGCCGCAAATTTTATGGAAAACATTCGGAAAATATTCGCATTCGGCAATATTCTGGGTTTTTTTTATTGCGAATATCGGCTGTTTTTATTGCGAATTTAACGCGCACAATATATGTTTAACATGGCGCGAATTTTTATGCAAATTTTCAAAAGTGACGATTTTCGCAAATTTTCGCATTACCCCAATATTCAATTAAAAAACTGTTGATGGTGTTGCTAAGCTCTTGTTGCAGCCTTTCCATTCGTCCACTTGCATTGAGAGGCATGTGTAATGGATAAAAAATACTTAATATCCAGAATTGCGAATATTCGGCAATATATTCACCATCTTCGCGAATTTTTGAATTGCCGATATTCGCGATTAATATTCGGAATCTGAATATTCGCAATCATCCCTACTTGATTGATGATGTCACATCGTGCACATTTGCATGCATTTATCGTGCGGGTCATCGATGGTGGCCACCCTGTCTTCGAGTGGGACCAATCGATTCAGCTCAAATACAGTTTGATCGAACAAGGAACCAACATTTTGGCAAAAAGAACTAAAGGTCCCCATACACGTGTCGGATTCCCACCGGATCGTGCCGGAATCGCATGCAGCCCACCTTGTCCGATCGATCAGGTCCGATCGTTCAGGGGCTCAGAATCGGATCCGACGGAGAACCAACATGTTGGTCTTTCTCATCCGATTCTGCCCGGATCAGGGGGAGTTGCCATTTGTGAGGTGGAATCGGAGGTGGAATCGCACACGGAATCGTGCCGGAATCCATTGGACAAGGTGGTATGCTGCGATGGATACTCTTAATTGGCCGATTGATCACACCTGCGATTCCCGGCAGAATCGCCGGAATCGATCGGATGATAAATCGATTGGACATGGAATCCGACACGTGTATGGCTAGCTTTACTCTGTGGACGTATTTGGCCCAGGTAGAAGTGTTCAAGAGTGAATTCCTACAGTCCCAACCAGCTGCAGGATGTTCACCAG
The DNA here is from genome assembly GCA_036250615.1 of Ptychadena robeensis. Classification (NCBI taxonomy): domain Eukaryota; kingdom Metazoa; phylum Chordata; class Amphibia; order Anura; family Ptychadenidae; genus Ptychadena; species Ptychadena robeensis. Next base: position 70,387,322 of record CM070033.1, on the reverse strand, counting down.
CTAATCCTCCACCAATCCCATAGCTCTAGGTGGCATGATGTGATTGGGCAGGCTCTTTGCATATCATTGCCAGTTGTAGCTTGTGCTTGGATGTGCTTCCTGTTGTATTACAAGCCTGCTTGTCTGCAAGTGTCCTTACCACCAACAGTGACACAGCCAACAGGGACTCTCCTTGCCCTGACCCTGGATTGTTTGACCACGTCTCTTGCCTTGTACTTTTGTACTACGCTTTCTCGGTCTGATTCTCGTGACCTTTTGCCTTGTTTTGGACTACCTCAATAAAGACTGTTGAATGGACTTCTGGTGTTGGTTCTTAAATTCTAGGATTATGCAAAAAAGGAAAATGTTTATCCAATTGTCAATATTATTTTAACTACATAAAAAATAATAAAACAAGGGTAGATGCTATTTTGAAGAATTATTCTAAACTCAACATAAGTAAAGTATTTGAAAAACACATTGTGTGTGTACACTCTTTAACAGTTGAGGTCCAAGCAATTTTCATATGAGTAATTTCCGAGTGTGTAATTATTTAGGACTAAAGTGCAATAGCTCCCTCAAGCATCATCACAATTTCATGAACATTTAATTGTAGCCAGACTTTGTAACCTTAGTATGGCCTGTGTCCTTGCTGTAACCTAAAGTTTGAACTCTACTCATCAAACATATGGGAAGATTTTTCCTGATGATTGCAACAATCTGATTTAGGGGAAGTTATGGATCTGCTGCTTAGCCATCCATGCTACTATTCTCAACAGCTGCTTTGAAAGGCTCACTGTTCAAACCCTTTAATCCATAACTGTCATTATAATGGTAAGTTTTTATTTATACTTCTTGACTGTAAAAGTTGCATTAAAAGTTTTTTAATATGCATTATAATACAAAATAGCTAATTTTCCAAAAAATCATCTGAGTTTTAAAGCAACTTTTGACTTAAAATATCTCCCTTCTGGAAAAATTGCATACACAGATGTCTACAGCAATGACGTGAAGATAAAATATTTTCTGTGTCTAAAACATCAGAATAAACATTCTTTTTTGAAAATTTCTAACCTAATTGGTTATTTGGGAGCTTAGCATTTGTTGAGCAGAGTATTTGTAGAATACTTTTAGTTTGTCACTTAAGGTATGTGCAGCGCATAAAATATGTATTGCAGCTTTTCCATAACTGCAGTAATTCAATGTCAAAATAATACGGCAGCTTATTCTTAAATTGGAGCAAAACGCAATTAGACATGCACAGGAATGTTAACTTAACAATGTGTTATTGGGAAAAGGAAAGCGTTGGCTGATCTGATTATCTATTCTACAAAGACAAAAAAAGAGAGAATACACATTTTACAAAAACCCCCTTCAAGTATCTGGACATATAATGGACCCCTGTTTGCGTTGTATTGATGTACCACTCAAAAATTTGCTAGCAATGGATATAGTTGAAGAGTTGAAAAGTGTTTGCTTAATGCAAATAATGATAACATATATTCATTTCCATAACTATTTACAGTATTTAACGATGAAATCATTTTTTCAGTTCTGCAATAGCAATATGTTGAAATGGCACAGTAGAGAATTTTCATTCATTTATTTGGAATTGTAATCTCCTTCATAAACTATTATTGGTGACTTTGATGAAAACATGAAAGCGGGATTTACTGTAATTGCACTAAAACTCAAAAATTATCTACAGTCTAATTAGTTTTGCAAATATCTTTTAGCATGGACAAATACATTACTGACCTGATTCTAAAGAATGCTGCATGGCAGGTAAATATTTAAAACCCCTGGTTTTACTACTTCTGATTACTTAATACTCCGAATCACTGACCCAGAAGAAGCATGAAATTAGGCCTCGACTAAATGTGAACTTAGCTACCCAGAAGAGGATTGCATAGCTGTAGAGGGTAATTGAATATGTCTCCTATCTTAACTAAACTTTGTTTTTAACTACAGTTGTGGTCAAAAGTATTTAATCCCCACTGAAATTCAGTGTTTTGGCCATTTTGACATTGATTTTGATCATTTCAGTCATCTTGTTTACAATGAAATGAAAGAGGCACTTGTAAATCAGACAAATATAACATAACATTATTAATGAAATAACCACCAGTGTCTTTTCTGTTCTCACATCATTATCAGTTTTATTCAACCCCCAAGTGACATTCATTCTTAGTACTTATTACAACATCTTTTTCTAGTTATAACAGCTTTTAAACGTGAAGCATAGCTTGACACAGGTGTCTTGCAGCGATCTACGGGTATCTTAGCCCATTCTTCATGGTCAAAAGCCTCCAGTTCAGTCACATTCTTAGGCTTGCGTGCTGCAACTGCTGTCTTCAAGTCCCACCAGAGGTTCTCAATCGGATTTAAGTCTGGTGACTGCAATGGCCACTCCAAAATGTTCCAGCCTTTAATCTGCAACCATGCTCTAGTGGACTTGGAGGCATGCTTGGGATCATTGTCTTGTTGAAAGGTCCAACGTCTCCCAAGACTCAGGTTTGTGACAGGCTGCATCACATTTCCTTCCAATATCTCCTGGTACTGAAGAGAATTCATGGTACCTTGCACACGCTGAAGCTTCCCTGTACCTGCAGAAGCAAAACAGCCCCAAAGCATGATTGACCCCCGCCATGCTTCACAGTAGGCAAGGTGTGCTTTTCTTCATAGGCCTTGTTCTTCCTCCTCCAAACATAGCTTTCATCCATCCAAAGTCGACTGCAGTATGCCAAAAGTCATGTGGACAAACCACAAAAGTTTTGGGATAGTGTTCTGGTACTGATGAAACAAATTTAGAACTGTTTGGGCCTATGTGTGCGTTCTTTATTTACCTTATCCTACCAGAACTTAACACAATGTTTTATGTAATAAATAAATAACATGTCAATATGTCAATATTTATGGTAATTAAATTGGCAGCCATTAAAATGAATTTTTTTAGATTTTGTTTTCAGAACTTTCTAGTTTGCAGATATGCTTCTGAAAAAGGTCCAGTCTATTATTTGGCAGGAACACTATATTTTTGAATATCATCAAATTTCACCAAATAAATGTAATACACAATTGTGCACTTAAGTTTACAATACCCTTTAGAATCAGAAGGTATAGATGGTGGCAACATTTTGACTAGTTTATTTGGGCATTAACCTCCCTAGCGGTTGTGACGAGCCCAGCTCGTCCAGAGTTTGTGTGAAGAACAAACTCTGGATGAACTGGGCTCCCGTGTATGCCGCATATCCCCGGAAAGCTACGGCGATTCTCTTACCAGCTGCAGCATTTCCGGGGTTGCGCGGCGTCACGGTGACGCGGAAGGGGGCGGGGGGTGGGCGGTGCCATAGCCCTCCATGTTAATGGAGGAGCTCCGGCTTTCCAGCCCACACAGATGACATCATTAATAATGCCAGCTGTGTGGAGAGAGGCGGGGGGAGGGGGGGAATTGCAGGCAGTGTACTGTGTACACTGCCGCGATTGCCCGTACCGTGCTGTTAAAAACAGCGCGGTACAGGCAGTGCGCTAGGGAGGTTAATGGAAAAGCCTCTGCTGGAGGTGAAGAGAAGGGTTGTGGGAACATAAAAAAAAAAAATCCTCACTGGAACAGGTTTTTGTTATTTACAGTAGAGTGATAAAATTACCAAGTAGTTAATCGAAAACCGTTTTGCTTTAGTAAAGATCTACAGATTTTGTTGCATTTTTAATATTTATATAACACTTGATATTATTTTTTTATATTCATGTATATAAAGCTGGATGCCTTACTTACATAAAGATTGTTAAAAATCTTTATATTCTAGTTTACCTCCTGGGTGGTTACCCTGTCTTACCATGTTATGGAAACGTTATATTTAGCTAATCGGGGAATTTAGAGTCAATCATGTCTATGCCAACCTCCTGAAAGACTAAATTAGAAACTTAATCAGCCACCAGGCCGATTATGCAAATCGGGTTGGCCAGACCCAGGGACTTTAAGGCAAACCTCCAATACAAAAACAAAATTATAAAGATACATATAAAATACTGTATTGCACTTTATTACCAAAAAAATATATAAATAAGTATAAATCGTCACAAAAATGTCAAACATTTTAGCACATGTATACATATCAGATAATCAATGATTTCAAGCCTGAAAAAGTTCTCAAATCCGTGTTGTATAGTCCTAGTCGCTTTCACCCTTACTCCAGGGTTTAAAGAGGACTATACAACACAGATTTGAGAACTTTTTTAGGCTTGAAATTATGGGTCTGGACAACCCTATTTGCATAATCGTCCTGGTGGCTGATTAAGTTTCCAACTCTAGTGATGAGCGGCATAGGCAACATTCGTATCCGCGGCATGCCGCAAATTTTATGGAAAACATTCGGAAAATATTTGCATTCGGCAATATTCGGGGTTTTTTTTATTGCGAATATCGGCAGTTTTTATTGCGAATTTCGCGCGCAATGTATGTTTAACATTGCGCGAATTTTTATGCGAATTTGTAAAGTGATGATTTTCGCAATATTCGCATCACCCCAATATTCATTTCAAAAACTGTTGATGGTCGCAGGGAGTGTTGCTAAGCTCTTGTTGCAGCCTTCCCATTCGTCCACTTGCACTGAGAGGCATGTGTAATGGATAAAAAATACAGAATATCCGGAATTGCGAATATTCGGCAATATATTCACCATCTTTGCGAATATTGCCGATATTCGCGATTAATATTCGGAATCCGAATATTCGCGATCATCACTATCCAACTCCATGTTATGCTGGTGGAATTGGCTTTTTTCAGAACATCCCCGGCGTCATCAATGACACTGGGGATGTGTAGGGGGAAAGCTAAGAATCGCAGTGGATTTATTGGCTGTGATGCGCTTTTGTGTCACGCTAAGAAGGTTTATGTCTTCATAAAATGCTTGAAAGACATTGTGACTTAAAACAAAGCTTTGAATCTCCATCTTTTAAATCCTTGTAGAATAACAGAGCCAACAATAATACAATCAGAACAATGCATTTCACATCTCATTAAACTAAGCTTTGAGTCTTTTTTATTTGAAGGCAAAAAAACATTGTTTTTTACATCTGAAGTTTAGTAAGCTATAAAGAATATTTTTACAACGCGCTGTAATAGTAGGCTTACAAAGCCCAAAACTATATCCTTGAACTATTTTGAAACTAAAGTAGTAGGCTGGTTTTTGGTGTCTAGAAATAATCACTGCCAATAAATTAATATGCTAATTGTACATAGAAGGCTGTCTATTAGAGGTGTGTGACAAATTCCAGCTGTGTGTTTGTAGGGATATGCTGCTGCTGAACTCATTACAACTAACAATTTGACAGACTTAATGCAGTTCTAAATGTAATGATTACTGCACGCTTAAAAGCTGCAGTTGAAACACGTTCAGGGAATGGTTCTCAGCTGCCTGGGTGTTAACTTGATGTTATATCAAGTTGCCTAATGGTAAAAAAGCATTACACCATATCATATTTTAGAATGGTCAAGTTTAACAAATACACATCATCACATACGTTTTCCAGATTCTTTGGAAACAGGTTCCTTCTGTACTCAGATTCTGCACTAAGTACTGATACATGTGCATTTATTTTGTGTGAATCTGTGTGACCTCTTGATGCTGAATAGGCCCTTGACTGAATTTTTCAGCTTTGTAATTAATGACCTCAAGTTGAGACCACCTGTTCATACAAGCTTTGTGTTTTCCATCTTGATTCTCAGACATAAAGCAGACTGTAGCCTAGTTAATTTTGTATCATTATTGTGGATGTAAATGACCTATTAAAACATGTAATTATTTATACTAACTTAGCATCAAACTTGTTCAACAATCTGAAAATGACTATGGTGATATTTTGGCGCCCCTCTTATCACATACATTTGTGTTCACATTTTTTCAACCTCCACTGAAATTGAGTGTTTTGGCTAATTTTGTTTCATCAGTCCCCAGAATACTATCCCAAAACTTTTGTGGTAGTGTTCTGTGAACTGATGAAACAAAATTAGAACTGTTTGGGCCCATGGATCAACGCTATGTTTGGAGGAGGAAGAACAAGGCCTTTGAAGAAAAGAACACCTTGTCTACTGTCAAGCATGGCGGGGGGGGGGGGGGGGGGGGGGTCAATCATGCTTTGGGGCTGTTTTGCTTCTGCAGGTACAGGGAAGCTTCAGCGTGTGCAAGGTACCATGAATTCTCTTTAGTACCAGGAGATATTGGAAGGAAATGTGATGCAGTCTGTCACAAACCGGGACACAAACAGGACAATGATCCCAAGCATACCTCCAAGTCCACTAGAGCATGGTTGCAGATTAAAGACTGGAACATTTTGGAGTGGCCATCGCAGTCACCAGACTTAAATCCGATTGAGAACCTCTGGTGGGACTTAAAGAAAGCAGTTTCAGCGCGCAAGCCTAAGAATGTGACTGAACTGGAGGCTTTTGCCCATGAAGAATGGGCTAAAATACCCGTAGATCGCTGCAATTAATGTTATGTTATATTTGTCTGACAAGTGCCTCTTTGATTTAATTGTAAACAAGATGACTGAAATGATCAAAATCAATGTCAAAATGGCCAAAACACTGAATTTCAGTGGGGGTTGAATAATTTTGAACACACTGGCACAAAATAATCCATCTCTAAATTGAGTAAAAAAGTTTAAATATTTTTCCAAATTGAAATGACCAGGCCTGCCAGTTCACCCACCATTAATGTGGCTAGTGATGGCACTGCTGTATTCATTATTAAAGCAAATGCCGACCTCTGTAAGCCTAAAGATTAAAAAATGGAAACATACCATTGAGATTTGTGTGGGAGATCTGAAATGTCTCAAACTGATAGAACCTTTGCAGAGTGAATATCAGTCTGCAGAATGTGGACACCAGGAACAAGGGATGCAAAGCAACATCAGGTATTTTCTATTTAGGGCATGTGTCCACTGCAAGGCATGCACTGGCACAGTTGGCGGGCGGATTCCCCGGCAGTTTGCCCACGGCTAAGGGCGCGCTACTGCTGCAATGGTGGGAGTGCTTCCTATTGATGCAGCAGGGAAAAGAAAATCAGTGGAGACACCTCCATTATTCTTCCATGGAGGAAAATCAGCGACCTAACAGCTTCGTGTGCTATTTTCTTGCGTCTTGGAGACACCTCCATTGGTGTACCACAGCTTCAAAACTGCACCGCAAGTGTGCCGCTAAGAATACGCAGAGTGGACACTGCCCCATCAGAATGGGAAGTGTCCTCTCTGTGTCTTTTTCCCAATTTCGGACGCACCTAGAAGCACTGGACACAAGCACAAGTATGCTGTAACATGCTATTGGAAGTCTGTAATTCCAAATGTATCTAGGTTCTACTACTATTACAAACATGTTCTTGAGATTTATTTTTCGAGACATGATCCAAGTAAAGAGTTCTAGGTAAAATCTAACAGATGTCAATCACAATTTTTTTAATATTTATTTTCTCCCATTACTGTGACATTGAACTGAATAGTATGTCATTGGCCTTTTTTATGTACTTATAACACGACACGTGAGGAGGTGTTCTGCCCAGCAGTAGGGAGAGAACAGTAAGCTGGGTGAAATAAAGCAAAGTGGAGAGAGGCATGCATTTTAACAATTGTTTAAAGATAAAGAACAACAATTGTTTAAAGATAAAGTGAACAGAAAGTGCTAGCTCTGAATTATCTGTGTGTGCACCAGACTGCGGCAGAGTAACTGAACAAAATTCTGTTGGTACAAGGACTGTGAGCAGCAATGATGGCTGAAAAGTTTGTGTTCACCGTGAACATTGCATGTTCGCGATCTGTTGGCCAAGGGACACTTACGATGTTTGGTCCTGCCTTGGGATGCTTTTGTACATGATGAGCCAGTTTTTACCAAACTCACAGAGATGGTATGATGACGCAGCAGCTTGCATTTCACCAGGCCAGAGGAACATGTACAAACACTTAGACTTGTATGGCTTTCATGTGGGAGGCTGTCTTGACTTTGTGAGTTGTTGACAAGAGGCGAAAGGGGTGAGATTGGAGGGAAGTGTCCAAATGGGTGGTCTCAAGTGGGAAGTCTTTAAACAAGCTGTGAGGGGACAAGAAGCCATCCACCCTCCCTTCCCTAATTCTATATCTTTTACTCTGATGTATATAAAGGCCTTGTAGAACTGATATGATGCTTAATTTTTCATATGTTTGTCATTCTTTTTTGTCACAGCAGCATGGGTGGCTGAGTTGATGTGTTGGTGTTTATGACAGTCATTAACATAGTATTAATGGTGGGGCTTAGTCTTCTTATGCTATCTGTTCTATGGTATGGTAAAAGAGAGGTAGACACAACTGTAATTTTTAGTCGATCTATCACAAATTAAAGGATGTTATTGGAGACCTTAAGATCTGCCCTTTCGATCGACTCATGTAGGCCTGATACCACTTCCTTAATTTCCAATCACATTTTTTTGTGTAGCCAATCTTTAGTAACTTCGATGTATGACTTATGATCGAAGACTCAATCACATGTCACCATCCTATAACAAATTGATCTTTGAGAAATTATAGCGTCAATGGCCAACTTTACTCATACTTGTGCTCTTAGGACATGTAGTCCTGGGAAAAACCCTGATAGGCCAGCATGCACTACCAGCGGAAAGTTTGGAGCAGCAAAGGCACAGAAAGACAGAAAAGGAACATAAAATACAAGTAATAAAGAGATAAAAAACATCCCATTACCTCTGAGGTCTTCTTGGAAAGAACTAATATCATTGATTATATAGAACCATCATCTTCTTCAGCACTGCATGGAGTAACACTACAGAACCACAGTTTGTGCTTTTGCAATATGAGGCACAGTGATATAAACAGCCAAATCTTTTCAAAGGAAAGTAGAGAATGGGAATAATATCTGCTAATGCTGTCACTTGCTTCAGTAGAACCATTACAATAGTGATGACTATCTTCCTTTACAGTCCATAGAAGAGGTAATAACTATACCCCTTATAGGGACCAACCAAGAAGCCCTCAACATGAAAGATGAAAGATTAACAACAATTTCATTTGCTTAGCTCAGTACATTCACAAAATGAACCATTATGAGATATGTATACAAGAATAAGTCTTATCTACATTTTTATGCTATATACACTTGGAATGTGATGTGTTGTTGTAGCCTTCTTAGTATTCTCTAGGCATAAATGCAGGATATCGTTTGGACAATTTGCACATATTTATACAATTTGTCATCATTCTGTCTTTGCAGTTTTTAGAGTTACAAGATTTGCCTTCAGGCTAACTTTTCCTCTGCACAAACTCCTCTATGAGAATCACATGTCAGCCAGTGAACAATTTTAGCAATTTGGAAAGTTTCAGGTAAACAGCAGACCTACTTTTCATATGCAAAGTGTAGAAATATGAGAAGATACCTGTAAACTTTGAAACTTTCAAATCTTAATGGAGAGGTCAACTTTTGAATGTTGTACTAAGTTCACTATTGTGCAAACAGTGTCCTTCCATTGAGGAAAGAAATTACAAATTACAAATCTTACAAGTTACAGGAAACAAACAATTATCAGTCTATTCAATTGACAGTTCTAAATACATGATTTAGTATTTAGTTTACCACTAGGCCCATGTTAAAACCAATGCATTTTTATTCCCGTTTGCCCACTGCCTGTTGTGTAGACATGCAGAAATCACAGACACATGACTCCTATGCATTGTGATATATTTTTGGCAAAATGTTTGTAATAGTTGTTTTAGCAGATTATGTGTGTTACGGCTGTTATGAATGTCAATAGCAGCATATTAAATTGCAAGTACATTCTTAAGTTTTCCCTAGCCTAGGTTAGTGAAAGGGCCTATTCACTTCTTGTATGTATGGTTTTACTGTATTTATATGCCTGTCCAGTACACTACACCTATGTATCCACTGTCAAAATGTTTGTTTGGTGCCTGTCCTTTTAAGGGTTGTGCAATTGCTACCTACATAAGGTTGGGTATGTGTCTAGACGTCTGTCTCCCTTTTTCCCACTCTCTACTCCTCACTAAAGCAGGGTACAGATGGCTTGACATGTCATCACGCTGCTGTCAGATATTGGCGGAGCTGGGGAGACAGCTCTGTTCTCTCCTCAGCTCAGCCGATGCTATACATGGATACACGCGATCTGGCCCATATCTTCACGTCTGTACCCTGCTTTAGTGTATCAAACCTAATCTGCCCAACTACTGGCCTTAAGCCAACCCCTCTGGGAGTCTATAAATGTTATCTACTTAGAACTCTCTAGGCTTTTCTGATGTTGCTGACCTGATACACTGCAGATCCTTCAGAAGTATCCCCAGATACAGGAAACCTAAGTGAATTTATCCACTGATCCAGTGTGACTTCCTGGCAAGGACTGCTTCTTCTTTACTCCAATCTAGTGAGAGAGCCTTCAGCCGTCTTAAGGTACCCAGCAGCCAGTAGGTGCAGCATGTTTGGAACTGTAGCTCCCAAAATTGATGCCCCATCCCTGCCAATGGGTGATGGTGATGAAGATGTAAATATTGTTCCTGTAGTAAATCTTGAAAATATCCCCTACTCATTCTTCTAAAGAATCTGGTTGTGTGAGTAGATGCACTTCATGCAGGACTACATTCCCTAGTGGTATGTATCCATCAAAAGATGGTAGACAATTCGTATCCTTTCTTGAAGGTCCTGGCCAATCAGATCACTTCACCCAAATGCATAAAAAGCTGCCTGAACAAAGAGGTCTTTCTGCTACCCAGGCTCTGATTTTCTACATATCCTGTGTGTCCATATCCAATTACTTTTGGACTCTTCTGCTGTCAGCTTTTGTCAGTGAGTGTAGGTGAGGGTCACAACCTGGGAGTCTCCTGCAGCAGAGTTCACCACCCTCTAGGGTACTCTGATAAATACCAGGACATGGCCGAACATCGGCCGTGTATGTTCGCGATACATTTTCTAAGACTGTCCAGAATTTTTCTGGTGTTTGACTGACACACAACAGGCCTCAACAAAACCAGGGGCTTGGTGTATGTGGTGTATATGATCCAAAAAAGACCACAATTTTTCCAGTTAATTTGCAATAGGCAGATAATTTTTTAAGACTGTCCACATTTTTTGGGGGGTTTGATTGACACACAAAAGGCCTCAACAGAACCAGGGGCTTGGCCAACGTGAATGAATGTGCATTCCTGCTTTTCTCTTTTTTTTAAAACAATGTATATGGCCCAAAAAAGACCAAAAATTTTTCCAGTCAATCTGCAACAGTCAGACACATTTTTAAGACTGTCCAGAATTTTTCTGAGGTTTGACTGACACACAACAGGCCTCAACAAAACCAGGAGCTTGGCCCACGTGAATGTATGCGCAATCCTGCAACTTTTTTTTAACAGTTTAGGTCTGTAAAAAATACCAGAATTTTTCCAATTAATTTGCTACAGTCAGCAATACATATTTTAGACTCTCCACCACTTTTTCTGCTGTCTGACAATATTTGATGCAGAAAAAAGGCCACAACACAAAATGCCTGTGAACTATTAATCACTCTTAGAGAACAATATATATCAAGAAAAAAAGCCCTAAAACTATATAGTGCTCAGTTGAATGTTTGTGAACTGTAAATCACTCACAGTATATATCCAGAAAAAGCCCTAAAATAGTGCCAATCTCTGAACCAGAAATGACTGTTGTGGATATTCCAAAAAATGCCCTGAACCTTGTATAGTGCCCAGTGAATGCTAAAGAAATATTTGAGTCCTTAGAATAACTTTTTGATCGTTTGTTGGATTTCAACAATGTGAAAATGTGCACAAAGCAATATCTCCCTAACAGCTTCTGTCCCTGCCTCTATGTGATACGAGCAGGGAAGGTCCAGGTGCTGTAGCACCTGATCATGTGTTGTGTCCACCCAATCACTGTATTCATTAAAACTGGCTACTTACCTGTCCCTTGATTGGCTGATTCGTTAGAACATCGCGATGATACAAGCATACCGATGCTCAAGCCGAACACGTTTTCAGCCAAGCATGTTCACTCATCACTACTAATTACTTGAATTGAAGTTATCCTAAGGTTCAAGAGAAATTTATGATTTTCACAAGGCATGTGTACATGTCATCACTGCTATTAATATATTATGTATTAAAGACTTTTTGTATTTTATTAAAGGGGCACTGTTTAAATGAAATAAACGTGCTATTGGTTCATGTAATTTAACATCACCTTAAGCATCACAGCTCATACTATGTCCCAAAAGGGACCAATGTCACCGAAATATATGCAATAAACTTTCAGGTTCCACACCCAGGGCCACCATCAGGCAAGGACAGGGGGGCAATCCCGTCCCAGGCCTAACTATTTAAGGGGGCCAGGCAGTCTGCTGCATGGTCCTGTGCAACTGTATTCCCTGTCCTGCGCCCTGGCTCCTGACAGCAGCCTCCGCACATCTGCATACTACCCAGAGAGAGGAGAGATGCACGCAGTGTCCCCTTCCTCCTTGATGTGTGAGAAAGTAGCTGGTGACGTGATCTGTAAATTGACGGCAAGTGTTCACTAGGGACTTAATTTTGTGGCTGAAGTTAATATTGCAGATTGAATTGAGATTAAAGCTTGAACACATGAAATAGCTGTACAAACAACTTTACTTTATTATGTATACACTACTGTAAAAGTAATATTTTATAGATTGCCAAAATTTTTGTTAAATGTATTTAATTTATGTCAGTTGGATAAACACAGGGAAACATTAATAGCTACGAAAGGTTGCAGTTATGGGGTGTCAAATTGGGAATGTAAATTACTAATCCAAAAAAAAAAAGATTGGACTTTTTAGATTGTTGGAGATCTGGGTGTTCAAAGTCAGAGAAGGCATGTGTAAGAGTAAAACGTGACACTTGTACTTTGAGAGTTACATTTGACCCAAAGCCAGCTGGTGACCTGTGGATGGAGACAGCTAGTTGGAGGTTCACTCAAGAACAGGGAGATCCATCTGCAACAGAATCTACCATGCAGGAAGCTGAAGCAGAGAACAGTGAAGGAGACAGTGAGGAAGACCGGACTACATATGGGGTGAGTACCAAACACCATCTCCTGGTACTTATCAGTTTGCAATGAAGTAAAGCATTTGGGAAAGGCCCTTCAATGTTCCAGCAAAGCAGTGCTCCAGAGAGGGGAGTTTGGTGTGAAATAACTTTACTGGTCCACACAGAGCCCTGATATTAACTTCATTGGACACCTTTTGATGAATAAAAAATGCAGATTGCAAGTAAAGCTTCTCACTGTAACCGACAGTACTGGGCCTTAGACGAAGTTAGGATGACAACCACAAGAGGAGGAATTAGGGGGGCTCTGGGTGGAAGACCGGTCACGATTAAT
>CM070033.1:70324801-70354020 GCA_036250615.1 Ptychadena robeensis | reverse complement strand
GAAATAGTTTTGCACACCACTGTATATATATATATATATATATATATATATATATATATAATTAATGTATAATGTATATTACAGAATATTTTAGGGTCACTATTGTTTACAAAGTCTGGACATGACAAAGGTACTTTTTTGCTATTATTATTATTTTTATTATTATATTACTATATTTGAAATAAATCATTTTTCAATTGATCTTAAACAGTAATAAAAGTTTGAACAGAGTTTACAGTATGATTCAATAAACAATAATTTAACTCATAGCTCAGCTACCTCTAGAGAATTAGACTTAAAAATGTCCTCAGTGTTTTTCCAGTGGTTCTAGCCACTGCCTCCTATCACAATAAGTTACTCTATTAAGAAAGGACATTTGGGGAATCCATCCCTCTGGCTTCTTGTGAAATTGGTACTATATGTCTCTTACGTTACAGTTTTAAAAGCACTTGACAATTTGACATTCTTACTGCTAAGTGTCCCTGACTGAGGCACATCAACAATAGAACATTTTTATGAGCCCTGGCAGACATCATACCTACTGCCTGATGCAAAGTGATCACTTCCATTTGCTTCTAGAAGGGTGAAGGCAATTGTATTTTAGTTGTCCTACTGTTCAACTAAAAGTGTAGAAGTTTCTTAAAGATAACAGAAAAAAAACTTCACATTTACTTCAATCTATCCCGGTTATCTGGAAATAGTGTTGCTTGATGCTAAAGTCCAAAGTACAGTGAAACACTATCTCATTATAAGATGGAAAATCCTCAGCAGTTATGAAAATGTAATATATGTATATGATAAGTTTCAGATGTCTAGTTTTTTTTTCTCTGACAAAAACTTAAACGTTAGACTAAAGATGAAAGTAAATTCCTTGTGCCACTGTATATGGCAATTATCCTGTTTTCCCCGCTTAACATTTTTTCTCATTTCTTATTCAAGCATCCAGCTGTATGAAATGTTTTGGCCAAGCAAGAATACTTATTTAACCTTAAGCTCATGGAAGAGGCAGAATTACATATACTACAACGGACAGTTGAAAAAACCAAATCTTGATTAAAAACATTTAAGTTATTTTAGAAAACTAAGCCTTGATTAGCCCCTTCCCTATGCTCAGCTAATATTTCTAAAAATGATTTGATTTAATAATTTGGGTTTAGTTTTGTTCCTTACATGGAAGTGGAAATATGAACGCCACTTAAATGCTGTGTTCTGTGTAACTCATGCAAGAGTCAACCATGTGTTGCATTGATGACAGCACTTGAGCTTGCCTGGACTATTTACTGGTGCTGTTTTTTTTTTTTTGTTTTTTTTTAAACAGCCATTAAAAAGCTTGTCATAAAACAAATTTACCAATTTGACATGATTCATTTACTCTCAGTTTTTAGAATAGCTATGATTTGCTGCATCTAAATACATAATAAACATAAATTGAATTTGTTGGTATAAAATAAGTAACATTTAAATGGACCTACATAGGTACCTCTATATAACTTCTTTACATGTAGACAAGTACCTAGGTGGAGAATATACCTGAAGCTGGGCATAGACGGGCCAATTCCTGTCCGTCATGTCGGATTGCACAGTGATCCAACATGATGGAAAATTCAGATCGGATCCCATTAGTCCCCATCCGAAGTAATGGCCGACACAAAGGGTGCCCGGACGATTCTCGGCACTAGCGGCTGTGCGTGATGACGTCAACGCGCCCGCTAGGTCGGCTCGGCAGTCAACGAGAAATTGTCCTGTCTATGCCCAGCTTAAGTCACTTGGCTCATTGTAATTATGTAGTTACCGCATTTTACAGCAAGAATTCTAGTACAACTTTAAGGCTCTTAAAATATTGTAAAAAGCAGCGAAAATAAGACCTCAAAAGGAGCTTTGTGGTTACTAAATTTGAGAGTAGACCGATTTTTGTAATAAAATAATTGATTAAAGGCCCCCATACACCTTACAATCTTTCCATACAATTTCTGTACAATCAAAAACCATGTAATATGAGGAACTTTCTAATCCTTCCAATCACTATGTATTCTATCAGGGAGGTCACTATACTACACAGTTGTTGGTAGATTTAATGGAGATTGTATGGATCAATCTTAAAGTGTATGGGGGGCTTAACAAAGGATTGAACATTTCTCCTACTTTCTCTTTTTTCAGCCCTCATTAGTTCCATTGGTCAAGCACTTGTTTACAAAAGGTGTGTGTGATTTAAACCACCTATGAAAGCAAGTTGGCTACCCATGAAAAGCTTTTCATCTCTGAATTGTCTAACTAAATAAAAAAAATGCTGTAGACTTTGCTAAAGCTGGGCATAGACGGGCCGATTCCTGCCCTATTCGGCAGAAGATCGGATGCCGTGCGTGTTCCCGCATCCGATCGGCAATCAGGTTGGCAGGGAATCGGGTGCGCCAGTTCGGATAAGGGTGCCCGGCTGATTCTCGGCACTAGCGGCCGTGCGTGATGATGTCATCACGCCCGCTAGGTCGGCTCGGCAGTCGACGGGAAACTCGTCCCGTCTATGCCCAGCTAAACTCTGTTGGGTGATTTTCTGAAGTGTACCTCAGGTTGTCCTTGGAAGCAGCCTCATTCAAGCAAATGTAGTCTCATTCACCATTGCTTAAAACTGCTGAAAGGAACTACTGTGTATTCAGTCAGAACTTTATGACTTTTTATCACTGTAAACATTACAAAAGTTGGTCAAATTATTAGTTATTTATTTATTTTAATCTTGACTACCTGATTTTGTGCAAAGCCCCTAAACATGGTATTATCACCAAACAGGCTGAAGGTAGAGAAAATAGATAAAGAAAAAGGTTGTAATGTAAGGGTTCCCGCAACCCATCTTTACATCTTCAGCAATGTTCTGAATGAATTTTAACAATCTCTATGTATGACCTTTTATGACTGAACAAACTTTAATGTAAGTGAATGCCTTTATAAATAGTGTAAAGGATTCATTCTACTTCTTAAGCCACCCATACAATTTCGCTTCAAAGTGTACCCCATTTTTCGGCCAATCAACCGCCGTGCACGCTCATGGCGAAATTGGGTGCAAATTAAAAGCTTCAACTTTAAACTCGGCCATAATTTAGTTACGGATATGTCCATATTTCTTAGATCGATTTCATTACTTTGGATGGAGACGCTGGTGCCTGGCTGATTCTCAGCACGACCAGCCATGGGTAACGTCTGCTGGGAGATCAACAACAAATCTAAACATGAGTGGGGGGCTTTAGTGTTTTGAACTTCTTTGGCGCATGAACCTTGTATTAACAATAGAGTTAATATAGCCACTCCCCCATGGTTCTGGCATTGGTCCTTTCTATATGAGTATACAGACATATATATATACAGACATATGAGTATACAGACATATATATATATAGAGTACATTGATAATGGAATATGATGGAAGGTATCTTAATGCATTCTATTTTTGATGACATCATCTTAGTTGATCAGCAAAACAAAGAATGGTCAGTCGGATAGTTTTGGCGCTACACTGGGTCTACTTTTTTCAAAACTAAAGAAAAAATGGCACTATACCCTCACAATCAATTATGGTTGGTTAAAAGAGTTGGCTATAATTGTTCAACAATTTTTTTTTAACTGTGCTATTTCTGTGGTGGCCTGCTGACAATCCTGAGCAACCTCACATATAAATGGAAACTAGCAAATATGAAACTGCATTTTTTTAAGCATGCCACATAAAATATACAGCAAGCACTGTAATTTCATTAAGAAAGCAATTACCTTCCTCTTTTCCACTGGACTCTTTTTAGTAAAATTATAGCTTGCCTTGCACTCAGCAAGAATTTTATAACATCGTTAATAAAATGACACAACATAAAAAATCAGCAGAAGTGTTCATTTAACTGAAGTCCACATGTTGATAAATGTGACTTGGTGGCTGGAAACTTTAAACTAACGTTTTCCCCCTTGTTTCCTGCATAAGATGGTGAGCTGTGGCTATTTTGAGATATTTAGTCTCTCCTTATTAGCAAGACATTATCTCGTCACTGTCTTCTCTTGTACTGTATGTAGTCTTTGGCAATGAATAGGAAACACCTGCACAAGGTCCCATTCGTTGCAGCTGACTTTTTTAATCCCTTCAATGACATTAAGGTCAGTCTCTATAGACAGGTGTTTCTCTTCAGAGTGGCTTGCTTGTCTAAGTCACAGTGGATCACAAGCAGCCAAACAGCATTCCCAGAGGTCAAAGGCCAAACACAGCAGCACCAGGTCTCCGGGGTACTAAGGCTTACCAGGTGTTTAATATTCACTGAGGTTATTGGATGAAAACCGTGATAAAGTGTTCTCTGCAATTCAGAAAACATTTTAATGAGATCCTCCCCCCTTAGAAGAAAAGACTTACATTAGAGGAT
This sequence comes from Ptychadena robeensis, assembly GCA_036250615.1. NCBI lineage: Eukaryota > Metazoa > Chordata > Amphibia > Anura > Ptychadenidae > Ptychadena > Ptychadena robeensis. The sequence continues at coordinate 70,349,635 of CM070033.1, read as the reverse complement.
GTCTGCTCAATAGATGCAGAGGTTATACTTAATTCAATCAGGCACATGTACTTTCTCCTTAAAAGTGCACATATACTCAGCGGCTTGGCTCCATTTGTGGCAAATTTTTTGTTTCATTTCCATTTGCAAGAAAGATAACTACTTACATATGGAAGCAATAAATAAGAGCAGTCATTAAAATTTCTGTAATTTAGAAAGGAAAAATCTTAATGAAGTAATTTCTTAGCCGAGGAAGGCAGAAATGTAAATTAGACGTTTTAAAGAAGACCTATTAAAGCAATTGCAGTCCACTGTTATTTCTTGTCTAATGAATTTATGAATTGCCTGTTGTTAAGTAAACATACTTTGTTAATTTTATACATATTCCATTAACTGGTAAAGGGCATTTCTAGGAACAATGGAGCCCAGATAATGTTTCTGTGCATAAAATGAAGGCTCTTAATTCATAAATTAAAGCACTAAAATGGCATGCTGTAATTATACATATATAATTTAGAGACATTTTCAGTCTTTTTTTTTCAGAATATAGAAGCAACATAAGAAGTAGAATTTCAAATGGGTTTTTTGGAAAGGAAATTATATGTTTCCAAAATTCCCTTGTAAAAAGCACATTAAAATACTAGGGAGGTAATTAGATACCTTAATGAGCTTTATTTTAACAAGAGACACTTGGTGCTATTGTGTTGATGTGCTGTCCATAGAGGAGATTTAATGTAACTGTGGCTACATCTGTCGTCAGTCTAAGGATAGTCATACATGGCCTGACCTTTGCAAGTGATATGCCTCACTCAAGAATTGCTTTTGAAGATCGCACTGTGTAGGGCTCCCATAGGGTATGATAATGAAGACTCCAATTCTCAGAAGCTCTTGTTATCACACTCAGAGATTGTCAACCCTGTAGGAAAATCTCTAAGTGAGCAGGCACATTTTGTTTGCTTTTGATGGAAAAAAGAGAACAAGTATTTTACCCTTTAGTTTCATCATTCAATCATCAACCAAGTCACAAAGAATAGCAAGGCTGACCCTCGAGGCACTATACTTTATATGAGGGTGGCCAGATGTCTCCAATACCCCTCTGTCATGATAAACTATCTGCCTGTACATGACCAGTCTACAGAACTGTCTCTTCCCTTCATTAAACAGCCCGTCAATTAGTTTGACTAGGCAAAATATCACATCAAAAACAGGGTCAAAATAATTTTCTGTTAAAATGAATGCAATATTTTCTGATTTACTAAAGAACACATATAACCAAAGATATTTTTTCTTTCAATTTAAGATGATTACTCTGAGATAAAAAGATGGGACTGCCTGCTTGACAGGAGTAGAAGTCTTCCTTCCTCAAAATAACTCAATGCTCAGTAATCCATGCATGTCTGGATTATCTGAAGGTTTTCAGAATCTGTACCAATAGTTTTCTAAATATATTTGTTGTGAGAATACATCTGTTGTAAATATACAATTTTATAATTGCCATATATATGGTCTAGTATAGAAATTGTATTCACTAGCACACTCTGTTTACATTATACAGTGATATTAAGAACCAAGGTAACCTTCATTTGACTAGATTGGTTGCAATTGCACAAATATGTCCAAATAATTGCACAATTTGTCCAAATAGTAGAAATGTTTTCTAGCAGTGAAAAGCATACAATACTATACTTGTACTGTCTTCACAGAACCCTGTCTGAGTGAGGCACCTGTACAACAGCATGGTGATTTTTTTTCTTGATGTTGACCCAGTGGCAAGTTAATGGCCTGGAAGATAGCGTACTCTTATGTATAGATAAAATGTGCCAAATGATCGCACAATGATAATTCGGGGAATCAATGTGCACCATCATGGGTAATCAATCCCTGGCAGTTACTTTGGATATATACCTTCGTTCCCCATAAGTGGAATGCTATCCATATTGCTCATTCTAATATTAAAAGGACAACTGTAGACTAGTATAATATTTTCTATATAGGTGTCAGGATCCAGACAAGGGGGGGGGGGGGTGACCACGACTGGCAGCACACACTGGACACTGACCATCCAAATGAAGGGGGGGGGGGGCAAGAGTTCAGATAAGTCAGATAATCCAGAGTTCAGATTGTCCAGAATTCATATAGAGGATCAGGTACAGAGTACAGATCAGATATCCGGGTAAAATGCTCAGCAAGTGTGTGTAGGTGAGGCACACCTATATAGCCCTCAGGCTAGTGAGACAGGTGTCCTTAACCCTATCCTCACTTGCAGGAAGCCACTTGCTGGTGACCAGGGAAATTATCTATGGTGGCACATTGCCACCTGCAGGTGGTCCCCGGGACAGCCAAAGTCCTCACAGTACCCCCATCCTTAGGAGCGGCCAATAGATGCTCCTAACAGTCCAGGTACTGCAACGGCAACCCCCATGGGGTCAAACACAAAGCATCCAAAGGTGCAGACTCGGAGTGAGGAACACCAAAGCGGACTCTGGGTACATATTCACCAGAGCAGATTCGGTGTGCAGAATCACCTCTGGAGCAGACTTGGGGTGCAGGATCACCTTTGAAGCAGACTTGGGGTGCAGGATCACCTCTAAAGCGGACTCGGGTGCAGAATCACCTCTGGAGCAGACTCGGGGTGCAGGATCACCTCTGGAGTGGACTTGGGGTGCGGGATCACCTCTGGAGTGGATTAGGGTACTGGATCACCTCTGGAGTAGACCCGGGTGCAGGACAGACTCTGGAACAGATATGGGGTGCAGGACGGACCCTGGAGCAGACATGGGGTGCAGAAGGCTGGTTGAAATCTTCAACAGAGGCTGAACCTCATTGGAGGTAAACCAGCCCTGATCCACCCTGGCATATACAGCGGAGATGCTGCCCAGGAGATAGGATTTGAGGTTCAAACTCAGGGTCTGGAGACACCAGACCTTGTCCGCCTTGGCCACAAAGACAAAAGAAAGCAAACAGGTCCAGCAGTGGAAATCAGTGTATGTTGCACTGGTCAGTGGGGGTGAGAATTCTGTCAGGATCCAGATGGGAGGGGAGAGAAGGGGAGATGACCAAGACTGGCAGCACACACTGACACCAGACAGGGATAAGGAAACACAGGTTTAATGGGAACTTACAGCAAACAAAACAGGACACTGCAGTGGGACAAGAGTCCAGATAAGTCAGATAATCCAGAGTTCAGCTTGTCCAGAGTTTATAGTGAGGATCAGGATAACAGATCAGATATGCAGGTAAAATGCTCAGCAAGTGTGTGTGGGTGAGGCAACCCCTATATAGCCCTCAGGCTAATTAGACAGGTGTCCTCAATCCAGCCCACACTTGCAAGAAGCCACTTGCTGGTGACCAGGAAAATTACCCATGGTAAGCATTAGCACAGTGCCACCAGCATGTGGTACCCGTCCTCACAATAGTCTTATATTTCAGTGGAACTTAGTACTGAAAATGAAGAAAAATGCAGTTAAGAATATGTGATTGGTCATCTTGTTGCAACATTGCAACTGTGATACTTAGTCCTTTTACTTCTTGAACAAAATGTTTTGCCCTGCCTAGAGGTGTTTTTTTAATACACAGTCTAGCCTGTAAATGGCAAAATATATTTAAATGGTAGAAAATGCCAATAAAGCATTTTCCTGTGGTGCTTCCCAGCTCTCAATGAAAAATAACATTACTTTTTAGCTTTTCTTATGTTGTCTATAAAAATTATAACACACTTTGAGTCTGGGCTTCTAAAATGTTCATTATTGATTTGGAGATACATTCTTAATGTCAAGAAATAGTTAATGTAAGACAAAAAAATTATTTCTACAGAAAATAAGATTAGAGAATGTAGAAAAAGAACATGGAATTAAGATGGACATGAGAGATTCACATTGTGATCATTTATCAAATATTATTTGATTATTCAGTGATAATAAACCCTATATTACCATTAAGCAAAACTTAGCTTGTGGTTACAAAGGGAAATGACCATCATAGAGTCGTTTCCCTTTCTGTCATGCCCTCAACTTTCTTGCTGTCAAACCTGACGTAATATTTTTCTTTTTCATGTGACCTTCCCAGTCTCTCGGCTCTAAGATGTTGCTCTACTCTAAGTAAATATCAATACAGTGTGCTCCAGCGTTGCACAGCCTGCTTAGTTGAGTAACTTCAGTTAAAAAAAAGACTAGTTTGAAATATTTGTTAATAATTTATACTTAATTTTATGCTATCGAAACAGTATTTCATCTTTGTTTTCAATAGTTGTTTGTCTTAGAATTTTCCCATTTATAACTGAACTTTTAATTATTATTGAAAATGCTAAATGTTAGAATTTTTTATTTACCCTAGAATAAATCATTGATAAAACAAAATAACAATTAAAACAAATTATTGCTTAAGTGGAATTATACCCTGGTGGGTGGTCTGGAGAAACTGAAGTTTGAACTCTCATTTCCAGTAAAGCACTAGAGAAGAAGCAGAAGCAGGAGAATACAATGTATATTCAAGGTCAAATATTGTGATGGAATCTGTTATGGTGGACATACACGTTTAGATTTGCAGCCGATTCTGCCTACGATCGACTGCTATGCATGCTCACGGCAATCAGTCTACAGCGAAATTGGCCACAAACCTAATGCTGATAAGCTAAATTCGGCCGTATATCGGCTCGTCCGTAATTTCTTAGAACAATCCTGGCGCCCTAAAGTAATGGCCAGCACACAAAGGTTGCCTGGCCGATTTTCAGCAGGAGCGGCCACTCGTGATGGTGTCATCCCACGCGGTCAATCTGCAGGCAGATCAGCAGAAATTCAAATCGTGTGTGGCTTTACAGACAATTTCTGTGGCAGGTTTTATGAACTCTTATTTACAGGGCTCTGTGACTTTTCTGGGGACTTAATTAAAAGCTAGAAACTTATATAAACCCTTTATGTAAATAGATAAGGGATGTTATATTCTCATGTAATCTTTACCTAGGCTAAGGGGTGAATATCTGGAGGACTATAAGCCCTCTCCCTCCAAAGAAACCCCACATGAGGGATATTACTGATATTACTGTTGGAGAAACTTTTGTGGCCTGATATGTACAGATAGCAGACACAGCTTTTCTTAGCCATCCAGACTCCATATTTAGCAAAATGCTCTGTAAAATAAAAAGTAATATTAGAGTAGAAATCAAGACTTTTTGGGGTTTGTTTTTTTGGGGGGGTATGCTTACATACAGACTGTGCAAAGTTACTTGCACAGTCAGCATCAGGACTTCGACAAGGAAAGATTGACTAGTGAGAGTCCAAAAAGGGGCATTGCGAAATTGTAAGTAAAAATTTTGCATTGTAACATTTTAACTGGACCATTTTACCTTTTGGTTAAAACGTTGAAAATGGACCCAAAATTTTGACTTAAAATTCTAATTGCAAGGACAATATTCGCAATCAACACTATAACATATTTTAAGTAGAATTTTCAATTCTAGTCAAAATTTTTGATAGATTTGTAAAGATTTTTTTTTGGGTCGATTTTTAACTTTTTTGAAGAAACGAATATTTGCAACCAACACTTTCACGTAAAAAAAAAACCCTCAAGGTTATTTTTAAAATTGAAGTCAAAATTTAAAAATTTAGGTTGAGATTTTGGACTTAAATGTTAAATCGAATGGAATTTACCTAATTTCGACCATCTCTGACATTTATGCTGTTGGCAAAGGATAAAAGCGGAACATAACAACTCTGCAGGTTTCTATTTTGAAGTTAAGAACATTAATTAATTCAACAAATTTAACAAAGATTATTAAAGTCTATTTTTCAGAAACTTTTCTGAACCCACTTAGGAATGTGCAAGCGGATCTTCCATGAACCTCCCACCTTCAAACCCCCACAACACTGGCTAGGTTGTGAGGATGAAGCCTCCTAATTAATGAAGGCTCTCCCCTTCAATTAGGTATAAAATAAGGCCTAGTTTCGGAGGATACGCTCATCACCCCCCAATCCCTAGCCAACAAAGTCTACCACAGGCCTATAAGGGGTACCAAATTGGTTCATTGGCCCCAACTTTTTTTTTTTTATATACAATACAAATTAATATAGTACACCCATTTTGCACATGCTTATGAATTTGCAAGTGCAAAATGGCTTTTACATGTTATTTATTGCCATTTTCTTGCAAGCCAGGCTCTAGTGACATGTACCCTGATACCCTGGCTAGTTAAAATGACTGTAAACTACTCCAAAAGCATATGCAAGGCACCTGGAGAGCATTTTCATTAAATTCTTCTTCCTGGATCTCTGTTCGTGACATCAGAACAGGATGGGGAATTGGCCAGTGCCCACACCATTTGCCTGTGTTGTAATTCAGATAGGCATAGGTGTCCCAATTCCTTAAATCACATGCAGGGAGGACTGGAGAGAGCGAGAAATTTAAACTAATTAACAACGGAGTTAATTGAACAGCCATGGAGGATAAATTAATTGGAAATGATGTGCTATAGGAACCAGAAATCAGAATAAGCATAATATACAGGCACAGAAATAGTTTTTCTTAGGCTTAAATATCCTTTTATTGACAACACACATGGTTTCCAAGTCCACAATAGAATAGATGTAGTTAAGCAACAGCATGGATTTTGTTTTTAATATTGATGCTATGTAGAAGGGAGAGGTCCATTGGTTGAACTGGTGCTCTGTAGGCTGACAGAGAAGTTAATTTGCATGAATACTAAATAATTCACCTACATAAATTATATATCAAAATGTTCTTCCTGCTCAATGGTAATAATATATCTGTTTTTGAGCAGGCTGTTTAATATTTGAGCATAGTTCTAATTTGCCTATAAATCTATAGAAAATCTTTTGTTTTACACATGTACTGACAACAAATTACTGTGAAAACAAGTCATGAGGCATGACAAAACATCACAGATATCCAATAATGATTTAAACTTTTAAACATTTAAAAACCTAAAACGTTTAAAACCTTTATGAGTATTTGTAATAAAATCATTACATTATATTGGAAGTTATACTAATAAAAACAAGTAAATATACCGTAAACACAAACTGTAGTAAAAAACTGCAGAGGGGTTCATAGGTCAGGTTGTGGCTATTAAAAGCAGTCCTAAGCCCACCATACACCCTTTATTCACTCTGTACAATAGATCTACCAACAACTATGTCGTGCTGGGTCCTCCCTGATAAAATACATATTGATTGGAAAGTTTAGAAAGGTCCTCATATTACATGGTTCTGGTGGAAAAAAAATGGATTGTACAGAATGTATATGGTAAGACTGTAAGCTATATATTGACTTCCTCTTTCCTTTATATTTTGAGACACTGGAGCATTAAAAGTTTTGCTGGAAGTCGATAAGAGGATATTTAGTAGTCATTGTAAAAACTTTTGCAATGCAGATTGTGTTCTAATGCAATACTAATGAGAAAATCCCTAATTTGTATTTAAACCAAATAATAACATTTCAACTTTCCATCCTGATATGTGTTTTCTCCAATAATCTTTTTATTTTCATAGGATTGATCTTCATTTGATTCTACGTAGCAATGCAAGACAGTAACACACATCCTCTGTCTACTCTGTCTACATGTCGTTGGTGGATAGAGCGAGATATGATGTCCCTGATATGCTCAATTGGATTCAGGTCTGGGGAACTGGCGGGCCGGTCCATAGCATCAATGCCTTCATCTTGCAGGAACGGCTGACACACTCCAGCCACATCTAGCATAGGAGGAACCCAGGGCCAACTGCACCAGCATATGGTCTCACAAGGGGTCTGAGGAACTCATCTCAGTACCTAATAGCAGTCAGGCTGTGCACCCGACAAAAGAAGGAGGGCTGTGCACCCCCCCACAGAAATGTCACCCCACACCATTACTGACCCAAACCGGTAATGCAGCAGAATGTTGCAGGCAGCAGAACATTCTCCACGGCGTCTCCAGGCTTACGGCTGTCACATGTGCTCAGTGTAAATCTGCTTTCATCTGTAAAGAGCACAGGGCACCAGTGGTGAATTTGCCAATCTTGGTGTTCTCTGGCAAATGTCCTGCACAGTGTTGGGCTCTAAGCACGCCACCTGTGTACATAAGGCTCTCATACCACCCTCATGGAGCAGACACATGCACATTTGAGCAGACACATGCACATTTGTGGCCCGCTGGAGGTAATGTTGCAGGACTCTGGCAGTGCTCCTCCTGTTCCTCCTTGCACAAAAATGAAGGTAGTGGTCCTGATTCTGAGCTGTTGCCCTCCTACGGCCTCTTTCATGTCTCCTGATGTACTGGCCTGTTTCCTGGTAGCGTCTCCATGCTCTGGACACTACGCTGACAGACACAGCAAACCTACTTGCCGCAGCTTGCATTGATATGCCATCCTGGATGAGCTGGACTACCTGAGCCACTTGTGTGACTAGAGACTAGAAAGCACAGCCAGCATTCAAGATTGACCAAAAAATCTGCCGGAAAGCATAGGAAATAAGAAGTGGTCATTGGTCACCTCCTGCAGAACCACTGCTTTATTGGGGATGTCTTGCTAATTGCCTATAATTTCCACCTGTTTTCATTTCCATTTGCACAACAGCATGTGAAATTGAATGTCAATCAGTGTTGCTACCTAAGTGGACAGTTTTATTTCACAGTGTGATTGACTTGGAGTTACATTGTATTGGTAAGTGTTCCCTTTATTTTTTTGAGAAGTGTAATTTCATACATGTGCATTACATAGTTGACTTACAAGGACTAAATCATGCTAACAATTCTTAAACATTTTTACCGTTTCTTTATTGCGAGATACAGGTTTAACTTAACAAATAAACTGGACTGTATCATAGTGTCATTATTTAACTTTGCACATGGTTTAACTTTTTCTTTAATGCAGATTGTACAGGAAGTTTTACCTTGGCCTAAATGTCTTTTGTACAGTGATGTACATGTTAAAACAGGGGAGCAATGTGACAGTATGACATTCTATTTATGTTGACATTCTTTCATGTAAATTATATGGTCACAAAATAGTTAATTGGGCAGTTAATTTCAGACCCTGAACATTGCTTGAGATGTACAGAAGAGTTGTACAACCATTAATATCTTGCATTTGTAGTTTGTGCATAAATTACGTTTAAAGTAAAGTCAAAACGTAATTTATTAAAAAAGCTAGAGCAATAGTGATGAGCAGCAGTGGCAATATTCGTATTCGCAAAATATTGTGAATCTTCACCTAATATCACAATAATTCATGTTCTCCAGTCATAATTACTTTCATTGCGCAAATCAGCACTTGTACATTGACATATTGTGAACGCAGTGCATGGTACTTTCTACAAATTACATTATTTTCTCAGTTCGCCACTTGTACATGTGCATATTGCGAACACAATGCACAGTATTTGGGTACTAATTTAAAAAATCTATATTCTAGAATATTCACGATAAGAGATTTAAAAAACAAAGTACTAGCACTTATAAATATTATATCAATTACTGTTCCCTTTGGCCATTGACCATTTATAAAACTAAAAATATAAATAAATGTTCTGTTGGATCTATTTAGCATCACTAACACATACAGATGTTTTGCATATGAAATTAAAAGAATGCATTGCATCTGTAAAATTGCTACGCACAATCTTACCAATGTATTTCACAAAGTTTGTGCAGAATCTACTAATGTTAAATAATTACATTGTGGTACATGAGCTAAAGAACATGTTGGGTTTGAAAAGTCAATTTATTTGCTTTGCCTTTGGGAATTGTAGCAATGTGGCAGTTTAAAGTATTATATACTATTCCCGTAGCAAACTAAAGTGTGAAAAGTACATAGGGAAAAGGTTTTTGTTTGCATTAAGTTCAGGAGTCCTGCAAAGACATTATTATCATTTCATTTTACTGATAAACTTTGTTAAGATAACTGCAAGCATGCCTTTATTAATATAATACATTTAAGAACTTTGATTATATAGTCCACGTCAAAAGGTTGATGAAGATATGGCAATGATATATACACTTGGTGTTTGTATGAAAAGTGGATCTATCTATTTGACTTGTGTCACTGGAGTAATGGCCACATGCATATTCTATATTCTTACTTTCAAAGGGTCCCTTCTGTTGGCTCCTTGATAGTCTCCCTCACTAGTCTATTGATTGCTGAATTGTGACAAATATGACATATAAACAAAAGATAATATTATCAACCCAATGTTACATCAAACAACGTTGCATGATATCCAATGTGACTGGTCACATGAAAAAAATTATGTGTATATATTTCTGTATACTGCTATATATTGATTTATTGATTAAACTGGTATTCATTATGTTATTCATCTGATTCATCTGATTTGACTGAAGATTTCTAGAAATTATATAAACAAATAAAGGCAAATATCATAACTCCATCATAGGTGCAATGTTCCTTTTTAGAAAACTCACAAGTAAAAACCACAAGCTGTGAGATACACTAAGCATACATTCCTTTAACCTCCCTAGCGCACTGCTGAGGTCCAGATTTCTGTACCAAAAGCACACTATAGACTTCAATGGTAAATTTTTCTTTATGTTGTAGGCCTGTAACTTCCCAAAATATGTCCGTACAAGGGTCTTATAGACATCCTGAATATAATAATGTTTGAAACAAACAATTATGTAAAAAAAAAAAATAATTTTTAATAAAATTTATGAAAAAACACAAAAATCAGGGCACAAAGCTATGCTGCTATGTACTAAACATCGCCCAAATAAAGTCTCTGGTGCCCCAGATGTTCCCATTTGCAGTTAACCCTCTCTAACCAAGGTTACTGCAAATGGGCACATCTGGGGCACCAGTGACTTTATTTGGGCGATGTTTAGTACATAGGTGCACATTGAAAGCAGATGTCAAACATAACAATCTAATACTATAACCCATTCAAGCATAATAACCTAATTCTTTAACCCATAATAACCTAGTACAACATAATTTCATCATGAATGTTCTTAAGATGGTAAAAAAATAAAAAAATAAAACCTAAAATCCTATTTATAATTACTTGATGGAGTTTGATGGTGTTTGCTAGGATGCTGAAACCCTGAGAGGTTGGAGTTATACATTCTCCACTCAGTGAATATGTTACGGGGGAGCCCGGACAATCACTGGCTACCACTGGCTCAGGAGAAACTCCTGAGGTTACAACTCAGAGGAGATATTTTAAGTGAGGAAGAGGCTTAAAGGCCCCCATACACGTGTCGGATTCCCATCGGATTCTGGGACGATCGATTCCAGGCGCGTGCACGCCAAACGATCGTGCCAGAATCGCGTGCAGCCCACCTTGTCCGATCGATCACGTCCGATCGTTCTGGGGCCCAGAATCGGATCCGACAGAGAACCAACATGTTGGTTCCATCAGATTGATTCTGGACCGATCGGACACGGAATCGTCCAGGAATCCGTGGGACAAGGTGGTATGTAGCGATCGGACAGACTTAATTGGCCGATCGATCGGACCTCCGATTCACGCTGAGATCGCCGGAATCGATCGGATAGGTGATCGAGCGGCCATGGAATCCGACTGTGTATGGCTAGCTAAAAGGAGTTTGCCAGTGGTTCCTAAGGACTTCATGGGTAGAGTACTCAGCCTTTGAGTCTGCCTGCAAGGGGTGAGTTGCCATATTGAGACTGTTGAGACCGCTTGCCTTTTTTACAAAGTTTATTCTCTGTGTTGAACTTTGTTGAACTGATTGTTCTAATCCATAACTGCTCTGTGTAATTAATAGGTAGAGTTTACCTAACAATTTGGGGAATGTAAAAGTCAGTATGTGCCATGCTGCTATAAATGGAACATTAAAGAATTAACTGATTAATGAAAAAAAACATAATCCCATTCATGATAGAAAGAGACAGATAATAACAGAAGCCACTGGGCAGTTTTGCAAGTGATGATGAGAAAAAACATTTTAACCTTTTGGGGAAATAGCCTTGCAGTCTTTCTTTCACTTAAGAGTACATTTTTACCGGTGAACAATTTGCAGATAACTGAAGTTGAGCTCCAAAGTCCTTGAAACCTAAGTAAAGTTGACTTCAGGCCCTTAGGACACTGGCTTCTATTCCTGAAATAGTGCTTTGCCAAGCAACATCTAATTTCCATTTCTTTACTCATCATTGAGGCTAACCATTATCTATGGACCAGTCAAGTAGAAGAAATGGAGACAGGCAGGGTATAATGAAATTTTAAAAACTACATTTACTATTTGTGTAATAAAGCTAACATATGCAAACATATATTCAGCCATCTTAGGGTATCTGTTTATGAGTTTAGCAGCATTTCTTAGCCCTCGCTAGATAATACTGCAATAAAGTGCAAGATATATGGGCAAGTCATTTTTGGAATGTCAATTTTAAATCAGAAGGTATTTTAAAGATACTGTATGTTCTTGTACTTAACATAATATATGTTACAATAGATAAAGTACATTTTACAATAATTGGAAAACAATCAAGTCAAGAACTTTGAGTAATTTCTGTTTTCACATTAGCATGCTATATTACATAATGCTGCCTCCCAGTGGCTCAGATTCGTTGCTTTAGTTGGGGAAAGCCCATAGCCATGCATACAGTATTTATTTTAGTTGCTAAAAACACAGTCTTTTGTCTTTTTATATTTAGTTTTTTTTTTTTTTCCTATTGATATAGTTTACAGGTGAATATATCAGTGAAATGTTACAGAATGCCTGAATGGCATGTGCTGTTGTCTGTTATATCACGGTGTTGCAATTATCACATTAAGGGAAAAACAAGAAATAAATTATTATTGCTGTGAATTTATTGTAACATGTGCTAAGGGTTGGAGTGTTTATTGGACACAATGAAGAGTGCAAGCACACACATGAGATTTTTGAAAGATAATGTTGTAAAGGAGTATCAACTTTAGCAGTAGGTGGATCTTATATCAGCCTGAAAGCACATGTAAGCAGATGGCAAATGATAAACAGGATAAACCTGGGACAAATGTTGAGGCAGTTAGCAAGCAAGCATGGTCAGATGTAAGCTTAATTTATTACCATAATGAAAGAAACAACAAAATGGGGATTCAGGGTGAGAACAGCTTTGGAGTGGGGGTTGCTACTTTACTTGCTCTGTTTCATGCAGGGTAACTCTGGAGTCAGTTTCTTTCTTAAGTTCAACAGGCTCTACATGCACTCCTCACCCTCCTTCTTGGACAACAGGCTATTGCACCCCTCTGCAGCAGCTCTCAGTAGTAGTAATGTATAACCTTTGGCACATCTGTCTGTGGCCACCACACTCTCTGGCACTAATAAGTCTAATATCTACACAGCACTTTTAGATGGAACAATAACTGGGGTTTTATTCAAAGGATGATATAAACAGACTTTTTACTACTCCTTATGGCAAAAGTAGGGTAGATACTCAGGGGTATAGTGTCTAAGCCTGTGCTCAGGCCAAGTGGCATATTGCTTGTATGTAAGGCCTCACTAGTAAGTGACAGTCCCAGGGCCTCTCGGTAAGCTCCCACCCAAGCTTGGTGAAGGGGGTCACTTTTACATGTTATTGCTGCTTCCTCAGTCCTGCAGACAGCTTGTCTGCTTCCCATAGAAAAGAACTCTTCTTCCCCAGACTCCACTGATAAAGAGCAGGGACAATTTACCCATTAAGGTCCCCATACACTGGTCCGATTCACAACGGATTCCGGGACGATCGATTCCGGGCGCGTGCACGCGAAATGATCGTCCTGGAATCGCGTGAAGCCCACCTTGTCCGATCGATCATGTCCGATTGATCGGGGGCACAGAATCGGATTGGACAGAGAACCAACATGTTGGTCTTTCTGATCCGATTCTGCACACATCAGGGGGAGTTGCCATTTGTGAAGGAAGCGATCGGACACGGAATCGTCCAGGAATCCGTGGGCGATCGGACGGACTTAATTGGCCGATCGATTGGACCTCCGATTCCCGCTGACATCGCCGGAATCGATCGGATAGGTGATCGATCGGCCATGGAATCGGACAATGTATGGCTAGCTTTAGGCTATTTTTAGCATCTGGCATCCAGAAATTCAGGAGCTTATATGGACTGGGGCATGAGCCTAAAAAATAAATATGCTTTTCAGTGCAATTTGCCAAAACCCACCATTTATCACTTTGCCTTTCATAGGGCTCAAGAATGCATTTGATATTAATATTGATAAAAGCTGTAATCTTAGGGTAATATTGTGGTGCACTGGTTCTTCTTTTGCGTAAAAGCTGAGATTATTATATAAATTGTTATATATAATACAATATGTATAATCTGACCTATTTCAGGAAAAGATTATTTTGTTGCCAGTGGTTTATTTTCCTATGCATACTAAACAACTAATTTAATATAGTTGTATCACAATCCATGTGTTCCCATGCGCTATGATTGAAAATGTGTGCTATTAATTTTTTTGCTTTATAATAATTTATTTTCTGATAGACAAGCTATAATTATCCTAATATTACTAATAGATTTCTCCATTATAAGTACCTTTATTGAATTAATATTACAATGCCAGTACTTCCCAGTGCTGTAATGCTCACTTAATTGCAATATTGACATAATCTTGTTCCCTGTGGGTCCTTATTCATCGATTTGTAAAGTGCTTGATAAAATATGAATGCTGTATTTTTTCTAAACTGAATCATAATTAACTTTAACACGTTTAGTGCTCAGCTTAAATGGATCCATAATTCAGGAAGCAATATTAAATTAAAGCATATTTTTTTAAAATATTCATACAAATTATATTTATAATCACTGAAAATTAGTAACAGTGGAGGAGTTACCAGTGTTAGCAATCAAAACGCATGCAGAGCATACAGGTTTCAGTACCATAGTGATGTATTTTATCATTGGATTCTTGGAATTTAGTACAAAAAGATGATTTCAGGCTGAAATTTCTTGTCTTTGTTCTGGCAAGAACTGCATCCCCAACTTTAACTTCCATCTTTGTATAGAGCAGTGATTCCCAAACTTTCCTTGCAGGGCCCCTCCTTTTCTATTTAGAAACTCCCTATTCAAACACAGGTTAAGAATGAGGGCCCTTATAGGAAGAACATATATGTGGAAATATGAAAGCAAAACAGGAACACATTATGAATAGGGTATGTAGAAGGGGGCTTGAGCCAGAGCAAAGGTTCTCCAAAGTCAACAATCTAGAAAAGCTGAAGAGGGGAGGTAGTACAAAAATAAAGTTGCGTAGCTGTAAGGCATTTGAGAAATGTAAAAGATACAGGCCCTACGGGAAATGTAAAATCAGGTATGGAAGGCCATACTGTTAGATTACTAGGAAACCTTATTTATTGCTTTAAGTTAAAGGTTTGAAAGGGTCCATAATTGTAGCTGGAATAGAAATCTGAGTTGGGAATTAATGGGTGTAAGCTTAAATGTATGTATGACGTATGAGCAGCATTTAAGTGTGATGGCTATTGCGGCGGGATTACCAGTCTAGAGCACCAGGGAAGTATATGCAATTGAATATTGACTACTTCAGTGACACCCAAAGTTTATGGGCAGCATGTCTGGATCAGTCCAACAGCATGGTGAAATAGGAGGCATGATCAAAATGTTGTGTCTGTACATGAATTGCTAATGCTTAAAAACAAATACAGAAATGTATGAACAATAGACATTTTGAGAATGGTACATCTGCCAAAGCAAGTAAACAAGCTTGTTGGATATTTTTTAAGCAGGTCTTTGCCATTTTGCAATAACAGAGGAAAGTTACATTGGAAAATATCTCTTGGGTTTCTAGTTCGTTTTGTGATGAGATATGGGATAGATTTTAAGGCCCATTTAAATAAAAAGGAAGCCTGGATACCAGTAAATGGTTAGTGGGTATTGGATTTTTGACAGTTTAGCTGGAAGTTGGAGAGAGAGAGCCATACACATGAAATTCTCAATGTTGGAGATGGAAATTACAGAGTTAGTGAAAGACAAAAGAAGGTCATCAGCATAGGCTGAAACTTTGTATTGAGCGTTATTAACTGAAATATATAATATATACTGGATTTCCTGGGAAGCTCTAATTTTCAGAGAAAGGATAAGACAAACAGCGGAGGGGATAGGGGACAGCACTGTCTTATACCATTCTATATAGAGAAAGGTTGTTTTTTCTGGTCCTTCATTGCCAAAGCAAGAAGCTTCCCACATTTGTCACCATGTTCATAATAGATTTGTTTGCAGGATGCCATAGAAGCTTTGTCCCAAACAAAGAGCAAGTTACAATACATAATTTGAATGACATGGACATGGGTTTCTTCAGGCAAGGATCATCTGGGGTTTGTTTGTGTCTAGATTTAAATTTAAGAATATCACTCAGGAACTCAGGGTGCCTTTAATAAAGCATGTGTGTGCTTCCCAAATGTTCATGGGACTAACAGTAGTTATGTCGCGGACTGTTCGCCCGCGAACTATCCGTGGTGAATTCCGCATGTTCGCGTCTTTTCACGAACACATGGCAAGTTTGATCCGCCCCCTATCTTTTAACATTGCAGAAACTTTGTCCCCTGTGAGCCACAGTCAGCAGACATAATCCAGCCAATGAGCACCCCCCACCTCACAGACCCTCCCACCCCCTATAACATAGCAAGCACAGGATGCCATTACACATGCTGCTGGAGAAGGAGACAGTGTTAGGAGAGAGAGCTGCTGCTATAGGGAAACCATTAGCTAGGGCAGTGTTCTGTGTGATCTACAGTCTTCAGTGCTTCTCAGTCTGCTGTCAGGACAGTCCTGAAAATACCCCAAAAGCCCTTTTTAGGACTCCAGTTGCCTGCTGGCTGGCATGCCAGGCTGCTGTCAGTGATTCTCCAAGCCACATATTGCACAGTGCCTACTGCCAGTGCTCATATCTGGTGGCACTTTGTTACCCCAGGGGATTTTTTCACCCTATTTTAGGGTACAAATATATATTGCCCGGCTTTCCGTCCGTTACAGCCTTGTGCCAACTGTGTGTGCGCCCACACTGCCCAGTGCCCACCCACAGTTATCTGGTGGCAGGGTAATACCCAGGCATTTTTTCACCCTATTGATAACGGGTGTAAATAAACATTGCACGGCTTGACGTCCATTACAGCCTCCTGCCAACTGTCTGTGCCCAGTGCCCACCCACAGTTATCTGATGGCAGGGTAATACCCAGGCATTTTTTCACCCTATTGATAAAGGGTGTAAATAAACATTGCACGGCTTGACGTCCATTACAGCCTCCTGCCAACTGTCCAGTGCCCACCCAGAGTTATCTGCTGCCACAGGACCTTGTATGCAAATCTAATAAAAATGACAGGCAGAGGCAATTTTACATCCCTGTGTCAATGACATCATTTTTTTGGGGAGTTTTGCCATGGATCCCCCTCTGTCATGTCATTGTCCAGGTGTTAGTCCCCTTGAAATAACTTTCCCAACACTATTGTGGCCAGAAAGAGTCCCTTTGTGTTTTAACATTCGCCTGCCCATTAAAGTCTATGGCGGTTCGCCGGGTTCGCGTACATTTGCGGATGTTCGCCGTTCGCGAACAGCAAATTCCGTGTTCGCGACATCACTAACTAACAGCAAAAGTGCAGTTAACTGATGGCATCAAACAAATATCAGAGTGTCCTTCAGAATTCTTTAACTTGGTTTCCAGGTCTGGTGTTGGGTTTTTTAAATGAAGCTGTAAACCTGAAAATGCATTTGATTCAGTAAATTATACTCTAATTTCTTATTTACACTATATGCGTTGATCTAAGGTTTTACAGAACATGCATAATGTCCAATAGGACATGACAAATAGAATAGAGAATAATTTCTTATGTTCCCTCTAATGTGTTGGGGCAAGTGCATCTCTGTCTACTGCACCAATCAATTTTATAAACAGGGTCAGCATGACAGTAGACAGACGTTCAATTCTATGGTCACACACATTGTGGTATGACTTCCAACAATGGAGGGCATATGCAGCAGTTGCAAACCCCTACTGTTCAGAATAACTGCGTACTCTAGTTGGAGAAGTAACAGAATAAAAAAATTAAAATGCCTATGGATACAAGATTACTAAACATATTTGCCAGACATTTTGTAAGATTCTCCAGGACTATTAAGGCATTGACTAGGTAAAGTTCCTTTAGAACCATTCCTTCTTTAGAGTACTACAGAGAGACAATATATACATTAACAAATACCTAAAGTATCTAAGCAATAATGGGTATAATGTCATAACTTTGCATCTTTTGAAATCTAATTGGTATCCATAAATGTAGCAATAACTCATTCACAAATACTTCATCTACAGCATGTTTTTTAGCAACCAAACAATATAATTATTTAGGGAAATTGGAATACCAAGAGGCTCTGATCCTTGCTGCTTCCTAAATATTTATAAGTGTCATTATCCTTTTTTACATTGCAAGCGAGCTGTGATCATGGTTCAAAGTGGAAATAAATGTGGTTTGCGTTTGAATGGAATTGACTCAACCACAGCTCCTTTATATTCAGCCGCATAAGTAAATTTAAATCCTATCTTTCATATCCACCAAAAAGAAAAAGAATGAACTAAAATAAGATTAATAAGCTACAGACGTTTCTAACAGAGTTGATAAACACGTAAGAGATTCAGTAAACATGAACCAAATGTACAGAAATTTTGACATTTGTGACTTTGTTCAGCTAAGGCAATGACGTGTAATTGAAAGCTTGTATTGTTGTTGAGTTATGGATGCAATACAGACATTTATTTAATTATTTTACAGGACTTTGATGATTTAACCTTTTGAGGTTAAAAATAATAATGAGAAAAATGGTTTTATTTTCATGTACAAATATGGCTAAATATAGACCAGGAGTAGATGGCATAGCTGATGGTGGATTGGAGAGAGAGTGTAATAACTTGCTGAAGGAGGCCAATATGTACTGGACACTGGAACGAAAATGCTTGATCAAAGCAAAACATTAAAAAAAAACTTAAATACATGTTTTTAAACCAAAAGAAAAGAAATGTTGCTTACAACCTTTTTCCTGCATTCATTCATTCTACCACAAAATGCCAGTCTATTTCACATCCGCAGTAGGAAGGAAAGCATTGCCAGGCCATTTGTCTCTATTGCATTTAAAGAACTCAACATAGTTCTCTCCTGGCATCAAATGTTTCATTCTGAGATGGAGAAAAAGAAAACAATTATTATTATTATTATTATCACTATGTACTGCATATATATATATATATTTTGGCTCTAATTCGACCTCTTCCCACTTCCAATCTATGTTGTATCATATAGGACAGTTTTCCCAACTTGGGGCCAGCACCAGTCAGATGGAAGTGTTTGCACTCACATGTTACAGTAAACTGGTTAGGCTGACACTTTTAACACCCTTGACCTGACAAAACCTTTAAGGAACTTTATCATTGTATCTAAAATCTTAATATGACATCATTTAGAATTTTGAAGACTTAACAGATATGATTATGTCTCTTTGTCACATATACCGTATTTTCCGGCATATAACATGACTGGGAGTATAAGACGACCCCCAACTTTTACAGTTAAAATATAGAGTTTGGTATAGACTACCTCTCTTCAAAAGCACACCAAATAAAAAAAATTATGTCTACTCTGACTTTCAACCCACAGATCTCCAACTCCCTTAGAAGTCTAACCTTTTTTTGTATCAGTAAGGATAGGATAAGTGAAAGCATGTATGCAGCAGAGTAGTGCTTTATGCTAATAGGGAAGCAATATTTTATAGGGGGCTTTTAGAAGGAAGGATTGTGCTCAGGGACCTAAAAATTTGCATGGATATAGTCTTAGGTATAGTCTTAACTAATAAACCACAAAATGTCAAGGTTCTACCATGCAGGAATTTCAAGATATATGTGTTCAATGAAGGCAAGTTAAATGTTGCATATAGGAGTATATCTCTCTTGCTATGAAAGAGCATTATCTGAGAGCTGGACTTTAGCTGAAATGTAACTTGCATGTCCCCTGCATCCCCCTGCCAGCCACACCCGGCGTATAAGATGACCCCCGACTTTTGCACACATGTTCCTGTGTTCAAAAGGCGTCTTATACGCCGGAAAATACGGTAGTTACATAACAATGGCTAGACCACTCTTTCATGCTTCAAAAAACATATTGTTTATGTAGAATGTATATAACTGGTTATTTATAGCACTGTAGAATGCCTGCACCATTTGTTGTGTCTGTAAATTTACCATATTTTATTGGTATTTATTATTACCAGTAATTATTCATTTCTCAGTATACCTGTATAATAAACCAATATGTAATTTTTTTCACATTTACAGTTTTTGCTAATTTTATGCAATGTTGTGCATATATTCGCAAAGAATTCGCAAAGATTACTATTTAGTGTTGTCTTATGTGATTCACATTTTCAGCTGCAATTCTGCCACAAGATGTAACCATGACAACACACATTGCAATAAAATGTATTACAACTGCCTGTCACAAACAAGTGGGTGTGGGCCCACTGTGCTACGAGTCCTACCTCTTCTCTTCTAAGGGCATTGTCTAAGTGAACCCACTCGTTGTTCCCAATTCCCCTGATGATGGGGATAGACTTTCCTGAGGGGAACACCAGGTCGCTGGGTTGTAACCAGGGGCAACTGCGGGGAACCAAGGGATGAGGCAAAGGATAAGGGTGGCACAGTTACAGGTCAGGCAGTCCGGGTTGGCTACGGAAGTGTCAAGATGGGCAGGCAAGAGTTAAACAGGTAGCAGAGTCTTAGAGCACAGGCATGAATCAGAAACACAGATAGCAATTGCATGTCTTAGGCAGGAGAAAAAGACATTGAATACTAGGGAGAGCTGGATCCTTTATATGCATGCAGTAGAACCACGATTGGTCAGCCAGGACACATAACCAATTCTTTAAATCCAGAAAGTTACACATGCTGGTCCTTCAGGAAGTACTGTAGAAACCAAGAGCATGCTGTGACCAGATGCCAGCGCAACCATAATCATGGTTTATCAGCGCCCAGGACCGCAGCGGTAAGTAGGGGAGGGAACAATGATGCACAGCAGCCACCGTTATACTGCCTATGCTTGCAAACTATAACTCTGTAGAATTTGCAAATTTACTTTGAATATTTGTAGAATAATTCAAGAAATTTTGCACATTTGAATATTGCCTATGCTGCTCATCCCCAATAATAGTGCTTAACACCTTACCTTCATTAAGACCTTAACCTTGTAACTATGTAGATTATGGGAAACATCGTTCTATTGTATATTGCAGGAAATAACTTCTAAAAGCAGGTCTGAAATCTGCAGGATGCAATGCTTACCCAGTGTCCTTGCTAAAGAACCCCTTGGTTTGAATTTTCATATCACTTCCCATGCCAGTGGTGGATATTATCACATAAACCCTAACACAAACTACCACAAGATAAGGCTGAACAACTTTGCCTGATGGTGTGGGCGCTAGTTAACAAAGTAAAGCTGTTACACCCAAGAAACATTGAATATCAATATTCTTCCTGTAATAGCAGCTCATATAATGCTTTAAGAAGAAATCCAACCAACAGTTGTAAGAAAAACATACAAATATATGTGGGAGGAACAAAACCCAGGAGGATGGGTGGCCAACCCCTACGTTCTTTTCAGGTGACAATACAAAAGTGGAGTTTCAGTTGAAAAAATTGGGTTTACAAATGTAATAAAAAAATACATATATATTGATAACATACACATACAATAAAAGCATATACCCATGTCTAGATAGTCACTCGGTCAAACAGAGGATTGTACCTAATAGTGATGATCGCGAATATTCGGATTCCGAATATTAATCGCGAATATCGTCAATTCGGAAATTCACGAAGATGGTGAATATATTGCCGAATATTCGCAATTCCGGATATTCGGTATTTTTTATCCATTACACTTCCCTCTCAATGTGAGTGGACGAATGGGAA
Organism: Ptychadena robeensis; assembly: GCA_036250615.1. Taxonomy (NCBI): domain Eukaryota; kingdom Metazoa; phylum Chordata; class Amphibia; order Anura; family Ptychadenidae; genus Ptychadena; species Ptychadena robeensis. Next base: position 70,327,749 of record CM070033.1, on the reverse strand, counting down.
GGCTGCAACAAGAGCTTAGCAACACCATCAACAGTTTTTTAAATGAATATTGGGGTGATGCGAATATTGCGAAAATCGTCACTTTTAAAATTCGCATAAAAATTCAAGCCATGTTAAACATATATTGCGCGCGCGAAATTCGCAATAAACTGCCGATATTCGCAATAACAAAAAAAACCTGAATATTGCCGAATGCGAATATTTTCCGAATGTTTTACATAAAATTCGCGGCATGCCGCGAATACGAATGTTGCCTATGCCGCTCATCACTAGTACCTAATTCCCTGTCCATGTCCAAATTTACACCAAAGGTATTCAATATTACCACCATATATAGTCCATAGAATAAAAAAATCTTGCATTTGCATCAAATTTGTTCCAACACTTTTTTTCCTGTTCATGGGACTTCAGGGAGTTGGAGCATATGTTGTAACATTCAGTTTGTCCATATAAAGGGCTGCTGCTTACATAAGCATCTTTTTCTGTGTCAGAAAAAAGTAGCATATCAAAAAAAGGTATGGACCAATCTTATCAATACAACTCTGTATAAATCTCAATATGGTCTACATAAATCACATCTATACATCACATGCTTTAAACAACATGTTACCCCTTATGTCGCGTACATGTCCTAAACTCACTTCCAGTTCACAATTCCAATATAATAAAAAGTATCATGTGCTTACCGATTTGGTCTCTTCTTCCGTGGCGCAAAATAGGTGTCCAGCAGTGCCTGTGTCAAAGAGCCAGAGATAATGCCGAGGGGGATTCAGTACTCAATGGGGAGAGGAGTATGGGTGAGAAAAAGGTATACTACAAAAATAATAAGCCCTCACATTAGGCCAGCCTAATGTCCTTCCATAAATACTTAGCTTAGAGATTACTCTAAGATTTATTTGTTGTCTAAATTATGGCAAAAACCTTAGGCAATTCTCTAGCTCCCTTGGTTGGAAATATGGAGCATCACATTGTTCCACCACAGGGTAAAAGACCAAAAGAAATCAAAGAGATTTGTCACTTATTACTGTGGCATATTTAGAGTCACAATCATCTGTTCCGAAATTCCTCTGATATTAACCACCCCCTTACCACTAAAACTGCACCTGGAACTTCATGGCATGTTTTTTTTTGGAGTTTGATATTGGATTGTTTTTAAAAGAGTTAGCCTATTCCTTAATTTTTTCATGCTTAACTATCGAAGAAATTTTTTAAATCTATGCTTTCAATTTCATTTGATAGAACTTTTTATCTGTTTCAGCATGACTGTGCCCCAGTACATGAAGCAGATTCCATTAAGACATGGTTTGGTAAGTTTTATATTGTAGAGCTTGACTAGCCTGCACAAAGCCTTGACACAAACCATATAGAATCGTTTTGAGGTGAACTAGAACAAAGATTGTAAATTAGGGATTCCCAAAAATATCAGCGTGGTGTCTTCCCATAGGTAAATTTAGTTTTATTAAATGGAAACAGAAACAATTACTGATAGTATAAATAATAATAATACTGAAAGTGTATATGGAAGAGTTAGAAATAAAACTCACTAAGCTTCAGCTATAGAGATACTATAAAAATTGACATTAATGTTACATTGCATTGCATTCTATTTCCTTATGTAAGTTGCCTTTGTAGACAAAAGGAGGTGACATAATGTCAGTTGTCAAGTTTTTTTTATGTCATTGCTTGACAGCAAGTCAGCTGTCTGTTGGAAATCATTACTTTATAGTGTACCACCTTCATTGTAATAAATCCTTCTCTTACTATAATGTTTAAAAAATATATATTTATATCACCCATATAACATTTTATTTGATATTTCTTGTATTGCACATATAAAGAATATTTTGCAACTCATGCCTAAAGCAATGTCATTCATGCCTAAATCATTGTCATCCATGCCTAAATCATTGGTTTTGTTTATTAACAATTTATATACACAGAAGAAATCTGAATATGGGTGGTCATAAGAGAGCCATACACTTTTCAATTTTCCCATTTCAATCTACCAAAAAACTACTACTGAAAGGTTCAAGGTCAATCTATGTTAGGGTGACAGTTGATATTTAAAAAAAGAGCCGATCAAATCTAAGATTAAAAGTTGATTCATGTATGGCTACATTTAGTTTGATATGTGTATGCTAGGTGTAAGCAATTGTTTTGTAATGTCATGATCAAGATAAAAGCTCTGGAGTTAATTGGGGGGTTCTTTTATATGGATCAGGCATTCAAAGGTGAACTACATGGAGCTGAAACAAGCCCTCATTAGGCTGCAAAAACAGAAAAAGATAAAACCCATTTGAGAAATTGCTACAATATTAGGAATGGCAAAATCTACAGTTTTACATGCACAAAAAATCTAAAAAAAAAGGGTGCATTTTTTTTTTGGGTGGAGGCAATGTGCATGGTGACCAGTGGCACTGGGACACTAGTGTTTATGTATAATGTGACACAGGACAGAAGCAGCAGGTGTTAAGAGACATTCTGTTTCAACTCTAGTCAAATGCCGTCATATTGATGGGGAGGTGTTTCATAATACAGGTGGTCGATGATCCAAACCATACAGCAGAAGTAACCCAGGAGCTCCCAAGTGTTTTAATCTCCCTAGTGTTTTGCCCACAATTTTTAACCACGCCGTTACTAAAAATTCCCGCCCTCCCCCTGTACATATCACCAGCGTCATCAGTGGCAACGATGACGTGGGTTGAAAGACTGACGCCAAGGGAAGTGGCCACCCCCTGAAATGAAATGATTGTAAAAAATGGGTTTAGTCCTTCACATTTCTATGCAATACACTAAATAATTTTTTGATAAACCCACTAAATTAAAGCGGAAATTCTGCAGTTCAGCTACATCTGAATTGTTTCATTTAAAATTGAATTAAAAGAAAGTTGTCTGTTTCCAAATATCTATGGACCAATATATATATATATATATATATATATATATAT
>CM070033.1:70306138-70323359 GCA_036250615.1 Ptychadena robeensis | reverse complement strand
ATCCACAAATGGGCCAAGATTTGGGTCAAAATTGCCCCACGGGAATGCTTAGTGGTAACAGCTCCTCAAGTCGGGAGACTGTGAAGTTCACAAGGGCCAACGCCTGGCCAGTCCCCATTAAGCCTATGGATAAAGTAGCGAGTTTAGGCGAGAAGCGAGTTTGGATGCTGCGAGGACACTCCCAATGCATCCTATTGAAAATTGGCCCAAACTTTTCCCAGCGTATCTCCTTACCCTAAAGACCCAAAAATACCAAACTGTAAGTTTGGATGTAGGGTCTTAATTCTACGCCCCGAAAAAATGTTTCAGGTTCTTCTTTCAAGACCAAAGTGCCATAAAAAACCGCCGCGCTCCTCCAGAAGGTTGAAAAGCTTGGGCTTCCGTGTTTCAAAAGGACTTGGGACTAAGCTTTGGCATGCTACAAACACATAAACTCTAACTTCTCTTTACTACACACACTAAAAAATCTTCAAAACGAGAGAAAATGTGCCTGAAGTTCCAGGATCTCTGGTTCCAAATGTGGGTCTGGAGGAAGGGGATGACTAAAATGCTCTAAAATTTAGGGGCATAGGCCTTGGCAACATTTTTTAATTTTAACTTAAATTTGGGGATTTAAAAGTGGCATTTTTCTCTATGGAAAAGTGACTCACCCGTGTTGGTCAACGGTGCTCACATTGTTATTCCATGCATTTGCATAGGGCCCCATTCGCCACTATTATGCCCCAAGCCTCCGTCCCCCTGAAGCATATCTCGATGGAGCTTGGGGCCCTCCTAGTGGTCAAAAAAGCCCTGTTCAAATCATAGTCTGCATAGTACAAAACCCTGCAAGAACTATTCAACATGGTACAATAGAATAACACCTCCAATGTCTCTCATTCTAGTCCATAATACATTTCAATGGCCATCTCATTCAAGTTTCTGTTGGTATCATCACATTCTAGATGAGAAAATATGAAACTCTCAAAGCTACTTATTCAAAGACCTTCAATAAACAAAGTTAGATTATGCTGTACATTTTTATTGTAGTAGCTAAAGCTCTCTGCAGTTTTGGTTTTAAATCTTTGGCCTGCATCTTTGCCTTGTACTGTCTTTCTGAAAGCACATATTTTCCTCCAATTATCACTTTTACATACTAATGATGTACCATTAAATATGGATGGCACGAAAACTAAATGAAAAGTCCAACCTGAGCGTTCTATGTCACACGCTTTCTTTCTTCTAATCCTTCTTATTAAAACTGCAGACAGCAAAACATCTTAAATGGTGAAGCCTGTTTCTTAAGTTAAGTGACACTATTACTCAGAAATGTTTTTTTTCCCCCTCCCCCTGCAAATAAACATTCTTATATTACCTTAAATACATTCTGGAAACACTTAACAACAAGTTGTGAAAGCCAATTTTGCTATGGTGAAACTTATTCTGGGGACTGTGTATTTTTGACAAGAATTACTTGTCTAATTGCCTTTTTGGTTGCTACGTTTCTGTAATGCTAATTTAAATATGCGAATTTCACAACACCCTTTTCGTTGTTACACCTTTCATATTCAGAGCTGCATGAATTTTTTTTTTTTTTTTCATATGAGACTGTTAAGGCACAGATGTTTATTTCAATTATATATTTGTAGTTAAGTCAAACCGTTGCTGTTTAGTATGTGCACTATTTTGTTAACTTTTATTAGATAGCTCTGTTTGTAAATGTCTTGGTATCACAAATTAATAGTTTAAGCAAATACAAATTAGGACTTTGGTGTACATTTCACAACATTCTGCTTTATCCCTCTAATTGTTAACAGTTATTACACTAGTCGGTACAATCGGAGCAACCATTTGCTGGAGTAAATTGTGTTTTAGAATTCTGGAAATTCCCAGAATTTGTGGGAATTTGTGGGTCCAGTAAGGCGGTGGCGTATCCGCCCCAGCCCTCGGGGGGGGGGGGGAGGGGGTTTGGGGGAAGGCAGTTGAGTGGGGGCGTTATGCATATATCGCCTTCTGCCCGCAGTTTTTGGGAGTCTGTTTACCGTGCGGTAAACGCTCCCTACTCACATCTTGGCAACTGCGCCTCCGTAAACCATTAGGCGTGTTTGCGCGCGTCAACAACACTTGTCTTTTGTTTAGCCAACCGTGTTTCCTGTGGCATTGCGGGGGGGGCCCCGGTCCAGAACACCCGGCCGGGTGTTCTGAATCTGCGCACCTGGCTGCGGTGCGCCCCCCCACCGCTCCACCCCCACTGCATGGCCATGACGCGCCAGTACAAACAGCCAGGCACGTCATTCCCATAGGGGGGCAAGGCATGACGTGCCAGTATTGCCAGCACGTCATTCCCCACAGGGGGAGGCTGCACTGCGCATTTTTCCCCATTAGTTCGTACTCTGGGAGGGTGGAGGGATCCGCAGGCATCACGATTTTAAAAATTCGTCACTGAATACAGCTTTCTATACTATTATATTTAACAAATAACTCAACTAACATATCAAGACGCTCAGTACTGCCCCCAAGTTTTCCTTTGTGCATTTACTTTAATCTCGGCCTAGTGTGATGGGAGGATGACATCACATTGGGGGTGGCTCCAAATTTCAAAGGGAATTGTACTTTGATACAGTGATCAGCCCTGCCTTTTCACAACACACATACTAATGACGATATTCTCAATGATTGTATATTGGAGAGCACTTAGCCTGGGCATATACACAACACCGCCAATTTAGTGCTGATTTAGAGGAGGAGCCGCTGACCGATGGACGTGCGAGCATCGTGCTGTCGGTCCCGGCGGCAAATCGGCTGCTAATCGGTGGTGTGCGCCACATGGGTCGACAGATCCCTGCACCCCAATTTAAAAGGGAATGTGACTTGATACAGTGATCAAGCCCTGCTTTTCACAACACACATACTATGACTATATTCTAATGATTGTATATTATGGAGAGACTATAGCCCTGGCAGACACCCGCCATTAGTGGCTGATTTGCCGTGACCGATGGACGTGCGCCGCCTCGGCCGTCGGTCGGCGGCAAATCGGCGCTAATCGGTGTGTGCCCACAATGGGGCTACAGATCCCTGTTCACCCCAACGCTTGGCCGGCCATGAGAACGGACCTGTTCGATGTTTCTCTGCCGAATGCCGGCCGGTGCCATTAAACTTCAATGAAGAACGGCCGTCTTCTTTTGAAGATAATGGCCCGGTCACAACAAATGTTGCCGGCCGATCAAAGTCAGCCGGGAATTTCCAGAGCATTCCCACAGAGCTCATGCGCGGAATCTTGTCTGTCGGCAGACCCATCTGTGGGGTGTATGGCACGGCTTATGACTACTAGACCTACATTCATGTGACTATCCATCACAAACATATGCTACGACAAATAAGAATGCACTTAATAAGATTTTCTTTTCTTTCTTCCTTTAGATAATGGGTTTAAAGATCTTAAATGTACAAGTTGATTTATTTTTTAATTTTATAACTTATTTTTCTCATGACAGAAAACACTACTAAAATAGAATAATACAACAAAACTTACACATTACTTTTACTGTTACAATTGCATTTTATTTCTCTCTCCTGCCCTTTTCCTACACCTGAAGGCCCAATAAAATGTCGTGGCTACTCTTCTCTTATTCTATCATAATCATACTGTTGTTTAAAGAATCATCGAAAGGAAACAGGAAATGGCAAACATTTTCCACAGGGCTTTTTCATATTTAGGAAGGTAAGAGTCCAGCAAAAACCAATAATCATAAAAGAAATGATAAAAAAAGATGATTTCCCAGTTGAAATATTGTGGTTGCATGGATGTTTTGTGTCTAGCTGTGTCTAAAAATGTGTTTGTATTCATATGGGATGAGGCTACAAACACTCCTGGTTCCTAGGTCTTGGGATCTTTTTTTTTTTATAACCACCAACCAACGACCTAACACAAATTCTCTTCAGAAGAAGTGCAGACATGTACAACACAAAAAAGAAAAATCACAATATTTAAAAAAAATCTGGTCTATCAATATTTCGATGCGAGCCTTTTTGCAAAAAAATTTGCTTTTAACAAATAACAAACAGAAAAAAAAGTGTATATTTTAATAGGGTTAGAAATGGGAACGTTAATTTACCATTGCAACAAGTGAAACGTTTAGATCCCTGAAGCACGCTAATCTTTACATACTCTGAAGCTTCCTGTGCCACTTTGGGGTCAAATATAATACTTCCGTGGTATTATGAATGTCTAAAGGTCTTACACCTAGTGCGATTGGACATTGATTTAATGAGGCCATTAGTGCACGAAAACAACCACGGACCACTAAATTATCATTTTCAGTTGTCTTGTTAGCCCTAAATGAATCATCACCTTAACAACTTCTCTGGTGTGTATACGTTAATTCACTGTGTCTGATGGCCTTGCGAACAATACATTTGGGTTGAACATGCTTGCCATCCTCTGCCTGAAATGACTGATCTGGGGCCATTTTTATCTCCCTCTAGAAGAATATGAATGATTATTTACTGATCATTATTGTTGTCATTCAGCATCATGAGAATCAAATACCCTGTCCTCTGAAAGGACCTTGACTTGATAATCTTTGCACACAGTATATCCGAATCCAAAGAAACTGTAGGAAATATTTCGTCAAGCTAGGAGATTTTCCTGTTGTTGTAAATGCACTTTTAAATTATGTCATCACGGACATTTTGTTCGTGATTTAATTTTCAATGTTTCATGCTCAAATGTTACATTTTTCTTGTTATTTATATTGGTGTAGATACCTACCTAATACCTACCACTAAGATATATATATATATATATTTTCTGACTAGTTGCCACAAAAATAATGCATTTGTTCACAATGTTTTTTATATTCCTAGTGAACAAATTAATGTTTCCCAATGGGGTTATATTCCTAGCGAATTGATTTATAACAATTCAATTTGGGCTGGTATTGGAGTCCCAAAATATATAATCCTTGTAATTAAGCCCTCGCATTATTATTGATTGAATAATTGAACTATCAGCCCTCAAGGCAATAATAAGCCCTAATTATAGGCTTAAACAATGGTCCAGAGTTAACAGTCCCTGGCAGACGACACCATTAAATACAAGTAAAACGACCCTTGCAATAGAAACACCAGGACTTTCCTAACATTGCAGACAACTATTCAATGCCATCTCTATTTATTGGTCCCCTGCGACCCTCCCACCACCACACCCCCCCCCCCGCCACCCCCCCCGCTGGCTACATATTTATGAGGTCTCCATTTGTCGTAAGTCAAGTTACATTAAAGCTATGTTAATTTTTTTGGCATTCCCATCCCATTCATTTTCCGAGCCTTTTCCACCATTACTATTCATTGTCTGTAATATATAATTTCTTATAAATCCACCCTTAGCATCCCCCCCATACACATTACAGCTAACTTCTTACCATCCACATTTCTGTACAATCCCCACTTTTCTCTACCCCAAACCTGTAATCGGGAGCTGGTCTAACCACATCATTATGTATTCATCAGGGAGGCCCAGCACTACATAGTTGTTGGTAATCTAATCAAATGTACAAATGGGGGGCGTTTAGATACCATATCATTATTCATCCCAGCCATATATTCATCCCAGCATTGACTTACAGAACCCAAGTCATTGCACTTCTGGAAGTATATTTTGTGTCCTACTGTTGGCCGGTTGCTTGGATCATAATATCCATTATTAAAGTGCCATTGTAATTTGTCACATTGCTTGGGTCTTGATCTCCTGTCACCTTTTCACTCACTGAGGGCTCATGGGGCCACGACTACTCTTCTGTCTGTGAGGCCACACACCTCTGCAGCACGCTTTTATAGATACCACACAACACACGGCCGAAATGAATCTATTACATTGTTCTGTTGTTCATATCTCCACCACACCATCCATTGCTTTCAATTCCTTAGTCCCACATGATCACAGTCACACCCATACACATGGGACCTATACAGTTATACGTAGATAGGATTGTGGGTTCCACTTCTTCCACACCACATCTTTTACCATGAGGTATTAACTCTAGGCACATTACCACACATCTCTTATGACCCCGCCTCTGGTCACTGGTGAAGGTATGGTTATGTCGGGATGATCTTTGTAAGATCTTTTTTCCCCTCTCCTTTTCGTGTTTCCTTGTTTCTTCTTTTCCTCCCTCTTTCCCTTTTCTCTCTCTTCTCTCCCCTGTAACTCGCCCTCCTTTTCTCCCACACTGTGGCAACGGATATTCCTTACCTATTTTGTGCCTTCCATCCCATATATCTATCCAGACACACAGCGCACATTGTGACTCTGGAAGCACTGGACCTGGATACGGGTTTCCCCCAGCCTATCTCTACATTTTTGGTTTACATAATATCCCCCCCCCCCCCCCGTTCTCCGACATACTCTCGACCCCTGCCCTGGATAGTTGAGAGAGGTTGTGTTATCCACTGGATACTATATCCCCTCTCTTCTTATGTAGTCCCCTTGGACAGGTAGATATTACCTGAGTTTTATCTCTTTGTTATTGCAAACGTCAGATGCTCCTTAGGTTGAACAGCAATTGGTTATTCGAGTTTGCGTAATTTTGCGATATATAAAAGCACATTGAAATTGGGGTAAATTTTCAATTAGACTGTATTCTATGGCCTTACACTACTGCTCATACGGGTTGCAGAATTATTAGTCACATTAGTTTTTGACCACATCATCCTCTTTATGCATGTTGTCCCTTACTCCAAGCTGTATAGGCGCGAAAGCCTACTACCAATTACACGTATTTGGTATGTGCATCCTGTAATGAGATGGTGTGGTCTAATCATCCCACCACCTTAAATTTAGGTGTGCATAATTATTAGGCACTTCCTTTCCCTTTGGCAAATGGGTCAAAGAAGGACTTGACAGCGTAGAAAGTCAAAGTAGTGGAGATACTCTTGCAGAGGGATGCAGCCTCTCGTGAAATTGCAAAGCTTCTGAACGTGACATCTCGAACAATCAATCGGTTTCATTCAAAATAGCACCAGGGGGTCACAAGAAGCGTGTGGAACAACAAAGGCGCAAACATAACTCAATAACATGACTGAGCAAAGTCAAGCGTTCAGCTGCCCAAGATGCCACTTGCCACCATTTGGCCACTTTTCAGAGCTGTCACACATCACTGGAGTGGCCCAAATCACAATGTGCAGCATACTCCGAGCACATGGCCAGGTAAGAAAGGCTGACAAGACGACCACCACACCAGCTGAAACGTCCAGACTGGGCCAATCAATATCTCAAAACTTATTTTTCTACGGTTTTATGGACTGATGAAATGAGAGTGATCTGATTGGCCAGATTGATGGTCACGTGGCTGGATGGTAAAGGGCAAAGCCCACCTCCATCCGACCCAGACGCCAGCAAGGTGGAGGTGAGTACGTTTGGTGTGGTGGGCTTGTATCATCAAAGATGAGCTTGTGGGCCTTTTCGGGTTGAGGATAGAGTCAAGCTCAACTCCCCAGTCCTACTTGCCAGTTTTTCTGAAGGCACCTTCTTCAAGCAGTGGGACAGGAAGAAGGTCTGCATCCTTCAAAAAAAAACATGATTTAATGCAGGACATGCTTCATTACACAGCGCGTCAAGTACTCCACAGCGTTGGCTGGCAGAAAGGGTATAAAAGAAGAAAACTAATGCATGTGGCTTCCTTGTTTCACTGATCTGAACCCCATTGAGAACCTGTGGTCCTCATCAAATGTGTGATTTCCAAGGAGGGAAAACATACATACACCTCTCTGAACAGCGGTCGGGAGGCTGTGGTGCTGCTGCTGCACCATGTTGATGGTGAACAGATCAAAACACTGACAGAATCTATGGATGGCAGGCATTTGAGTGCCCTTGCAAAGAAAGGTGCTATTTGGTCACTGATTTGTTTTTGTTGTTTTTTGAATGTCAGAAATGTATATTGTGAATGTGAGATTATATTGGTTTCACTGGTAAAAATAATATTGAAATGGGTTATAAATTAGTTTTGTTTAAGTTGCCTAATATTATGCACAGTAATAGTCACCTGCACACACAGATATCCCCCTAAAATAGCTAAAACTAAAACAAACTAAACTACTTCCAAAATATTCAGCTTTGATATTAAGAGTTTTTTGGGTTCATTGCAGAACATGGTTGTTGTTCAATAATAAAATAAAATTATTCCTCAAAAATACCACTTGCCTAATAATTCTGCACTCCCTGTATGTGTTTATCATCCACAGATCTACAACAGACCTTTGATTTCATGCTATGTATATAAACTCCTGAAGGAGCAATCAGCCAAATGCTTTGAGTATATACAAAAGTGTAGCATACTTGATGAACTATGTTACTTGTATTATGTGATTTTTTGTAATAAAACTGTATATGACTATTATACTTCGGTTTGAATGCCTTTAAAGTCCCTTTGGTGCCCTGGTGTCCATACCAATAGGACATGGCAAAACAATGAGATATTTTGTGGTTTTTAATGTTAGCATGATAGTGTTTCAGGACAATCAAGAGTCCTCTGTTATTATATGTTTGAACAATTGGTCTTCCCTGAAATACCATTACTTTATATTTCCAGTTTAAAAGCTTATTGCATTTAAATATATTCCTGTGAAAAACAATATTTTCCTTTTCTTTTTCAGAATGCACCTCATAGTAATAAAATCTCACCTGTTCATTACACTCATAAGGTTTCCTGTTTGACTTGAGAAAATTGTTATCAACAGAACTGTTCTCCCCCCACCCCCAAACGGATAAAGTTGCACCACATGTTAAAAGATGCTGACATTGTTATTACATTTAGTAATTCCATTTTGAGCAAATTGTGAGAAATTACAAGGATCTATGCTCCTTCATATTACAGAAAAATCAGTTATAAGTTTGCATGTTGATTTAAAACACTGGTTAGAGCACATCCTGCATAGATTAGCAACTTAAGCATACTTTCATGGCTTTTTTTTCTCAAATGTTAACTCTACTGGACTTGCTCAAAAAGATTACATTAAGCATTGCCTGGAACTTATTTAATATTGGAACATTTATCTTCTGTAGAGAGCTGTCAGATCTTCTGCTAAAGCAATAAAACAGTGCAGGGCCCCACAATATTAAAAGTGTGGAGGTAGAACGCCTATCTAGAGATGCATTACTGGAAAGACAAACAAAACTGTGTACGTCCATTGTCTTTCCTGTGCACAAATATTTATTACCTTTTTTATTAAAAATATATATCTTCTCATTAAGATAACTCTTTTACTTTTTTGCATATGCCTTCATTATGTATGTTAACTATTATTTTGTATATTATGGTGTTATTTATTTTATATGTTAATATTAAAATCTAACATAAAGCCACCCATACACGTTCCGATTATTCTCCCGACCGATTTTTCGTCCGATCGTGTCACCCGATTTTCAACTAAAATGTTATGGTAGGTCGGTCGGCTGGCACGAAAAATCGGAATTCAAATTATCACCGATCGATCAGCCTGACACTATTTATTAACAGCAGATCGGGCAAAATTTACGGACAGGTCCGAAGCGGTCCCGACCAATTTTTCGGCCGATTTTGAGATCCACATCCGATTAATCTCCCGATCGATTAATCTCCCGACCCCGTTGGTCGGTTGGGCAAAATTCGTACAAAAAAGTTTAAGTCATTGTTTAAGGTAGGATTACTATTATAGATTTCTTCTTCAATCAACTGCCTATTTGATTTTTTTGTTCGATGTTGTTGTCAAACATCGTTCGTTCATATCGAATGTAACATTAGATTTTTTGTTCGTCCATCCCGATATCGAACGAAAATACAAACAACAGATAAAAACTTTCCAACATGTTCGATGACCTTTTGAATGATTTTTTATTTGAGGTCGAACAAAATTTATCCATCGAACAAATTCAATCAACCAAAAATTTTTGTTCTATGTTGATCGAACGAAAAAATCTACATGTGTAAAAAAATAAATGCATGCAGTTCCTACTAAAAGGAGGTTAGCCATCTAATCTAATGTTGCTAAATTGTACATTTCAGATAAAGATCATGTCAGGATCCAGAGCAGAAGGAGCGACCAGACAGGCAACACACACTGACATCCATACAGGTATATCTGAATCAAAAGGGGTTTATTGTGCACTTATAGAAACAAACCAAACAGGTGCCAAAATAGTCCAGTGTTCAGATTCAGGTGTTCAGGCTTCAAGCTTCAGATTCAGAAGAGTAAAGCCCCCCATACACGACTAGATTTTTCATCCAATCAACTCAATCCAATCAATTTTTTTGGTTGATTGGTTGAAAATCTATGGCAGCCCACATGGTTAGATCAACCTAAACCAATTAAAATTGGGAAAAAAATTGATTGAAAAAGGATTGGACATGTTGGTAAATTTAAATTGGTTGTATTGAAATGCATTACACTTTCAGTCTATCTACAGAAAGTTGATCAAATATCTGTTACTACAGTTAACAAACATACAATCAATCACAGATTTCCCTGACCCCAAAAAATTGATCTTTTTTAGTTGATTGAACAGAAAATCTAGACGTGTATGGCTAGCTTAAGAATGCTCCACCAGCATGTCTGGGTGAGGCACACCAAAAAAAAAGCCTTCAAGGTAACGAGGCAGGTGACCTCAACCCAGTCCACGCTTGCAGGGAGCCACCTGCTGGTGACTGTGGAAACAACCCAGGGAATGGCAAGCATGGTGCCACTAGCAGGCGGTACCCAGTACAGCCCTCACAAATCATGCAAATAATTATCAACAATTATCTAGCACATGTACAAACTAACAGCCTACAGTTTCCCAGAATTACCCAGCTGGATGCTGACATTGGAAGGGTAGTTGGGGTTTGCTTTTTATGTCTAACAATGAGTCTACAATGCTGGACACTGTGATTGAATAGGAATACTTTGGGGAACAATATTAAAAGGATTTGTTGTTCCCCCAAACCTGCAAAATTATGGTGTGCTGCTTGTCATCTGTATTTTAGGCCATTTCCTAAATCCCACAGATACCCGCAACAAATGGCCATCATACAGAAGATGCTCTACATTTGAATGTTTGGTGTGTCCCATGTTACATGTAACACATTTGGCCTTGTATAGCTAAAGTGGGTAGGTGTACAGCTATCACAGACACACTCTACCCCTGGATTTTTACACTTACTACCTCCTGTCCTTTGCCAGGTCACACTTCATGCCTACGAGGGCCTAGTATGGACATACAGGGGGGGGGGGGGTTATGCTTGTTTGCCACCACCCCTTTTTCTGTCAGACCCTATGCCTACTGGAAGCCTAATTTGGGCAGAATGGTAGGCACATACACAAGCCAACAGCCCCTCCCCTTCTAATGCCAAGCCAGCATGGCCCAATGACAAATATGAGCATAGGTTTTTAATTAACAAGCACACAATACAGTTAGGCAAAAAAATCTAATAAATCTAATATTTCTTATGTTGTAGAGGGCTAGTTGTCATGTGTTAAAATGCACACACTGTCACATACATTTGTTTGCATCCATACATTGGGACTACAACATATAGATATGCAACATGTCTTTTATTACTATGTCTGTGCTGGAGGTGGATTATTATGTGTTCAAGATGTAGCAATTATGTTGTAAACAGGAGCTGAATGTTATGAATGTGTTTTAAAGAACCTCCATTGATGGTGTGGCAGCATTAAGTAGGATTTTGTCTAAGATATCTGGATCTTTGCAAAGATCAACATATAACATAATGAACAAAAGAACAAATATGAGTGCCAGGCAAGGGAACATTGTAACATTGTATGCAGATGTTCATTAACTAACATTATATCTTTTTCTCAGACTTTGCATTATAATTAAGCTTAATTTTTTGTTTTACTTGTCTAAACATCTACAAGTGTTAAAACTAATCCTTGCAATTAATCTTTGTAGAAAAGTCCAGCAAGCAGAACACAAATAGTGAAGAGAGTAGAGGCACATTAGCAGGGCACTAGACAAATTGGCCTAGTGCTTATATAAAAAGATTGTATTTTAATAGTGCACCATTACCTTCATTTAATTAACATTAAATCACCTATTCACTGAAGAGAATGTAAATAATATCCAGATTTACTTTATAAGCAATATAGCTGGCTCAACAAATAACTACATTCATATGAACTGCCAAATTTTAAACAGATTGTATGTCTTCATTTAGATCATTTATTAACATTAACCCCCCTTGAATCAACTTGAGTCAGATCTTTTAAAACATTGTTTGTTTTTAAAGATTTCATAAACTATCTCCTTTATAAAAATGTGGTTTTCAAGACTTTCCTAAACTTTACCAAAAGGGGACTGGTATGCTCTTAAAGGGGGACTCCACACTGTTTGTGAGCCCCCCTTTCTAGAGCATGCCAGTCCCTATGCCAGCAGGGGGTCTGGTATGCTCTTGGAGGGGAACCCCATGCTGTTTGTGAGCCCCCTTTTCCAGGAATTCCAGACCCCATGCCAACAGGGGGTCTGGTATGCTCTGGAATGGGGGAACCCAGGCTGTTAGTCTACCACTCCTTGAAAGCTCAAACACCCCTTCCCCCGGAATTTTCCAGAAAGGAGGTCGTGCTGGTGTTTCTGGCTACTCTGATCTCCTACAACATTCCAAAGACATACCGGTAGGTTAATTGGCTTTCCCCCAAAATACTGCTTTGTTATTTACCTATGACTTACATTATGCTTTTCACATATACACTGCCTGGCCCACCAAAAAAAGTCACACTCTAATATTTCATAAAACCGCCTTTAGCTTTGATTACAGCACGCATTCGCTGTGGAATTGTTTCGATAAGTTTCGGCAATGTTACAAGATTTATTTCCATCCAGTGTTGCATTAATTTGATCTTTTATTGATGATAGTAGAGTCTGACCGCTAAGCAAAGCCTTCTTCAGCACATCCCAAAGATTCTCAATGGGGTTAAGGTCTGGATTCTGTGGTGACCAATTCATGTGTGAAAATTATGTCTCATGCTCCCTGAACCACTCTTTCACTATTTGAGCACGATGAATCCTGGCATTGTCATCTTGGAATATGCCCATGCCATCAGGGAAGAAAAAATCCTTTTATGAAATAACCTGGTTATTCAATATATTCAGGTAGTCAGCTGACCTCATTCTTGGAGCACATACTGTTGCTGAACCTAGACTTGTACTTTTTTTTGGCCAGGCATTGTATATCACTATGGTAAGGATAGATTTAGTGACCTTCTCTGAGAGACAGGTAATGATATGTAAAGTGCTCCTTAATATGGTGGCACTAGGGTTGTGGTTGTATATTGTCCATACTAAGAAAACAAGTCATACACATTTTATTGTGGGCTTTTTTTCCTTTTAAAACAACAGACTTTTTTTGTTTTTACAGTTGTCTATGTACTATAGGACTCAGCATACCATTTTGACTTTTAAGCAAAAATAAGCCTGAAGAAAGCATACACAATACAAATCTTGTTTACAAGTAGAATATAAGGCCTTACAGACACATTTTCTGTCACAGACACAACTAAATTCTAATATTAATTTATATACATTTCTATATTTTAATACAGTTTAATAACTAAACTTAACAGACAGAAAGTTACAGTTTTTTACAGAAACAATTAAAATCTAAACAGATCTGTACAAACCACTTGGCTTCCTGTACAATCCTTCAGTTGTATTAAGCAGTTAATTTCATAAGTTATTTTTTTATGATTGCGCTTATTAAGAAAAAGTAATCCAACATAATTGCTATGTCAAATTGATAGAACATTTAGTAAAGGTAACCCAAGCCTTGCCAGGAATAGCATTTTGATTATTCACAAAGATCCACTAAGTTCCTTCAGGCTAAATAAGCAGACTGTGGATGATCAGCTACTTAGTCGACTGTGCTTCAAGCACCTTATTGAGCTCTGTCTGTATCAAGATGGGCATTGTATAATGTTAAATATAAAACATGTGGTGCATTAAACAATGGAAAGGCTTGATTACAAAATTGTGTAATGATCAGCAGCATAATACTTTCATTTTTTAGGACATTGATTGTAATATGAAATGACCTTTTGACAGTTTCTGTATAAGTATTTTGTCAGTATATTAAAAAAAATGCCACATTAACACATTCAGAAAAGCAATTACATAACTTTCCAAATGCCAAGCAAATAGATCTGAAAATGTGTAACATACTTTAGAGGATGAGATATGGCTACATAATGAATATATTTGATGTATAGGTTTTGCCCCCAAGGCTAGATTCACATGAGCATTTGCAGGGTGTTCTTCTAGTGTTTTTGTGTAAAAAACTGCATATTTTTGAATGCCCAATTGATGCCTTATCCCTTCCCTTGGCAGAATGTTTAATGGATTTTGCATTCAGCGGGTGTTTAATGTTAAAAATCAATTAGTGTGCAGAATGAAATAAAAATATGTTTAATCTGTGTGGGAATAATAAACAAACAACTAAAAACAACAAGAAATGTACAAATAACATTTCTTCCAATTCACAAACATATTTCAGTGCTCCATCATACCTTTGATCTGTTGACAAACATCTTTTTGTGCATCAGCAACCGCACCAATTTAGACTCGACTTGAGAGGTAAACTCAGTGTTGTAGGAACCATCATAGCAGCCACTGTGGGGCAACAAAGGGGCCCATCGTTCCATACTTACATACCTTTTTTTACTCCAGAGTCAAGCTCGAAATGATAAAACTCACTGCATTGTATTCCCGATCTGGACTCGGCTGGTGATATGTTAACAAACTTAGGCAGCAGCGCGATCTTGTGAGCATTGTGCTAATTTTTTTTTCTAGCGATGGTCGAATTTAATTTAGAAAATTTCACTATCTGACTATAACTAAGCCTCTGAATATGATTTAATCTCTTAAATTGCTGGAACTATATATAGAATGGTTGAAACTCTATATAGGTAAGTGAAAAGTGGTCCTGGTCTATCAACAAACTGATTGCCATGATTTATTAATATTTGTTTGAGTAGACATTATTATGTGTTTCAAACTATATTATAGAAAGTTTGAGGTTCAAGTGATAATGTGTATTGGCTAACTGAAGTCATTAGAGAAGAAAGCTTTCGGGATATTGCAGATCCCTTCTTCAGGCTAATACAATTCTGGTTTTAGAAGCTCACATTTATACACAAAAAGTTGCAAGGACATAAATATTGTAAAAAAAAAAATGTTTTCTCACTTGAACCCCAAACTCTCTATATTTATCGATGGCTAACACAGTACAACACTTTACTAACCTTTATTATAGTAAGGATGACTATTAGACCATTGTTTTGACATAATTCAGTAAGTAAGTGGACTACAATATAAAAATAAAACTGATGCAAAACCTATGTACCACCTTTGGTAAAGAAATCTGGATTTCAGTGGAATTTTTTTTTTACCGCTTTTGATACTGTAAACTAAACTGAATCGGAAAGCCAGGGTGGTTCTGGCTATTTGGGTGGGAGGTCCAGGAGGAAGAGGGGGATTGGAATGGCAGGTCTGGGAGGGGGCCCAATAAAAAAATGCTAGGGAGCCCAGTCATTTCTTGCTACGCCCCAAGGTGTACTGTTTTCCTTCCCCATTTATTTGCCATTTGAGTAGGGCCCAAAAGTATTGTGAGGTCAGGTGAGGAAAAGGAGCATGCCATTATACTCTGTGGACTAGTTCAATGCCCTTTTCATGGCCCTTTTAAAAGGTACAGACTTTTCCTGTAACACAGCTGGAAGGAACTGTCTAAAAAACTAATAGTGGGACTGGAAGTTGACTTTAAATTATTCTTCAACCCCAAAAGGGTCTATCTAGCTCCTCTAGTCTATCTTTATCTTGCTGGTGTCTGAGTGAAAGTTACTGATCCAGTCCATCTATTGGGTTCATCAAAATCACATCTTCAACCATAAATCAATAAAATTCTTGTTGATTAAAATAATTCTCGTTTAAGCTGAGTTTTGTTTTTTATTACATGTTGTTGTTACATGATATATATATATATATATATATATATATATATATATATATATTTACATAATTCTTCTTATTGTATTTAGGATGACACCCACACATTTTCACCTCACCAAGACTTTCCCACTCTCCTAAAAGTTTGGACACTCCTGCTTTATGAAAACTGAAGTAAGAAAATACTCCCCATTAGAACACATTTACTACAATAAAACTAACAAATATTTTTTTGGGGTTGCAGCTTGGCTTCAACAAATGTAATCTTTGTCCTTCATAATATCTTTTTATATATCTGAACAAGAACATAGTAGGAAGCTTATACAAAACAAAGTTCCATCTGACATAAACACACATTATATGGCTAGCTGTATCTGAATTTTTCACTCAGATTTGATGTCAAGCAGATATAAGATCAAAAATATACAGTAGTTGTAATGCAATATTTCACGGGTTTAGTAGACAAAAGGAGTCACTTGCATAGGTTATTAAAAAAACACACAAATCTGTGGCTGAGGTGATCTGGTGATAAATATGGTAACCCGAGATCAGAGACAAATCCAGAAAGATGAAATCATCCCATGCAGAAAGAATAAGCTTATCCCGTGACTAAAATATGTACAGGCAATTCTGGCATTAATCCATCTGTGATTAAAGATTCTGTGAAATGTTTTGGGGCATTAGAAATAAAAGAAGGGACATTTATCTTGACTGCATACCTTGGACAATTGGAGAAAAATGTTTTCAATAGTCATTTCTGACCTGATAGCAGTTGCTGATTCTTTGTATTTCCTGTAATATGTGTAAATGTATATGGGCTGTCTGACCCAGAATAACAATTGCTCAAGTGTGCATGGAAACAGAGAAAGATAGATTTAAAAATTATGTTATCCCCATGACTGTTGATAAAAAATGCAGAGATCATATCAAATCATATGGAAGAGAAGGAGGAAGCCTTCAATGAGAAGAATTAGAAGTAAGAAAATCTTGTGCTTATTGGATTACAATATCAAAGAATGTACACATGTTCCACATTCTCTTGTTTCGTTAAATTAGAAAACATATCTCAGTTTGATTTATCTTACAAGACACAAATCCCTTTTTTCATGGCCACAGCATTTTTCTTCATAAAAACGGAATCCAAGTTCTGAGAAATGTTCTAATTAAATTATGTAAAGAAAATACCATAAATGTTTATGTATACATATGTATATATATGAAAAAAACAAAGGATAGGGTTCCCTCTTGGGACTTTGAATGGAACAGTATCGCGTA
>CM070033.1:70276890-70289368 GCA_036250615.1 Ptychadena robeensis | reverse complement strand
TAAAACTGAAGGACATGCCCACCACATATGTATAAACGTTCCCTCAGCCGTTCCACATCTTCAGCACATTTTGGAGACAGCGGGCAGGTACTTATTGATCCCAACCGGGCACTTTTACCATCTGGAGAGAATTTTAAAACTGCGTTCCTGAGCAGCACCAGAACAGCTGATGAAGTGTGACAGGGTGAAAATTTTAAATAGCTCAGCATCTGAGATGGAGCAATCCAAATCCCTTTCCCAGGATGCAACATATCTTGGTCTGGTTACATATACAACTTTCAATAATACATCATATACTGTATAAGAGAGAGACAGTGAGTGGGTGATGATGTCAGTAAGCACAAATCTCCCAAGGGGCGAAAATTAGTCAGGTAGTCTGTTAGTTGTAGGCGCTGTAACCATTGGTTACCTCCGACAGATGCAACTGGTGAATCAGGGGGAGGGGGGGTAGCGGCAGAACCAAAATTGAGAACTTTAGAAAAGGGTATAAACATACCCCTGTGCCACAAGAGAAAGCTAGTGGAGGACATACCAGGGGGGAATGTTGGATTTCCCAGTATCTGATGTAGTGGCCCAAGGTATGAGGAAATTTTATGTCTAGATATTAGATGGTCCCAAGTGTGGAGAAGCGGTGGAACAAAGAAAGGGAGTAGAGAGGATGGGGGGCGTGAAGTGGGGGCAATCCACGGTATGGATGACAGAGGGACCTCAGAAACATGATCATGTACTGAGACCCAGAGTTTGTTTTTCTTACAGTGGACAGCGTAAAGGATGTGAGATAAATGCGCCGCCATATAATACAGTTTAAGGCGGGGAAGACCTAGGCCCCCAGATCCTTTTTTGCGTACTAATACGTCGTATTTAAGTCTTGGTGGAGATGAGGACCATATAAAGCGGAGAAAAGCTGTGCGCAATTTGGAAAAGAAAAACTGAGGGACAGATATAGGCAATGTCTGGAAGAGATAAAGTAGTCTTGGTAATATATCCATTTTCAACAGTGCTATTCTCCCAAACCAGGAGTGAAGACCTGTTTTTCAAGATTTAAGTCGGGCACACACTGAAGCTAAGAGCGGAGCATAATTTAGAGAATAAAGGAGAGAGAAATTGCTTGGTATATTAATACCTAAGTATTTAATATGGTCTTTTGCCCACACAAAGGGGTATGTATTTTGTAAGGACTTTATACGTGTGTTAGGTAATGATATGTTTAGGGCCACTGATTTGCGGAGGTTCACTTTAAAATTGCTATATTTCCTGAATTTCTGGAATTCTTCCAATACACTTTGGAAGGCTATTTGTGGATTTGAAATATAGATATTTATCTATATTAAAATATAGAGCAGCATATCATCAGCAAAGAGACCCATCTTATGGTGTTGTGTACCCAAGTGGATACCCTTAATCGAAGTGCTTCATACAAAGGATGTATAGAAACGGGGAAAGAGGGCATCCCTGTCGTGTGCCATTATATGTATGGAAAGTGTCTGAAAGTTCGCCGTCTTGCAGAGGGTTGGTCATAAAGGGCTAAGATTTTGGAGAGAAAGGGCAGTGGGGTACCTATTTGTAATAAGGTAGCTTTTATGAATTGCCAATCCAAGCGATCAAAAGCTTTTTCAGCATCTATGGATAGGAGCGTTAGGGGGATTTTTTTCTTTTTGGCATGTTCAATAAGTGCCAGAGTTTTAATGGTATTATCCCTTCCTTCTCTGTGGGGTACAAAACCCACTTGT
This sequence comes from Ptychadena robeensis, assembly GCA_036250615.1. NCBI lineage: Eukaryota > Metazoa > Chordata > Amphibia > Anura > Ptychadenidae > Ptychadena > Ptychadena robeensis. The sequence continues at coordinate 70,287,638 of CM070033.1, read as the reverse complement.
TCCAGGTGTATCAATTGAGGGATAAGAGGGCTGAGTCTGGTTGCTATCAATTTGGCATATATTTTGAGGTCAACATTTATCAAGGAGATGGGACGGTAGTTCGTACATTGAGTTGGGTCTTTGTCTGGTTTCAGAAGTAAAGTCACATGAGCCTCCTGAGACTGTCTAGGGAATGGTGTTTGGTCGGAAACAGCATTATACGTCTCTGTCAGAATTGGGGAAAGAACATCTAAAAAGGTTTTATAAAAAGTGGAAGTAAACACGTCGGGACTGGGGCTTTTACCAGATGGCGTGGATTTGATAGTGTCCGTTACCTCCTGTACGGAAAAGGGGGATTGTAAGTCTTCTAGAACTGAGGGGGAAAGGGAAGGCAGAGCCGTGTTGGAAACATATTCAAGTAGTTTAGAGGAAAGAGGCGTATTTAAAGAGGAATAAGTACAAGAACGCAGGTTGTACAGAGATGCATAATATTGGTGAAAAGTGGCCATAATGTCAGACTGTAAGTGAGAGATCAAACCGGATTTTGTGGTGATTTTAGGTATGTATGTGCGTGCTTGTTTAGATTTGATTGACCTCGCCAGTAGTCGGCCTGACTTATTACCAAACTGGTAGAGTGTACGTGAAAGACAATATCTGTGTTTAAAAAAAGCTTTGTCAAACAGGCTTCTCAATTCTGAACGTTTAAGTAACAAAAGTTGAAATGTGTCTGTTGCAGAGGAATTTTTATGAGAGCATTCTAGGCGAGTGATTTCAGCTAGAAGTTCTTTAATGCGCGCAGAACGCTCCTTCTTGAGTCTCGAGCCATGGGCAATCAGAGTGCCTCTCATGATTCCCTTCAGCGTTTCCCATTTAATGGGGATAGAAGTATCGTCGTTGAGATGACTAGCCTGAAATGCTACGTAAAATATCTTGTTTAATTAGTGGATCAGAGATAAGAGTCTCATTGAGCCGCCATGTAGGATATGGCTTGATAGTATCAGGGATAGAAAGACTAAGGTGAATGGGGGAGTGATCTGACCAAATTTGAGGGCTAATAGAGGCAGAGGGGTCCCAGTCTAGAAGAGGGTGCGTAAGAAGGAAATAGTCGATTCGACTATGAGATTTGTGCAAGGCTGTGTAATGCGTGTAGTCTCTAGTTATGGGATGAGTTATGCGCCAGACATCAAGAAGTTGCAGGGATTGGAGTTTGGATTTGAGTTTTTTTAGTTTAGCACGAGAGACATAACCTCTCCCAGAGGATGAATCTAACTCTGGGTTTAAAGTTAGGTTCAGGTCACCACCCAGTACACCCATTCCCTCAGCAAATTCCTGCAGCTCAGTAAGGAGATGCGTAAGAAATTTGATGGGATCATGATCATGAGTAGACGTTCACTATTGTGAAGACTTTCCCATAAATAGTGCCCTTAAGGAACAAATATCTACCCTCTGCGTCCGCACAGGAGGAGATATATTGAAAGGGGAGGGAGTGATGAATCCCAATGGCTACTCCCAAGGATTTGCGTAAGGGATTGTGGCTGAAATGCCACATGTTAAAATATCTAGTTGGCATACGTGGGGCTAGGTCTTGCTTAAAGTGAGTCTCTTGCAACATCAGTATCTGTACCTTCTGTTTGTGCATGTCCAGTAACACTTGTGATCTCTTCTGTGGAATATTAAGACCCTGGACGTTCAGCGAAGCAAAATGTTCCTTAGCCATGGGGTCAATGACAGTCAATGCAGACCCCTGCCCAGCAATAAATCCTGTAAGAAGCGGGGAGAGAAAGAAGAGGAGAGAAAAGAGAAAAAATAGAGGAGAACAACAACATACAATTACAAAAAAAACATTAACATTCTATATCCTACAGTGGTGTATAAGCACTGTAGGCAGTTACCAAAAAGTCACCTAAAGACAAGTCGTGTATACGCTTGTCAACCTATGTGTGGGAGCATTTCAACCTAGAACGTGACTTCCAGCGTGAGGGTCAAAAAGTAAGCTTAAATGACTATTGTTTCCGCTAGAATAAAGGGAAGACTATAAGGTTGAAAACCATTTAGACACTAAATTGTGAGCTTAACCATTAGACCAATAACTAGACAATATATACTACTAATTAAGGCTATGTAATCTGGTAAATGCACAAGGTGATAACATATGAAACCTGCAATTAGACCAGTAACAGACAAATCAGGTGGGTCCCACCTATTCCTGGGAACGTCAGCGTGAAGAGGTGGGATGCTTCTCCGACCTTCTCTTTTTGGGAGATTGCCACTGAACAAAGTGGGGAAGCTTCAGGGGTGGGGGGGGGGGGGCAGGGTCAGGCCAGGGGTCCAGTTCCATTACCGGAATACCCAGGGCAGTAGTGAAAGTCTGTAAGTCAGATGGGGAGTTCAAGATGTGGAGTTTGTCCTGGCGACGAACCTGAAGCTTGAAAGGGTATCCCCAAGTGTAGGGGATGTTGGCATCAGCCAGAGCCCTCGTTAAAGGGCGCAGGGAACGTCGCCTTGCCAGGGTGTGTTTGCAAAGATCCGGGAACAAGAAAACGGGGAAACCATCTAGATCTATCTGACCAGCAGCCTTTGCCTTCTGCATGATGCTTTCCTTTTGTAAATAGTAGTGAACTCTGCATAGAACATCACGCGGTCTGGACATGTTCGGATTGCAAGATCCTGGTGTTCGGTGGATTCTATCAATCACGATGTCAACGGGTTCGTCATTCCCCAAGATGGAGTTAAACAGGCGGAGTACAGGAGGTTTCAGTTTTGCGGTTGACACAGACTCAGGGATGCCCCTGATGCAGATGTTGTTGCGTCTGTTTCTATCTTCTGAGTCATCCTCTTTCACCCAGACATCTTGAAAGTATTTGTGATAGGAGCCCATAGTGTCTTGCAAGGATTGAACTGCAGAGGTCAACGCTGCGGTGGAGGTTTCTACCGGGTCTAAACGCTGGTGCAGGCCTGTGAGCCCTTAACTCAATTCTAGCATAGCCTGTTTATGAGTGTTCTCGAATCTCTGAAACATCATTTCAATGTCTCTTTTTGTGGGTAAAAGTGCGAAATACTTTTTAAAGAAGCGCGGGAATTCTGGATCCTCCTGGCCGCTCTCTGAGGCTCTTGAATCCTCTTCCTCCGCAGAGAAGTCAGACTCTGCTCCATCTATATGTGGTGGATGAGGGGATGATTTGTTATGCGTGTCTCCAGATCTCATTTTGGAGGAATTGGATTTTGGTGAGGCCTCTGAGGATTGCCTAAAAAATCGGCAGGTAGAGGCTGGTGGTTGAGAGGAAGGTGTCCTCCTGGCGCTAGAGCGGCCCATCATATGAGAATAGAGAAGGTCCACCACAGGGTAGGTACAGTCAAAGCACAGGGAGGTATATATGAGCAAGTGAAAGAAAGGTGCTGATGGGGAAGGGGTATTGTAGATTCCCAGGGTCTGGATGATGAAATCAATCAGGTAGTGACAACAAGGGGTGACCCAGAAGTAGTGGCAATAGAGTGGCAATAGGTCCCAGTCCAGTAAAAGATATATTGAGTCCCTTGTGTAGCTTGTGATAAGGGATGCAGTGTCCTCACTAGCTTCCAGCCATAGGCCCTTGGTTAGGGTGCTTAACGATACAAGGTCTGTCCCAGGCACCACTTATGGGGGAGGCAGATTACAGGGAGGCCGGGGTTGCGGCCTAGGTGAACAGGCCCTCACTGGAGCGTCTGTGGGTGCTTGCCCTGATGTATATGGGGTGGCAGTCACAAGGATCACAGATTCACTCACCGGGAGCCATGTTGTGCCTCTCTCCTGTCAGCCAGCCGATGCAGGTGGGAAGAGTGCGAGCTGACCCGCTCCGTGCAGGCGCGTGTGCGCGTAATGCCGCGATCCACAGTCTGAGCGGGGAGATGCTGCAAATAGCTGTGGAGGAGATGCCTCGGTGCCCCTGGGTGTTCAGGATGCCTGCTGAGTGGTTGATCCATGCTGATCGGCGTCAAGCCACGCCCGCTATAACTTATTGCTGAATCAGGGCTTGTGTTAACTGTGTTGAAATCTCTGCATTTGGATCGCATTCATTTGAATCGGCTGGGTCGTTTTTTTTTATAAAATGCATTACGCTGATGATGCCCAGTGGACACAAGCCCTTATTATAAGGGCACTATACATTTTTAGTTTCATTGTGGTTCTACTGTATAATGAAAATTGTAAGAAGTAAATGTAATGCTTGCTATAAGTCCCTGGTGTGTTTTTTTCATTTATCCTTATTTACCTTCAATAGAATTTTTCTATATTTTTGATATTGCATAGTTGTGAGTTTGTTTTTGCTGCTTGTCCAGTCTAGGTCCCTTTAGCTATCTATGTCTATATTGTCAAACCACCCAAATGATTTGCTTCATTCAATATTTTCAAGCACAGCCTAAGGGTGGTCCAGGCATTAGTGATGGCCAAACTGCCCGCAAGGCGGACAGTTCGGCCGCGAACAAGTATGTTCGCCCTCCTTCTCGCCAGCGGACAGTGCGGAATTTGAATCTGTCCGCGAACGGGCGGACGGCTGACTTTTTTAAAAGTCCGCTCCGCCCGTTCGCGGACGGACATGGCCAAAGTTCGGCCATCACTACCAGGCATGTGGGTTGAATACTCTACCAACATATCCTATGAGAAGGAAGGAGTAAACTTTAATGCATTTAGTTATATTTTCATGCTTTGAGGGAGTCTGGACCCCATAATTTCCTTCCTGAGAAATGCCTGTCTTATTATTGAACCAGCCCTTCTTATAATCTAGGGCAATAGTAATCTTTAGGTAAGTTACCATTAACCCTTTCTCTGTATTCCTATACTACCTCTGGGTTGATAATCTATAGAAGAGGCTGCTATATTTATGGAAGCAATTATCCTGAAAGGCATACAGGCTGATATCAGCACAGAAATACATCCTTCTTGCTGAATGTGAATACTAACTCTTACAACAGGAATGTGATTTGCAAACTTATGTGGAATTTTCAATATTTGCACTTCTCTACCTTTAATGGTATAATGATACATAGTGAGCACTATTTTTCGTCTACATTGGGGTTTTAATAGTATGATCACACCCGAAAGATACAAGGAAATATAGTGGCCCGAAGTAAAATAATCTTAATTATGCTGAATTCAGGTTACCACTGTCCACTCACAATATTTTACCTCTGAATTAGATGCAGTTATGACAGTGTTTTTCCAGCTCATATAATTAAAAATGAAGCCGTTGCTGCTAACCACAGTCTAGATTTTGCAGGCTGGTACCCAGTAAAACCACCATTCAAATACTGCAGTCCAAAATTAGAGGCAAAATAGTCTCCCAGACAGTGGTTTGTTTAAAATGTGGAAAAAAAATCATCGCGCAGCTGTCCTAAAATGACCTTCTGTTTTTCTCCAATGAATTGATATTTATTTGAGCGCAAAAAAAATGCATTTGTAAAGATTTGGTAAAGGAAAGAAAAAATCCTAATTACACAATCCGGAGAGAAAAACGGTAAATGCAATCATCTGAGAATTGCTTTATACTCTTGATGTGAAAGGTTACCCAGATGTGCTTGTGCCTATTATCTTGCAGCATTCATGCTATGAAATTACAAAAGGCAATAGGTTAAAAAGTTCTGTCCAAATCTTGTTGTCTCTGGGCTGAGCATATGCTCCCAGCTGCTGGGTAAGAATGTGCAGTGAGATGGAACCTGGCCAGTTGTTTCCTCTTGTAGCCCTTGGCTATGTTTCATTCTTCTCTTCTCCTTGATCTCTCAATTGATGTAATAGAAGGAGGAAATGATCCTATCAGCCCTTTCTGCATGTTTTTACAAGGGTAAATAGTACCTGCATGCATAACTAGATGTGTTCCAGCATATTGAGGCACATGGGGCAAGTGTCCTCTGATCACAAATACAGCTTCTGTCACAACAGAATTATTTGGATGCATGGATCGGCAGCAGTGATTGTAAATTGATTATACTTAATTTTAGGAAAACCCAACATGTCAGTAAGCTTTACTTTAGGGACAAGTTGTGTGCTAGTAATTAGGAAGACCATATGTTCAGACACTAGTATAGATTAAGGAAAAACATTTTGAAAATTGAAAATGTTAAGGTACATCATGCACACGCTTGACAGATCTGTCTGGATCTTTCCCTTAGCTTTAGCACAAGGAAGGTGTAATCAAAATGACAGAATTTGTATCATTCCCCCCCCTAAAAGTAACACATTGTTAAGTTTGCTGTATACACAGACACAATATTCTTCCTGCTGCTTTCTTTCAGCATTGAAAGGTGGGATCTAAATCATTGGCTTGTAATGGTTTACTGTGGCTCTTCTTAGCTAGAAGTGCTGTGTACTCCTGCTGTTAGGAGTGACTTGATGTCTTTAAGTTCCTTTAGATATATTATTCATGTTGGACTAGACTTTTTTTTTGCTAAAGAATAAAGATAGTTACATATGTGATAAAAAAAACAAGCCCAACCTCTTGTGGCTCCAGCAGCTTCGGTCAAGAAGGAATAAAAATTACTTTGAAAGTTGTGTTTATTTTGACACATAGTAGGAAGAGCTTACCCATGGTAAGCTCATATATAAATTAATATCCAATATCTTTTCAAAATTACATTAAATTTAATTATTTTTTGGTACGTTCAATAAAAAGGAATATACCTTTATATTTAATAAATATTTTTATATACTTAATACACCTTACAAATAAATGTATTTTCTTTAACTTTAATGCTAAAAACAGGGTCCAATACAATTATCTCTCACCTAAATGATCATAAAAATCGAAAAAAAAAATTCTTAAGGGAATTTAATATGCTAAATGTAATTTGGAATAATCTAATTCGGAGGACTCAGAAACACACACCACACACATACAGTGGGTACAGAAAGTTTTCAGACCCCCTTAAATGTTTCACTCTTTGTTATATTGTAGCCATTTGCTAAAATATTTTAAGTTCTTTAAAATCTCATTAATGTTCACACAGCACCCCATACTGACAGAAAAAAAACACAAAACTGTAGACATTTTTGCAGATGTATTTAAAAAGAAAAACTTCAATATCACATGGTACTAAGTATTCCGACCCATTGCTGTGACACTCATATATTTAACTCAGGTGTGGTCCATGTCTTCAGATTATTCTTGAGATGGTTGTACACCTTCATTTGAGTCCAGCTGTGTTTTATTATACAGTTTGGGCTTGATTAGGAAAGCCACACACCTGTCTTTATAAGACCCCACAGCTCACAGCTCACTTCATGTCAGAGCAAATGAGAATTGTGAGGTCAAAGGAACTGCCTGAAGAGCTCAGAGACGCGCCTTTGTGAGAGAGGTAAAGAAAAACCAAAAGTTCACTGTGGCTGAGCTCCAGACATGCAGTCAGAAAATGGGAGAAAGTCAACCATCAATGCAGCCCTCCACCGGGGCTTTATGGCAGAGTGGCCCGAAGGAAACCTCTCCTAAGTTCAAGACACATGAAAGCCTGCATGGAGTTTGCTAACAAACACCTGAAGGGCTCCAAGATGGTGGGAAATAAGATTCTCTGGTCTGATGAGACCAAGATAGAACTTTTTGGCCTTAGACAATAGCAAAAAACTAAAAATCTCCCCAGTAGGCAAATACCGGGGCAAGGGGACTTTAGCGGCTTCATGATGGGTACATAAATCAAAATTAAGGTAAAAAAATCAGTATTTATTAGAGAAACACCCAGGCCACAATCATGGATGTACATTGGTAAAAGGAACATTCATAACAGAAAGTACACTCAAAAAATAATAATATATACAGAAACAATTGGTGCAGTTGATGCAAACATGTATGATTGTCTCAGGATTCTCATTCTTGACAGAGTACATGCTCATTCCAGAGGGGGAAATATTAACCAACTTCTCCTACAAAAAGAGACACGATGGATTTATACCCTCAACGCCACCCAGAAACACGTTTTAAATGAATACCAGAGGTACAAAAGCTTCTTATATACCTAATCTCTGGCCTACTATATTGGCTATTTCAAATTCTCTATGAGGCATATCCTTTTCTCCAAATCCTGTCTCCCTTTTTCCTCCCGCTCCCATACACTAAACCAGTGTTTTTCAACCTTTTTTGGGCAAAGGCACACTTGTTTCATGAAAAAAATCGGAGGGCACCAACGATACGCATTATCGCGACACACTTCCGATCCCCGCCGGAAGTACGTCATCAGCAGGTGCCCCGCTAGAAAGCAGATTCGTACCAGCAGAGCAAAAACACTGCCCCTGGTCTGTGGGGACGCGTGTTGCTAAGCAACCGCATCCTCACAGAGCCGGTCCGTGTATAACACGGATCGGCTGTATAAGTCTAATAGCATAGCCCTCCTATCTAACTGCCTCTTATAGTATAAGACTTATACTATAAGAGGCAGCTAGATAGGAGGGCCGAGGGTGGGGTCAAAAACCCACGGCACACCAGGCAACATCCCTAGTGTGCCGCGGAACAGTGGTTGAAAAACACTGCACTAAACAACTCCCACTCCCCCCCCATGACCTGACATGATCTTCTCTTTCCTATATTCATGGATCACGGGATAATAAAATTCTCTCTTTATTCTCCATTTCGCGATATCAGTGCTTCAGTGCAAGCCTTGGCAACTTACTTATCCTTACCACTATCATATTTTACCCTTAGGGCATATTTCATTCACTTGGCTCTAGCACCACCACTTTAATTGATAACACAGCACACCTTGGGACACTTTGTCTAGTCTCCTTTCACCATTTTTCGTTTTCCTTGCTTACACTTTTTTATCTAGAATTGACTGCCTTTTCACTTTTGCTTTGAATCACTTGGATGGGCACTGCACTCATCAGTCGACTGCCGTTTACCTTTTCACCATCAGCACTCGGCGATCTACCTACCTTTTTATTCCTATTACCACACTATGTCTTTACCCTAACCCTTCCACTCTTCACGTGTTTCACCACAAAAAAAACCCACTCACGGGGTAATTTTCTGGCATCACCTGGGAATACTGGTACCCCCTTCACCCTTCCCCTTTCCAACTCCTTCACCCTTCAGTATTTTCACTACCCTGAGCACCTTTAGGGTCTGCCCAGGTACGAACTCCTTAGCATATGTTACTGTATTAATTTTTTGATTATTACCTTCAATCGGGCGTGCCCGGCGACGGCCTCTTGATGCCTCTCCGTTCTGGGGGAGGTTCGCTGTCCAGTTGCATACATGCTTCGCAGTAATACCTGTTTAGGGTGTTTTTACCTATTTCTATCATAAGTGAGTATTATTGACTAATTCCTTAATCCAGTTTATTCCCATTTGACACATGGGCTCGATACCAATCTAACCATCCCTTTGCACCTAGATCGTCCACCATCCAATCAGCCTCTATCCCCTGAGGAATTCCATCGACGAAACGTACGTCGGGTTGGCTATCACCACCTCTGGATGGTCCATACTCCATTTTACATCTATAAGCAGACCAAGTTCGGACACCTGAGCTCTAGGCATGTGGTTTATGATACATGTTTGCATCAACTGCACCAATTGTTTCTGTATATATTATTCTTTTTTGAGTGTACCTTCTGTTATGAATGTTCCTTTTATCAATGTACACCCATGATTGTGGCCTGGGTGTTTCTCTAATAAATACTGATTTTTTTACCTTAATTTTGGTTTATGTACCTATTGCTAAAGTCCCCTTGCCCCGGTATTTGCCTACTGGAGAGATTTTTTGTTTTTTGCTATTGTCTATTGTATTCTGGGATGTTGGCTTCTTAAATGTGAGAGAGCCTTTCTTGTTTGCAACTTTTTGGCCTTACTTCTAATTATTGTGTGGAGAAAAACACTGCTCATAACCTGTCCAATACAGTCCTGTGAAGCATGGTGGTGGCAGCATCATGTTGTGAGGGTGTTTTTCAGCTGCAGGGACAGGATTACTGGTTTCGAGGGAAAGATGAATGCAGTAAAGTTCAGGAATATCCTGGATAAAAACATTCTCCAGGGTGCACAGGAACTCAGGCTGGGCCAAAGGTTTACCTACCAACAAGACAATGACCCTAAGCACACAGCTAAAATAACGAAGGAGTGGCTTCACAACAACTCCGTGACTGTTCATGAATGGCACAGCCAGAGCCCTGACTTAAACCCAATTGAGTATCTCTGGAGAGACCTAAAAATGTCTGTCCACCAACTTTTCCCACCCAACATGACAGAACTGAAGAGGATCTGCAAGGAGGAATGGCAGAGGATCACCAAATTTAGGTGTGAAAAACTTGTTGCTTCTTTCCCAAAAAGACTCTACAAAATGTCTACAATTCTGTGTTTTTCTGTCAATATGGGGTATTGTGTGTACATTTATTAGGAAACAAAAAAGCTTGGCTGCAAGCAAATGGCTGCCTATAGTGATGGCAACGAACATGGATGTTAGCCCTCCTTCTAGCTGGCAAGCAGTACGGGTGTTCGACCTGTTAAGAAGCTCTCTTTTCTTCCTCCAGCCGGATCAGGAGCAGCGAGATCTCACCGGAGGAAGAATCTGTTCACAAGAAGACAGGGCATGAAGCCAGTGTGCTAGTGCAGAGCCGGCTCGAGAACCGGAAGTGACGTCACATCCGGCTATCGCAACCAGGAACTATATAGGAACCAGATGTGACATCACTGCCAAGAGGCGCCAAGAGGCGGGGAATTTGAATCTGCGTGCGAACAGGCGGACGGCGGACTTCTTTAAAAGTGTTAAGATCCTTCGGCACACAACCTGGATTAGCTCAGGGGCGTCAGGAGCAGGGA
>CM070033.1:70257390-70276790 GCA_036250615.1 Ptychadena robeensis | reverse complement strand
TCTTTACCCGGTTATTAGCTTGTTGGGCACCCTTTTGTTCTTGGAAGGATTTCTACAAGATTTTGGACTACCGTTCTGGTTTCTACAAGACTTTGGAAGTGCGTTTTGCCAGAAAAAAAGCCCTCCAGATGCTCCGACACCCTTTTTTGGATTAGTTATTTACAATGTGACACCCCTATTGGCAACCTTTCATAGCTATTAATGTTTCCCTGCAGTTATCCCAGTGACAGTGTATGTGTTTAACAATAACAACTGAAAAAAATTGGCAATCTAAAAAATGAGACTACATCCAAGCAATATATGATAGGGGGCTTTTTAGTAGGAAGAATTGTGCTCAGGGACCTGAAAACTTGCATGGATGTAGTCTCAGGGGTTAACTGGTAACCCCCAAAATGTCAAGGTTCTTCCATTCAGAGTTTTCAAAGATCTATGTGTTCAAATTAGGAGAAGTGAGAGCATGTATGCAGCATAGTAGTGCTTTATGCTCATTGGGGAAGCAATATCTGATAGCTGTATTTTAGCTGAAATTTAACTTATAAGTGTTGTAGCTAGAGGGGTGAAACTCAGGGTGTAAGTAATAGTAGGTAAAAATTACTGATCCTGAAAGTTTCATGATTATACTATAAATGGTTTTCCTGCTATGGATGTTCAAAGTTAAACTGTCACACAGGTTTATTCAGCTAAGTTTCTACACAGAGGGGGGGGGTGTCCTGTCTGGTGTTTGATTGGCGGGGGAGGACGTATCTGCGGGAGGAGCTACAGAAGGCACAACACAGACTCTTCTGCCTGTCACACTCACATCGGGCAGGAGGAAAGGGGGGCCAAGGGGGGTGAGACCTCCGGGCCGGGCTAAGAAAAGGTGGGGGAACGCCGTTCCGGAGCGTTCCCCCAGAAAAAAAGCCCTGTATATATATATATATATAATATATATATATATATATATATCAAGTGTGTCATTCATCCATATACCTGAGACGTGTACAGAACAATAAGGAAAAATAGGATTGTTTTAGCAGTCAAAACATTTTGACTTAACTTTTAACCCAATTTATGCAAAAACTAAGTTTCTACAACGCTTCTCTTTTGGTGATAATACCTACATCTAGAGCTTGTTCAAGGGACTGTATTTTTCACTCCAAATGATGCACAGGACCATAAGACGCACCCATGGTTTTGGAGATAAAATTAGGGGGAGAGCAGCTCATTTCGTGCAGTTAATCTATTGTGTGACAGAGATTCCTCCCATGTGTAAATAGTCATGTAATTGCCAGGTGACTTGAGGCTATCTTCATAGGTGTCTCTATGCGTTCAGCCTCTACAACTATTGAATAGACCAATATTATTTTTCCTTGCCTCCTGGCACTGGCGGGCCATCAATTGAACGGGTATTAACCTGTGTTTGCCGACCTTAACAAAGCACTGGCACTGGCCTTTTAGCTTGGCTAGAGGTAGAGGAAAAAAGCCCTGCCTCCTGCCACTGGCAGCTTGTTGGGGGGTTGGAACAAACTTCTTCCTCCTGGGATTCTGGCTCTATAAGACACACGCATATCTTCTCCCTTAATTTGAGAGGAAAAAAATATGGTAATTCCCAAAGTACGCTTGTTGAAATAAAAAATATAACTCTCCATCTTTATTAGGTATTCAGGTATAGTGGTCCTTTAACTTTTTAAAAATATGTATTTGTTATACAGTTATCCGACAGTTTTATACAACTGATCACAATTGTAGAAACAATCAAAAATGTGTGTTGTCTTTTAATACGCGTTTTATGCATTTAAACAAATTAGTATATTGTATTTTATATATCGTATCATTTGTGTAATGAAAAAAGCAGTATGTTAATAGTTCTGTATAATTTAGTTTGAGGCCTGGAAAACAATGACACAAGGGACTTAATTTTATCAAGAGATAACATGAGATCTTCCACAAACATTTTGTCTTCACACTGTACCATCTGTTGCTGCCTCCAGGAGAACAGCCTAAAATACTGAACTGATTTAATTTTGCATAAATATTGTTTCTAAATTGGAATCATTCTAAATGTTTTTTCTAAAGATTGTTCTTATGTTTGTTCTCTTTGTTTTCTAAAGACTATATATTTACATTAGACAGCTATCCATTTTGAGTGCTAGATTTAAATTTTATTTTGGAAATTATCAAAGATTCAAACAACTTTTATCCTGTGCCTGTTATACAAACAGTCAATATAATATCATTAAAATATTCATGCTCTCATGTGCATAATATGAGTATAAATTTAAATAAATGACTATAATGAATATTTAATCATACCCTAAAAACTGGGGATCCATGTACTGCAATTTTTTTTGGGGGGTGGGTGGGGTCAGTAATGTAATTGTTAATATCATACTAAGGAACCGAATAGCAAGAAATTAAGTCAAATTTAAGTCAACAAGAGAGAACATAAGCAAAGAAAATGAAAAAAGGCAGGCTCCTAACCCAGGGAAGCGTCTGGTTGCAGCTCTGTCTGCTGAGCCACCAGAATATTTGATTTAGTACCTTGTTAGATATCTTGTACAAAGACACCTGGTTACCAAGTTCTTGGTTACCAAGTACCAAGTTGAACCCTGAACCCTTGCCCCCTCCCATATACTTCCTATAAAAGCCATGTCCTTGTTCTGCTTCATTGCCAGATTATTTTGCTCCCTGACAATATCTTGCTCTTTGTGTTCGTGATATTATCATCTTTGTACTGACCCTTGGCTTGACCCTATTATCCGACTACGCTCGCTCTTGCTTCATTACTTTCCTGACACCATTGGCTATTGACCTTTGCTTGTTGCTGACTACTCATCTGCTTGCTGCCTGTCAACTACCCCTGTTTGTGCATTGATTCTGCCTGCATCTGAGTTGCTTTTTTCAGCTACTGGACTCGAGCCTGACTCTAGATTGTGACAGAAGAAACCAAGTGACCAAGGAAGAAAGAACGAAAGCTAGGATGAAATGAAGGAAAGACCCAAGTAAACAAAGCAGAAAAGAGTTTCCAGTATAGGCCTGGGCTTTCAAGCTACATTGGAAGTGTAGCTATGATATTAGTCTTTGGGACTTTGCGTATGTGTGGGATGATTATGTCCAATCTAGAGATGGTCAAATTTTTTCTACAAGCTGACTTTGTGAGTTGATTGAAAAGCCCCTTAACATGCTATAGTCCATGAATAGGCGCAGTGAAGGGTTGTGCGAACATTTTAATAAAAAAAAATTCTCTAGTATATGTCCTTTTTCCATATATTTAGTAAGTCAAAATTTTGCCGCGAAGAGTACTAACATTATTCCCTGCAGTGTAGGGGACTACAACAGATTTGGCCATAATCACCAACGGTCCTAGGAAGCAAAGGGAAAATGGGGAGCCAGTAAAGCCACAAATGGGGTTACACAGCCAGTGACAGAAGGTATACCTTTCATCAAACGAGTTGCTGTAAAGCTATTCCAAAAAATTAAAATAAACGTTGAGCTTAGTGGAGGTTATAAGCAAAAACAAATAGGGAGAATAACATTTATTTTCCTTTATGGTCAATTTTTGCCAGCAAAATTCATGTACTTAGCGTGGAAAGCAAACTAATGCAGACAGAATATTTAAGGGCTATTGAGAAACCGGCACAATATTAAATGTATGTGCTTATATTAGATATACATAAATATGTATTAATAAAAAAGGGAACTGTATGACAAATATTGATCAAGCCTAATCAAGCTTTCTGAATGGTGCTCTAAACATTTAGTTCTCAGTATATTGCACTCCATAAAAAATGGTTGTGAGTGATTCACACAAGTGTACACGTTTTCTTATTAGGGATGGTGTAAATATTTCCTTCATCACCTCTACTTCTTCGCAGCTGTGTTACATAGAAAACATTTTTTGAAACAGCTGTGTGGTAACCAAAGGCCCATTTAAAATGATAACTGACAAACTTAACATAATCTTCCCAAGCCTTTCAAGAGTATTTTCATTCTAGCATTCAGTTACATCATGTCATTTCAATATTTTATACAATGTTACTGTATTATAGAACCACAAAACATTATTAAATACTGGAAGACCACAATAGATCAATGAGCATCACTCTAGTCATATCACTCTTGGGTATGTACGACGTATGGGTGTGCTAAGTTTAAATTTAAAAAGTAATATAGAAGAAAACAACGTAACCTGGCAAATGACAGGAGGTGGTACTGGTTTTAACCTCAGCCAGGATACTTTATGGAAAAGGTTTGAGAGTTCTCTCCATATTTAAATAGGTTTTCTCCCACACTCCAAAAACATACTGGTAAGGCAATTTTTGTTACTCAATTTTAAGAGACAAGAGATAGCAAGACAAGCTATGTTGAAGCTCACACTTAATTTGATCAGTTATTACAGTGGACTTATACTCACCTTTTGTATTACATGTCCCCGACAGTCAAACATCACATATAAGTTCTGTGAAAAAAAAATCTTAATGAGTACATTTCAATTGACGACATTGCACCATGGCACTGATGCCTGAAAGCCTATTGAAGACGTTATCAAACTACAAAGATTTATATTTCCTTTTGAAAAGTCTGATCTGAGGACTGACCTCTCAGCAGGTAAGTAGAGAATATTTGTAGGATTCTGGAGCTCTTCTTTGCCATTGTGTTGACTCAGAGAGTCTTCAGTCTTTTTTTCTCATCTTTAAAGCCTTTATCTTCTATATTGATCATTTATACAAATAAAAGTGGGTACCCCTGCTCTAATGTGTAAATGCCTGACACCCTGCCCATTTGATGACGAACCTGCATCTAATATATACATATATATATAATTACAGCAAAAAAATAAAATGCTCCAACCAGTGGATTGCCCGCTGTTTGCCTCTGGTTTACATAATGCACCCCTTTCATTTGTATAGGAACAACTTGAAAAAAGCAGCTTTTCTGCTTCTCACTGAATGTATCCAGTGATATTCAATGGACATGTTGTTTGTCACCACATTGACAATATAGGACGATAGCAGCAGTGGATCCATTCTGTCTGCGTTTTTTTCCCCATGTTCAATGCACACTGAACATGGGCAAAAAGATGTAGTAGAAACAAGCTGTCCTGTAGCCATTGAGGCTGATTAAGCCTTTAGAAATGGGGCTACAAATTCCTTAACATGTCCCAACTTTCCTGTTTATGCGGGCCTCCTCTGTCTGCATAAATGTAGTGTTTGAACACAACCCTTGTGAACATAATTTGAACAGCATTATACTGCAGAGAAAAAGTATTGCTATAAAAATGAGAAGAAGACATCTAGCAATGGAAGAGATAAAGACAATTATAAGACTTCAAGTTGCTGGTTTGACAAGCAAGAAAGGCATAGGAAAATGAGTCTTAAGCTGGCCATAGACACCTCGATCTATGTAGCACATTCATTAGGCTTTAGGACTTATTAGGAGTAGTCGCCTACAGAACTGACGGGAATCCTGTGTGCTCCACTAACACAGGGATTCCCGGCAGATTGTAGCCAATTAACTTGGAGAGGGAGGAGACTTCCCTTCCAAGTTAACTGTCTACAACAGGATCGGCCCTGCGATCCGACCTGCTGACTTTTTGGGTCGAAACCTCAAGGTGGGCACCCCTGTAGTTGCCCGCAACTATGGCCGGGAATCGGCACTTCTATGGTCGGCTTTACCTTGATCATGCAACGGAAGGTGATAGGTGTTATAGACTGATGGATTAGAATGTTAAATCTTTGGTTCATTGTGCTAGATTTTTGTATGCCATAAAGTAGGATGGTTTCTCATTGTGTGACATCAGCTGTCAAATATACAGGAAAGAAGTGTGATGTCTGGGGATGTTTTGTTGGATCCAGGGTTGGTGACTTACAGAATTAGAGGTACCACAGCTATCACAGCCTTCTGTAAGGTCATGTACCTAACGGATGCCATACAATGGTTATAACTCCTCAGTGGTGTAATGATTTCATTCTAGGTGTTTTCATGCATAGGCTTTTGACTATTTATACTGTAGATTTGCCTAATTTACGGCCATCTACATTTTCCATATGGATATGACCTTGGACATTGGAATTTTGCTTAACACATATGATAAATTAGCAAATGGACCACGGTATGCTGCTTTGATCTTTGTAAAGTTTTTTTTTAAGTATAGAGTAAAGTCATAGACCCAAGTGATCTTTAGTTCATTAGCAATCTTTAGTGGATTTCAACAATTACAGCTCACAGGCAGGCTTGTTCCTTTCGGTACCAGTGCGACTTGGGAAAAAATCTCTGACTAATGACTTGTTAGAAAGAGTTGACAGTATGTTGCAATTTGTTATAATTGAATCTCAACCTCATCAGCTGTTTGAAGGCATGAAATGTTTTCAAACACTACACTGATTTAAATTAATGGCACAAAAAAATTCAGAAGCGACATCTGTCAGACTACGAGCTAATAAATGTGTTCACTCTGATTTGAAAATGACATTTCATCATGGTTATAAAAGCAATCCAAGACTCTTGAAGACATTTTCTCCTCTTTAATGGGGAATTTCTTACACAGGGTTTCAACGTTGCCTTTTCAGAAATATTAATAGTAGTGGATAAATTGTTTGTTTACACATGTAGAAGAACTAGAAGCACATAATCTTAAAAAAAAGATTAATCAAACAGAATGGGTAGAAGTAGTGGTATGTGTATATAGTACAGTTTAAAATATCAACAGGAGTTAAAAAAAAGAAAATAAGAACAGTGTCATCTGACGGTTTTCTTAGGAATGTTTCTATTCTGGTTTTTCTATAGGAATCGCCCTGTAAAATGTTTTATCACAATGATCTGATTATTTTATTACCTCAAAATGATCATCACTAGACAATTTTTGATTGTCTAGTTAATAAATCCCCTAGTCTAAAGCTAGCCATACATGCTGCAATTCCCCCCAATGTACAATCAATCGTAAAATGTGATTGCAAAAACAACGATCGTACTAAGATTGCAGTGCATTCCACCTTGGGGAATCGATTTCTGCTCAATACTTTTTCATCTCCATCCAAAGTAACAGTGCTTGAACAGAAAATACCGACATGTTGGGTCACTGTTCTATTGATTCTGGACGATCGCTCATGGTGGGCAGCCATTGAATCTTGAATGACCGATCACCATGAACATGTGCTGCAGAAAATCATTCAATGTATGGCTACCTTTACAGACACCACTAGGAAAAGCTTTTGTGTGAGTTAATATGGCTTCTATTGTAGAGACTGTACAGGACCATTGGGATGGGTACTTCCAGAAAGGCAAATTTCCCTTCCATTCATCCTATGTGATCCTATTGAGTGGTGCATCCTGGAAGGAGTCTGAGAGTTTTAGTTTTGGTAACAGGGACTCTGGAATGGGAAGGATGGAACTGGGTGGGTCTCCCTATTCCCCCAGGTACACTCAAAGAGTTAACACCTGTTTACAGTTGAGTTGAGCTGGGTGTGTTTCCATAAATGGTGCTTAGTCCAGTGTGTCAAGACTTCTGACCAAGTGGAGACAGGGGGCACACAAGGGGGCACAAGGAGGGGGCACAGGCCTGTGGCTGCTGGAGCAGTGGATACAGAGGGGCTCACAGGGTGTGTGGGGCCCAGGTCTGTTGCTGCTGAAAAGCAGAGGCAAGGACAAATTTTATGTTGCAATTTTTGTTGACTGTTTTGTGAGGGCACCCTTTGAAGCTGAACCCCCACAAGACCTAAACCTTTCCTGTATGGTGGGTTGTATGTTTTACCTTTGTAACCTACATTTTGTGTTTAAACTTAATACTTTATTAATTGATTTGATTTAGGCACACTGTAAACTTCGAAAAAGTTTAAATTATGTATTCACATATCTGGAATCTATTTGCATATATAGAAGAACTAATAATTTTTACAATTGTGCTCATTATTATATTAGTAAGAATGTGTCTTTAATTGTATTACACACAGCAAAAGAATCTGTGAATCCATGCACATTTTTTTCTTGGCAATGTGTAAAGGACCACAAGAGTGAGTTTGCAATATATTTTTAAGCTGCTTTACTGACTTGAGCTAGCAAGCCAACATCAAGTCTTAAAAACAAAAAACAGTACTATATAGGAATCAACTGTCTTTATTCTTTCATGTTCTTAGGAACAAGAAACACTGCATTAAATTAATGGGTAACACCGGAATTAGATTTAGTTAAATACTATTTCTTTAAATATTTTCATGCACCAATAAATATGATGTTCAGCTATTGTATATATATTTAAAATACAAATGCATTGCATATACAAGCCAGGAAGATAAATTTGCACATAAATTCCCTCTAATTTTTAATTTTTTTAAATCCTTTTATTCATTGCATGGTGCACAATGCGTTAGACCACCCTGTAACTGGAATGGATTCAATTGGATTAGTGGTTATAAGTTAAGAATACAAAGACAAAGGTTCATTGATATTTATCAGGAGCACATCTTTAGGCAATATATTACTTTATGTTTTCCATGCCTCAGGGCTGAGGGTTGTATGTTGACGATTAAAAAATATGATAGCTTTTAACTAATTATAATATTTTTTAAACAATAAGAAATTTTCTTACATCTTTTGTTGTATTACCATTAGTCCATTTACTAAAACCCTATTAAAGTGTAACTATCTACATGTCATATTGAAAAATAACTAACAGTTATTTCTGCCATGAGAGCTCACAGGTTAGAGAGCTTATAAAGTTGCCACAAATCCTACATGCTTTCCCTAATAGACCTCTTGCCACAATTCCACTCCTTTATGTAGTTTGAGAGCCTAACTAAATATTAAATACACTGCCAATGAAGTGGCCAAACACAATCTTGTTGGACATCTAAAAGAACACTTAGCAGTTTATGTAATGATTCTGCATGAAAAGACGAGGTGTTAGGTCAACTTTCCAATTATTCTGAAAAGTGTGGAATAGGGTAAATATAAGGGCTTTTTAAATGTTACGGCATTGTAAGCTCCTCCACTCGACTCTGGGGCATTCTGTAACAGAAAAGGGAATTTCCCAAACAACTTCCCCAATGTTGGAAATGAAAATGTGTAGTGGTACATAAGCAGCAAGATTTACTTGAAATAGTAGGGACATTAGATTGTGAGTTCCCCTGACAGACAGTAATATGACTTTATATAGTCTGTAAAGTGCTGCGCAATATGTCTGTGCTATATAAATACAGGATAATAATTGTCAGATTTGGATGACACACTTGCATTTAATCTTTTGATAGCACATAATGTAGCTGAATGGAATTAACTCATTATTACCAAAATTGCTAGAGATGTAGAATTAAGTTCAAAGTCAAATGTAATCATTTTGTGAAAATTTTTTGACTTACCTTTCAACTTAATTTATGCAAAAACTATATAAGCTAGTACTTTAGTACTTTTTGGTAATATTCCCAAAACCTTTCTCTACATTTGCAGCAATTGTGGTGATGATACCTTGCCCAGGGGCTTTGAAATTAGTTGACAAATAATTTCTATAACCTGGCCAGAAGCATAAGGAGAAATTTCTTATTTGATTTTTGAGTCAGAAAACTGTACCAAAGACCTTGTGATGAAGCAACCTAGTGGGACTTTTGAAAAAGTGCAACCCATTCCAGGTGGAGATTAGACCAGAGATTATGCAATATGTTACTTTTTATACCACCTAAAATTCCAACTCTACCTTTATGTCCTTAGGAAAGAAATAATTCAAAGTTTTGCACCACTTCATCTTCAACCAAAGCTCTGTTTAGTCACTAGATTAAAAGTCAGTCATTAATATTACAGGTAAAAACCTTACGTCTGTACACTGTGTTGTTTATCCTTCTACTATGGTGAATTGCTAAACAACCACCAAAGGACAACAACTGTACTTTGTTGTAGGGGAGGGGACGTTTTCCCAGCAATGATCTTGATAGGATCTTTCAATATATTTTTTTAGATCCCTGAATGGCTGCCCACTATCTGCGCAGAGTGGGGAGCTGCACATGGATCTAAAAAATTAAGCTGAATCTTCCACCGGTCAGATCTTTTTTAGATCCCTGCATCGCTAATCCAGCCAGCGGAAGAATACCCACACCACAGGCAAAGCGGGTGGGTCGAACACCCATCCTGTTCGCCGGCAAGCAAAAGTTTAAACATGGTGTTTGTTGTGGACTGTCCTCCACGCGAACATTGCAGCCATCCCTACAGGGCAGCTACCGTATTTTTTTGCATTTCGTATTTTTCACAGTGTAAGATGCACTTTTTCACCCCCAAAATTGTGGGCAAAAAGTGCCTGCATCTTATGGTCAGAATGCGCGACCCCTGCGGCCACTCAGCTGCCGGTGGTCACATCTTGACTTCCCGCCAGCTCTCCCGGAGATTAGCCGGGGAGCTGGAGGAGCTGTCAGTTGAGAGATGCCGGCAATGTCCGGCTATCCCATCTGAACTGTGTATTTGCCTATGCCAGCAGAGCTCAAAGTTCTGCTGCCATAAGAAATAAAGAGAGAGATATAGATGATCATCTATATCTCTCTTGCCTGTCCCCCCCCCCCTTCCTCCTGCAGATCAGTGTGAAGTATGACAACACCTACTGGCTGAATTGAATAGTGCATTCATTGAATTCATTGCATTAACCCAATTGATGTGAAAACGTATTAAATCTTTTTTTCTGGTTCTCCTGCCCTAAAAACTGGGTGTGTCTTATGGTCCGGTGCGTCTTATATGGCGAAAAATATGTTACATGCTGATAGTTACTTAGTAATCACTTCCAAACAGTCATGGAGATTTTTCACAGTATGGCGAAAGGGTTGCTAGGTCTCACTTCCTGCAATAAAAAGCTGACATATGACCTTTCACTATTCTGACCAAATTCTCTATAAAAGCAATAAAACGACACAGCACACGAGTGGGCAGCAGACCATGGAGCGATTTCTGGCTTCCCCAAAGTCAAAAAATGCCAAACAGCCCGCGGACCCCTGCCACACCACGCAGCAAGAAGCTCAAAATGGCGGCGCTGCAGGCGGCCGAAGACTCTGAGGGGGAGACGGATGACAGCGGACACTACAAAATCGCGCAAGCGGTCGCCAGGCTCCTAAAACCGCCGATACAGCAAGCTGTGAAGGCGGTGGTTGCTAAAGCCATACGCTGTGTTAAACAGGATCTCAAGGCTCAGGCTGCATGCCTGCCAGAGGTTGAAGCCAGAGTCTCAGAACTATAAGATGCTGCACGTGAGAGAGAGAAACATGATGCCGATGCTGATACGCCAAAATACATTTATTGCAGCAAAACTGGATGACATAGAAAACTGGTCCAGGCGCAATAATCTGAGGATCTTGGGGATACCAGAATCTGTGAAACCGTCGCGTCTGGCCGTGATCTGCGCACAGACCATACCAGGGGATCTCGGTATCTCTACCATCTGTACAGTGGAACGAGCACACCGTCTGGGACCACCGCAGCCCAATCGTAAGATGCCCCATCCAGTGATTGTCAAATATTTGGAATACACTCACAAAGCATCTATTCTGCGGGCGTATCACCAAAACAAGGCACTTTCTTTTGAGGGACATTGCCTACTGATCTTCGCAGATTATTCGGCAGATGTTTCCCACAAGAGGAGAGCTTTTAATATGGTATGTTCTACCCTTGAGAAAGAAGGCGTTCATTTCACGTTGGCGTACCCGGCAACCCTCCGGTTCCAGACCACAGATGGCACCCAGCACTCCTTCCTGGATCCAGAGGAAGCCATGGCTCTCCTGCACTCAAGGGACACGTCTGCGGCCACTACAGAAGACCCAACATGAACTGCCGGGACTGTGCTGCCATGAGGGGTAATATTGCTCCTTGAAAAATCTCTCATTTCTATTACTCCGCTTTACTTTCTCCACTACTACTCTCTAAAGCTAGCCATACACAGTCGGATTCCATGGCCGATCGATCACCTATCCGATCGATTCCGGCGATCTCAGCGGGAATCGGAGGTCCTATCGAATGGGCAATTAAGTGTGTCCGATCGCTACATACCACCTTGTCCCACGGATTCCTGGACGATTCCGTGTCTGATCGCTTACTCCACAAATGGCAACTCCCCCTGATGTGTGCAGAATCGGATCAGAAAGACCAACATGTTGGTTCTCTGTCGGATCCGATTCTGGGCCCCCGACGATCGGATGTGATCGGACGGACAAGGTGGGCTTCACACGATTCCGGGACGATCGTTTCGCGTGCACGCGCCCAGAATCGATCGTCCCGGAATCCGATGGGAAACGGACCCGTGTATGGGGGCCTTAAAAGTCGCTACTTCCAATTTCCTTCTAACACTCCTTTCTTTTGCTGACCCGGACGGGTAGGTCAATTGCACCTCTTAACCTCCTCCAGAGCTTCTCCCTCACCTCGGCTACGTTATTGTTAAACGCCGCCTGGGGGAAGAAGTGAAGTCCATACTTGTGATTTATTGTTAATGTTTTACGTGTCTCGACACATGTTTTCTCTGAGCTGTCACTGTTTGTTTTATTTTGTTTGTCCTTTCCTCGGTTTTTATGGAGAGGTTTTTTTTATTTGCTGCCGTTGCCCTACTGCGTCCCCAGAGGACGTACTGTGTTTTTCTCTGATATGTCCCCGATCTTGAGGTTCATGTTGCCATGAACTTCACTTTTCTATATGGCCCTACTCTCCTGCTCACATGTCTCTCATTGACCCGCCCTGACCCATCCATTAAAACTGGTCTCCTGGAATGTTAAGGGGCTCCGTACCCCCCAAAAACGGTACCAGGTGCTACGCCATCTCAATCGCCTAAAGGCCGATATAGCCCTTCTCCAGGAGACACACCTTCATGAACACGATTTCCACAGGATGAGGAAAATATGGGTGGAGAAAGTAGGCTGGGGTCCTGATCTTACTACGGTCTACCCTGCAATGCATGGTGGTGGGCAAGGCCTCCCTACCGGGCGGCAGGGGAATCCGGGTTGACTTACAGACACCAGACGGCCCACTCTCTATTGTAAATATCTATGCACCTAATTCGCCTACACCAGCATTTTCTCAAGACCTGACTGGGTGGCTGGGGATGGGGGGAGACGCTAAGTTTATAGTAGGAGGGGACTTTAACACCGTTATGTCCCCCCGGGAGGACCGCAGAAATGCGACCTCGCTGGGCAGGACCGACGAGCCTCCAAACACTCTTTCCACGCAACGTTTGCACAGGAAAACAATTTGCTTGACGCGTGGCGCTTATAGCATCCTATGGACAGGGAGTACTCGTTTGTTTCCATGGCGCACAGATCCCTAGCCCGCCTGGATTATTTCTTTGTGTCTGCATCATGGCTCCCCAATGTTGGGGAAACCAGGATACAGGACTTGGTAATATCGGACCATGCCCCAGTGACCCTTGACTTACAGATAGCCTCAAAGCCACCCACTAACCATACCTGGCGATGCCCCTCCCACTTATGGACTGATACCAAATTACCACAATTTTTACAACAGGCATGGACGGAATACGATTTACATAATGGCCAACACCAGAACGAGCCCAACTTATATTGGGAAGCAGGCAAGGCGTACATCAGGGGTAGAATAATCGCCTATGCAGCACACCATAAACGTCTTACCCACCAACAGTTTATAAGGGCCAGCAGAGAGCTGAGGCAGGCACAGACCCTCCTGTATGAGACTCCTTCTAGGGCCAACCATGCCAAATGGTACTCTGTCAAGAAAGACTTCGACCTATGGACACAACGCAGGGTCCTCCTTACAGAGGCCCATGTACGGGTGAAATACCATAGATTTGACAATAAGGCAGGACGCCTTCTTGCCAATCTGGTTAGAGACAGACCCGCCCCCACTATCATAGCAGGCTTAAGAGATGAACAACGGCGGATCTGTTCAGACCCGAAAGACATCTGCCAGATATTCTTTCGCTACTATCAGAAACTGTATCAGGGCGAACACCTTAGCCCTACCAGGGGACTAGACTTTCTAGCATCTGTAGGCATGCCAAACTTGACCAAGGACCAAATTGACATGCTTAATGCCCCAATCACACTGGATGATGTCTCCCGGGTAGTTAAGACGCTGCCTAATGGCAAATCTACAGGCCCAGATGGCCTTCCTGGAGAATTGTTCAAATGTCTGTTGCCCCAGATAGGAGACGCATTATGTAAAGTATACTCCTCCTTATGGGAGGGAGGTCCATATCCGACTATGGCATGTGAAGCGCTCATCAGAGTGCTGCCTAAGAAGGGCAAAGACCCTATGGAACCTGGGTCGTATAGACCAATCTCGCTTTTTAATGTGGATGCCAAGCTAAATTATCGCTGACAGAATGGCTATTGTCCTCCCAACGGTTGTTAACCCGGCCCAAGCCGGATTTGTAAAAGGTCGGTCGGCGGTATTCAATATCCGCAAAGTGATAGCGGCCTTGGAACAGGCAGGCCTACACCCCAAACAAGACATAGCCATTCTGTCATTAGATGCAGAGAAGGCCTTCAACAACCTTCAGCTCCAGTGGCTTTTCCAGGTGTTGCAGGAGATGGGAATTGAGGGCCCCTGTTTGCACTTCATACGGCAAATGTATTCCCGGCCGACTGCCAGGATAGGAGCGGCAGGCATAATATCCCCATCCTTTCCACTGGTGAAAGGGACACGTCAGGGGTGCCCTCTCTCCCCTCTCCTTTCAATCTCACCCTGGAGCCGTTGTCGAGGCACTCCCTCAAACATCGGGAGTTTCTTGGCGTCCCCATCGGTAAAGCGTCCCTCCGGCTGGCGATGTTCGCAGATGATATTCTGCTATTCACTGCGAACCCAGCACAGGAGTTGCCGGTCATTGTACGCTCCCTGCAGATGTTCGGTGCCTTCTCTGGTCTTCGGATCAACTATGATAAAAGTGAAGTGCTCCCGATCACTGCGAGGCAAGTGTGCACATGGCCCGAGAACACGCCTTTCCGCATTGCGAGAGATAATATCACTTACCTGGGCATACAGATAGGCAAGTCTCCATCCTCCCTATACGGTCTCAATTACATTCCCCTCTTCCACCACATCATCAAAACTCTGGAAATGTGGAAATCTCTCCCGCTCTCCCTCTTCGGCAGGGCACACCTGCTAAAAATGTCGTGTTTTTCTAAACTACTATATCCACTGCAAACAATACTGGTGCTACTGCGGCACAAGGACATTAAGTTGCTTCAAAGTGCATTTGTAAAATTTCTCTGGCAGAGGAAAAAGGCCAGGATTGCTTACTCCAAACTAACAGTCCCGAAGTCGATGGGAGGCATGGCCTTGCCGGACATCAGATTGTATAACATAGCATGCTTAGCACGACATGTATCAGATTGGATTAGAGGTATCTCTATTTACTCAAACTGGGAATTGGAGGCAGCATCGGCAGCCCCTTGGGCCCTCACAGTCCTTTTACACTGCTCCCCCACGCACCTCCCCTCACCACTTAAACAGAACCTGCTTTTCAGAGATACGGTGGTGGCGTGGAAGGAAACAAGGAAACTGTTCAAAGTACCCTTTAGGGCTTCGATACACATGCCCCTACTAGGGAATCCCTATACCACGGAGTGTTGCGCTCCACACATTTACAAGACATGGGCGGTGCAGGGTCTCTCCAAATTAGCTCAGCTTTTTCACAAATCCACCTATACCATTATCCCATTCTCTGAATTATGCCACAAATATAACTTACCTGCTTCACATTTTTTCTACCACTAGCAAGATTAGGAGCCCGGCAGTGGAGCAGAAACCCTCATCGTGGGTCAAGCAATTTCCTGACCAGGACATTAATGACAAAATACTGCAGATATATCTCTCAGTGGTGAGGCTCATAACCAGTGAACAGTGGAAAGAGACACAATTCAAAGTAATGCACAAGGCCTACCTGGGGTTCTACCGCATTCCACATTCCCCACAGGATCATATTGTCCAGTCAGGGACGTGTCCCAAGTGTGGCGTGCCCAAAGCCCCCCTAATACACTCTCTGGAGGCGCATTACGCCCGCACAAGCCGGGACGCGAGGGGTGGACAACGCAGGCCCGGCGCACAATGGGTGAGCACACCCTGTGCGCCGGATACAGGCGGAACTCCACCAGCGTGCCCCAATGGCGGGAAAACGACCATAAATATGACAGACCAGATGTGACAACAAGACTGACCTACAACCCAGCCGACTCACTATCTAGTGCAGACACTTCCCTTTTGAGAAGGACGGACCCAAGGACTCTTTCTTCAACTACTGACCTTCCGACCAAGGTAAATGACTAAATACTTAGATATGGGTTGTTTTAATATATGCTGTAACCCTATACCTACTTCTATATAGGACTATATTGACTGCATGATGCCCAAAAACTGGACATATGAAACAATAGGATAGACGATTTCTCTCTTAGAACAAGGTGGGTTGTGCTAAATTATAACTCCATCGGAATACATGCACCATGGTGGGGATGTGTGTGGAGCACATCGCCAACTTGAAGGGGACTTATCTGCACTGGTGACCTAATGGGTGACGGGCTGATATAAGTGAACACCTTGACCAACATGTTTTTCCTTTCCATATAAGTGCCTCCCTTTGGGGGGTGCACCACCGGGCACTGGACCTTGGCCTGGTGATTTTCCCAGGGTTTTGTAGCAGGAGCCTCGGGCAGAAGGATCTACCACTACCTCACCTCAAAGCACGCTGAGTGACCATATTTACCGGTAAGCAATGTAATCATATGAAATAATGAATGAAAAGAGCCCCAAGTGAGGACACTGGGGATATATTGATTTAAATAACTTCTAACCAATAGATGATAGAACTTGAACATTTATGGCGAGGATTGCTTAGTATAACCATTTTGGCATATGCACTAAGATAAAATATATGTAACGTACCCATGCACACGGAATATGTCTATAAGGATATGTTTATAAGGATTGTTAAATGCTAAATAAACTAATATGTGGACAACCCATAGGATAGGTCCCCCAAAGACCCCTGATGAAGTCCCCTAGTGGGATGAAACGCGTCGGGACATACTTTGGCATGACCGCTGGGACCCTCGACCTCTGGATTCTGGATTTTTAAATGATCTTTTAATAATAGCCTTGGACTTTCTGTATGTATGTACATGTGAACCTTGACCCTGTGAATAACATATTGTGTAGCTAGAGGGCTATCTTTGAATATCCCCGGCTGATTGTTCAATAGTTTTCTTATTTTTGTATAATAAAAGTATTTGTCAAATATCCCTCGACTGGAACACTATATCATCCAAACCCACCTCAAAAGTCCACAGGGCTTGGCCGCCCCTAGGGTCTGTTCCTCCCTCCCCCCTATTTAACCCCTAATACACTGTTTGCTTTGTCCCAAGGTTTCTCAGTTTTGGAAAGAGGTGGTGGGATATATAGAATCTGTCAGTAAGGAACGAGTGACGCTGGAACCAATGCTGCTAATTTTCGCCTATTCGGACAGATCAGTGCAAACGTCTATCCGGTCTTCCCTATCACAATAAGCGCAACTCTGCTTGCTTGCGGCTCGCCGCTGTATTATGCGCCAATGGCTATCCCCACACGCGCCATTTATTTTATTTCTGAGTAATATACTCGCGGATCTCTTCTCTCTGGAGAGGTTGGCATCTGACTAAATGGGGGACAAGGCTGTGACGAAACTGTTCAAACGGTGGCGAAAATTTATGATTTACTCGTTCCCACCAGCAGAACTCCAACAGATGATGCGCCGCTATCGCCACTCCACGTGGTACCTACACAATGATTTGCGGAATTCACTGGGAATACTGAAGATAGTGTGAAGGAGGGGGCGAGGATAGGCACAGAGAATTCGGGAGGTAGGAAGCAACAATGCGATCAATGGGCAGGGTTGGTAGGCAGCAGTTGAGGTTTTATGTGTTTGATGTTTTATGATATAGAATTTGTTTTGTGTATGTTAAGTATGTTATAATGGAGATGCTACTAGTCAAAAACTGGATACAAACCACCAGTGTGTAAAACAAATGCCACTCCGGGCCTGAAGCCGGAATTACCAACAGTCAACTATGTGTCTGATACCAAATATTTATAAATGAAAATTGTAATGATGACATGTATCGGCTCCGCAGTTGTTGAAAAATGTTGTTTTTTCTTTGTTTGTTCACGATTGAAAAAACCAATAAAAATTGTTAAAAAAAAATAAAACAATAAAACACAATGGTTAAAATTTATATTTTTTTCTATTTTTCTGTGCCAAATTCAGATAATTAATATTAGTCTACAGATGCACACAACACCCAGTGTTAGTATAAATAAAGGAAACATAAATATGTATGCTTTAATTTTTTATATCTGTTTTGTATCCTTCCGTTTGGAATTTTTGCTGCTTTCATATTTCACAAGATGAATAAATTCAAACCTTGCATCAGGCTTTTTTCTGTATAGAGAAACATACATGCCACACAGTTAAACAATTCTATGAAACAGATTTAAATAAACATATTTAAAAACAAATGTTGGTTTCAATTAGCTGAATTGATTATTACAACAAACAGGCAAACCAACTGTTTTTTGTTTACTTGTATGCAAGTCATTCTGTGCTAGCTAATATTAAATCAGTGGTCATTATAAATATTTTAAATCTATACAACCGTATCATCCTATGCATTTCAATCAATATGAAGCAGCTACACATTAATGGAATGGTCTGGGAATTGTTTCTACTGTAGATGTGTAAAACCTATAGCTTGCTGTATAGTCAAATCTGTAAAAAACAGATGGCATCGTAAAAGATATTTGGAGGGAACAAAGAACTCATGTCTTCAAAATGTGATATCATTGGATTGCAATAACATATAAAATAAAAGATACGACACCTAATGAGCAAACAGATGGACCTGTGCTCATTTAAAATTCTAAATGGACGGCATTATGGGCACAAAGATCAGACAAGAAGTCATCTGTTATTTTAAGAATAAAAAGTCTTTATTGTGTCGGACTAATGTACAATCATTTCATGAGTGGTGAATATATCCACATGTTAACACCCCGGAGTTGGGTGATCCAGGTGGGGATATGCTAACAAATTGTTTAAAAACACAATAGGCAGTACAGTAATATTAAAAGAATCCAGTGACAGCTGGAGATGTGACATGTATGCCCCTTCAATCTCCGACGCGTTTCGCCCTGTCGGGCTTCCTCAGGGAGATGTACCAAGGAGAGGCAATCTAGACATATATTTGTTACACATAAGAGATCAGATAGTGACACATATCTGTGAACACAATGGATCATACATTCAAAATTCAATTGGTAATTAAGGTATGGCAATATACATCAAGATCAGTAGGTATCTAGATGGAGTATGGTCAACAGACACTTGATATATATATAGGAAGTATTTACCAATTGAATTTTGAATGTATGATCCACTGTGTTCACGGATATGTGTCACTATCTGA
>CM070033.1:70242897-70257290 GCA_036250615.1 Ptychadena robeensis | reverse complement strand
TCCATCTGTTTGCTCATTAGGTGTCGTATCTATATATCAAGTTTGCGGTTAGGGCACACACCCTTAATATATGACTCTGTCTCTCCATAGCTTTATACTCTAGTTTATATAAAATAAAAGGTAGAAGGTAGTGGAATTAACTTGTGAATGTTGCTGCTCTCCAGGTATCAAGACCCTGGAGGTTCTATTGTTATCTACTAACTTATAGACTAATGGAGCAAACATCAAGCCTTTACCTTAATAATGATAGCATGCTGATACATTATAAATGCTTATATTCCAATCAATCTTTTTTACTTACACAAGTGAATGCACACAGTATTCTAACACTAAAAAGGGAATTTTATACAATTGTGCCCTAACAACCTCTCCTGCACCATTATAATAGTTTATCTTTGCTAGTGATGGCCGAACATCGGGCAGGTCTGTCCGACAATGGGCGGATTGGACTTTTAAAGAAGTCCGCCGTCCACCTTTTCGTTGACAGATTCGGAAAAACTTCACAAAAAAAAAAAGCCAGTGACGTCACATCCGGTCCCTGGAACTCATAGTTCCTGGTTAAGGGAGCTGGATGTGACGTCACTGACATCACTTCCTGCTCCCGAGCCGGTTTTTCACTAGGAGACCAGCTTCATGCACAGTCTTCTAGTGAAAAGATTCTTCCTCCGGCACGATCTAGCAGGTTCTGATCCTGCTGAAGGAAGGATAGAGATCTTCTTCTCGCCGGCGAATGGGGCGGGTCGAACACCCGCACTGCTCAGCGGCGAGAAGGAGAGCGAACCTTCCGCAGATCGCCCAACACTAATCTTTGCTAATGTTTTGTTTCTTATGGGCTAGGCACATTTTGGTGAGAGTGCTAGGAAAATTATTGGTGTTTCTGGTAAATTTATACATATTATACAATGCATATTTATTATGAAAAGGTTAGGTTTTGATTTGCTACCAACTTGAATTACAAACAGCCCTTGGGAACAAATTGAATTCTGCAAGGGTCCACTGTATATAGGAAAGCATGAACTCTACCAGACTAAACTTTTCATAACAGTTATGCAACAGAAAACTCTGCTTTTTACATTTCTTACATTCCTTTATACAACAGTATAATCCTTATGTTTTTGCTCTTCAATAGCAAATCTAAGCAATCAACTTGCAAACGCATTCTTTATTTTACCCTTCTCAGAACAAATGCTTTCAGCCTTTCAGCCCTGCTCTTAACATTTCAACAGGGGCTTTTCTAGCATTTGGGTGGCCCTATGCAAAATTGCTGTCTGTGGCCCCCTGTGGAATGTGGGGGGTGGTGCTTGCAGGGGGGGGGGGGGGGGGGGGGGGGGGGGGGGGGGTTGCGGCGGTTGGGGGTTCTGGTGCTAGCCAGAAATTTGTTGAGCAGGGGATATGCCAATCACAATGCACATACTTCGCATACCGGGATAAATGGCCCTGCAGGTTCCAACAATGGTCGCCAATGTCAATGTTTATATGTTATTTTTTTCATGTCCTCTTTAAACAATACCTAATTGGACACTCAAATCCTTAGCTTTTACTCACATGGCAGGTAGCTGAAAAGATGGGCATTATACTAGATGATGATTTATTATACAAGAGGAGGTAGGCTTGGAGTATTAGGTTCCTAAACAGTTGCCTTAATTAACAAATAATAATAAAACAGTGCAGGCTAGTGTCATCTGTTGATTTCTCTGTATGTAGCCTTACTACAGAAATTTATAGAAATTGAATTAATAAATTTGTGATTATTCATAATATTCCAACTTTACCAATAGACACTGCATAAAGTGATTTGTTATTTTAACAACCAGCCAATTCCCCTCTTGTTGGAACTTGCTGGAGATATCTGATTAGCCAGAGATTATTAATAATGCTTAATGTCAATTTCTTTTATTTTGACATCTTTTGCTGTAAATACGGCCTTATCAGGCGGCGGCACACACCAAACAAACAATCGGATCTGAAGAGCCAGAGAGAGACATATCATCAGAGCCAGTGCAGCCATCAAGAACTAGTACCTTTAGACCAAGTGGTTTATACACCCTTCCTAGCCACTGCATCTTTATGTGTTCACAACAGGAGACCACCAATTTGAACCCCCATACAAATCAAGGGTATTTGCTGTCTGATGGAGTGGTTGTGCACATAGGTTGTTCCTCTCAGCTTGTTGAAGGTGTGAGAGCATGTAGCCTTTATTGTTGTTTTTAGCGGTGAGTCATTTTGACTTCTTGGTATTAGTTCTTGTTGGCTGCACTGGCTCTGATGATATGTGTCTCTGGCATTACTGGTCCGGTTGTTTGTTTGGTGTGTGCTGCCTGATGAAGCCGTAATTATGGCTAAACACGTCGCATTGAGCACACCTATGAACTACTCCAAAGTTCTATATATAGACAAAAAAAGAACAAATTTTAATTGTGCCAATATTGTCACATATATCTGTGTTGTACAAGTCTTTGTATGTAATGTAGATGTGGACTTAATTACAGTCCTAATAAAAGAAATTCACATTATGCATTATTAATAATCTCTGGCTAATCAGATATCTCCAGCACTCCAACGTAAAGTCCCAACAAGAGGGCAATTGGCTTGTTTCTCAAATAATTGAATTTTACAGGATGGGCCTGCTAGAGTAATTATAAAGTTTGATCCAGATATTTTCTTTTTTCTTTAAAGTGATTTGTTACTAAAAAGGCCTCAGCATCTAAAGTGCTCCATTATAAAAAAAAAAACTACTTCCACCATCCAGCTTGTTCTATGTTTAGAAAATCTGTATGCAACAGCAGGTAATAAATCGGAATAATATAAGCACACGGTGGAAGCAGTAGACTTGGCGGACCCAACGAACCCTTTTTCTTGAGTTGTGTTGAAATGCAATCCAATAAACGTATTTTGTGTTTCTGTATGCTTTGACCTTGTAGCATGTTCATTGAACTCTTAGCAGAAAGTGTATATATCTTTCTATGGCCGACCAACTATTATGTCTTGTACATCACATCTTGCACATTTTTAAAATAAACCGCAGACTCCAGTTCTATATGAATTGTCTCATTTGCACAATACCCCAGGTTGTGCTATATTGGGCTTTGCTTTAGTCAGCAGAGAACATAATGCATTCAGAACTGGTAAAAAGAGCTTTCCAACTAAACAATAGATTAGCAAATACAGTTTGTAAATGAGCCTGCTTTTCACATTTACTTCTGCTCAGGCCAAAAATTATCTAGTTTCAACCTCAACCTTTGCTGAAGAAGCAGATTTGTTTAAATTTTATAGCTTAGTGTGTTTTTTTCTCTTTAACAATGGAAGCTGTTGAAAGTATGTTTGTCATTCTTTAGCTCCACTGGGTATGTTTCAATTTACTTCCATACAGCAATAGCAATTCAGTTAAAACACAGGAGGAAAATACATGTAGGGCAAAACACACTACCATTAAAATGTGAAGGGGAAAAGGTCTTGGTTTCATAGTGGTTACTGTGTAATTAGGTGTATGTGGAACAGGAACATTAAATGAATATGTGCTATATAATGATGCTCAGGGTTTGGGAGCTGTACAACTTATTGGAATGCTTCATTGAGCAAGCAGGTAGATGGAATGAAGTCACCGTTATGTAATTGAATTTTAACCCTGGAAACTATAAAAGAAGAATGTCTTTAAGCACAAATTGTGCTGACCTCATAACATAATTCCAGTTTACATATATTTTTGAAACCCAATCTGTAATAATAAAAAAACATCATTGTTTGTAGGGTACTCAGCATTAACAGTTAAACACATTTAGAAGAATACAAATTATTCATATCGGTAAATCACCTCTTTATCTCTATCCAACTATGACTGTACAGGCAAGAACTGAAAAAAACCTAAATCTGTAGTGAATAAAAACAATTTGATCCCTATTTGAAACATTGTATGGGTTGGGCTAGACATTGCAAGGGATTGTTATTTTTTCTTCATTTAGATGAATATAAACAGCAATTGTATTGATCTTATGTCTTGCACCTTCACAGCCTCATTTACCTTGTGATTAGTCACTGTGGCCTCTATAAGCTATATTCACATTGGCGGTCAGAAACAAGTTGTTGCTAATCACCAAGAAACAGTGACTGCTCATATGGGTTACATGAACATGGTTGCATATAAGGATAACATGGGGGAGTTTGTCAGTGATTGACAACCAACTGCCTACATAATGTCTGTAACTTCAGTGTTTTGGTTCTAGGGTGGCTGCTGAATAACAGGTGCCCTAAAAACCAACATTATGAATATAGCCTGTGTATAAATCTGACACACCCTGGTGTCACAACAAGCACTGATGTCATTCTCCACAATGCAGACCTGTGGATAGCAAATGAGTGTAATAGAGATAGAAGAGAATGTTAATGTTCAAGTTAAATTTACATCCCTTAAGCCCCCCATACACCACATACAATTACCATGCAACTTCTGTACAACCAACTTTTCTTCTACCAAAACCATGTAATAGTAGGACCTTTCTACACCTTCCAATCACTATGTATTCTATCAGGGAGGTCACTATACTACATAGTTGTTGGTAGGTCTCATGAAAATTGTATGGAGGAATCTGAAGGTGTATGGGGGGCTTTATAGCGATGGCTAGCTTTTCTAGGAAAACTTCTTTTATGGAGGAGTATATGGCCAATTTAACAAGCTGATGGGGTTCATCTTACTTAATTCACCAGTCATTTGATGATTTCATAATTATTTTTCCAGCGCAGGCTAAATTAGGACAAATAAAGTTTGGCTAACAATTAATCAGCTGTTGGAGAACCTTTACTAGAGGTGGCCATCCGATTACCTGTTCGATCATCTTAGAAACATCTAATCATTTAGGTTGATCGATTGAAAATCAATTCCTTTTACTCAAATCATTCAACCAAAAGTGATGGAAATGGGACATTAAATAGATTGAGCTGTGATCAGAAATGTTTGAAAATTTCAGTAGCTCATTTAAGTACCTGACGGGTTTTCTATGTATTTAGTTTGGAACATTCTATGGAGCATGCACACAAGCCTTTGGAAAGTAATCAATCAGCTTTTAGGCGATCACATTGTGTACTGGTGCGATCAAACAATGTTAGACTGAAAGTCGATATTTTAATTGAAAAATCCAATCCAAACGAAGGTAGACTTAGTAATGATGTGTGTATGATTACCTTAGGAAAACTTGCCATACGTAGTCCCCTACAGTAAAAAATAGCTTTTGAACCTAGCAGTGTGGGACCACCAACTGTAAAGGTCTGTTCCTCTCTATAGAGCCCTTCCATGTCAAAATAAACACATTAAGACTTAACTAGAAACTTCAAGTCCAATGACTGGGGATTTCCCTGTGCCATGACTTTTTCTTTACTAATGGCACTATAGCAAAGCAATGAGGTGGAAAGATACAGGATAGAGCTAGTAATCTCTAAGCTAGATGATTTGGGGACCTCATTGTTCATACATTATACATACTCCAGAGAAGAACAAATCTGCTGTGGTGAATGTGTATGGGTAAACCCATTCTCTTCTAGGAACTGTTTTTTACTACACTAGTAGTAACACAATACATTTGGATAAACACATTTCAGTGCACAATAGCATAATAAACAATAGCATTGGTTGGTCAGACAATCCTGAGCCACACATGGGGTGGCTAGCCCCTCGGACCTTAACAGCACCATGGACTATAACAAATATACATTAAAATATAATTTTAGTAAGATCAACCCAATTGGTAGCGTTTCACCCCCTTTAATGGGGCCTTATTAGGAGATATGGTCCTATGTCACTGATGAAGGGAAGGGGCAAGAAAGTGCAATGTGCATCATTATCCTTCTGAGGCAAAAGGTGTGCAGGACATACACGATGGAGATTTTATTTTATAGTAAATATGTATAAGAACATCCAAATCATTAGGTGTGGATAGGTGGGTTCAGCATAGGGAGGGACACTTTTTTATAGAATGATAACACAGTATCCATGAACATTCCATGGTGGAAGGCATTCAATCTCTTTCCCTGAATCCCAGGCAAAAGTCTCCTAGTTCTTCCAGGGAAGGAAGGGGGAGGGAAAGCCAAAGAGAGTAGATATATCTCCACCGCCATAGTGTCCTAATTCCCCTCAAAGGGAGAAAAAGAAGAGGAGGTTAAGAGCAGGTGCAAGTCATTCTGTTCACCTGTATCTCACATGGATGACCACAGACGTCCAGCTCAGCAGGCAGCACACATAAGAACAAGAGTTTACTGCCAATAATTTTGTTTATGTATATATGTGACAATTAAGCATTACATATATTTGTTATAGTTCATTGTGGCATTAAAGTCCCAGGGTTAGCCACCCCATGTGTGGGTCATGATTGTCTGACCAACCAATGGTATTGTTTAACAATGCATTTGGGTTGCTATTTTAAATTAAAGCCATCACAGCACATCAACCGCAGACAGACCCATGCTGTGTAGTGTGCAGAACTTTATGTTTATTTTGTACCTAACAATGGACCAAAAACCTAAATTAGGTAAATATGTTCTGAAAGCACTTATAAATATAAGAAATGATAATAGTTTCTTATATTAGTGCAACTATTTAGGAAACCTATATTAATTGCAAGTAAAGCGATATTACTTGTGCCCTTCACTATGATAACATTCATATTTGAATATCTTACTGGAGTTCAGCTAAAGAAGTCTTCTTATCCGTAAAATAAAGATGCCTCCACATGTGGGGTTTACCTGTGGGTGCTAACCAAGTAAAATCCTAGTTCTCTGTCACAGTCAATGCATAATCAACCAGAACTGTTGCAAACCATCAGAATGATTGTTCCTTAAAATGAAAGGTGAAACCCTCTTGAATGTTTTGTTGGTAACAGCTCCAATTTTGTGTTCATTTTTGTTTCCCCAGTTTTTATAAAGCAGTCCATCCAAAGCCTACAGGCTTCTCAGAGTAGCATAGCTTGTGGTCCAGCATAACCCTGGGGAGACCTATTGTAGAGAAACCAAA
This sequence comes from Ptychadena robeensis, assembly GCA_036250615.1. NCBI lineage: Eukaryota > Metazoa > Chordata > Amphibia > Anura > Ptychadenidae > Ptychadena > Ptychadena robeensis. The sequence continues at coordinate 70,250,293 of CM070033.1, read as the reverse complement.
CAGTACAGATTATTGGACAGGTCTCCAGCATTACAAACAATGAAGTGTGAAAAATGGCACCTAAACTAGAAAAACATATCAATCAACACAAGACAAGTACAATGAAAATGAGAGGAGGAGTACAAGGAGAAAATGGAGGAAATTTATGATATTAAATCAAATGAAATCTAAGTTAAAGAGCATGTGCACACTTATGAAAATTTTTGCACAGTTGCGTTCCGTTTTAAAAAATTTTGGAAATGGACTGGTATACTGGGCCTAAAGATTACAGTCTAGCTTTGAAAACTTGATTTAACTTCTTGAATTAGTGCCACCTTGATTTTCAGAAGGTTTGATGTCATTGGCTTTCTTTCTGCAGATGCTTCATGATATTTGTTTTGTTGTCCTTAAAGTTAAATAGAGGAAGAATCAAGGTTCCCTCCATTAGTTTCCATAAATGCCCTAATGTTCACAAATGCCAGGCTGTCATTCGCATCAGGTCTACGCAGTTGGAATAGAAGTTGCTTTTTAAAGCTACCCCAGAGTCAATTAAAATACAGCAATGCTGACATTTGCGGCATACTGGATGATCAAAGTAAAGAATGCCCGTACAGCTTCTGACATAAAAGCAGTGTGTTTGGCTGTGGAGTGACACAGTGTAACAGGTCAGGTAATTATCTAAAAAAATCTATGATGTATCTGTTGCAATTGCTTAGCTTGTTTCCATTATCAGAGCTATCAAACAGAACAGCACTCTCACTTCTCCTGATGGATCGTAAAGCTGGTGACACCCTCTCTCTCCCGATGCAGATGGCATCTTAGAATCGGCTGAATTAATTTGACAATAAATAGATGATAACAGTTGCTGTCTTCTGTTTTTTTTTCCGCTCGGTTTTAATTGCGCCAGGACAGATTTGAACACTTCTGGGAATTGCCCAGAAGCTGCTTGTACGATTAGCAATTCCCTCTCTCTTTCTCAACCTGTCTCTTACTTTGTTCCTGTATTATTTGCATGATAATTGCTCAATGAAAATACATTTTATTTTTTTTTCTTCCCCTCAACCTTCCATCCGAATCTTTGTGCATTAGTTATGTAGATTAAGGTTTGTTTTTCCATTTTGCCTTGATGTGTTTATTAATTTAATGAAGGATTTTGACAGCAACGTCTGCATGCTGAGGGTACAGTGAGGCTAAGGCCATGGGTATATTCTAACTGGCTGCATATTTTCTGCTTCACTAGCATTATAATTGGCTTAATGGCTTTTCGGTTATGTATGTTGGCTTTCTTCTCCCTATCTAAAGCAGACTAATTACAGCTTTTTACATTAAAATCGGATGGATTTCAATTTATCTCCTAGAAATTATCACAATAATTACAGTAATAAATTAGGCATATGGATGCCATTAATCACACCAGTTTAAACTCTGGCCTCATAGCAGCACTGAGCCATCTTTTCAATGTGCATTCAAATGTATGCTAGGCTAGTGTAAGGGATTTGAATTCCCCAAGCTACTAAGTGAATATACGGGAGCCTAGGGCTGTGGGTGCATGGAAAAAAATATTGATTTGCAACAGCCGAGTGCTTATATTTTAACACTCTTAATACTGAGAAAAAAAAGTGTGTATGTGTGGGTGGGGGGTGGGGGTAAATTACTTTACTTTTTTACTGTACAAAATCAGTTTGTCAGAATAAATTGTGTTTTATATGTTCTAATAAACAGCATATAGAAAACTATTTATGAGAGAGCATATTTGAATCTAATCTGAATATAATTTGTGAATCTGCTGGAATGTTCAACTATTTTTAACTAAAGACGTGTGACATACACACACCAAACGTCTAGGTCAATTCAGTGACATCAGTCTTCTAATAAAAGGAGATATGTGTTGTATAAAATATCACCAGATCACATTTCAAGTTTATCTGCACCCAAGAACTAAGATTTTTATTAATAGCAACTCAACAGCTCTTGCAACTGTATTAAATATTTATTTTAATTTCACTGGATGATCTTGCCAGAAATGGGCAGACAAGCGGCGCACCTTCACTAGTAGCTCTTTCAAATTGGGGTAGGTTTTGAGAAACAGCTGAACAACTAAGTTTAAGACATAGGCTAGGCATGAAATGCTGTTTGTCCCCCAAGAAGATCAGCTTCAGCATGGCCTGTTGGCGCTTCCCCACAGCAGTGCTACAATGCTTTCAGCTAGCAACTGATGCTGTTGGAGGAGGTGGACGAGAAGTAGAGGTTGGAGCCTCATGGACGTAGGGCCCACAATCCTGGGTGTGGGTAGCACCTGTGCCATCCCAGACTACGACTCACTCACTTCTGGCCTCCACAACATTCACCCAGTGTCACTCGTTTGACAAGCCTCTATATGGTGGGAGGAAGGATGACCAGAGGGAGATTTTGGTGGACCAGACTCTTGGCTACAGAGAGTGGACCTGGTGTAAGAATGGGTGGTGCTTAAACGGCTGGAACCATTATCTTCAGCAATCCAACCAACCAACTGTTCGCACTGGCCTGACTTGGACAATGTTGTCCAGCGCCGCCCAGATAACTTGGACACGAAGCTGGGCACAATGTTTTTTTCTGTACTGGCAGCAGGCACAGATTCCTTGCTGGCTGGGACACATGATTGGGTACTATATAGCACCTGTACCACCCCTGTTCGGTCAGAAAGAGGCAGAGACAGACGCAGGTAGGCAGAGAAAGATTGGTGTGCACAGATTTCCAGCAAACATCCAGCAACAATCAAAAAGTGTTTGGCAGTCAAGATTAATATTGTTTTGGATATTAGACATTGAGAATTCATCCTGCTGCTTGTCAGCAGTCACATCATCAATAAATACAAGAGAACGAGTTCCATTGGCAGCCATACATGTCCATGCCATGACACTACCACCACCATTCTTCACTGATGAAGTGGTATGCTTTGTATCATGAGCAGTTCCTTTCCTGCTCCATACTCTTCTCTTCCTATCACTCTAGTACATGTTGATGTCATTTGGCAAATTCTAATCTGACCTTCCTGTTTTTGAGGCTCACCAATGGTTTATATCTTGTGGTGAACCCTTTCTATTCACTCTGGTTGATTTATTTTTGGCTTGGACACACATACACCTAGCTCCTGGAGAGAGTTCTTAATCTGGCAAACTGTTGTGAAGGGTGTTTTTCAGCAGGTAAAAAAGTATTTGGTTATCCACCACAGTTGTTTTCTGTCTGTTTTAAGAATGCTCCAAACAGTTGTTTCGGCCATGCCTAATGTTTTTGCTATCTCTCTGATGGGTTTGTTTTGTTTTTTAGCCTAATGATGGCTTGCTTCCCTGATAGTGACAGCTCTTTAGATCTCATCTGAACAGCAACACACTGTAAATGCAAATAGCACACTTAAAATAATAAACTTTGTACCTTTTATCTGCACATTGTAATTGGGATAATAAGGGAATATCACATACCTGGTCATGGAACAGCGTAGAAGACAATTGTCCGATTACTTTTGGTCCCTTAACAAGTGGGAGGCACCTATATAAACTGTTGTCATTCATTCACCGTTCACCTGATTTGGATATAAATACCCTCAAATTAAAGCTGTTAGCTGACTGCAGTAAAAATACATTTGTTTGTTTCATTCCAAATCCAATGTGGTGGTGTACAGAGCCAAAAATGTTAGAATTGTGTTGATGTCCTAATATTTATGGACCTAAGTATATAGTGCCCAGATGAATGTATGTCAACTACAAGTCACTTCTATAGAACACTATATGTCCAAAACAATATTAATATTGACTGGCAAACAGAGACTAGAGTCCTTAAAAGGACTTTTGGATCGTTGCTGGATGTTTGATGGAAATCTACGCACAGCAATCTTTTCCTGCTTACCCACGCCTGTCCCTGCCTCTATCTCAGCCGAACAGGGGCGGTACAAGTGCTATATAGCATCCGATCATGTGTTCTGGACAGCCAATCACTGTAATGCCAGCACCTAAGATATACGAATACATGCGATGCTGGTTTAAACACCACCATGATACAAGCATAGCGATGCTCGATCCGAACACATGCATGCTCACGTATCACTTCTTTTTAAGGCTCCCAGTTGTATTAGTTAAAAGGTTAATGTCACAGTGCTAATAATATTGTACATTTAGGTACCAACGTTTTGCATGAAAACACTGCTCAGCTTTTGGAGAAGTAGAAGTAGTAATACGGAAAGCTAGAAACATAGTATTTGTGCTTTGTTCTGCAGAAAAATGTAAGCAACACAATACGAACTTTAAAAGTTGTTTTTTATAGTGTCTGTTCTGTAGGGGACATTTCTCTTTATTGTGTAGCTGCATTGCACGTGTACCTGACGTCCGGCACGGGCATTTCTTCAACCAGCCTAATCCACTCTGATGACCTACCCTACCGTAAACCTTAACCTGCGTGGTCATGATCGCTCACATCGGGGACCTCATCAGGACTGTCTCCCCTATATACCAGATGGCCCGGTTGCTTAACAAGACTTGTTTGTCTGATCCCCCCATTTGCCCTCCGTTCGTTGGAGGAGACCTGGCGTGATCCTTTGCTGTTCGCCGTGTTTTTAGATTTTGGTGATACAGGAATCCAACCCATCCACCAGTTAATACCCCCTGAGGAAGTCGTCGTCGGGTGACGCTTGCCATAAGAGATGGTCATTACATCGTAATATCCCCCTGATTTTGGAAAGGGACCATTAGATTCTATTTGATGAGTACTGGTGTGATTGCCACCTTTAAAAACTGTATCACTGATGTTTATTAATTTTTAGGGGAGGCGGAAGAGGGTGGGCGGCATTGTGCCTTGTGGATTTTATGTAACTTGGCGTTTATTGAATAAATTCGTGTGTTTATACCTTAACGTTACCCTTATCACCACTTGTGGAAGCCGTTAATGTCCCCCTGCCCTATATTTTATAGGGGGAACCACTCTCTTCCCTTTATTTGGGAATCCTTTCGCGATATTTCTCTTTACTTCATATTACAGAAACACAAGGTGTTCAAGGATATTTACCCAAGGGAAAATCCCCTCTTTAATAGTTGTTGTCAGAATAGGTGTCCCCATTGAAAGATTTCTCCTCATCTTATGTTTTAGGGATTTTTATTCCTTATTTAAATAAAAGAACTGAGAATCCAGAGAAATCTGTGAACAAACAAGGACATGAATGAAATGTAACATGGAATGGCCATTGTTTTCAGGGCCTTAAGAGACACTGCATTAAAAACTAAATTTTGGGCATGGCCTAAGAAACACTCTCCAAAAAAACTGAGTATAGTTTATTGCTGTATCCATCAATGCATGCTAAAATATATATTTACACATCCCTTCTCTGGGCCTGAGCTCATGGGCTTAAGTAATGTAAAAAAGAAATCAGTGGTCTGAGGAATCAAAATGTCATATCCTTTAGGGAAATCATTTATGCCACATTCGCCAATCTAAAAAGCAAAGCATGGTTCAACAGCACACACTCTGATGATGTAGGAGTGTATTAATGCACATGGCATTGCTACGCAGATCTGAGGATTCAATAGTACTGCCGAATGATATACTGGCAACATATGCTGCCATCTAGACCACCTTTTTTTTCGGTGAAGACCTCCCTTGCAATAGTTCCCCAAGACAATTTCAAATTGCACTTTCTTCATATTTGGCCAAGTTATAATGGCTAAGTTCAATCTTAGTTACTCTTTTCATGATAGGTAAACACTGACAATAACTGTTATAGAAAACCAAAAGGGCACTCTACAGGAAGTGTTTTGCATCTAAGTGAGGCACAGGCAATGAGATGAATTAATTACAGGGAGTTGGGTTTTAGCAGGGGATGGTGCTATAACAGAATGACAAATGGTAGTAAAAACGCCTAGTCTAGGACTTGTGGTTTTCCATAGCCGTGGTCACCCAGTTTATGAGGCTCAATGACTCTATACCAGTCTATATCTCTATCCTAAAGGCATTCGATTCCTGAACCGCACACAGTGATGGATCATTCGGGGAAGAAAAATCAACCTGGCTGGCTTATAGCTCTCATTGCTGCTCTAATCTATCATTCATTACTTCAAATGTCGTTTCCATTTTACCATAGTTGTAATACGGCAGCAGGTAGAGCCCATATTATGCAAGCCCTTGCATCAACTCTAAAACACCCCCTTGTACACCCATTTCCCCCAAGCTTCCCTAGGTTCATCATTTCCTTAATCTTCCTCTGTAAAACATTTGAAAAATAAATAAACATATTTAAAACATGTTACTTACTTAAGATTAATAGTAACCGCTCTATTATTCAACTCCCCTCAATGCTGCCATCTCCAGAACATGCAACTAAAGCCTGCCATACACGCACCGAGCGGCGGCCGATTTTGCCGCCGACCGATGGGCGTCGGTCGGCGGCAAAATTTTCTGCCGATCGGGGGTGCCCACATGGGGCGACAGTCATAAACGTAAATGAAGACCGGCATTTTCATTGAAGGTAACGACCGGCACACAAAGGGTGCCGGCTGATGCTGTCAGCTCCGGAGTGCAGCATGATGACGTCATCAGGCTGCATTTCAGAGCTGATCGGAGATGCTCTGTTGGCCCCCAGTCGGTACGTGTGTGGGGGCCTTAAATCTTTCTCTACCAGTCATCCTATGTCAAATTTCCTGTCATCCAGCAGAAAATTGTGTTACAAGTTGTGCTGCTTCTATGTGGAGGAAGAGAGGCCCCAGTGAAACAAAAACAACACATCTCGCCATCTTCATTCCCCCTACAACACGCACCTAGAACTGCTTATCATTTTACATGGATATAGCAGAGGGACTTTAAGGCAACAATTGAAAATAGTCTGTGACAGACTAGAACATGTTGGTTCCATCAGATTGATTCAGGGCCGATCGGGCAGTTCTCTGTCGGATCCAATTCTGAGCCCCCGATCAATTGGACGTGATCAATTGGACAAGGTGGTGTGCAGCGAACGGATACTCTTAATTGGCAGATTGATCGCAGCTCCCATTCCCGCTGAGATCGCCGGAATCAATTGGATGAGTGATCAATTGGCCATGGAATCCTACACGTGTATGGCTAGCTTTAGATGCCATCTGATGGTTATGGGGCTGCAGTCTGCACCAGTAAGGGCCTTAATTTGGGTCTAGGATCACCCATTGTCTTGACGGACAGCCAATTGGATCCTCCGGCTCAGTGCTCTTAAAATTTTATGGAGTCTTCCACTTGACTTTTTTGTTCCATAACCCTCAGGATCATTTAAGGAATTCAAATGACTGTCTTACTGCGTCCAACCTCTGCAGCTATGGCATGCTGTGAGAGACCCTGCTTATGCAGTTCAACAACCCGACTACATTCTAGCCGACCAGGACCATTAGCCATCACCGAGGAGACTGCACCCACTGCCTCTCCATTGATA
>CM070033.1:70217294-70242797 GCA_036250615.1 Ptychadena robeensis | reverse complement strand
ATCTTGGACTGTGGATGGTGATGTTCGTATCCCACCCCCAGTCATCCCCTTGTATAGACTACATTCTAAAGGGAGAATTATTTTGCTTTTGTCATCACAACGTGTGACTACCTGACAATGAATCCACATCTTTGCACAGATTTGGCCTTTTAAAGGCATGCGGTCCTAAACTTTTGATCAGCTGTAAAACAGCCTTGTTTTCATTAAATTGAATGCTCAAAACATGTTTTGTCTCACTACCATTTCTTCTTGTTGCATGATAAAGCTCTACTTGGAACCTTGTTAAGGTCCAACAATATAAAATATGATTCTTTGCCATTTTTCAAGTGGTCTTAAACTTTTAATCAGGACTGTTTGATAAGCAGTGCTTTGGTCCAGTCCAAAACATCTCTCCCTAGACTTCGAAAGGGAGCATCACCAAAGCCCCCCATAGACAGGCCGACCGCTGTGCTCGCTCCTGCCAAAAGAGCCGGATTGCCAAAAGGTCGGATTGCACCTGCTGGTTCTTTTTCTGCCCAATCCTTCGATCCTGTGCTGCAGGCTGTTAACTCGGAGGGGGAGTCTCCTCCCCCTCCGAGTTAATTGGCTACAATCTGACAGGGTAGGAATTAGTGGAACACACAGGATTCCTGTTCGTTCTCTAGCCGACTCCTCACAGTGTGGTCACGCTGTGAGCAGTTTGCTAAAAGCCGGTCATAGATCGATACATCTATGGCCGGCTTAAGGGCCCTTTCACACTATGTGCACTGTCAAACTACTCTAAAGCTAGCCATACACGTTCCGATTCCATGGCCGATCGATCACCCATCCGATCAATTCCGGCAATCTCAGCGGGAATCGGAGCTCAGATCAATCGGCCAATTAAGAGTATCCGATCGCTGCATACCACCTTGTCCCACGGATTCCTGGACAATTCCGTGTCCGATCGGTCGGTCGCCTCACCATCAGTCGATCGGCCATGACCTCACCAGGATGGGATCAATCTGAGGGCCACCACCAACGTGCACGATCGGCCCTGAATCAATCTGACAGAACCAACATGTTGGTTCTCTGTCCGATCCGATCCTGGGCCCCTGATCAATCGGACGCAATCGATCGGACAAGGTGGGCTGCACGCGATTCCGGCACGATCGTTTCGCATGCACGCGCCCGGAATCGATCGTACCGGAATCAGATGGGAATCTGACCCGTGTATGGGGGCCTTAAAAAAAGTATGTTTTGTGATTTGAAGCGTGCCTTTTTTTTATCTTGCAGTATGCATTTTTGGATGTGCATGCATCAGCATCTCGTGGGGTGTAAACACAAGTGCAGGCAAAAATGCATGCTGTGATGTGCTTTAGAAAAGGCTAAAACATATGGCATAATGCAGAGCATTAGTGTGAATGGTAACACAGGTTACTTATGAAAACATTTAGTGCGAAACAGCCATTAGACAATGATGTCTCCTTTCCAAATTCTCTGAACTGGTAGAGTGAGCATGTGATTTTGTGATTTTACTTGTCATGTGGGGTTTATTTGCACTTTAAGAGAAAAACATTCACATTTCTAGAGAAGCCCAGCTGTGAATTTACAGGGACATCCTAAGAGTTTGAGTAATAACATAGGTTTCCCAGACAACCACTCATTTCTGCTCATATTGATTGAGTTGCTTTATGGTATGTGTTCATGCCAGATAGCTAAGTCAGGGTAATAATTGCAATTATATTTGTGCCATTCTCATTTTATCAAATTAGCATTTGTTATAAACTTTTTTTACGTATAAATAAAGAAATTCTCTCTAGGTCTAATTCTTAAAGTGACTATGTTTAATAGATTCTACATATCACATGCAGTAAAATGCCATGGGTAAACCTGTATGTAGTAATTGCATTTAAAATTGTAGAATTTCCATGAAAGATTGTACCCACTTGTTAAATATGTATGCCAAAAGGTTTAGGGAATTTGTGAATAGGGATGCAATTCTAAACAACATGTGGCATGAAAAATTATGAATTTATTATTCTATCTGTGCATTTCAGATTCAGATTCCCAACATACAATTCTGATCTCTGTTCCTATGTGAATGCAATGCGTGTTTCCTTATATCTTTATTTCGACCTCTAAAAAGAAATATTGCATTAATGCATACATCAAAACAATATACATTAGAAGTGAGAACACACACCACCAAAATTATATCATTGCTTAAACATAAGATTACATTTACACAGTTTCTGGGGAAATTGCAGGTGCATTGTGTGCTTCCAAATGTTTAATTATAGAATAGATAGACATGTATAATCCATATAATATATTGGATAAATTTGTATATATTTCAGTATATATATAAACAAGTTTCCAGTCAAATGGGTATTTTTCTGTTGAAGATTTACATTAAAAGGAGGAATTTAACGGATTAACTATTAATTAATAATTTTGTGAACACACCAGCGGAAGTAGGCATCTTTCTAAAGAGACTGTTTTAGTCTTTTGAATTTTGCAATATTAATAAACTACACTGCCCTAAGTCATTTATAGTTTCTGATGACATATCGCATGATGTCTTGAATTCACAATAATATTTTTACCATACTTTTGTGACTTTCCAACAGTCAACCAGGAGAGATTGTACCATCACCCCCTATGTACTATTGATATCATTTTTAATTTGGTGCCTGTTTCTCTATATTTGTTTTTTAAAACTTGTAACATGAAGATCAGGGTTTGACAAACTCTGTCCAAATCTGGCCCACAGTGCAATTATATTTGGCCCAAATATATTGCTGTGTCTTTTATTTGACATTTGATGTCACATGTTTTCTAGTATTATGCTTTAATGTTTAAGCAAAACTTTCCATATGAAAAGGTTAATTGTTATATCTGATAAGAAGAAAAAACTCCCACAATTGTAGCAATTGTTTCATTTAATATATATCAAGGCCCATTCTGTCTAAGTTTTTTATTTTGGCTGAGTTAACTCACCCCAAACTAACATCCGTCATACTCACATATCCGGTGAAAACTCACAGCGGTCCTTTGTATTGGGTCTGGCCAGATGATGTAATTTATGGCTACAAAGTGGCCAGGTAGTGGGTGGCGCCATTGACCTCCATTTTCACAGCACATCCCCTGCTTCAACTGCCAGGGATGTGTATGGGTATGTATGCAAAATCGCAGCGGAGTACTTTAAAGAAGCGCACCATGGGTAAATTGCCCAGGAGGTTGACACAATAAGATGCCTAGATTTTAGCATGCATGCAAATGGTATGCAGACTTAGCCAATCAGGTACAACAGCTGCCAATTTAACATTCCATCTGCATTCATATCAGAATTTACAATGATTTGACTGTCTTTGTATGCTTCCTGCCCACAATCCTTCATAGTTCAGCATTGTGAACTGCAGATGACAACATATTTTTATATTTAGTGTAAGCAGTTGTAAAGGTATCTACAGGGTGGGCCATTTATATGGAAACACCTTAATAAAAAGGGAATGGTTGGTGATATTAACTTCCTGTTTGTGGGACATTAGTATATGTGAGAGGGGGGGGGGGACTTTTCAAGATGGGTGGTGACCATGGCAGCCATTTTGAAGTCGGCCATTTTGAATCCAACTTTTGTTTTTTCAATAGGAAGAGGGTCATGTGATCCTTATATTGTGATCCCAAACTTATTGGGAATTTCACAAGAAAAACAATGGAACTCAATCTGTTTTGAATCAGATATACAGTCTGACCGTAATTGCTCATGCCCTTGGCAAATTTTGACTTAAAGTTACTTTTATTCAACCAGCAAGTTATTTTTGATGGGAATGTGATGTGTCTCCCCAAAGATGTACAGGAGCCATTTTTGGGGGGGAAAAAATGTTTGCAGTTTTTTTTTATATTTGAGCAAAAAGTGTTATGTCCAAAATTATTCATACCTTTCTCAATAATCAATAGAAAAGCCTTTAATGGCTATTACAGCAATCAAACGCTTCCTATAATTGCAGACCAGCGTTTTGAATGGCTACACAGGTATTTTTGCCCATTAATTTTTAGCAATGAGTTTCAAATCTTTCAGGTTAGCGGGTCTTCTTGCCATCACTCTGATCTTTAGCTCCCTCCACAGATTCTCAACTGGATTCAAATCAGGGCTCTGGCTGGGCCACTCTAAAACGTTAATGTTGTTGTCTGCTAACCATTTCTTCACCACTTTTGCTGTGTGTTTTTGGTCATTGTTATGCTGAAATGTCCACTGGTGCCCAAGGCCAAGTTTCCCTGCAGACTGCCTCATTTTGTCATTGAGAAGTGTATTGCTCTTTTTTCATGGTGCTGTTTACTGTGATTAGTTTCCCTGGTCCATTGGCTAAAAAACAACTTCAAAGCATTAGGTTCCTACCACCATATTTGAGAGTGGGGATGATGTTCTTTGGGTTGAAGGCTTTTTTTTTATGCCAAATGAAGGAAACATCATTGTGACCAAACAATAAAATTTTTGTTTCATTTGATCATATCACAGAAGACCAAAAGTCTGCTTCTTTGTCCAGATGAGCATTTGCAAACGCCAAGTGAGCTTTTGTGTGCCTTATCTGGAGAAGTGGCATCAGTGGCATCTGGAAAAGTGGCAACAAGCTGAGCTCACAACAGTTATGGCTGAGTGAGTTGATGCAATTTTAATAGCATGATTTTGTATTTATATTTACATTCTGCATTGCAGTAACATTGTTATGTGACACACACTCATATCTCCTCCCATATGTAAATAGGTGCTTATGGCCTTGATTGTAAAATGTGTCTTTCTATAAGTTGTTTGGCTTCAGCGAATGGGTACTACTACTACTGTGTATAGACACATACTATGCTGGAATTAAGACCTCCTTTCTCCTTTTTTCAAACATATTCAAACCATAAGACACACAGACATTATCTTATTGAGTTAAATGTGTAAATTAAGTCTTATAGTCTTAAAAATATGGCAAATGTATATAAATATGTAATGTAAATTTTTTTTTGTGAATCCATATTTTCTATTCATATCTTTACATATCTTTACATGTTATATATAGTTGTCACATATAGCTTCTGTTTATCATAATTATCATATTGGAAATGATTTAATTCTACTTCTTTTTGGCTCCATTATTATCATTATTATTTAAATTATTTACACTATTTTAACAATTCTATAATGTATGCTACTATCATACATGTGTTTTTCAGTATAAGTTTGTTATACACATATCTAAATTTTTATACATGTGAAAAGAAATGTTTAGGTTTCTTTAAGTTTACCTTATAGCAGTGAATTGATAGAGCATGTGGTTTCTTGCTTCTGTGTTTTTTATGTTCTTAAACTGACTTAAGATATTGTGGGGATAAAGAAGATTGGGGATAATGCTTTAACTGTCATTATGAATATATTCCCATTAATCCCTCTTTTGTCTCCACAATTTATGTTCCCCCCTCATTCTTGTACAACTGGCCAGAGCCATTGGTGATGGGAGAGTTTCAATATAAAAGTGCATCCCCCAACACTTACTATTATTGGAATCATATAAATTCAAGTAGTTCAGAGCAAATGATAGAATTTAAAGAAAACATTTCAAAATAAGTAACATGAGATTTTATTTGAAAAATATAACCAATAATGCATCCAGACGACAAACATTCTGATTCTACAGCAACATACCACATTAGATATACCTTAGATATACCTTAGTACAAATACATAAAAAGAGATCCAGCATGGAACTTCATAAAACAAATGTGTTTTAAACTCTCTACATTGCTCATGCATCAGAATATCACTAAGTAATATGTCAAGTGTCGTAAGGTCATGTCAAGTACTACTACACATTAAGAAATTAAAGAACAGGCGGGTAAGTAATATGGTCACTAGAGACGCACTTCTGGTGATTAAATTTGGTTTTGGAACCTCCAGTACAAAAAAATGTTGCAGTAATGTTCTATTAGTGATCCTTAGGCAAGGCACACTATCCATTGTTCTGTGCTTCTCTCTTTCTTCAACACTGTGTAGCATCACTGTGTTGGAATGTGAAATTAAACATCCTGTTGTAGAGGCAAGGTGTCCATTTATATTCGATCACTTGCCAGAGTAAAAAAAGGAACAATCCATTTTCCCTTATAGAAGGGAACAGTCGGTAAGAGGTTTCAGATGAGTGTGAGGATACAATTTGCCTTAAGAGTGCCTGAGGATCAAGACAACCTGACTTTCCACGGAATGAGTCTGTCAGCTGGCATCTTGCAGTAATTGCTTCCCATGGCAGGACCTTACCAGCCAAGAGGGGACTGCTCTCGTCAACCCAAGAATCAATTTCAACAGCAGCTGAATGATAATTGTTTTTTAAAGCTTAGGGAACTTGTTGCCAAGTCTAAAAAGGAACCAACTGGTTATTGTCTGATTGGCACTCATTAGTGAAGGATTTGGGCATTTTAAAAGGCGAAAGGTAAAAAAAAGACATCTATGCTTGCGATAGTTTATTATTAAAAAGATATTTCTTTTACAACCAGTTAATATTCCCATTCTTCAGACAAAATATGTGGATAATTTCTTGTCATTGCAACTGAGCAGTTAAATAACGTCTTTGTGTAGCAAGATGACCATTGTAAATGCAATTAAACACCTCTGTTTATATAGCTGACCTTACATTTTAATGGCACTGGATATTTTAAATATGAAATGTAATAAATAAATATTGCATAAATAACCTAGTATGAAGTTAATTTCCTTTTAACTTTAATTCCTAAATTTTATGATTGAGTAATACTGATTAGCAAAAGATGAGTGAAGAATAACATGAATAGAAAATATAATTTTCTAATTTTTATCATTGAAATAATCAGATTAATGTGGAACTCAATGCAGTTATGTTATTATATTAGACATTTCACCTCAATGGGGTTGGTTTGCTTAAGATGTTATGGTTACAATTGAAAATTCATAAAAGTTAATGAATGCTTTATCATGAAATTGAAAAATCGTGATCACTGGTTTATATGATTGGATGGATAAAGTTCTAAAGAGCTACTTTTCATTCAAGTGAATTTCTCCATTGTTCCATTATGTTTGATGATGTCACATAAGAAGGGTCATGCTTAGTGTGTATATCTCTTTTTGTGGTATAGTCATGTGTGGATAATGAAGGGAAAAGGACTTAAGCCCCTATAGACATTGATTTTCCTGGCCGTAGTTTCGGTAGATCGTCGATCGTCCACAACTACAGAGGTGCCCACCTAGACGGATCAACCCAAAAAGCCCTGTCAGATGGTTCGCATGGCAATCTGGTGGTATTTTTTGGCGGTATTTGTGTGGCAAACAGAGTATTTTTCTGGCGGTATTTGTGTGGCACACACAGGATTCTCATTAGATCTGCAGACGACTCATCACAGCGTGGTGACCAAGACAGTCTGCAAGACAGCCAGGAAACCAAGGTGTCTGTGGTGTAATGTATTAACTTGATTATATAATAAATAAATATACATTGCTCAAAAAAATAAAGGGAACACAAAAATAAGATATCCTAGATATGAATGAATGAAAAATTCTTGAATGAGCTGACAACAAAGGCACAAAAATTGTCAATGGAAACCAAATTCATCAAGCCATGGAGATCTGGATTTGGTGTCACACTCAAAATAAAAGTAAAAAACACTACAGGCTGATCCAAATGATGTAATGTCCTTAAAACAAGTCAAAATGAGGCTCAGTAGTGTGTGTGGCCTCCACGTGCCTTACTAATGCTTACTTACTAATGCCTGTGCATGCTCCTGATGAGGTGGCAGATTGTCTCCTGAGGGATCTCTTACCACACCTGGACTTAAGCAAAGAAGGTGTGTCTGTGACCTCCAGCGGGCAACAAATGTGCACATGTCTGCTCAAACGGTCAGAAACAGACTCTATGAGGGTGGTATGAGGGCCCAACATCCACAGGTGGGGGTTGTGCTTACAGCCCAGGACATTTGGCATTTAACAGAGAACACCAAGATCGGCTAATTTGCTACACACACACATGCAAGCAGATTCACACTGAGCACATGTGACTGCATCATCCTCCAGCATGACCAGTTTGACAGTGGGCCAGTAATGGTGTGGGGTGGCATTTCTTTGGGGTAGAGGTAACCTGACTTCCATTAGGTACCGAGATGAGATCATCAGACCCCTTTTGAGACCATATGCTGGTGCAGTTGGGCCTGTGTTCCTCCTTATCTAAGACAATGCTAGACCTCATGTGGCTGGAGTGTGTCAGCAGTTCCTGCAAGATGAAGGCATTGATGCTATGGACTGGTACACCTGTTTCCCAGACCTGAATCAAATTGAGCACATAATATATCTCTCCATCAACCAGGAGTTGGGGATGCTTTAGTCCAGGTGTGGGAGGAGACACCTCAGGACACCATCCGCCACCTCAGCAGGAGCATGCCCAGGCATTGTAGGTAGATCATACAGGCATGTGGAGGCCACACACACTACTGAGCCTCATTTTGATGTTTTAAATACATTACATCAAAGTTGTATCAGCCTGTACTGTGCTCTACCACTTTCATGGGTTGATAAATGTGATTTCCATTGATAATTGTTGTGTGATTTTGTTGTCAGCACATTTAACTATGTAATCTAGATCTAGGATTTTTTGAGCAGTGTATTTAAATATATAATTTTTACAAGTAGTAGTGGTAATTTACATTGCTATTGAACGGCATGTCAAAGCAAACTCATCTGCCAATTGTTAAACCTATATTTTATATTTGATTGATGCTAGTACAGGTTTGTAATTTTATGAAATAGTAATCAAATTAAAAATACCTTCCCCTGGATTTACAGGAAAAAAATATTTTTTATTTTAAAAAAACAGGATCCTGAGGCCTGTTTTTTCAACAACTCTACAAGATTTTGGCCACCAAAATGCATAATGTTTTTCAAAAATACATATAACAATCATGCTTTTTTGTCCAAAAATGTAGACAATAATTCATATTTTGACTATATGGCTAAAACTCCACAATGTTTGCAGAGATGCGGCAAAATCACAAAGACACAAGTGTACATTTGTTGCCCATACCCAATTCTACTACTATTAGTACTACTATATATCAGAGTCTCCCCTGCTGTGATCTCATCACTAGTGTTGAGCATGAATATTCGAATCACAAATTTTTATTGCGAATATTGCACTTCAAGATAGTGTTGCTTCATAATCTTGAATATTTTGGTTCTGGGGAAAGGACCATGCATTACCCACACAATATTCACATGTACAACTGCTGATATTCGCAAAGAATTCACAAATTAATTACTTCTGTGTTGTCCTATGTGATTCCACGGCAGCTGCAATTTCGCATTCTGCCACTCTGCCCACTCTGCCAACACACATTGCAATAAATCGCTTTACTAGTGCCTTGCTCCCAAAATGTAATGAAAGGAGATCTCAAATTTGCAAATTAGATCACTGGGTCAATGTTGTGGTGACTAACTACAAATTTTGTTTGGGTTCATAGCCATTGTTAAGGTATATAGTGGTCAGTGTTACTAATTGTCCTGGTTCCAACAGGCCTTTAGTTATTACAAAGGTATAAAGTGGACAGTGTATCAATGGCTGGTGGTTGTCAGGGGTAATTCTGTCCTTGCAACTACCAGTGAGTGGGAACACTGACTGCTGAACCAGGAATTTTTCAGACAAATATGGGTTGTCTTGGTAAAATGTTTGGTTTACTGTGTAAATGTTGTCCTTGACCCAAATTCAAATAGCAACACTTCCACTTGTAAACTAGTCTTGAGAAATACCTTTGTTACATTCTAAAAAAAGCCCTATGTTTTTATTTAATCCGTGTACAAAAGTAAGATTTCTTCAGTACTGGTGCAGCACACTGCATTGACCTTTGCGTACATAATGTCCTCTAGAAGCAAAAGCTCAGTTATGTAATACTGTAGTAAATCCACCTAAGTTTACTTTCTACAGTCATTGTAAGTCTAACAGGATTTCATAAACTAATCTTTGCGTTTGACGTATAGGGGGCATATTTGTACCAATAAAAATATACTTTTTTGGGTTATTGTTATTAGTATTTTTGGTAATGATTTTACTTACATGAAGGCCATTACTAAGAAATCTTAGTAAAATCTAGTGAAATTTTTTTAATCAGAAACCACTTCCTAATTATAAAAATCCTTATAATTCTTATAATAATATGTCCTGACTGGCTGGAATAAAATAACAGTTAAAAGAATAAAAACTCAGCACAGCATTAAAAGCACCATCTGTTCTTTACCTAATGTTTTCAGTTAACACAATGTCTAAATGATTTAAAAACAAATGATCACAACTATTGTAAAATCTTACAAATGAAAATGAGATTTTGCTACCTACACGGTACCAACAATAAATCCTAAATTTCTTATGAAGACCGAATGTTTGCTGCAAGTCTTCATTGGACCTGATGAGAGCCTCATTATTTTTGTACCAGCAGTACACACTGGGTATAGCATAATCAAAGCCTGGGGGTATGTATTAATTATCTTTTTGAATAGTGATGAAATTTTTAAAAGATCTCCTTAAGGCTCACATCATCAGCAGATGAAGCAAAGCTTTGCACAGCTTGCGACCAGTGGTTCACATGTGTTTTTACATCTGTTCAAGATATTTCAATTTGAAGAGCAACAAGCTTAGTTTGGGATTAAAAGAAAAAGGGAAAAAAAAGAAAAAGAAATATGTGCAACAAACATGCATCACCTTCTATTTAATCTATATGACTAAGAGAAACACACTGATTTTCCTCTTCAATATATTCACAGCCAGTCCCTAAATCAGAATAGTAAAGAAATATTTAACATTTGCAACATGCACGGCCCATTGTCTTGCTTGATGTCATGGCTGATTATCTGTTCACCTGTTATTTTTCTTCTCACTGTTGAATTCAGTCACATTCCTCAGCGGTGTTTTTTAGAACAACGTCTACTTCGATTTTAGTAGAAGACTTATTTGAGAAGTTAAAACATTTAAGTTTCAGCTACTATTTATTAAAGTTAAGGGGAAAATGCTTGTTTTTTATGTAATGGTCTCTATATTATGTAAATAAAAAAATTGAGTGAGTGAGTTTTTAGCTATAACCCCTTTTATGTTTTCTTTATTAATATTCATTTTCCTAAATAAAATAAAAAAAGATGTCAGAGGCCTTTGAGCTATAATCAGCTTCAAAATAAAATGCTACAATGTCAACCTTTAATGTGCAATATGCACATGATATTCAACAGGATAGGTGTGACTAGGTTCTTAAACTTCTGAGAAGTCAGGCAAATGCCCAGGCACTATATTGTCATAAATTCTAATGTGAATATTTATTCTAGTGTTTGCTTTTGGCTGCATCTGACAAATATGTTTTCTGAGTTGTTTTCCCACTTTTGGGCGCTCTTCACTTCCAATGAAAGTCAATAGGAATGGGTATTAAACACCTATGTAGAGTTTTATCTGTTTCTTCAATTGCTTGTGTGAACAAGCCTACAATAGTATTTTACAGTTACATTTCAGTTTTTATTTTAATTTGTTCCTGCAATGGGTCCCACATCCAACTATGAACAATCCCATATCTAACTTATTAGTGTCTAGTGTATTTAGGAGAAAAATCTTTTTCACTTGCTCACTCACTTGATTGTGCTCTTTTCCTTATCTATACACCAGGTTGTTGGTGGGTCCTTGGCAACAACCCTTCAGGGGATGACATACCTGTTTTAGATTACTACTCACAATGGCAAAAAAGATACTTTAAGACAGAGGCTGATACAGGCCATGTATCTGTGCAGGGAAAAAAGACATGAGCCAGCACATTTGCCGGTGGATTCCTCGCAACTTGCAAGCAGTTTGCCGCAGCTTATGACAGAAGCGCACCCTATTGACTTAGTATACCAAAGACAGCATCAGGCACTTTTTTTTCTGCATCTTGGAGACACGTCCTAGTGGATATTGTCTTATGTATTAAAATGGGAAGTGTACTCTCTGCCTCTTGAACGCAAAGGTATTCTAGGGGGGCGCAGGCCCTCATTCTTAACCTGTGTTTGAATAGGGAGGGTGGGCTCGATATATCGTATGGTAATGCACATTTTGTGCCATATTGTCAAAGTCTCTGATGATATCTATGGGGTCAAGGGTATGTGCGGCAATATATATTATACAATCATCCCCTGCTCATTAGGGGAATAGTAGGAGCTTAGGCACTCACTAGTCTGCTGATCCCCTGCCAACACTAGATAAGAGAAGAAGCGAAGGACTTACTCAGGCACCATCTGGCTCCCTAAATGGCTTTTACGTACACCTATCACGTAAGTGTATGGCCTCTCCTCCTCTAACCACTCTAAGAAATTCCTGGCGAGGACCTGTCAGCGGGAGAGCGGTGAGTTCCTATGCAATAACAGTTAGATTTCGGGGGCTGCAAGTGGAGGACTAAGGTGGGCCGCCATTGAACACCCTGGGCCACAGGTTGGGCATCTGGGTTGTAGGTGCTAACTGCACAACAGCAGTCTCTCTTGATACATTTTTCCTTTAGATCTATTATCTGTTTTGTTGCTTCTATGTATCAAAAGTATGGTGTCCAGATCCAAACAAAGAATTTTAAATAAAGATTAATGAAAGATCTATATAGGTGAGCCAGTATTTTCTTCTTCCTAATGGTGATTCTGCCTCATGGTACAACCCACTCTCCCCACTGCCTAAACCCACTTATGCTGTATTTTGCAGTCATCTGAAACAAACATTCACTAATCTTGCTTCTATGCAGCTAAGGCCAGAAGCATATTCCCAATAGTTTACTCTATTAAAAATTTTTATTAGATCCTGTTCATGTGTGTGATTAGGCTCCAAATATTGACCACTATTTGAACCAAGAATATTTATCAACCTTTACCAACCCAATAGTGAACAACTACAAGTAACGCAATATGATGGATTTAAGAGCAATTCTTTGTGAAAGAGGAAAGCTTCTGTACTTTCTTCTATATCCACTGCATCACCATAGCCAGTCAGGATGATGGTGATGGGATCATTCCCAACAGACAACAGAACCAGAAGAACCAAAAAGAATCTGAAGAGTGGCTTGTCTCTTTAAGGAGCAATGAAGAGTCTCTGGTATTCAATTTCATTCTAACTACTCTGCATTCAGCTCCTAGGTAGTCTCTATTTTGCTGCTGCAGCTGGACCTCTGTATGGGCCATCAATTGCCTAAGGGCTTGTTTGCACATACATCGGGACCCTCTCCGCCAAGCATATACGCTAAGCATATACGCTAAGCGGGGACCCCGACGTAGCAGATACATTAACCTGCTCAGCGGAGGATCTGTCTTCACGGCGCCGAGCCGCTCCGCCACTGCAAGGCTCAACGTAGTCGAATACATTGAGTCTCTGCACTGGCAGATGTGTAAACAGACGATCCGCCGAGCAGGCAATGTCTATCTGCTATGTCGAGACCCTGCTAAGCGTATCCTGACGTATGTGGACACTTACCCTAACTTAATTCTATCATTGTTTAACAGACAAGTTCTGGTGTAATACAAACTAAACCCCAGATCAAGAGAGGAATACAACTAGGTATCTCAGTTGTAGCTATAGGATATATATGTGCTGATAGATTCACACAATATCGCACTATAAAATGAATCTCTACACACACAGCTGCACAGACCTGGACAGGCTTGCAACTTAACTAGGCTTTCAACTTTGTGATAACAGGTAATTAATATTTACCGGTACATATCTTCATTAGTATTATAAGTCCTTGAGAGTGCAATCTTGTGTCAATTGAGCATATTGCCCCAGATCAATGCTCTTGCTTTAGGAAGATGTGAAACCGTAAGTAGGACATTCTGTTATAAACAGGGGGCTACACTGTCAACAATGGAGGAATTCTGAGACACTGTGATCAGCAATGTTACCATCATTCATAAAGCTCTAAAGGGTTAGAGTCCAGACATCATAGCATCTGGTTAGCTCTCCCTTCTATTCTTCAGTAACTGAGGCTTTAATTCAGCAACAGAGAATCAAGGTAAGATATATAAAAAAACTTTTAATAGGTCAGTCATGGAACTCCCCATACATGGAGTTTCATGACATAAAAAATTGTACAAGCAAGAGAACATGATCTTCAAAACATATACCTACATGTCATGGCCATAATACAAGGTAATAGCAGTCGAGTTGACATTTAAATGTTTTAGTGAATCTTTGATACATGTGCCCCAACGCGTTTTGCCTTAATGAAGGCTTCCACATGGAGTCTTATACATTCATCTAAAGACTGAAACATAATCATATTATATACTCATATTGTAAATGCACTACTGTGTTGTACATTACCAATGACTGGCCTCTATTAAAGTTTTTTATATATCTTACCTTGATTCTCCGTTGCTGAATTAAAGCCTCAGTTAGGAAAGAATAGAAGGGAGAGCTAACCAGATACTATGGTGTCTGGACTCTAACACTTTAGAGCTTTATGTATGCATTAGTTTAGGGGTGCAGCTAGCCTAAGACAAAAAAAATTGTTATCTCCCTATCATTGAAAGAGGATATAGTAATGTTACCATCATTATTTATCAGAGATCCAGCATGCTATAATTATGCAATTAGTAAAGCTCATGCTCCCAGAAGATTGCAGAGTTACAGGCATGACTCCCCATATTTTTCTCTATAAGATTCACTTGTTTTCTCCTCAAATTCAGGAGGAAATATGTTGAGTCTTATAGAGCGAATACAGCCCAGCCAGGTCAGCATCTCAGAAGGCAGCACTTAGTTCCACTCCCTCAAGCCAATCCAAAAGGCCAATGTCTGAAGCCAGGGCATAGTTCCATTTAGTTAGGATTGGAACAAACCCCTGCCACCTTGGCCTCTTGGCCTATTGGCATGGCTGGAGAAATATAGGGTAAATGGTTGTATGTTTGTATGGTTGTATGCAGGCTGTCTGGTTGACTGTGTCTATGAAAATACCTGTCAACTATGTCATTTTGGCCGTGTGGAGGAAGCCAATCTGAAAATATATTATGTATATACATATATTTGTACTTGTAGATTCTGTGTGCCTTTGGAACAAAGACCATTTCCTTTATCCTGTGGTAAAAGCCTTTGGTCAAATGTTTACTGAGCAGTAGGTGGTCAGGAGGCAGTTGACGAAGGGCTCGAGAAACTAATCAAGAAACTACATCACAGGAATACCTTTGTTTATAGCCCCTTTGCACATGGGCTTTACTGACTATATAATGCCTAGATGAAATGCAATAAATGGAACAGTATGTTAGACGACACATGAGTCTGAGTCTGTTCTCTTGCGATCCCGATATGGATTGCAATAATACATATTTTAACTCCAACAGCTGACGTTAGGAATCTCTTACTTAACAGCCGGGAAAGCTAAATTTTATATGTGGCTTTCCCGGCCAAACCCGATTTCAATAAATCCAGCCTTTTTCCCGGATTTTAGAAATCAGGGTAATTTAAGAGGGAAGGGGCGTTACACTTTCTTCTTAGGGGTTCCCATCCGGTTGTACTGAGTTGGACATTAGCAGGAAGAGTAATGCCCTATCTCTCCTAAATCAGCCGACAACTAGATTTGATGCCGGAAGTGACATTTGTGGAAGAGCCACGTTCCAAATACCGGGGCCATCACTTACTGTATTTTTCCAATATTTAAACTTTGGGAGGCAATGTGTTTACACTGTCAAAGAATTTAAAAAATGTTCTGGACAGCTTAATTTGCCAACTTGACGGATGGATGGTAAATTACAAACTGACACATGCACGTTGATATGCTGAGTACAATTTCAGAATCATATCTGAATCTGGACCCTTTTTATTTATGCTGCATAAAAAAAACAAAAGGGCATTTTTGTTTCATATTCTGTAGCTATATTTTTATCAATCCTTATTACTGTGTGTGTAAAGTTCAAAGTACAAACAAATACAAACACAACAGTATAAAAAAATGAAAAGTGATGAAAAAACATGTTTTGACTGCTAAAAATGTTTTTTAAAGATGACAATCAACTAAATTTCCTGTGACAATTTTGAATGTTTAAGCTTTTAATTCATAACTAGTTGCAAAGATGTAAGACGGGGCAGTAAAATTGTGTGCCTCACCCCATCCTAACTAGGCTCTTTTAGGCATCGAGTCTGGCAGAACAGAAAAGGAGGAGTAGTAAGCATGTATGCCTCCCTCGCTGCTTCTGTCCAAAGAAAGGGGCATAAAATGTGTGCTCCATGGCCAAGGCCTTGTAAGGGAGGCCACGTTGATAAAGTGGATGACCTCTTCCCCAAAATGTTGATCTGTGTTAAGAGGGTCTGCATGTAGAATTTGGAAGTCTTGTTTATTAAAGAAATCCCCAGATATCAGCCCCTCACCCTGTGATTAAATAGTTACTTTGTACCCTTTACCCATTTCAATAAATTATAGTCCAAGAAATAATCACTTGGACACAAAGAAAACATTTTCTAATAGATAGTGTTGACTGAGAATGTTCGAAATTCGAATATATTCTACAAATATCCAACATTCGAGAATTCGCAATATTTCGCAAATGTGCGCTCAGATATTCGCAATGGTGGATATTTGTCATATTATGCTTCAACATTGTTTACCGGCATACATCGCGCATATTTGTGCGCATTGTTAATGGATACGCGCAATACGCGTATTGCAGGTGATGACTTCAGCAGGCACGGCTGCGCACCCTTTGTGTGCAAGCTTATAATTTGGATAGGGACGCTGGTCGCCATGCAATTTAATGCGATTGACCAAAGAAAAACAGACATGTCCATTCTTTGGCCCATTCACCTTTTCAGGTGGGCGGCTTCGATCTGGGGTCAGACACGGCCGTTGATCTGTCGCAAAATCAGGCGCAGATCAAAGCGTCTATGGCTGGCTTTATCCTAATTTTATTATAACCCTAAAATGCCATTTCAGTGCCAAAAGTAGTGTATGAGGTTTTAGTCTATTGGAAAAAAAAAACTTACACACTCTGGATACTCTAGAGCATGTAATTATCATTACATGCTCTAGAGTCTCTAGTATTATCTGTCATCCTGTAGAAAATTTATATTGCCTGAAGCTGTGTATGAGTGATCCATCTGTGCATTACACAGTGGTTGATGTAAGTCCTGTGAAGAGGCATTGTGCAGCAATAAAGATTCATGCTGTCAGGAAAGCCCATGAATGCCTAATTGTATAATGAATTCAATAAAAAATAGCATTAAAAGTAACTCAGGCTTGGCTTTTTCCTCTTGACAGTATATCTGGCCTTCGCCATACCATGTTAAAATATAACTTCATGTAGCAGTTCTAGACACTTAGAAATGTATGCAATAAATGTATAAATACAATGAAAAACATATACCTATTTAATCTTTATATAAAAAATTAGTCCATTGGGGGGAGCCAAAAGGTGGGTCACCCCAATGACTAGGTTTCCCCCTGAATCACTTCAAGGGCACGGGGACTTTAACGGCCTAATGTCCAATAGAATTGTATAGTGTATATTAAAGTTAGTGAATCAAACATAAATTTTATATAAAGCACAAATTAATAGACAAGGAGAGAAAATGACGATAATAAAACCACCGCACAATAGGACCTTACACAGCTGGTCAATATTGTGTCAATGTTACATACAGGTTCACATCAAGTCATACAGAGTAAACATGAGGTCGGGTATAATGGAGTATGACGAAAACGTTATATAAAGGTTCAATGGTAAGTCGGTCAAGGGTCCTCCAGCTGGGCATGTGACGACTTACCATTGAACCTTTGCACCTTTAACCTTCACCTTTAATCCCTGAAATACCCAAGGTGGGTTTTGGTTTTGGGCCTGCTGGTGGGTGCTTAGATGTGTGGCCTCCCGTTCCCATGGTCGCCTCCGCCGGCATCTGATTTTTCAGTGTTCACACTATTTCAATATAACATTATTTGGATAATCTTTACCCCCTGAGGAAGTACTGCACTGTACTGTACGAAACGTGCGTTGGGGCACGTCCCTGCTGTGACAGGAGAATATCCTAACGTTTTTAAATTTTTGATATATATATTTGGGATGTTGGCCTGATACCTCGATGGTTGCAACTTCATATGTATACCTATTTAATCTTTGTCTTAACTGACATCTGAAGTAAGAATTCAATATGTGCTTATTAGACACCTACATTGGGAATTTAACGATTACATTGGGATTAATACGTTGTCGTCTATCTCTGTATTCATAATGGGAAGGCAGGACAGCAAAAGGAAATTACCTCTCATTTAGAAAGAAAGAAACTTTTAGTACATGACAGCATACAGCAGACTTGGTTCTATTTTACATCCCAATCTTTTTTATAAGCATTAACTACTTGATTCAAGAGCAAAGCTCACAAAAGGCAGTGGAGATACATTTAAAGTCAATATTTAAAGAATGGAAATTCTAATTAGGAATGTTTTGCCCTCATACTAATTAGATATTAGGAAGAAAATGCACAGATTATGCTTATATTCTGATTCCAACAACCTTAGGGCTTGGCGTAATTGCCTTTTATACAATGTAGATTCATTTTATGCTGCAGCACACTTTGTCAAATACAGTTTTCTGTCTTTTTAAAGCTGTTTATAGCAGAAGACAATCTTTTATTTCTAATTATAAGAACTACTAATATTTGTTGCATGGTGACATGGCCAGGGTATTTCTGCAGTTGTAATAGCCTAATATATAGCATTAAGATTCCTTTGAACAGAATTCACAGATTTTAATTAGCTTGTTTTCAAATGTAACTACACAAATTGATTTGTTTTTCCTAGGGGACATGTTAAAACCTACAGAATAAAGCATTTACTCATTATTTTTCATTTTAAATAGCCATGAAACATCATCTGTGTTATGGGATGATCAAAAAGCTGTTTTTACAGATCATTTTTTACTCATGCTAATGACATATTTCATTTTAATGCATCGTACTAGACATTTTCAAGGGAAGAAATATATAATGTGTTTCCTCTAGTCAGTGCTGTTTAAAGACACTGATGGGCCCAGGGCAAGACTCCAATGTTTTCATTCCCACAACACAAGAAAGGATACACATATATAGGATTAGATGCACAATGGGAACCTCAGTTCTAAAAACATTTTAATTTATTTCATATAGTGGTCCAATGTTTGATTCAATATACAGATTCCAGTGTAGTACCAAATTAATTTACATGTTAGAGCTCCTTTTATTCTCTTCCATATACAGGGATGCAAAAAGCTATAAACCTGTGCCCAGTCAAACAAAAGCATTTACTGTACACATTTCGAACAAGTAGAAAATGCAAATGCTTTCATTGTTATCTGTAACTAGAGACAATGGGGAGAAATTGATCTTATAATAAAAATTTTAATTCATAGCTGGGTTACTTACATTTAAGCCACATGGGTTGATTTTACGTTTACTTCCCTAATGGTTGATGATCAATACGAGCGAACGATCATTCTGCAACCGAATACAGCGCACCTTGAGTGATCTATCCCACTCAAATGGAAAATGTATTGAACAGGGTTCCGATATATCTGTTTTTCCCTATTCAATCCTTACTTTGGGTGGAGACCCTCGGTCCCCATCCTAAAGATCAACTCCCCATTGTGCGATTCCTCAATCGCACCAGCGCATCAATCCCCCAAACGACCATTGTGCGATTGCACAACGATCACAGGGAAATCAAAGCGTGTATGGCTTGCTTTACATTGTGGTCTCCTTGACTTTATCCACTTTAGGCTGCCCCATTCTAATTAAAAGCAATTCATTCTGGAAAAAATATATATTTTGGGAGGAAAATTGATGCACATGATGATGTTGATGAAGAGTCTATCAGCAGGGTGGCAATAAAAGCGACTAAAATCTTCTCACTTCAGCTTATTTACTTTAGGATGATGGGTAGTGATGGCCGAACTTTGGCCAGGTCCATCCAAACAGGCGGATTGGACTTTTAAAAAAGTCAGACATCCTGTTCACTGGGAATTTAAATTAAAAAAACCTGGATGCCCAGTTCCTGGTTTCGATATTTGGACATGAAGTCACTGACGCCACTTCCGGTTTAAGCCGGTTTTCTTTCACGAGAGACCGGGTTCTCTACCTGGTCTCTGATGAAAAAATTCTTTCACTGGACGGATCTTTCTGCTCCTGATCAAGCGTGGGCAGACTACGACCTGTGGACCACATTGGTCCCATTATATATTTTAATCCGGCCCATTCTTTCCTTAATGACACCATACACTGGCTCCCCTTTGCTGGAAAATAAACGTAAGTTTATTAAAATGTTATTGGACAAATTATGTTAATTTAAATGTTTTAAAATTTAAAACATAATATATTTTTTTTGCTTTTTTACACATTGGTTTACACATTTGGTTTAAGGATGGCTAACAGTTGGCTGCTGTCATAAAACCACAACCCCACCTCTGTTTGCAGAGTGCTTAATTGGTGGTTGTCAAATATTGACAACCTTCCTCATGTAATCCTAATGGGCAACCACTCAATAACCAACCAGGGAGCAAGTAATGTTGCATTCCCAAAGTGGCAGCTACTCTATTAAAAGAACCAATTTTGGCTTATGAGTTGAAAAGTGTGCCCACACCTGTGCTAGAGGGTTTGGAAGAGACTTTGCTATGCAAGGAAGAGAATTATAACTAGGTTAGAGGGAGTATTTGAAAATGAATAGGGTAATAAATGGGCAAATATGTGGAGTGGCTGAAGATGGTACAAAGATTTATTGAAAAGAGCAGTTTATCCTAAAATACAAAAGGTGGTAAGTGATTTCACCTGAATCAACTAAGCAAAAAAGGTAAACATCTGAATTTGTTCTCATTTTTTTAGTACTTTATCCCTTAGCAAATAAACCAGTGGTGGGCAACTGAGTTGATATGGAGGGCCACAAGTGCGGCCCTCAGCATCATTAAAGGGCCGCACATAACATTGATCCAGACCCTCCCCCGTCAACATATCTCAGCAGACGGTGGACCAGATCCGGTCAGGCAGTCAAAACCCGACAGCACCCACTGCCCCTGGGTGCAGCACTCATATGTAGACCTGGTTTCCCTGATCAACATTGACAATTTTACTGATGTAGGACTTTGATAAGGAAAGCTGGGCCAGCGTGTGACCACTTCACAGGTGAGTTGCTATGCATTAACAGTTCGGTTTTGGGGGCCACATGTGGAGGACCAAACAATGGCTAAAGGGCCGCATGTGGCCCCCGGGCACAGGTTGGGCGCCTAGGAACTAAACAGTGGATATCTCTTATCTATCTAAGTCTTCTCAATCAGTGTTTCAAGAACTATGGGTTGGGGAAGAAAATGGAAAACTGTATACTTACCTTTTGTAAATTTGCTTTCTCCTGCCTCCTTCTCATGGCAGCATACTGGCTCTGCCTCCTAAATTCAACAGCACCAGATATCTATAAATGTGGGATTCTTGCAAACCTACTCATTCTGAGAAGCTATCGCAAAAGAAGTGATGGAGTTCCATATAAACAGAATAGTATAATTATATAATTTTCCAGTTTCCTGATGTTCTCATAACTTTTTGATCACTTCCTATCACTTGTTATCCATATTGAAATACTACTACTACTACTGATAGATAATAGACACTGATGGTACTTTAGGGACAAAGCCAGCAACAGGAAAAAGAGATACTCAACAGTTATAATTTTGTTTGCACTGTTGCTATACTGAACATAGGCGTGCCAACATAACTTTGAACCTTTTTGTTCCTGACTACTTATTCCCAGTTTTTTACTCTGTATTCCATGTACTTTATATTTGTGCCTGTATTCTAAAATATCTTTAAATAAAGATTTAATTCTAAAAAAAGATACTAGAGACAGAATTATGCATCACAATGCTTGAACTTCCTACATTCTTTTGGCAGAAGCTATCGCCACAAAAAATAGGACAAAAAAGCATAAATGGTAAGGTCCAAAAAAATTCTTCTGACCATAATATTCCCAATATGGCTGACATTGCAAAGTTCTTACTCTTTAACATTCTTTTCCTCTGACCACCATACCTGGTGTGGCTCTCACTTAAAGGGTTTGGAAGGGCACATCTTAAAAAGGAATATGTAGAAATCTTGGGAAGAATATTAAACTTTTTCCTTGATGCCTAGCAATGGCAGGTTCTGAGCTCTTCTTGTTGTGCCTGAACATGAGTTAGATTTGGATGATGATTTGCCAACATGGTTTCATCACATTGCCTATCTAGTTGTTACATTTGCTCCAGATATATATCTGATGACATTTATTGACATTATGACATTAAGCTTTCCTGACAGCCATATCTGTTTAAGATCTTGATGTAACATTTTTTTGCACTTGAATTTCTGTAACCATTCCTAAATTAAGAAATCTATTCCCTGTAAGGGCTAAAGTATGTGTTGCTGCATAGCTGAATATACACTTAAATGGTGTATGTCTCTATTTTGGCAAATATTTTTGTGGTGCTTTGTTTGTATATTATGCAAGAATTTACAAACTTTTTGTGATAAAGATGCCCATGAGAATGCTCCATTGGGGAACTTCCATTACAAAATGGTTGTGACTTTATTGACACTGTAATATAAGCTGTACACCGGCTACTTTGCGTTTTAAAGTGTATATACATTGCTTCTGTTCTTTCAGCACTAATAAGCATTTAAGCCCTGGAAAAGTGTTGGGATGTGGCCTATGATAAAATCAATATAACTGCATTTTAAAACCATTTTGGGACTTATTGTATTGTATTTATATTTACTCCTCCTGTACACCAGCGGGTTCTGGATGTGCACCTGGCTGATGGGGCGAAAAGGAAAAATTTGCATGGCTCCGCCCACTCTCCCAAAACAAGGGTTTCTACCTAAACTTTTGGGATTTGTGCTGAATTGGGCCGTTTAAATACCTTCTGTTTTAAGAAGGCTTGATTGTGCTATGCACTGCTCGAGTTGAGAGCTTTTTGATTCCTTTAATCCCTTCTCATCATAACCTTCATGGGTACTTCTCTTATTTCCTCCTCCATCATCCTCCAGGACTGTACCTTACAATTACTTGGCTAGGGAGAACCACCCATGGTAACGCTTGCTGCAGTAGACATAGAAGTGCCTCATGATGCAATCACATATGCTAACTTATCAATGTTCTTCGTTGACTGTGGAGATGGCAAGGAGTTTATTTTACCCCAAGCAGAGAAGACACATGGTAGACAGAGATGTAGAACACAACTGGCGTTTCAACTTTTCCTTTATCCCCTTTGAAAATACTACCTACGTTTTCAGATCTGTAATACAGGGGAGATAGTTCCTATTGCTTCTGGGAAAACCAAAAGATCTTAGGTCTGAGCTCTATGGTAACTGCCATTTTATTTACCGTGATCTTTACTATTCCATCTGAAACAATATTTTCAGGAGGTAGAATGTCTTCCCAGACCACAATTTAGAAATCTCACCGCTAAGAACCTGAATATAGTATCCTCAGGCAAAATGATTCTCAGACAGAACAACCTCTACATAGCTTATAAGTTGTAAGTAAGTGACTTGTGAGATTTGAAATGTGTGCTCAGGAAGGAATTTAAACATTTAGCCACATTATTGTTTAAATTTTCAAAAACCCAAGCATGTTGGTTTTTCCCATGTGTTATGCATGTTAAATGCTGAGGTTTTCTAGCACAGTGTTTAGCGCCTATTGAGTCATAAACCTCCTCGGCGGTTGCCCGAGTGCAGTTTGGGGTCATTTATTTTACAAAACAAACTGTAGCTTGGGGATACTGACCTATCATCAGCGAGCCCATCGTGATTTAAAATCTCGATGGACTCACCGATCGCTTCCAGCACCTCCTCTTTGGCATCATCGGGGATGCCGGAGAGGTGAGGGCTGTTAAGGAGGCATTTTCCAGTCCTACATTACCAGCATCAACGAAAACGTCACGGTATTGGCGTATCACCAGGGAAATTAAAATACAAAAAGCATGGATCCATTTTAACTAAAGGTCAACAGTGAAGTAGGTGTGAAATGATGAACTACACATATGCTTATCCCCCCAGGTTTTTTGAAACATGATCCTGAATATTCATACTTATATTATGAAATAAACTAGGACCCTCTAATAATAATTAACGAAGATTGGCTTGCACCATTATATTGCATATGCACCATTATGGTAAAAATCGGAAAAAAACCCAGCTATACTGGTTACTTTTAATGGAGCAAACTATCTTTGTCACCTCTGTGGTCAATGGCCATCTCTTTTGAGGTTAAATACTTAATGTTTGCTCAACACAAAATGTACAGCAACTGATTTGCACTGATTGTTCAACTTCATTATTCAGTCATCCAGAATATTAGCTTAGAAATTTGTAGAAACTGCATTTGAAAGCATTGATGGTTTTGCCACCATAGGTCAAATATAATGGGTATTTAAGCAGATATACAGATAAAAGCAGTGGTTCCCAAACTGGGAACACCTAGAGGGGACAGCCATGGTGGCAATTGAAGGCTGCTGTGTCAGAATCGCCCTGTCAGCCAGAGAATGGAGAGAGATCTGTAGCACTCAGCTGCCTATTGGCTCCCCCTCTAGTCAGTTCTCATTTCACTCTACCAATTGCACACAATCCATCAACCTTTCCCTACCACTGCCAGCCAATCAGAAGCTAGGAGAAGTCTATGAGTGTGTGTCTGTGTCCCTGTGTGAATGATTCAAGTCTCTGCATGATTGGTATGTCTCTATGTGAATGATGAATGTTTCTGTATGATTTGTGTGTGTATAATAGGGTGTTGCATTTCAAATTAAGTTAGAGGGCCATTGCACACTAGCCTCATTGTGGCTGTTGTGCGTTTTTTACCAGAAACGGATCGTGATTAGAGATGGTCGAATTTTTCGACTTGCTAACTTTGTGAGCTAATTGCAAAGCCCCTGAACATGGTATCATCACCAAACTTGCTGGTGATGTAGAGAAGGGTTGTGGGAACATTTGAAAAAAAAAGTGTTGCTTTAGCACATGTACTTTGTGCATAAATTAAGTTCAAAGTTAAAGTCGAAATTCCGATTTTCGAAATTTTTACTTGACTTTGAACTTAATTTGTGCAAAACCTATTTGTGTTAGAGACATACTTTCTTTTTTGGAGTATACCCCCAACCCTTCTCTACATCTCCAGCAAGTTTGGTGATGATACCATGTTCAGGGGCTTTGCAATTAACTCGAAATCGGCGAAATGGTCGAATTTTTGAAAAAAAATTCGACCATCTCTAATCGTGATAAAACCCTGCGTTTCTGTATTGTGTTGCTCATTGCGTCTCACATACACATGTATGTAAGACGCTTTCACTGCGGCCCCAAAGCTGCATGCTGCAGGACGTATACGGTAACCCGCAACAGGACCGTTTCTGCTTTTATGTGAAGTATGCGGGTGCAAAGGTCCCAGAGCTGGGGATAGCGGCAGAAATGGATCTGGCTACCGTATACACCCTGCAGCATGCAGTTTTGATTGATCATGCAGGAGCACCCCCTCCCTTTCTGCTAG
>CM070033.1:70199355-70212134 GCA_036250615.1 Ptychadena robeensis | reverse complement strand
TAAGAATGAGGGTCAGCGCCCCTCTGGAATACCTTTGTGCCCCCCAGTTTGGGAACCACTGCTATATATGAATACATTTTGCAAAGCAAATACCACCCCTTTTGGATTTATCAGTGGTACATCCTTTTTTTGGCCAATAATTTTTTCCACAAATCATTTATTTTAGACAAATAAAAACAAAGAATAGGATAAACATCAATGCCACTATATCTCCACTGACCACCTTCACAAGAACCAAAGAGAACTATCTGCTTTTTAATTTAAAATAAAACATACATTTTAATATGACTCAATAGATTCAATCAAAAAAATCTGGAATCAACTCCTTTCAATAAAATCCTCTGGTTCGGAGAAAATTAGGATAAGGTTCAACAGCGAACCTACTTCTGTCGCTTGTCTGTGTTTTTCATTTTATGTTTTCGTAATTGTATTCTTGTTACAAATGGGCTTTATCAAAATAATCCTTCTGTTCTTGTGCACAGAATTTAGCTTCGTTTACTCCATGCGATTTTATTACTCTTGATGTATGGGAAATGTCTCAGTTGCAAAAATGAAATTAGATATGATTGCTGTAACCACTGCCATCCAACAGGCCATAAACTATGTTTCTACAACATGGTTTCCCTCTTTTTAATTATATAATGTGTTATTTATATACTTGGAATGTATCTATATTTTTGTGGCAAAATATCTAAATAATATAGAAAAAAAGAATATTTTATATGTATGCTGTGTATGTACATAGTTGTATTGAAGGGCATATTAAGCAGACTGCTTATTTTTGGTGGAATGAGTTTAATGAGTGTAATATAAAATATATACAGGCTTGAAAAGGCCAGTTTAAATAATTGTTAAATTCTTTGCAGGCCTCCTAATAGGAAGCCCTGTTTCCCTTTAAAAGCAAAAATGCTATTATATTCCTGAGCTGAAAGCTTGCACATTGTATTTCTTCTTTCATATGTAGTTCAACATGTGGCACTTTAATTTCCCTTCTATTTTGAAAGGAAGTTGCCCATCTGGTAAAATTTTGCAAGTCAGCAATTGAAAAAAAAAGAAGAAAAACATGAAATAGTGAAAAAAAATTAAGATACAAAAGTTTAAAAAAGACCAACACATTAAAAACGGTTTGCTATAGGATTGTTTTAGTTGAACCATATAGTATAAACTGTGTTTTTAAACATATTTTCACTTATCTTGATTGAGGTTTTTACTATCTTCCCACATCATAGCCATGCCTATTGCTGTAGAAAACATTTGTTCACTTACCCACTAGAGGGAGACCTGCATTTGACTCATTTCATGTGTCTCAATAGTTTAAAAAAATATATGTCTAATATATAGTTTAAAATATATGTCTTAGATGAACATTTACCCTGAAAAAATACATTTAAGGGGAATGCAAATAATCCCAAAACATATGCATAAAACTAGATATACAGTGCTTAAAAAGGAAAGGGAAAATCAGACATCCTAGATCTGAATAAATGAAATATTCTTATTTAATACTTTGTTCTTTACACAGTTGAATGTACTGACAACAAAATCACACAAAAAAAATCAATGGAAATCAAATTTATCAACACCAGTTAGCCACAGGTGGAGGGGGTGGACATCTGACCCTCTGCTCCGCCTAAAGCTGGGCATACACGTCTCGATTTTCTGTTAAATTTTAGTGCGATCCTTTAACAAAATCCATCGCGCGATTGGATTGAATAAAAATTGAAGCATGCCAAAAGTGTCCGATCGATCGATTTTGCCAAAATCGGATAGAAAAACTATCGTGCACGGATCCGTTCTGATTGAAAATTTTATTAAAAAGCACATGAATCGAGTGCTGTTATTTGTCTGATACGATCGTTTTAAGCAATCAATCTATGATTCTTGTGGAAATTACCTTTGTTTGTGTGCTGTTGGTCACTGGCCAGTTCTTCAGCTAACACCACTCCAAACCCATAAATGTGTGTGTGCAAGACATATTGAGACTTTCAGGATAGAATCGTCCAGGAATTAAATGCATGGTATGTTGCAGTTTGCGATCGATTTTGCAAATGAAATTGATTCAGTAATCGGATGGGCGATCGGTTTAAAAATCGAACGCAGGAAAATCGTGACGTGTATGCCCAGCTTATGGTCTAATTTTCTATTTTTTTTTTCTATATCTGGGTGTTGGCTTAGACTCATTAAGCAAGGAGTAACTCATAATTTAACTTTAATATATTATTTAGTATAGTATTTCTTTATATAAATATTCCCAATCAATGGAACATGTTAGCACACACACGAATAAACAAATGTATTTGCATTTAAGTGCTATATGGTGGTCTAAGAATACCCACCCAGAGCAGACACCTAGGCAAATGGGTGATTAATAGTGCACATAAAGAGAACTGGATTGGTATGGGTGATGTCCTGGTGGAGGAGAAGTCACATGTGATGTAGCTGTGAGCTCTTAAGAGGGTCAAAGACCCAGTGTGGTAATTGGTGTAAAAAGATGGTTGGTAATGGACTTAAACTTTGTTCACTTACAGATGATGGAGGCTACTGTGCTCATTGGGACCTTCAAAGCAGCAGAAGTTTTTCTTTACCCTTTATCCATATTTTGCCTTGAGACAAATATATCCTGGAGGTCTACAGACAATATCGCTGTGAATACTTTCTGGATGCGATGTATATCCAACACTTTTTCTTTACTTACAGTTGGCGTGTATTTCTAACTATAAGGCTATGTGTCCAGTGCAGATTCCACCAGCACAGGGAATCATGACGCACGCTGGCACATTTGCCGGGCAGATTCCCCGCTGCTTGCAGGCAGTTTGTGCGTGGCATCCTATTGATGCAGCAGGGGAAAGAAAATCAGCGCCTGTACAGTTTCAGTTGCAGTTTTTCCGCCTCTTGTAGACTCTGCGGCACCATACAGTGCTGCTTTAAAGACGCGGCCGCCCACAGCTTCAAATCCACACTGTGGGCATGCCACTTAGCAGAGTGGACACTGTCCCATTTATCAGAAGCAGCAGTGGACACAGGCCCTGAGGGTGTCCATACACAAGCCGATATTTCTATCGATTTGAGTACAAGTGATCTATTGTACTCGACCTGATGGTGGCAACCGTTTTCTTCAAGCAGGATCAATGAATTCCGCTCAAAGGAATCAACATGTTGAAACCCCTGTTCGATAAACATTGCTTTTGATGAGGAGCACATTCCCTATCCACTCGACTACGTTGAGCCTTGCATTGACGGAATGGCTCAGCGCAGACACAGCATCCGCTAAGCAGGCAAAGTCTATGTGCTATGTTGGGATCCCCGCCAAGCAATATGCTTAGCGGAGGGGGTCCCGACGTATGTGGAAACAAACCCTAAGTGTTAAGTTGGAGGTCCGGTTGATTAAAGTGTGGGGGTAATAGATCATTATGGAAAGCATATGTTCATAAGGTTCACCCTATCCATGTCAAGCCCTTAATCCATTTACTATGTGATATACTGTGTTACAAATTAATTGCAGATTTTCTTACGGTGACAAAAGTGGAATGTGTCTACACTGACACATTGACAACGCTGGGAAAAGAGTGTTATCACTAATCACTAGGTAGTATTTTGCAAAAAGTTGCAGGTTGCAAAATATAAAAAATTCTGTTACCAATACCAGATATTCTATCAGATGTTAAGCTGCCTGCACTTTATTTTTTCATCACATGTAATGTACCCTATTTCTATAAGACCTCCCCCGAAAGTAAGACCTACCCCAAAAGACCTAGCTGCTATCCCCCCCCCCCCCCCCCCCCCCCTGTGCTTCTAATATAGGCTCTTCCTTGAAAGTAAGACCTACCATGTCCCATTGTGCATTTTTGCACCTAAAATTAATATAAGACAGTGTCCTATATTCGGGGAAACACGGTAGTACATTCCGAATAAATGAATCTCCTCTAAGAAATGAAAAGCTACAAATAAAAGTAATAGTCTTTCTGAATGGAAGATAAAACTGATGTCAAAAGGGAAGTGTGACTATGCTGATGTGTGCTCTTTGAGTGTGAAAACAGACGTAGAGGCGTATATCTGTATATCATATCTGTGCTGATCACAATGCTTGACATCACAACGGTGCACATATTACAAAACCTTCACGGGGAAGTTTGGTGGCCTCATTCATAATCTGAGATACCCAGTGCAGATAATTTACTAATATAGGAAACGGTTCAATTCTTTACTGAGCTAAAACAAAAAGCAGATGTACATGGCAGTCAAATGTGATAACATATTCTTGTTGGTCAGTACAACAATGTGGTACAGTTTGACTTTATTTGCATATACAAATATTTTTTTCTTCACACATATATGAACACAGATTTATTAAACTACACAAACTACAAAAGCTAGAAGTTATTGTCTACAGTTTATTTGGATACAGTTATTACACATGAAACATGTTCTAGCTCTATAGATGATGTAACACAGATAAGTAGCCAGCACTACTTCCAATGGGAAACTTCTTCGATTGCAACATGTACCTTAAGAACTGCAACCTGTCTCTGGGCTCAGAGACAGTGGAAGAATAAAATTTCCTAAAAGCTTACAATAAAATAACGTTTTACTTTTCCTTGTTGGTATACTTAAAGTCCCTAGAGCCTAGCCACCCCACTACCAGGATCTAGTCCACCGCTAGATCACTTTGTTGGATTTTAATGTAATTACTCTTTATTGCCAGTAAAGGTTCCCCAGTGTGTGGACTGCTATTTGAACTGCTGAGGCCTGAGTTTGGGCTTTCATCCTAGCCAAAAAGTATCTTGCGTTAGAGGGAAGGGTTAACACTATACACTATAGGGAGTATTATGCTGTTGGAATTTCTCCAGCAACATAAGGGAGACCCCTGTTCCAGTTGCCTCTCTTGTATTGCATGTCTGTATG
The DNA here is from genome assembly GCA_036250615.1 of Ptychadena robeensis. Classification (NCBI taxonomy): domain Eukaryota; kingdom Metazoa; phylum Chordata; class Amphibia; order Anura; family Ptychadenidae; genus Ptychadena; species Ptychadena robeensis. The sequence goes on along the minus strand of CM070033.1, from coordinate 70,207,232 downwards.
CTTCTACCTTCAGGAGCTGCATAGCAACAAAACCCACCAAATCTGCAGGACCTTACTCCACCAGTCTGGGTTTTGCGCCAGTAACTCTTCAGAATCATCAAGGGACCCTCAGCTCAGAGGTCAGTCCAGATGCCCTCCTGTCAATCAAAAGTAGTAAGACGCCCCCTTGTCTTGGTACTCTTTTCATGGTCTACAGCCTTCATAACCACTCATATCATATTACCAATCATATTAAACTGTGTTTTCACTGTTCCTGCCCACGCCCCGATGTGAAGTAATCACATGGGGAGGGGGGAGAGTGATCCGTTCCCCTGCAGCTGCCTCTTCATTAGATCAGAGTTCCCCTTCCTGGGGCTCCAATCTCTGCCTGATGACCCCACCTCGTCCAGTGCAGTTAAAACAGGTCAGAGCTGGGCAAGCTGGGACCATCAGGAACAGCAGGGGGGTTAAAATGACACAGGGGGATCAGAGGGGGGAATCAAAATTGCACAGGAGACTCAGAGGTGGGAATTCTATTTTAGTAACCCCTTCTGATCCTCCTGTGTCATTTTGATTGCCCCCAGAATTACAGTACTGTATCTTCGGGATGCCCTATTTTTGGTGAAACAGGGTAGTACTGTCACAATGTCCCACACAGTTTAGGAAACCACGTTGTCATGCTTAAGGAATGGCAAGACTTTATACTAGAAAAACCTACATACACATGTTAAGGTAAGCCTGTCAGTCAGTTTGGTCATCTCTTGCTCTGCTTGTTGACTAGTCCCCATTCAGAAATATAATAGACTTTTTAGAAAGGGTTAACAATATGTTTTGTATAAAAAAGTAAAACAAATATAATCAATGAAAAATATAACTAGTGAAAACGAATACTAATGACAAAAATGAGTAGGTATAAGATTTCTATACAGTTTACACACCTAGATGATTTACATATCTTTTGGGAAAATATAGGCTCTGATAATCTGATGTATCAGGGTGATACAAATTCTATGAATATTTGAAAAAGTCCAGAGCAATATCTTTACACTGAGTACATTTTCAGAGGGAGTCAGCTATGAAAATGCACACATACATATATACATACATGCATACATACATACAAGACATACACATTTTATATCATTCTTAGTTTCTCATCACTGAAACTCTAAACTTTGATGAACAATAGCCACTTTTATTGGCAAAAGATGCAACTAATAATATAATCTACCGTATTTTGTGGACCATAAGACGCACCCTGTTTTAGAGCAGGAAAAACGGAAAAAAAATGTGAAATGTTCTCAGTTGGCAGTCAGTCCGCAGTACCTAATTTCAGCCACAAAAATTGTGTCACTAGAGAGCAGACTTCAGGCAGAAGGGGAGGGGAAGCGGGCAATTCTGCACTCTTCTCTCCCTTCTTGCCAGGAGAGCTGCACAGTGATAGCAGTTACAGGCAGACATACATGGTAGCTGCTGGCTGAAAGCTTCCATGTATGTCTCTCTGCTGTACTGCTTCTATCATCAGGGCTCCACTGGTAGAAACAGTACACAGATGAGGGATCTGACTGTGGCCACATCTCTCATCTGCTTCAGGAGAGCTGGTGGGAAGCCAAGGCGCCCCCATTATGGTCAGAAGTTGCACATTCAGACCATAAGACGCAGGCACTATTTCACCCCCTGGCGTCTTATGGTCCAAAAAATACAGTAATCATTTGTCACTTTGTAGCTGTCTCTGGGTTTTGATTCCTTCCTTTTAATCTCCATAGAGTGTATTTACCATTGTATTTATGTTTGCAATGGACCACTGTGTACGGGATACTACAGTATAGTGTGACAATGATAATTCAAAGTCTAAGCAACATTGATGAAACAGTCTGATGAAACATTGCTGAGAGTTTTATTTCACATAAATGAAGCCCATGTTTCAGACTACTTTCTCTCCATAGTTTTAACTAAATAATCTGTACACCAGAAAAGGTTCAAAAGAAATTACCATATATACCTGAATATAAGCCGCACCTAAAATGTGTTGAAAAATTAATTATACTCGGCTCATGAGATTGTGAACTGTCTCAGCCATAAAGGCGATGGGCATGGTATCATCACCAAAATTGCTGGAGATGTAGAGGAGGGTTATAGAAAGACTTCAAAAAGAAGTATATCTCTAACACATGTAGTTTTTGCATAAACTAGGTTCAAAGTTGAGACAACTTAAAACATTTCGACTTGATTTTGAACTTAATTTATGCAAAAAAGGCATAAGTTAGAGACATACTTTCTTTCTTTTTGTAATGTTCCCACAACCCTTCTCTACAACTTGGTGATGATACCATGTTCAGGAGATTTGCAAATAACTTGCAAACTCAGATAGTAGAAATTTCCCAACCACCTCCAATAATGGAAAAAGCACATTTGCTGTGTGTTTCTGTACCCAAGCTTATACTCGACTCATCCAGTTTTTCCATTTTTTCCAATTTGGTGTCTCGGTCTATAATCAGGTCGGTTTATACTCGAGCATATGTGGTATGTTGTATTTTTTATCAAAAAGAGTACTTGGAACTGGGATTGGGAACAGACAAGAAACCCAAGTATATGACTTAATGGAACCAATTATTTCATGAAAACCATAATTAGATGGTAATAGACATGTAATAACTCACCTACCGGTATATGCTTCACTGTGAAACCCTTCATTCTACAGTACCGTATCTAGATTAAAACCTAATTTGTCTTTTTAATAAAATGTGCTTGATCATTAACTTGTCAATCCAGCATGCTACAATGCCTTAATATCTTCTGATTCCATGATCCTGCTTTACGACCAACATACATTTTAGTACTGTGTGAGGAAGGATGATCTCACTTGGCCAGAGAATGTGCCATCATCCCAACTTAAAAATTAGAAAAAGTTTCTACACACCTATGTATATAGAGCCTATATACATCTGTATGTAAGTGAATGTTCCCGCTCCAACATGGGTTTGTAGGGGCGGGTAAAGGGATTTTTAAGGCATCAAAAAAGGTTACATAAGTATAAATAGTATTTTAAAGCATAAAGTCCATCATTTTAATAAAAGTCCATAATAACAAATAATTGTGTCCATCCAGTTACAGATATGTAAGTTTTTTGCTTCTCGACGCGTTTTGCGATAAATCGCTTCTTCAGGAGAATACGCAAATGGATGTAATACTGATAACCAAAAGGGGCCCAATAGCGAAAATAATGTAGTATTGCCATCATCCCTATGTATATATATAGAAAGAGCTGTTGCACACGATAGAAATCAGTGTGTGGTGGCACCCATTACCAGGAAACACGTATGTCTACCTGGTACACCAGAAAATGGGACTTTTCCACGGCAAAATAAGTCAACTAAAGTTTTATTCACTTTTATGTGAACCGAGGTAACTTAAAGTATAGCAAGTACAAAGCATACTAAGAATTGCTAACAGAAAAACATCAATACATATATTATTGTCTCTACTCGTTTCGCGGCTATCAGCCGCTTCGTCAGGAGAAGTTGATGATTTCTATGAATATGGAATTGAAAAAGAATAATAGATATGTCAGCTTTTCAATGATTCTGTCAAAGGTAATCGCTAATATACGAAAAATGAAAATAGTACGGATGGGTTATAAAGGTTTCGTATACCTTAAATGCGGTGGTACGTCTGTCATAAGGGGTACGTCCTAGGCCCTGCCAGAGGGAAGTCCACTGGGTGCGGCGTAAGGGGGGGCCCTCTCTGGGATCGAGGGTGGGGACCCGGGGCCTTTTCCGGGGAACGGGGGGTTCCTTAATCGGCACTGGGCTCCTATCAGCCGAGCAGGTTCACCATACAGATAATGATTTTCAGTTTGAAAAGGTTTTATAGATTTATGTCATTGTGGGTAGGGTCGTTGGTGTGAATTTGTCCCTGTCCCATACCCTATTTTACATCATGAGTGCCGCGGGGTAAGTGGACATATATAAGAAGAAAGATGTGGTGACATAAATTGTCTCTATGTGTGTATGTGAACATATAAATATGTAAAGAAATTCACCTGGTAATTAAGTTGTTGTTTTTTACATACCCCTTATGACAGACGTACCACCGCATTTAAGGTATACGAAATCTTTATAACCCATCTGTACTATTTTCATATTTCGTATATTAGCGATTACCTTTGACGGAATCATTGAAAAGCTGACATATCTATTATTCTTTTTCAATTCCATATTCATAGAAATCATCAACTTCTCCTGACGAAGCGGCTGATAACCGCGAAACGCGTAGAGACAATAATATATGTGTTGATGTTTTTCTGTTAGCAATTCTTAGTACGTGTCATGTGAGATATATGTATTGTCCAATTGCCTGTACTATACTGTAATTTTATGCTTTGTACTTGCTATACTTTAAGTTACTTCGGTTCACATAAAAGTGAATAAACCTTTAGTTGACTTATTTTGCCATGGAAAAGTCCCATTTTCTGGTGTACCAGGTAGACATACGTGTTTCCTGGTAATGGGTGCACTGATTTCTATCGTGTGCAACAGCTCTTTCTGGATGTAATACTGAAGCATGAGGAGATCAGGCCAGGAGGCGATGGAAGGGCCCAGGGGAAAAATAATAAGGAAAAAATAAGGGGGAAACACAGTTAGAGTTTTTTGACCAAGGGTTAGTGGTTTTATCGTACAAGAGTAGTAAGAACCCCATGGGGTTCAGTGGGTGAGAGATAAATTCACCTTGTCAAAGGATGGATATGAGGTAACGATGGTTAGTACTTTAGAGTAGAGGGCCTTGTAGCGTCCCCACTCAAGCCCTAAGTCAGGGGGCCATTAATGAGGGAGGCATGGGGTAAAGCGTACTCTGAGTAGATGAGGGAAAACTCTACTACATCTACTCAGAGTAACTCTAACTGTGTTTCCCCCTTATTGTTTCCTTATTATTTTTCCCCTGAGCCCTTCCATCGCCCCCTGGCCTGATCTCCTCATGCTTCAGTATTACATCCATTTGCGTATTCTCCTGAAGAAGCGATTTATCGCGAAACACGTCGAGAAGCAAAAAACTTACATATCTGTAACTGGATGGACACAATTATTTGTTATTATGGACTTTTATTAAAATGATGGACTTTATGCTTTAAAATACTATTTATACTTATGTAACCTTTTTTGATGCCTTAAAAATCCCTTTACCCGGCCCCACAAACTCATGTTGGAGCGGGAACATTCACTTACATACAGATGTATATAGGCTCTATATACATAGGTGTGTAGAAACTTTTTCTCATACATTTTATGCATCTTGCAGCTATTTAAAGCATAATATACATGCTATCATTGACTGTAAAATGTGTATTTCCAAACCAAGCATCAGAAGCATTGTTAATATGTGGGAAAGATGTAATGACAGTGCTGACTGGCTCCTCAGTCAAACATGGGTTGTCCAAGATAACAGTCCTGTTGTCTTTAAGCAATGTAGATGTTTGATCTCCATCTTGCTCATCCAAGACCGATGCTACTTCTTCAAACTGCGAATTGTTTCTAGATGCCTTCATCCATTCCTAGATAAATACAAAGGCATAGAATAACTGTCATAACTGGGTGATTGTATACCATATTGTATACCATATTGTTATATAAACAGACCAAAATTTGTATTACTTTATTCTCCTGCAGAGAGCACTTCTAGGTGTCTTAGATATTATGTCTGACCAGACAGCTGATATACCAGACAGCTTGCACATCACATCATTTGCAACATGCAAATGTAATGAGTGGTCAGACAACACACAGAAGGGTACAAATTCTACACAAACATAAACAGGTAAAAGTGTAGTTTAATGAAATTGTACATATAGTGTGTTTAGTTGGCAATGGTGTGTTTAGATGGTCAATGTACTCTGCGTATATCTCTTTAAACCTGTCTAGAACTTTGTAGCATGTTGTAGAATGTTTCCCTAGCTGTGAACACTTCCCAGTGATAGGGAAGTGTGCTGAAAGGTCATTGAGTCTATAAGTATGATTGATAGGATCCGCCCAGGGTCTCCTGTGAGCTGCCTGTGAAGAAGAGAGCTAGGGCTCTGTGCCACGCCAGTTGTCTCCCTGTGGGAATGGGCCTCCTGCATCAGGTCTGAGGTACCACAGTAACCAGCTACACTATGTGAGTGAACTTCCCTATAGGCTAGGGGTTGAGAATGAAGACTCCCCCCACTTAGAGTAGCCTGGAAGTAAGAGACTGATCTTTTCTGCCTCTCAACTATCAGCACCCCCTACCTGGGTTAGAGCCACAGCAATAAATATTAACAATTTCTAAAGCCCCCCATACATTGACTGGACGTCATCATGTGCGGTCAATCAGCCAAAAAATCCCCCCCCCCCCCCCCCCGGCCGTGAGAAGATGCTGCAAGGTTGCTTAGACTGTCAGTAAGCTTGCAGCCTCTATGCTCACTGAAGCATGAAGGCAGAGAGAGGAGCTGCTAGCAAGTATTAGACCGATCTAAGAATTACAGACATGTCTGTAATGGTTTAGATCGATTTGGCAGCCGATTTTGTTCCTTTAAGCTTTAGATTGGCACCCAATTTTTCAACCGACCACCAATGATGAAATGCTCATGTTAACATTTACTTAATATTATAACATATTACAAATGAATGATAAATTGTCTGTACCCATGGTGTAGAAGACTGCTTGTATCATTTAAATGAACTAGTACCTGTAGGTATCCATTGTGATTTTCATACAGATCATAAAATGCATTTTTGGGATCGGGTATTATAGGACACACACATTTCTTCAACCTGTTAGTATAACAGAGAAATACACATATGACACAAAGTGAAATACATTTTCATTTTATCTTCTCCAGACACGCTACTGATCTCGCATGCATTGGTTTCACAGCATCCTGTTTGCCTGGGTACTAAATACATCTATCTTTGATCACACATGACGAAATTCAGTACAAGTACATTCACAATAGACTGGGTATATATCGCTGATAAAGCTTTAAAGTGTACCCACGCTTCCCAACCCTAAACCTCCTCAAACATCAACCCCTTCAAAATTATATAAATACTCATAATAATAATGCTTAAAGCTTGTCATGTTACAAAGCTACTCCAGAATAAATAAAAAGTAAGTAAGTCAAAGAATCTCAAAAATTATCCATTATACACAGAGGATATGTACTCCTACTAGTATAAACTAACAAATAAGGGCTTGTTTCAAATTGAGGATACAGTCTAGGTAGTACTTGTAGGAGAGGCGTGCAGAAAGTATAACATCAAGCAGTATGGCTAGGAAAGGAGTGCAAAGATTATGACAGTAAGGGTAGGAGAGGAGTGCAGAGAATATGACAGAAAGCAGTACGAGTAGGAAAGGATTGCCGAGAGTATGACTACAAGCAGTATGAGTAGGAAAGGAGTCCAGAGAGTATGACAGAAAGCAGTATGGGTAGAAAAGGAGTGCAGAGAGTATGACAGAAAGCAGTATGAGTAGGAGAGGAGTGCCGAGAGTATGACAGCAAGCAGTATGTGTAGGAGAAGAGTGCAAAGAGTATGACAGTAAGCCGTATGGGTAGGAAGGGAGTGCTAAGAGTATGACAAAAAGAAGTATGAGAAGGAAAGGAGTGCAGAGAGCATGACAGCATGTAGTATGGGTAGGAGAGGAGTGCGGAGAGTATGACAGAAAGCAGTATGTGTATGAGAGGATTGCCTAGTGCCTAGGTGCCCAACCTGAGGCCCGGGGGCCGCATGCGGCCCTTTGGTTGTTGTTCGGCGGCCCCCCTTGGTCCTCCCAATGTTGCCTCCAAAACCTAACCTGTGAGTATGACTGCAAGCAGTACGAGTAGGAAAGGAGTGCAGAGAGTATGACAGAAAGCAGTATGAGTAGGAGAGGAGTGCCGAGAGTAT
>CM070033.1:70181327-70197851 GCA_036250615.1 Ptychadena robeensis | reverse complement strand
TCCCACTGTGTGAGAGGACAGTATTTAAAAAAAAAAATCGGGAAATATTATGTATGATTATTAAAGAAACTTATTTGCACTGCTACACACAAGTATTGGACATCCGTGTGTAATATTTTGGAAGCCTTTGTTTACAAGTACCAGAGGTCAAAACGTTCCTGCAGTTCTTGACAGGTTTGCCACACACTGGAGTTTCAGCTCCCTCCAAATAATGCTAGTGTATTAAGGTCTTTTGTAGGATAGACTGGCTAGGCCACTCCAGACCGTGATAGCTTCTTACGGAGCACAGCTTGGTTATCCTGGCTGTGTGCTTCGAGTCATTGCTCATGTTCAATGCTCTGATGGGAAGTACAGTAGGTTGTTGCCTCAAAATCCACAATCAATGCCCCATTCATCCTCTCCATAATACAGTTGCAGTCATCTGTCTCCTTTGAAGAAAGACCTCCAAAACATGAGTTCACAGTAGGGATTGGTGTCTTGGATGGCAACTCATCCTTCTTTTTCCTCCAAACACGGCTAGTGAAGTTTCACGACTGTCACAGACAACAAGTTCTCCCATCCCATCCATCCTTGGAGCATCATGTAGCTGGATCGCATCTAATGCTTTAATGACGGATTGGCCATATCACTTATTATTATTGCACTATTAGGTCACTTCTGTCCATACAGGGGTCTGGACAGTGGGGTATGTATAAACACAAAGGACTCAATAAACTAGTTTTTTTACTGTTGGTTACACAAATGTCATTGTTACTTGCCTTAAGGGAAGGAAAGGACAAAAGAAGTCAGTCCCCTGCGGAAAGCGTATGGTTCAGCAGGATACAACAATAGGTTACAGTGGTCTGTCTCCCTGGACTGGTGATTGGATTATGTCTCAGGGGAGGGTTAGGTGCGGGCTGGTGATTGATTTATGGGATTGAAAATGGATCATCTTTCTGGAGGGTCTCCCTTGACATGGGAGAATGGGATATAAAAAGCCGGGTATGTGGCAATTACGAGAGGTGTGCTCCTGATATACGAGTGTCGTCCAGTTATGGGAAGAGTGATGGATGTTTCGTGGATAGATTTGGGTAATCGCATGCAAAGTGCTTCCTGTGCTAGTTACATGGTCCCCCAGCTACCCACCGGTATTCGACGCAGAGAAGGCCTATGTTACCCAGTGCTCCGCTACAATCCAGATGGAGATGGAAAAACTCTAGATGTGCCTGGGGACATAGGATAACTTGAGCAAGAAAACCTATGGGCAATGGTGATGTTTAAACCATGACGGCGTAGTGTTCTACCGACAGTGACATTGTCGGTCCAGCTCTATTTATGTCTTAATCAGCTCCTACTGTGTAGTTTTGGGTTAATTCATTCACCTTTCTTATCATCAGTGATACCCCAGTGGTGAGACTTGCATGGACAAGCCCCCGTCCAAGAGGGGGACTGACGGTCATCTTTAAGCCTCTTTACATTTCTAACAATTGGATCCCAACAGTTGATTATTTTCACAAATTCTGCTTGGCAATTGCCCTGTAGCCCTTTCCACATGAGGTTCCCAATTTGTCTTTTGACAACTCTTTGGTCTTGCCCATGGTATAGTTGGAGTCTGGACTGACTGTTGGGGTGGACGGGTGTTGTTAAGAGCTCAGACAGGTGCTTACTAATTTAAGATTAATGATTGTGGAGTAAAGTTGACATTTTTTTTTTAAAGGCCAGAGTATAACAGGATTTTGAGAGCCAGAATACTTTGCTGTTTGCCGGTGTCAAATACTTAATGCGCCAGCAGTGCAATACAAATACATTCTTTAAAAATCTTAAAATGTGATTTCCTGCATATTTCTTTTAAATGCTGCTCTCACAGTGGGAATGCACATACAATATGAATGTGAGACCCTCCCCGTCTAAGTGGGAGAACTTGCAAAATTGCAGGGTGTTCAAATAAACTACTGTATATTTTAGGCTATAAGATCCTACCTGACCAGGACCAGTTTTAAGAGCAGGAAAAAAGAAAAAACATATTTGAAGTGAAATCAATTGAGGAGAAAAAAAATTCCCCGCAATACAAATTTCAGCGTAGATCACTAGAGGAGTTTTACATTACGGAATATTACCACACATGGGGAGAGGGGAGGGGGGGGACGGAAGCTTGCAGTCTTCCCTATACCACAGTGTGTGGAAAGCTGCAGTGTGACAATATGTCATGCTCCTCACTGTATATATGGTAATAAACACAGTCTAACCAATTTTTTTATACCAAATTAAAATCTTAACCAAAAGGTTAAAGATAGCAGGGGTGGACATTTTTTGTTGGTAGCTAAGTTAAAATTGGCAGATGTATGAATGTCGGTGGAAACCCACTCAGACATGAGGAGGAGGACATACAAACTCACAGGCAAATAGTGCCCAGGCCAGATTTGAACCTGGGACCCAAGTGCTGCATGGCCAGAATACTAACCACAGTCTCTGACTTCCTCCAAGTGCAATATGTCAATAAAAAAACTCTCTGTTTAGTTACCCTGCAAAATACAAGTGTATCTGATTTTCTCCTAATCAAAAATCATTCTGCTAAACTTTGTGTAACGTCATCTGCTCCCAGAGAGTGAATCTTGTTATGGCTGCAAAGAGGGTACAACTCCATATTGTGGCTATGGAAATTAATTCATGGAGGTTCATGACAATGTGCAAAATAATCTTGTCCATTTTTTTAATTCATTTGTAAGCTTCTCGTTATGCCCTGTTTTCAGGTCATAAGACTGGCCTGCTTAACCCATGGAAGGAAAACAAAGTCACAGAATTGGATAATTATTTCTGAAGAATAGTATTGGATCAAAGCGTCATCCTAAGCTATGAAGGTAATACTAAGGAGGGAGAAGGATGATTCTGCACATTATACTATAAAAAGTTTTACTAAAGAATCTGTGTGTTGAAGACTGACCTTTAGGCAGTTAAACCTGTAAGGTATACTAATAGTAAAATTACAAGTTAATAACAATGTTGATTACCTCCTAAGAGCAGGTCTGGTAAGGAGCTATGGCTAGGATAGGAAAAGTAACAGAAGTTACACTATCTATACTCACAGTAATATGCACATTCCTTGTTCTCTTTAAGTAGATAACAATAGACAGATTACTGTATACAAACAACATCAAATAAAGGTATGTTTGTATTTAAGTCTTTTAATTATTTTAGATTAACTTATTTAAAGAAAGCTGATTAGAAACATATTTCTATACAATCTAGTCTTATTAAAGCACAGGATATTGGGGGGATTAATTAGGAAGGTTATTGGACCCACCACTGAAGCACAATTTAATGGCCTACTGGGGAAACCAAAGCAAAAGGGGGTGGGGACTAATAAGTATTACAAGTCTAATGCTCAAATGCATACCTTAAACAATTTCCCTTAAAAGTTCTAAAACTTATCTGAGCATGACAAGCCAGTACAGCGGGTTGGTTATAAAACACACTGGCTAAAGATAAGAGCCACCTAAACTTTTGGAAAAAAAGGACAACTGAGGACAGCTGAAAAGTATGTGACATGTACGAGAGCTCCACCTGCATGCCATCAGCCAAACTACTCAAATAAAAAAAAAAACATTTTCAAAAATGCGTTTTTAGTCTGGCAGCCATAGAAGCAACAAATGAGAATGATCCCCAGGACACTTATCCTTCTAAAAATTTGTTAAAGATTTACAAGCTTGTTCCTTCTGTTAGACCAGGGGTGTCAAACTCAAATACTTATTTGGCCAAAAAACCTTGGACAGGTCACAGGCCCACCTTGATATTTACTAAAACATTTTCTGTATAACAGTTGAGGTTCGTTTTCCTTTCATAGATTATAACGAGGGAATCTTTTATATGGAAAAACAATAAAGTTTTTTTGTTTATTCATTGAATCGGGAACAAAGCCAAGCATAATAATCCTTATTACAGGTGGACATCACATGCCAAATAATAGAACATCTATGCCATTCATTTCTTAAATAAAACTTAAAGGAATCTTGGAAGTCATATAAATGTAAATCACAGGCCAGAGTTGACACCCCTGCCTAGACACAAGCAAGAGGAGAGCGAATTAAATTAAAAAGGCTTTTGTGTATACATAGGAACTGCGCCCATCTTTTACATGGCAGAGTACATTATCTGGGCATGTGACTTTACCAGAATACCGCTGAAAGTTTACTGTAAGAAAGAAATTGAATTCCATATAAAACAACAAAAGCAAATGTGTATAACAATTAGGTTCTCACAATCAGATGTGACATGCTTTTTTTTATCGTGTGACACTATTAAAACACAGTAACCATGAAGAGAAATGAAAGCAGTAAAAAGACATGCTTTATTACCATGATAGAAATAAAAAGTCATGTCATTATTGCCGGGACTCTAATAATAATAAAAAATTGCAATAGCTATCACAATACCATGTTATACGTACAATGGATATTCTTATTGTGTCTTTCCTTTGTCATTTCCCTCAAACTGTCCCCTGTTATAAATTCAATGAAGATCTTTTTCCTGACAATGGGTAACAGCAGGTCAGAAGTAGCTCTGTGCTTGCTTTACAATACTCAAAACGGTTCACAGGGACGGATGGTGCTTGGCCTGTCCTCTTCTTTTCTTCACTCTATTAACCAATGAGGTTGTGTGAAGGCAAATATCAAATCAATTTAAATGTTAAGATAAACTTTCTTTTCGGTGTGACAGTTCGCGGGAAACAATGCCTGTTTGATTTAATTATATTTTGGGGTTTCTAAAATGAGTGAAATATCTTCTATTCCCTGTGTGTTTATTTTGGCATAGTGAATAAGCAATCTAAAAGCGTAAACAAATTACTCTAATGCTGTTATAAGCGAAGGCTGGTTGTTGTTTGGGTGTGTTTATGCTAGGTACGCAGATTGAATGACTTCATTTGATTGATTTGATTCTAATAAGCATTACATATAACGTGTATTCTCTGATGTATGTTGAAAAAAAGTGGGGGGGGGGGGGACATTGTATAGCTGATTGTGTGATAGTAGTTGGTAAGTTTGTATAGCTGAATTGGTGCATAGTAGTTGTTGTAAGTTGTATAGCTGATTGTGGTGCCCAGTAGGTTGGTAACTTTGTAGAGCTGATTGTGTGCCCGTAGGATTTGGTAACTTTGTATAGCTGATTGTGTGCCCAGTAGGTTGGTAAGTCTTTGTATAGCTGATGTGTGCCAGTAGGGTGGTTAAGTTGTATAAGCTGATTGTGTGCCAGTAGGTTGGTTACTTTGTAGAGAGCTGATTGTGTGCCCAGTAGGTCGGTAACTTTGCTATAGCGATTGTGGCCCAGTAGGTTGGTAAGTTTGTTATAGCTGATTGTGTGCCCAGTAGGATGGTAAGTTGATAGCTTATTGTGTGCTCAGTAGCGGTGGGTAACTTTGTTAGAGTGATTGTCGTGCCAAGGGTTGGCAACTTTGTATAGCTGATGGTGTGCCCAGTAGGTTGGGTTAAATTGTATAGCTGATTGTGTGCCCAGTAGGTTGGTAAGTTTGTATAGCTGATTGTGTGCCCCAGAGTAGGTTGGTTCCTTTGTAGAGCTGATGTCTGGCCCAGTAGGTTGGTAACTTTGTCTAGCTGATTGGTGCCCAGTAGGTTGGTTAAGTTTGTATAGCTGATTGTGTGCCCAGTAGGTTGGTAACTTGTAGAGTGGATTGTGTGCATAGGTAGGTTGGTAACTTTGTTAGACGATTGTGTGCCAAGTAGGTTGGTAAGTTGTATAGCTGATTGTGTGCCAGTAGGTTGTAACTTTGTATAGCTGATTTGTTGCCACTCTTTGTCCTGGACAGTATTTCAGTAAGTAAGGATGTATACGTACTTTCTTTCATATTCTAATACATTTAAAAGAGAACTATTCTTCAATAGGGACAACTTGTTCTGGAAAACAATTATGTAAGAAGATGAATTCCTCCTTTTGGAAAGATTACCCCCTTACCTACCTGTATTAATAATTCCTACTTTTTAGTGCATATGTGGGATTTCCACAGTGTTCACCTGTATGTTATGCAGCACCCGCTACTTTAAAGATCATGAGGAATATTAAGAAACTTTGAACAATAACACTAGTGGGGTTTAAGGTGAAACAAAACACTGCTTCTTCTTTTTAAAACGTAACAATCTTTATTCACTTTGTTTAAAAAGACATATATTTCTAAAATCATTATACAGTTTTACAACAGTACTTGCTATTCGTTGATTCGATTAGACCAAGCAATTAATGAATAATGAAGTGGTCTTGGTCACCACCTGCAGACACTCATTTATTGGGGGAGTCTTTGCCTAATTGCCATAATTCCAACACCTGGAAACTCATTGTCAACCAGTGTTGCTACCTACCCCTTATTTTGCTGATATAAGTGCACCGGACCATAAGTGCACCCAAAGTTTTGAAGAGAAAATTAGGGAAAAAAACCAGAACAGCTATTTCCAATATCAAGTGAATATACAGAAGTAAATAGGCATGACCTGCACTCTGTATCTCAAGCCAAAGGGTAATGCTAGGAGGGAGGTCTTCACTTCAGCAGTGTGTGCAGGGCCTGGAAACTTTAAGCATGGTTATACATTGCAGTACCCATTCTCTGAACACATGACCGACTTATGAAGGACACATTTTACAATTGAGCACAAATTTTTACCGTTTTTTGGTTTGTTAAAAAATATCCTCGTTATAGGCCGAGTTGTTCAGCCCCAAAAAAATGGAACCAGAAAGTGCTCCTCTCGGCTTATACTCGAGTCAGCTGAGGGGGCCACTCACCTTCACCTAATTCAATGCTGAATGCTTCAGGCATGGCAGCTTCCCTCATCCGTGATCTTCTATCTTAGTTCCGAAGCTCGTTGGCTTTCCGATTAACAGGCTGATGCGATGATATTAACAAACTCACACTGCCACAGGGGGGCCGGTTTACTAGTACACAAACAAACACTCCAAGCCGATTGATTAAAAAAATAAGAATGCTTGCAAACCATCCTTATAAAATAATAGTCCATGTGTTCTCTTATATTTATTAGTGTGTGGCACCAAGACTAATCCTGTTTGATTAATTCCTGGGGCAATGGTGCTTTCTCTATATTTTCGCATTAGAACACTCACTATCTCCACTATCATTTCCCACCCTCGGCTTATACTCGAGTAAATAAGTTTTTCCAGTTTGTAGATAAAATTAGGGTACCTCGCTTATACGGGTCGGCTTATACTCGATATTACGGTACCATAAGCAGCTATAACATGTGGAGGAGATATGAGTCTTGTCAACACAAAATGTATAAGCCAGGGCAATCATTGAGTCCCCGCCAAGCAAACAGAAACAGCAACAATGAACAGCAAGCATGGTCTGGATGAACGCCACACCTAATAGCACTCTAAGCTAATGAGGCGGTGTGTGTGAGCTACACCCAGCCCACGCGTGCAGGCGCCAACTGCTGGTGACTGTGGTGGGACAACCCATAGATGGGCAAATTCAGGTGCCACCAGCAGGCGGTGGACCGGAACACCCAGGGTCCTCACACCCTCACAGGGCCTTTATTTTCCACATGCAGTGGACCACATTGGATTCGCGGAAGCATGAAAAAGCTTCACCGAAACAGCACCGAGCGTAGGGTACTTTGACGCAAATGTGGTGGTTAATGGGCCCCTGAACCACAGGAAAAACCACCCTTAAATAGCACATCGTGGGCAAACCATCCTAAAATTTAAGATGCTTAAAAAAGAAATAGTAATGCTACCAGTTTACCATGTAAAGATTGCTTTCAGCAACAGTTAAAGTACATTAACGTACTCAAGCTAAAAATTGTGTCAATTCCTGCACCACCAACCATATCATAAGAGCCAGTTTGGGTGTAGAGCTGGTAGTACATGCACACAGATCAGATGGTAATTGTTTGTATTTCTTGTACCAGGAAGAGGGAAAATAGAAAATAATGATACTGCCAGTCAAATTGGAAGGTTGGTGATGCCTGAACATTATCACAGATGTAACTTTTAGACTACAAAGTGTTAAATGCAAAAGCATGCTCTTTTGCCCTATTGATGTATCACAGATTAGATGCATGTTAATGCCAACATACAGTTGTGCTACTAGTTTACACACCCCTGCACACATTTTGGGTTTTCTTGGCCATGTAGATTACGATGATAACACAAAACTTTTCTTTAACTTATGGCTAGTGGATTGGACTAAGCAAATTGTTGTCCAAACAACTAGGTTATTTTTGTAAGTCCCAACAGATGATCTGAAAAGTTTAGACACCCAGGAGAGTGGCATGCACACAATTGACAGGTTTATCCTGTGATCTGTTAGCTTGCAATAGGGGGTGTGTTAGGTCAATGACTTTTGGAATCTTGACAGCCTTGCCACCTTTCATCCTGTGTGCATTAATTTTTTTGGATTTTTCTAATGATGGCATACACTCTGAGATAAAATAGGATCGATTAAAAAACCAACCAATAAATGCATTTTATCGCCCTGCCCTGGAAATCCGCATGTGCATGTCCACATGGTACAAACCGATACCCTATTACGATCGTAATTGCCGTTTTTTCTCGGTAGTCATTTATTGGACATGTTTCAAAATTTTGATTGGTCGGCAATGATCGGGGGAAACCGCAATAGTGTTTCCTGTTTTGAGAAACCGGGATTACGCCGATGCAGAACATTAGCATTATTAAACTTACGGGAACGGCATGTTGCTGCCACTCAGTTGGTGGATAAACAGCATGGTTTAGGCTTGGTTTCCATGTACGTCGGGAGCCCTACGACTAAAAGCGTATACGCCTAAGCAGGGGTCCAGACGTTATCCCATAGCACTCAGCCTGCCGAGGGATGGTCTGTTAGACATTCCGCCGGTGTACAGGCTGAACTGTACTCGATACGTCAGCCGACACCGAGCGGAGGTCGGCGCAATGAAGACAGACCCATCCGCGAGCAGGAAGTCTATCTGCATACGTCGGGGACCCCCGCAAGCGTGTACGCTTAGCGGAGGGGCTCCGGACGTAATGGAACAAGCCCTTACTCAGTGGGAAATGTGTGTTCAGTATCTGCAACATTGTTTCCGTTCTGTATTCTGTAACTAGTAAACAATGTAATCACAATACATCATCAACGAAATTTCAACAGATACAGAGGACGTACATGGCACCTGAGGTCTACAACGGAATTATAGACAGACATGTGTTAATTTTAGGATTACTACAATTGTGATGGAAATGATTAAAACACCGAGAATCAACCAAGGTGTGTGTGTATATATAGATATATATAACATATAAAAGTTAATAAACTGTATATATAAAAGGTATACACAAGTCTCTCGCTTTCTCTCTCTCTCGCTTTAATAATAAATAGACATATTTTCTATAATATATCTATATATAACATGTAAAAAGATTCCAAACTTCTGAAAATTTGACCTGTTTCCAGTTTAAATAGATACGTACCTGAAATAAATTTAAAGCCCTACCCACTATAAATTCTTTATCCATGTGAAATATACTTATTTTGGCTTTGATACCCTTTATTGACTGCATGACTTGCAACTCTGTAATGGCTTGACATTCTGTATTCCTTGATAAACTAACACTTTACTTATATCTAAATATATATAATTATCTATCATTGGGTTCATCCAGGAAAATATTTTATTATATTATTAAATGTATGCTACATTACTGCTATTACATATGCACTAATATTACCTTCTATACTCCTACTATGTGTGGAGGTATGTTATACATATGTCTCTATGTATGCATGAGGTAGGTATGTATGTATATTTATCTCTATATGTGTGTATATGTATGGATAGTATATGTCTGTATGTATCTATTTTTATTTTATATGAATCAAAAAAAAACATCCAAAATGGCGATATAAACGCCGATTAATTTCGAATGGACATTACAAAAACAAAATTGAAGATCGTAAATTGTACATAAATTGGATTTCAATGTGGGTAGCGTTTTTGCCAAAATTTATAAGATCCAAACAGATAGCGCCGTCGGGATATATTGGTTGGTTTTATCGATCTAATTTTTATCTCAGAGTGTTATGGCCAGCATAAGTCATGGGGAAAGCAAAATATTGTTCCAAGGTCTGGGGTAAAGGGAAATACAATAAATTCTAAGAAGAACCCATTTTACCAATGATACCAGCTACAGACATTTATAGACTACTGAAAGTTAGTAACATAATCTGTAATGTATCAATGTTATTTCTAGTTCAAAAACCAGTTATACAGTACGGCATATAATTAATAGGGCCCCCCAAAACAGGACTTTACATGAAGAAGAGGATGGAAAATGGCCATTAAGAGTGTGTGGGGGAGAGTTTGGGACAAAGCTTCATTCGATACATGTTAGGTTTGCCTGCGGTTAAGACAAGGAATTCAACACAATGGAGGTAAGGCAATAATTTAAATTGTTGGCAGATATAATATTTATGTTTAATTGTTCCAGATGATATAATCTATTCTTATATAATTGTCCTATCTCTACAAAATGTATATTGCCATACACTTAAAGTTGCTTACAGTTGTGTTCAAAATTATTAAACCCCCCACTTGAGTGTTTTGGCCCATTTTGGAAATGATTTTGATAATTTCAGTCATCTTGTTTACAATTTAAGTGAAAGACACTTGTAGTCGAAAAGATACACATAACATAATAATGAATAAACCACAAGGGTCCTTTTCTGTGCTTCCAAATCCATTATCAGTTTTATTCAACCCCCAAGGACATTCATTTTAGTACTTAGTAAACATCCTTTTCCAGTTATACCAGCTTTAAACGTGAAAGCATAAGTTTGACCAACAAGTGTCTTGCAGCGATCTAGGGTATCTTAGCCAGTCTCATGGCAAAAGCCTTCAGTTCAGTCACATCTTAGGTTGCTGCTGCAACTGCTTTCTATCAAGTCCACCAGAGGTTCTCAATCGGGATTTAAGTTGGTGACTTTAAGTCTGGGGTGAAATAAAAATGAAAATGGGGTGAGCACAGAAAAAAACATTGTGGTTATTTCATTATTAAGGTTATGTTATATTTGTCTGACTACAAGGCCTCGCTGATTTCATTGTAAACAGATGATGAATGATCAAAATCAAGTCAAAATGGCCAAAAACTCAATTTCAGTGGGGGTTGAATAATTGTTAAACACAATTGTATATCATACACATAAAAAACATTCATTCAGTCCGACCATAGGATGTTTTTTTAGGAAATTTAAAGTATCAGTAACTGGAATCGGAAAAAAACAATGCACCCGCAAGCCCGACAAACAAGAGAGCAATTCAGCGGACCCGAGAGAGAAGACAATCAGCACCCCCCACACACCCCCTGTGCAATAACAGAACCACCCCCTTCATGATTAATAAACGGGGCCTGGTATGGTATATACACGTACCATGTATGTTATTTAGATGTAATGATATATGAACCATGTGTGCTTTTGGTGTGTTTATGGTTTATCTACATGTGTGATCTGTGGTTCGTTGTATATGGTATATGCACATGTGTGACTATGGGGTGTGGATGGTTTATCTCTATGTTGATCGTTGGTGTGTATGGTATATGCACCATGTGTGCTCTGTGGTGGTATGGTTATCTACTATGTGGGATCTGTGGTGTGTATGGTATAGGCACGATGTGTGCTCTGTGTTGTGTATGGTTTACGCTACTATGTGTGATCTGTGGGTGTGTATGGTATATGCACCATGTGTGCTCGTTTTGGGTTGGTGTGTTATGGTTTATCCACTATGTGTGATCTGTGGTGTGTATGTATATGCACCATGTGTGCTCTGTGGTGTGTATGGTTACTACTATGTGTGATCTGTGGTGTGTATGGTATAGCACAATGTGTGGCTCTGTGGTTGTGTGTATGGTTTATTCACTATGTGTGAATGTCGGTGTGAGATGGGTAATATGACACCATGTGTGCTCTGCGGTTGGTATGGTTATTCACTATGTGTGATCTGTGGTGTGTATGGTATATGCACAATGTGTGCCTCAGGGTGTGTAGGTTTATTCACTATGTGGAATCTGTGTGGGGGTAGGTGATATGCCAATGTGTGCTCTGTGGTGTGTTGGTTTTATCCACTAGTGTGAATCTGTGGTGTGCACGTATTGCACCCTTTGTGGCTCTGTTGGTGGTGTATGGGTATACACTATGTGTGAATCTGTGGTGTGTATGGTTAGCACCATGTGTGCTCTGTGGGTGTTTGTATGGTGATTTATCACTATGTTGGCCTCTTTGGTGTGTAGGTAAGATGCATAGTGTATATGGTATATTGGGTATATGTTATGTGTTTGATATAGTATACACACCAGATCTCATCCCTTTCGGCTTTCCTAGTATCGCTACTAGAGGTACAAGTCAATGAAAAAAATACCTCTAGTTAGAGGTGATCGGTTGACACATCCCAAAAAAAAAACATTTAAAAAAAAATTTTCTAATAAAGAAAAAATGGATGAGGGAATCTCAAGGATCCCCTCATTCAAAGTGTTTTTTCCCCTAACCTGGCCAGGATGTAGGGACTTTGAGGGCCCACCTTATTGAAAATGTAAAATTCGGTAGTGAACACCCTTAAATCAGGGTCCAAAAGACAACTTAATTAAGACAGGAAAAAAAACATGCAGAGAAGCAAAAAATAATATCTCGACCAACGGATAAGTATAGAGTCAACGATGGACTACAATAATGATTTCAATAAAACATGGGTGTATGAAGAATCATGTTTTCTTCCATTTCTTGATAAATCGTCATTTTGAAACACGTGGGTATTAGATAGAGTTGCCATCATGTCCCCTAGTAGGCTTTTCTGAACCCAATGGGGTAGTCGGTTTAAAAAAAAATATCGGTAATATTGGTCCAAAAGGTGGAGGGTAGGGAAGAACGGAGGAGCACTGTTGGATATAGAGGGTAGTCTAAAAGAAGCAGGGGTACTTGTAATAAACAGTATTCGGGTAAGGCCTCTCCGTCAGGGTCTCCAAGCACAGCAATTGTCTAGAGGTACAGTGCGATTGGGAGTTATTTAAAAGAAAAAAAAGCACATGCGTAAAAATCCTCTAAGGGCCCTTCACACTATAGGGGTTGCATTTAACAAAACCACGTTTGTACCTAGACAACCAATGTTAGAATTACACTGCCATGCATTGAGTTTTGTTTTTTAGAAACGCAGTGTTTCTGATGCGTTTTTTATAACGCCCTGCTGTATGCCATTTTCATTGATTTTTTTATAAACAGAAACACAGATGTAATGTGAAGAAACGCATGCCATTTTTGTATTATTGCAGAAGCGCCATGCCTTTAAAAAATGCCATATTGTGTGATAGGGTCCTCAATCGGCGTGACCCTAGAGTTGGCAGTTGTGGGAGCGAGCACGAGGGAAAGGTAAGTATATCTTTTTGTATGGGAAGTGATTCGGTTTGGCTACAGAAGACTATAATAAGGGCAAAAAATAGTACGGGCTTTTATTTGGCTTGAGAACCTCTTTTAACCTTCAACAGAAAAGTATGAGAAAAGTATGTCAAGCATAGTGGATTTGATTTTGATTTCAGGCTGACATTCTTTGGAATTTGTTCTTGTGACCCCAAGGGACTGGTAAAATATTGCTAAAATGATAAGTTATTTTATAATTTTGGATTTTTAATAGCTGTGGTGAACCACTTACATGATGAGAAAGGGTGCCAATAAACATTGCACTTTCTGGTAGATTTACATTGCAAGAGTTTTTTTGGTTTAGGTTATTCAGAAAATAAAATGGGCACCCATGTATCCTTGTTTGGAAATTTGAACAGTATGATGTATAGAAGTGGGTCGAAATGGATAAAAATTTATTCGAATTCAATTTTCCCCAATCTGCAAAAGGCTGCCAACAGAATAAGAGATTCAGGGTTATGGTACTGAGGGGAATTTGAAAACACAGAAAGGAGGCTGGAATGGGAATGTAAATCATACAAAAAAAAATCAAAATCGGAATACGGTTTAAATTACGGGACAACAACTTCATGTGCCCTAAACTTAAACTGCTTCAAGGAATAGATTTGAACAAATAACCCCCACCATCTTTCTTCAAAAATGATGGAACTCTTTCATACTGAAAAATGTTCTGGACTTCACTAAGTATGTCAAGAGGCTATTCATGCCTAATCTCTGATAATTAAAGACTATTGATTTTAGGTTTCTTCAAGAAAGACCTATGGTGCCATATTTCTCTGCTTCCAGGTCTATGGACATTTTAATGGGGCGGAAGGAGGAGAATATCACGGCTGAACCTCTTATCTGTATTACCCCAAATAACTCTTCCTACTCTGATCCTATCTCCATTAAATAACCCTTCACTCTTCCCCTCCATCAGTCATGGTGTCAAGACAAAACGTTTCTTTTGTTCAAATATTTATGACAATGTATTTTGTGTATAAATGTAAGTTTCAAAAGACCAGAATTGTATTAGCCTGAAGAAGGGATCTGCCGATATCCGAAAGCTTTGCTTCTCTAATGACTGCAGTTAGCCAATTAAACGGATCCTTCCAAACTTGCTGTATTTATCGATGGCTAACACGGTACAACACTCTACTATTGCTAATTTTCCCAATCAAAAGATTCCCAAGTTCTCATGTGAATTTGCAATTGCAAATTTTTCAATTATATTAAAATATTCACAATAAAAATTCACAATCAAAATGCAGATTTTCCCAATCAACACCAGGGGTGCACATAAGTGGTCTGCCAGTACGCAAATGGGGTGAAAAGCTGGCTATGCGGACCTATATAATAATAATATATTATCCTCAATGTGTGAAGTAAGCTTACATGCTCACTAGAGGCTGTGTCTCCAGTGGCTGAAACTGGTATTGCAGCTGAAAAACATTCAATACCTGTATAAACATCTTCACTGCAAACGGTTAGGATTGCCAACATTCTTTTATTTTTTATTGTTATATTTATTGTTTATTCTTAGTCAGTTAAATAACCTCAGGGAAACATTAATAACCATGAAAGGTTGCAGTTAGGGGTGTGAAATTGAGAATGTATATTACATTTATAAAAAAAACATTCTTAATTCTAAAAAAAGATTGGACTTTTAAGGTTGTTGGAGATCTGGGGGTTGAAAGTAAGAGTAGGCATATATATAAGACCATGTGTCCACTGCTGTTTCCCTGAGCTGGCCGAAAGAAAATGCAAGCATGAACATTTGCTGGAGGATTTCTTGCAACTTAGGGGCAGTTTGGCAGTGGCTTAGGGCACACTCCCACCGCATAAAAGATGCAATGAAGACGCTGCATTCCACAGCTATAGCTTCATAACAGCACCGTGGGTGCGTGGCTTAGATAATGCAGAATGGACACTGTTTCATTCATTAGAATAGTAAGTGTCCTCTCTGAGTATTTTTCCCCACTGTGGGACCCAAGGGGAAAAATTTGACAAGAGAAAAGCACTGTTGGAAAATATGACTATGAAAGGGTGACATTTGGACTGCAGGTAGTCTCAGGGGTTAGTAACTTACCCAGAAAGTTTCAGGGTTGCACTACTGAGGTATGAGGTCGGGGTTCAAACAATGTTGTACTGTGAGAGTTACATGTCACCCAAAGCCAGCTGGAGATCTGTGGATGGAGACAGCTAATCAGAGGCTCAATCAGGAACAGGGAGGTCCATCTGCAGAAGAATCTACCATATAGGAAGCGGATGCAGAGGACAGTGAGGAAGACAGTAAGGAAGGACACTTATTAAAACCCACGCTACATATGGTGTGAGTACCAAACACCATCTCCTGGTACTCATCCGATTAGCTCATTAAAAAAGTTATGGGCAACCCTGAATATAACATATTTTTAAGTCAAAATTTTGATTTTAATGTTGGGTCAAGTTTCGACTTTGCATTGCTGTATGGGTGCCACGGTGAGGAGAGCCTAAATGTAAGGGTCTATGAGGAAAACATGACAAATAGGGTTAGTTAGGGGGAGGAACCAATGGGGAGCTAGTTAGACAGAGAAAAACAATTTCATAGGGTAACCCAATAGGATATGATGGTACGGCAATAGGCACTTACATTTTCAGTTGCTAGTTGGTAGCGGTAGGGAGTCCGCGACAACAGCAATCTATTAAGAGGTAAAGGCAGGTGGAGATAATTATGACTCACTGTCCCCACGCAGTGAATGGTGGTCACACTCAAATGTTGCCTGTTGGAAGCCTTGTACTAAAGTTTTGGATTTCAGCTAGCAGTTTTTGTTTAGTGGTCATCCACTTTAAAAATAGGAAGTAATATTTTTTCGTTATTCAAAATCCAAGGTAAAAACAGCAAACCTTGGATTTTGAATAAAGAAAAATATTACCGTATTTTTTGGACTATACGACACAACGGAACATTTGAAAAAAAATATTTGAAGTGTTCAAATAAATTGGTTTAAGGTAGTGGATCAAATCAATGCAATACAACATTTCAGCCACTAGATGTCACTAGCAGCAGTTCAAAAAGCCACACTTTAACTTCTTCACACATCGGGAAGAGGGGGGCCACGGGGGGGGGGGGG
>CM070033.1:70143202-70174263 GCA_036250615.1 Ptychadena robeensis | reverse complement strand
CACAA
Source organism: Ptychadena robeensis (assembly GCA_036250615.1). NCBI lineage: Eukaryota > Metazoa > Chordata > Amphibia > Anura > Ptychadenidae > Ptychadena > Ptychadena robeensis. Next base: position 70,174,258 of record CM070033.1, on the reverse strand, counting down.
TCAGCTCTACAAAGTTACCAACCTACTGGGCACACAATCAGCTATACAAACTTACAAACCTACTATGCACACAATCAGCTATACAAACTTACCAACTTACTATGCACACAATCAGCTATACAAAGTCCCCCCCACCCCCCCACTTTTTCACATACATCAGAGAATACACGGTTATATGTAATGCTTATTAGAAATCAAATCAATCAAATGAAGTCATTCAATCTGCAGTACATAAGCATAACACACCCAAGCAACAACCAGCCTTCTCTTAATAACAGCATTAGAGTAATTTGTTTACGCTTTATTTCTTATTCACTATGCAAATAAACACACATGGAATAGAAGATATTTCACTCATTTTAAGAAACCCCAAAATATAATTAAATCAAACATGCATTGTTCCCGCGACTGTCACACGAAAAGGAAAGTTTATCTTACCTTTAAATTGATTGATATTTGCCTGCACATCATTGGTTAATAGAGTGAAGAAAAGAAGAGACAGTGCAAGCACCAATCCGTCCATGTGAAACGTTTGATGTATTGTAAAGCAAGCACAGAGCTAAGTTATGACTGCTGTGACCCATTGTCAGGAAAAAAGATCTTCATTGATTTATAACAGGGGAAACAGTTTGAGGAAATGACAACAGGAAAGAACTACAATACAGAATATCAATGTGTACAGTATAAACATGGTATTGTGATAGCTATGGCAATGTTTATTATTATTAGAGTCTGGCAATAATGACATGACTTTTTATTTCTATCATGGTAATAAACCCATGTCTTTTTACTGCTTTCAGTTCTCTTCATGGTTATGTGTTTTATAGTGCACGATAAGAAAAAAGCATGTCACATCTGTATTGTGAGAACCGAATGTTATACACATGTTGCTTTTGTTGTTTAATATGGAATTCAATTTCTTACAGTAAACTTTCAGCTGGTATTCTGGTAAAGTCAACATGCCAATGAATAATGTACTCTGCCATGTAAAAGATGGGCAGCAGTTCCTATGTACACAAAAGCCTTTTTAATTCCTTCCTTCTGTGCTTGTGTCTAGAGCAGGGGTGTCAAACTCTGGCCTGTGATTTACATTTATATGAACTTCAAGATTCCTTTTTAAGTTTTATTTAAGAAATGAATGGCATAGATGTGTCTATTATTTGGCATGTGATGTCACACGTGTAATAGTATTATGCTTTGCTTGTTCCAGATTCAATGATAAAGCAAAACTTTAATTTGTTTCCATATGAAAAGATTCCTCGTTATATCTGATGAAAAGGGAAAACGACCTCAACTGTAGACAATGTTTTAGTAAATATCAAGGTGGCCTGTGACCTGTCCAAGTTTTTTGGCCAAATAAGTATTTGAGTTTGACACCCCTGGTCTACAGGAAGGAACAGCTTTTAAATCTTTAACAACATTTTTAGAAGGATAGTGTCTGGGATCATTATCATTTTTTTCTATGGCTGCCATGACTAAAAACGCATTTTTGAAAATGTTTTTTTTTTATTTAGTAGTTGGCTGAGTTGGCATGCAGGTGGAGCTCTCGTACATGTCACATACTTTTCTATCTGTCCTCATTTGTCCTTTTTCCAAAAGTTTAAGGTGGATCTTATCTTAAGCCATTGTGTTTTATAACCAACCAGCTGTACTGGCTGTCATGCTCAGATAAGTTTAGAACCTTTTAAGGGAATTGTTTAAGTATGCATTTGAGCATTAGACTTGTAAAGTATCCCTTATTAGTCCCCAACCCCCTTTGCTTTGGTTTCCCCAGTAGGCAAGTAAATTGTGCTTCAGTGGTGGTCCAATAACCTTCCTAATTAATCCCCCAATATCCTGTGCTTTAATAAGACCTAGATTGTATAGAAATATGTTCTAATCAGCTTTATTTAAAATAAATTTAATCTTAAAATAATTAAATAGCTTAAATACAAACATACCTTATTTGATGTTGTTGTATACAGTATCTGTCTATTGTATCTACATTAAAGAGAACAAGGAACTGTGCATATACTGTGAGTATAGTATAGTGTACTTCTGTTACTTTCCTAGCCATAGCTCCTTACCAGACCTGCTCTTAGGAGGTAATCAAACATTGTTATTAACTTGCTAATTTTACTATTAGTATACCTTACAAGGTTTAACTGCCTAAAGGTCATCTTCAACACACAGATTTCTTAGGAAAACTTTTTATAGTACTATGTGCAGAATCATCCTTCCTTAGTATTACCTTCATAGCTTTATGGATGACCTTTGGATCCAATACTATTCTTCAGAAATAATTATCTCAATTCTGTGACTTTGTTTCCTTCCATGGGTTAAGCAGGCCAGTCTTATGACCTGAAAAACATGGGCATACTAGGAAGCTGACAATGATTAAAATGGACAAGATTATTTGCACAATTGGTCATGACACCTCCAGGAATGTAATTTCAATAGCCAACAATATGGAGTTGTACCCTCTTTGCAGCCATAACAAGATTCACTCTTCTGGGAGCAGACTTTACACAAAGTTTAGCAGAATGATTTTTGATTTAGGAGAAAATCAGATACACTTGTATTTGCAGGGTAAACTAAACAGAGAGTTTTTATGTGACATATGCACTGGTAGGAAGCAAGAGAATGTGGTTAGTATTCTGGCCATGCAGCACTTGGGTCCCAGGTTCAAATCTTGGCCTGGGCACTATTTGCATTGAGTTTGTATGTCCTCCTCCTCATGTCTGAGTGGGTTTCCACCTACATTCATACATACTGGCAGGTTAATTAGCTACCAACAAAAAATGTCCACCCCTGCTATCTTTACCTTTTGGTTAAGATTTAATTTGTGTATAAAAAAATTGGTTAGACTGTGTTAGTACCATATATACAGTGAGGAGCATGACATATTGTCACACTGCAGCTTTCACACACACTGTGGTAGAGGGAAGCACTGCAGCTTCCCCCACACCTCCCCTCTTCCCCATGTGTGAGTAATATGTCGTAATGTACTCTCTAGTGATCTACTGGCTGAAATTTGGTATTGCAGGGGAATTTTTTTCCTCAATTGATTTCACTTCAAATATGTTTTTTCTTTTTTCCTGCTCTTAAAACTGGGTCTGTCAGGTAGGTCTTATAGTCCTAAAAATACAGTAAGTTATTTGAACACCCTGCAATTTTGCAAGTTCTCCCACTTAGAAGGGGGAGGGGGTCTCACATTCATATTGTATGTGCATTCCCACTGTGAGAGGCAGCATTTAAAAGAAATATGCAGGAAATCACATTTTAAGATTTTTAAAGAATGTATTTGTATTGCACTGCTGCGCATTAGTATTTGAACACCTGGCAAACAGCAAGTATTCTGGCTCTCAAAATCCTGTTACTCTGCCTTTAAAATGTCCAACTTTACTCCACTCATTAATCTAAATTAGTAGCACCTGTCTGAGCTCTTTAACAACACCCGTCCACCCCACAGTCAGTCAGACTCCAACTATTACCATGGGCAAGACCAAAGAGTTGTCAAAAGACAAAATTGGGAACCTCCATGTGGAAAGGGCTACAGGGCAATTGCCAAGCAGCTTTGTGAAAATAGATCAACTGTTGGAGCAATTGTTAGAAAGTGGAAGAGGCTAAAGATGACTGTCAGTCTCTCTTGGACTGGGGCTCCATGCAAGATCTCACCACATGGGGTATCACTGATGATAAGAAAGGTGAAGAATTAACCCAAAACTACACAGGAGGAGCTGATTAATGACATAAAGAGAGCTGGGACCACAAAGGTCACTGTCGGTAGAACACTACGCCGTCATGGTTTTAAATCACGCATTGCCCAGAAGGTTTTCTTGCTCAAGTTATCTCATGTCCAGGCACATCTAGAGTTTTCCAATCTCCATCTGGATTGTAGCGGAGCACTGGGGTAACATAGGCCTTCTCTGCTCGAATACCGAGGGGTACTGGGGGACCAGGTAACTAGCACAGGAAGCACTGCATGCGTAGTACCCAAATCTATCCACGAACATCCATCACTCTTCCCAATAACTGGACGACACTCAGTATATCAGGAGCACAACTCTCGTTTAATGCCACATACCCGGCTTTTTATCCCATTCTCCCATGCAAGGGAGACACCTCCAGAAAGATGATCCATTGTTCAATCACATAAATCAATCACCAGCCCGCACCTACCCTCACCCTGAGACATAATCCAATCACCAGTCCAGGGAGACAGACACTGTACCTATTGTGTTCCTGCTGAACCAGACGCTCCGCAGGGGACTGACTGCTTTTGTCCTTTCCTTCACTTTAAGGCAATTAACATGACATTGTCTAACCAACAGGTAAACTAGTTATGTTAGTCTTTGTGTTTATACAGACCCACTGTCCAGACCCCTGTATGGACAGAAGTGACCTAATATTGCAATAATAATAATAGATATGGACAGCCGTCATTAAGCATTAGATGCGATCCGCTACATGGATGCTCCAGAGGATGGATGGGATGGGAGAACTTTCTGTTCTAAACTTCACTAGCCGTGTTTGGAGGAAAAAGAAGGATGAGTTGCATCCCAAGAACACCATCCCTACTGTGAAGCATCATGTTTTGGAGGTGCTTTTCTTCAAAGGAGACAGGATGACTGCACTGTATTATGGAGAGGATGAATGGGGCAGTGTATTGTGGGATTTTGAGCAACAACCTACTGTACTTCCCTCAGTCAGAGCATTGAACATGACAATGACTCGAAGCACACAGCCAGGATAACCAAGCTGTGGCTCCGTAAGAAGCATATCAAGGTTCTGGAGTGGCCTAGCCAGTCTACAGACCTTAATACAATAGAAAATATTTGGAGGGAGCTGAAACTCCAGTGTGTGCAAACCTGGTCAAGAACTGCAGGAAACGTTTGACCTCTGTAATTGTAAACAAAGGCTTCCAAAATATTAACACTGATGTCCAAATACTTGTGTGTAGCAGTGCAAATAAGTTCTTTAATAATCATACAATGATATTTCCCGAATTTTTTTTAAATACTGTCTCTCACAGTGGGAATCCACATACAATGTGAATTTCAGACCCCTCTGTGATTTTTTAGTGGGCAGCACCGTAACCTGAATTTTGGTCCTGTTAAATATTGTAGTCTGACCCCCAGTAGCACTAGACCTTTATATTACCTCCTATCCTTTAAAATATCATTCTAAACGCTTGGGGAAAGGAACCATTTAGTCCTAAGGTCTTTGCTGCACCTTCAACTTTTTTCCTTAAGACCCCCCTTGCCTGTGTCCAACACAAGCCTGGCCCTCAAACCTAACTCTTACCTGTAAACAAGCTGCCACTATATTTCACAAAGAGTTCCACCCAAGCTGCACTCGGCTTACAGAGAGTGGGGGAGCATAAAGTTAAACTTGCCCCCTCTCCAACGCCATTGATGTTGCACCCACCCCCCTGCAATCTCTAGTGCCCCCCTCAGGGGGAGCAAGGACCCCAGGTTGGGAAACACTGGTATAGAAGATACTGGATTAAAAAGCGCCAATCCTATTGAGTCCAGCCCAGTGTTTATTAATGTGTAAAAACAAATGAAAAATGTGTTTCTGGGACTCAGCAGTCCCCCTTCCTTGGGGTTTTTCAAAGCAGAAACACAGCCACGTAAATAACAATTTGGTTGGACAGTAGTGATCCTTAAGGTTGCATCTTGGATTTCTGGTTTATTCTATAAAAAATCTAAGGCTTTCTGGCTGATTTTAGCCTTTGATAGTAAATAAAAGCGAATTCAGTTCTTTATTATGCCATATGTTACAAACAAAGGTACCAAATAGGTAATTATGTAATTCTGCTCAAAATTTATACAAAGTCAAATTCAGGTACTTAAACTATACTGCATTAATAAAAATACACCAAATTTACTCCAACGGTTTGTATTGTTTTACAGTAATTTACTGTGTATTTACTGTGTATTATCACATCATAACATCATAACATGATACATGCCACTTTATGCTGTACTTCATTGCCAATAAATAATAAGAGCTGGGGCTGATGGAACTCATCAGCCCAAGTTCTTCTTCTCCCACATAGCTATAGGTCAGGTCCATTTTATCTTTTTCATTACAGAGCACTGGTAGACCTTTTGAGTTAACTTGCAGCTTTAACACAATGCTGCGTGTAAATAAAAATCTCTTCAGGCAGACGTGCCTGGGGAAGGCGTGAGGCACCATGTGCATTATGTAGGATCTCTCATAACTGAGGGCCATTCCCAGGGAAAAACAATTCATTTGGGATGCGGCAGGAAAAAAGTTTAACAAAGCAAATGTATGTAAAGGTGTAAATGCCTATTATACGCTGATTGCTAACCATTTCCTTTTCATGTTTCTGCTTAATCACCACATTTCTGGTAAGATAATGGCCCTGTTAGATATCTTTCTGGAAACTATTGTGTACACAGGAGTCCACTCTCACGCACATTAAACAAGGTTATATGAAATATCTGTACTACACAGAAACAAAAGATAAAAATCCCTCCTAACAGCATAAAATAACACATCGTGTGTCTACATTGCTTAGGCAAAGCTACTTATTTTAATATATCTGAAATAAAATGATTCATAATTTCATACAAAGAATGTATGAAATTAGTATACATCAGGTTAGCAGCTTTTTATACAGAACTTTAACCCATTAAAGTTGAAGTTACTGCTGCCCTGTAATATAATTTTTTTTTTAATTTAATCTCTAAACCTATCAGTTCTTTCCATAAATATCAAATTTTACCATTAGGCATACCTGTCAACTATCCTGTTTTGGGCCGCGATGGTCACGTTTTTTATGTGTCCAAATCACGATTTCATAAAATCACAAATTTTATGAAATCAGATTTCCAGAATTTTTCAATCTTAAGGCCCCCAGAAACGTCCAGATTTTTCATCCAATCAACTTAATTCAATACATTTTTTTGTTGATTGATTGAAAATCTATGGCAGCCCACATGGTTAGATCAACCTAAAACAATTAAAATTGGGGAAAAATTATTGAAAAATTATTGGACATGCTGGTAAATTTGAATTGGTTGTATTAAAATTGATTACACTCCCAAAAAAGTTGATCAAATATCTGTTACTACAGTTGGCAAACATTACAATCAATCACCAATTTCCCTGACCCAAACAAATTGATCTTTTTAAGTTGATTGAGCAGAAAATCTAGACGTGTATGGGTGGCTTTACTCTCCCTCTTCCGTTCCCACTGTGCTGATAATGTACTGGGTGGGACATTAGCAGAGAGAGTAACGCCCTCTCCCTCCTAAATCAGCCCACAACTAAATATAAGGGAGGCCTCCCGATATCGGAAGTGACATCAATGATAAAGATGTCTCATGACTTCTACCCAAGAAGACTTTATGATATCATTAAAACAAAGGGGGCTCACTTATGAAACCAGCTTATTGCATGTTTGTTTTAAATTGTAAAATTGTTCAATTGTATAATTAATATATTTGCTTGTTTTTATATAATAAAAGTCTTAAAAGGTTTTATTGTGGTCTCTTTTATATTCTAGTATAAAATACATGTATACACCCTTTAAATCCAGTGTAGGTCTGTACGGGCTAAGAAGGCTAAACAAGTTAAGAGAAGTGGTTTTATAAAAGTTAAACTTAGGTTTGTCTTAATTGCACAGTTTGAAAAAATAAAAGCAGAAATAGTAAATGTGCATATTGGTACCCTGAAAAAAGTAGACTTTGTGTGGAATTCCATTTTAAAATTAGCAGAGAACTTATTAAAATATGAGTGACATACTCCTGTACCTCAGCCTAACTCTATCTGCTAGAGATGGTTAAGAAATGTTTTGCTGATTTCTGAGTTAATTGCAAAGCCACGGAATAAGGTATCATCACCACAACTGTTGGAGTAGGGAAAGCATGTGTGAACCCATCTACTGCAGCTTATTTTTCAAACTTTGAACTGAATTTTTTTTTATACCTAATCCCCCAAAGTTGACAAAGATCATCTTCATTTGTAATTTTGCTGCAATCCTTTTGAATATAAATTGAATGAACCACTTGTTTACTTCTAGAGGCCCCCATACACGGGTCGGATTCCGACCGGATTCCGGCACGATCGATTCCGGGCGCGTGCACGCGAATCGATCGTGCCGGAATCGTGTGCAGCCCACCTTGTCCGATCGATCGCATCCGATTGATCAGGGGCTCAGAATCGGATCCGACAGAGAACCAACATGTTGGTCTTTTTGATCCAATTCTGCACAAATCAGGGGGAGTTGCCATTTGTGAGGTGGAGTCGGAGATGGAATCGGACACGGAATCGTCCCGGAATCCGTTGGACAAGGTGGTATGTTGCGATCGGATTCTCTTAATTGGCCGATCGATCACACCTCCGATTCCCGGCAGAATCGTCGGAATCGATCGGATGGGTGATCGAGCGGCCATGGAATCCGACTGTGTATGGCTGGCTTAACTCCCTTGTTTTTGGATTTTAGGAGCCATCTAAGTGGTTAGCACCAGCTGGACCTATGTACCAACTGTGGGAGACTACACATCTAGCAATCCAAAGATTGATTTGCAGTCCTGAGGAAGCACCTTTGTTGAGAAAAATGTGTAGACCAGTGTACCTTTGAAACATAGTATGGGTATTCTTTATACAACCTGGATGTTATTGTAAAACCTTTACTAGAACGTTATATGTCTATGTGATATATTTATGTGACCAAATATTTTTGGGTGGTTATTTCTTTTTACTTTAAGTGGAACAATAAACTATCTTGTTACAAAGATCTTGTTCTATATAGGTTTGTTTAAAACATGGCTCCTAAAATCCAAAAACAAGAGGGTAAGAAGTAACCAAGTGGTTAATTCGATTTACTTAACTTTGAGCCTATTTTGAAAGCCAGAGCAAAAACTTTTTTGGGGGGGCTGCCATTTTCATGGGCTTTGCAATTAAATCACAAAGTCAGCTTGTCAAAATTTCCTGACATTTCTAAAATTTGAAGCATTAGATATATCACACTGCTGCCACTGACATATTGATATTTTCAGATGATTTTAAATTGTTTCTATTGTTCTGTTCACTGGTTCTTGCTGAAGAGTCTGCAAGGAATGCCTGAAAAGCCAAAACTCTGCGACCACCAGAATGACCACCACAGAAAACAACCATTAAAAGCCAGTAACGGACATACATCACCTTCAGCAAACCACAGGCAATGCCTTGACCAGTCCCTTGTCCTCTGGCCCTTTAGGACAGTGGTTGCCAGCAGTCCCCAGCCCCCATTGGGAAGGTGCCCTAAAGATCGCAGGGGGGCACACTGTCAGTGGCGTTGAAGAGGGGTGAAAGCCTGTGCCCTGCATCCTCTGACAGAGAGACTCTGCTCTGTCTCTAAACCAAAAGTGAACGTGGTAATCCCCAACTGCTGCTCACTGGTGAAATGTAGACAAAGCATCTGAACATGGTATCATGCCACATTTGCGCAGATGTAAAGAAGTGTTGTGTGCATGCAAGAAATTGTCCTGGCTGCCACAACACTCCTGCCTGTGGGTAGGAGTTGGGGTTGGGTGAGCCCAGGGCCACTGTCAGGGGCTAGGGGGGCCCGGTGGTCAGCATCTAGGCAACCAGGTTCCCCAGACTGCTGGCAGGCTGCACAAAGGGAGAGGGAGCTTGTGTGTGGTGTTTTTTGCTTGTTGCTAGTGGCCCCCCCAACTTTTGTCCGGCTGGAGCCGGCTTGTTCTGGATTGTCTCGGACATAGGCAAGGGGGGCTTTAAGAAAAAAAAGGATGGAAGCACTGCTTTAGGGCATATCTTCGGTTTATTGTTTTTCTCTGTTGGAACCAAAATTATATTAGAGTTTTTAGGATTATAAACTCATGTTCAGATTGTTCCCACCCAAATCTACTACTTGGTTTTATTTAATTAAACCTGGTTTCTAAAACCTAAGGTCTTTAAGCCTTCATAAATGTCACGTGTAAAGAAATAAATGGGAGTTAACTGGCATTAGCTAATAGTTTTAGAAACATTTTTTTCTGTTTTTATTTAAAAGTTTGAAATGGTTTCTATTTTGCAACTCCTATATACATTATATTGAGCATTGTACAAAGCAGTTATTTACGAATCAGTTAAAATAACATGCTTACACAACAAAATTCTATTCAATTCAAAGCATCTATACATGGAAACCAGTGAAGCATTTGCATACATGTGGGTTATACTTACAATAAATAGATTAAGAAAATAGAATATTTCTAAATTGCAAACTTTGAAAGAAAAATTTGTATATAATCTAACCATCGTTTTCATGTTTTCAAAATAATGTGAATACATATATATACAAATCTATAAAAACCTCATGAGACGAGTCAGCAATGTAATATCGTTTACCTAATAGACAAGTAAGTCCTATAAAAATCAAGCTTGAGCAAAAGGCAGCCCATCTCATTAAGACTGTTGCCATGTTTTACTGATTATCAATACAAAAATTACTTTATCTTCTCAGGTCTAAAGATTCTCAGCTAATATTGCAGGCCATAAAGACCTAACAGAGTCATTTTAAAGCTATTAATTATTAATTAATTGTTTGTAAACACTAATAATTTGTGGTCTGTTAAATATATTACAGAATATATTACACAAAATACCTGCTAAGTGATTCGGAAGTCAGAGCTATTGAGAGAGTCTTATGCACACTAAGGCTAGGGCTCCCTTTTACAATAAAAACCCCTGCGTTGAATGCAGGGATTTTAATGGAGTGCACAAGCCGCCCATTGATGGCAATGGGGCTTTGACAGGGCTATCTCCGCGGCCCGTCTGAGTCCCGGATCCGTTGGTCCGAGCCTCCATCGCATTAAAATCAGCAAGCTACGTCTATGGGAGCACAATGGAGGCTTCAGTGGACACCAGCGTACAGTGGCGCCTAAGCCTTAAGGTGCATAATCTCAAGGAGTCAAATAAGCCATCCAAGTTGTCAGGATAATTATTCTTTATGCTGCACAGAGTAGAATAGGAGGAGGAATTGGGTAGTTTAGCAAAAGGAAAATGGTCAGGGTTAATACCTTTTCTCAGTGCAGAAAAAAAAGCATGTCTAAAGAGATGTAGGGATTGTATATATACTGCATTTACTATTCTATTACTTTGGCCTGCACAGTACAGTATAAATAAATCTAGTAGTAATCACAGCTACTGTAATCTTAAATATATTAATAATAGTGCAAAACTAACAGAAGCACTATCATATGGATATATTTTCTTTATGAATATGTGTTCTTACTACTGCTAACGCAGGACAATGCGACTGTCAGATTTGATTTAACAAGGACAGTAGTAGATCAACTGACCCTTACCAACATTTACTTAAAAATGAAATAAAACAGTGTTTAAATATAGAGATATACAACCTGTCAGTGTCACAAATCAGAGGAGCACAGTATTGCATTTCATATGCACAGTTTATGCAGATCTAAATGAACAAACAGCCACCTTTCGCTAACAATCTAAAGTCCCAAATTAAGTGCTTTGCAGGTCTGAATCTTCTCACAAACGCCCACGAAGTTCACGCAAGAGACAGACAAAAATTATACAAGTTAGTTCATTTCTCTGTCATTGGTATATCACTGGAAGCTTGCAGGTCTTCTATGCGATTCGACATACTCCAGACTTAGCCGAGTTGTCATTAGCGGTGGAATTTCTTCTGACATCATTTAATTCTGCATTTATTTCTTCATAAATGCCAGTCTCAATCATTTCCTCCTGCCATGGTATAGGAATATTGCCTGAAGCAAACTCGTCAAAGAACTGCTTGTCAGGTTCCTCAAGGTTAACCCCTTTAACTGTGGAGAATGCTCCGACATCCTGAATATCCTTTGCATAGACAGTTTTGGAGTCAGGGGTAAAAGGTGGTGGAAGAATACCTTAAAAAGTGAACAAAAAAAAAAAGATTAAAAAAAAAAAACACTACCTTCAATATAGGCTGTAAATTAAAAATTAATGGTTGAGGAACACAACTTGATTCGAGAGTCCTTTGCTTAAAACAAAATTGTCTTGAAGAAAGAAATAATGAATACACTATTACTTACCCCTAAGCCTACATGAGTATGTAGAAGGGCTATCCAATCCCAAAAACAATATATTTACCTGCTGATTTCTCATACACCCATCTCTGGTACTAGCTAGTGAATCCTTTCCTGCCAGTCTGCTTTTGTCAGTCTTGCAGTCTGCAATCCCAGGCATGACCACTAGATGGGGTTGGATGATTCCTTTCTATGCTGAAAAACAATCTCTTGACACTTGGGAAGCGAGAGTCTTTAAGGAAGTGACATCTCTCTTCCCAAGTCTCCTAGAGCAGTGTTTTTCAACCACTGTTCTGTGTCACACTAGTGTGCCGTGGGTTTTTGACCCCACCCTCGGCCCTCCTATCTAGCTGCTTTTTATAGTATAAGTCTTATACTATAAGAGGTAGCTAGATAGGAGGGCTAAGCAACCGCATCACAGAGCCGTTCCCGGTACTAACACGATTGGCTGTATAGTCGCTTATACTATAAGAGGCACCTAGATAGGAGGGCTAAGCAACACCGCATCCTCACAGAGCCTGTCCGTGATCACCCGGATTGGCTGTACGTAGTCTCATACTATTAAGGCATCTATAGGAGGGCTAAGCAACCGCATCCTCACAGAGCTCCCATGTTAAACACGGATTGGCTGTTAAGTCTCATATACTATTAGAGGCACTAATAGAGGGCTAAGCAACCGCATCCTCACAGAGCCGGTCCGTGTATAACACGATTTGCTGTATAAGTCTCATACTATTAGACGTCATCAGATAGGAGGCTAAGCAACCGCATCCTCACAGCCGGGGTCCTGTATAACACGGATGGCTGTATAAGTCTCATACTATTAAGGCAGCTATATAGGAGGCTTAAGCAACCCATCCTCACAAGCCGTCCGTGTAATAACACGATTAGCTGTTAGTCTCATACATTAGAGGCAGCTAGATAGAGGGCTAAGCAACCGCATCCTCACGAGACCGGTCCTGTGTATAACACGGATTGGCTGTATAAGTCTCATACTATTAGAGGCACTAATAGGAGGGCTAAGCAACCGCATCCTCACAGAGCCGGTCCGTGTATAACACAGGATTGCCTGAATAAGTCTTATACTATAAGACTTATACAGCCATCCGTGTTTACACGGACTGGCTCTTTGAGGATGCGGTTGCTTAGCAACACAATGTGCCTTTGCCCAAAAAGGTTGAAAAACACTGTCATAGAGTGTACTAGAGTGGGGATACCAGAGCCATGGCACAACATCATCGTACCGGCAAAAAGCGATACCAGCCTGAATTAGTTATTGATTACAAGCACAAACTCTCACATAAAAGAAAGTATATTGCAATGGTGGTTACCTGCCAGGGACATATAGCACCTGCAGTAATATAAGTTCTTTAACTTATTCTATCCCTCCAACTGAAAGTGGCGGGGGCTCTGTGGTTCTAATAATGGGGGCTCTCTGTTAACCAATAAGGAAGAGGCTCTATGCGCTACCTTCAGGGGTCTTTTTGGCAAACTTTAGGGAGGGGCCTCTGGCTACCTACAAGGGGTGCCTTTCTACCTATATGGGGTCCTCTGGCTACATACAAAGGGGTGCTCTGTCTACCTATATGGGGGTCCTCTGGCTACCTACAAGGGGGCACTCTGTCTACCATTACGGGAGGGGCTCTTTAGCTACCTATTAGGGGGACATTGTGATTAAAATTAAACAGTAAATGGTAAACAGTAAGGTATTACATTTTTTTTATAAATAATAGTTAAAATAAATAATCACATTTTATACGTTTTAAGTCTAACTAAGACTTATTTTATTAAGGTAATTTTAGGGAATAGTTTATTAAGGTAATTTTAGGGAATGTTTTAGGGAAAGAAGATGTAAATTCTATCCCTGTCAATTTTGACGGCACAAGAAGTTCAGCCCAACATCTTATCTCATTGAGTCCAGCATTAGATGACAGGTCACTGTTACATAACATAAATATCGTTTCCCATTATATTAGTGAGACTCCTGTAACAAACCTACCAGCTTCAAGCTTCCTCCAGTTTATCTCCTTGAAGAAAGGGACTATTCGCAGATCATTACAGTCTCCATTTCTATACCCGAGCCGTTTCTTGGGATCTTTTTCCAATAAGGCTTCACAGAATGATTTGCAGTCACCTGTGAACTTCTCTGAGTATGTCACCTCATCGTTTATGATTCTGCTTTTTAAATCCTTCGGTTCAACCTATTAGAGCAAACCAAGGCAAACAATGACTTTACAAAATCAAATGGGAGTGCATAATATATTATCTGGAGACATGGATTTATTTAGATCAGGGCTGTCCAAACTTTTTGCAAAGAGGTCCAGTTTATATGAAGTGAAAATATAGTGGGGTGACCATACACCCTGACATTATATGAACCATTAACATCAAATACAGATGTATTGGGGCAGATCTCATCCTTCACACATACTTTATTATTCATTGTTTCATTCATTTTTATTAGCTATAACAGTGATAATGACTTCTTTGGAACTAGCAGTTCTTCCAGCTGTCCAACCACATTTCACCTAACCCCAGATTTCCTGACCATTCCCCAAGCTATGGCACATGGAAAACTGGGACAGGCACAGGGATAATCTGCATGTTGAAGCAGCCAGCACAGACAGGCAAAACAACGTGTAAACCTCTGACCATGCCATAAATGGCAGAGAGGGGGGGGGGGTGTTTAAGCCAAATATGGGAAATCTTGAAAACTTATCATCCCTCACACCTCTGACCCTGACCTTAGAGACTAAAGCAGGGAACAGATGGCTCAATATTGGAGCCGTTGGATGTTCTCTGCAGCACTGCTGTCAGATATCAGAGAAGCTGGAGACGCAGCGATGCTTTGCATGGAGACCGTGGGGTTTACGGTCATTTCCGATATCCCTGTTTTCAAGCGGGATTGATTGGTTCCGTATGATATGGGCCAGATAGATGGCTGTGAGTGTCCGCGGCACTTGAAGCGGCCATCGATCTGGCCCATATCTTAAATGTGTACACAGCTATATTTGGTAATAATCGGTAATACTACAGAAGGAGCGACTTGTAGCAGGAATATGCATAAAGTGCACCAAGCGTGATGCTGATTCAAATTTGGCACTCTGTTGAATTCTGAACTGTTGCTGTTAATACTGTTACCTAGTTGTAACCCATAGAAAGCCATACACAGAAAAAAGACATTGTCACTGGACTAGTGTTTGAGGTATTCTCATGGTTTGCAGTTACAAAACACCTTTTACTTGGTGAATAGTAGTGCACAGTTCATAGTTTCATGATTAATATATTTTTTATCTTTTAATTTCTTACAGTTTGAATAAACCCCAACTTGCATGTTTCACTCCCTTAGGAGCTTATTCATAGAGATAAGAGAGATTCCCATTCATCAACACTATAAACAGCATGAAGCCGTATCCACCCCATCTGTCAGGATGGACAGGAGAATGGAGTGGAGACAGCTTCATGCAGGGTGTGTATATAGTGTTGGTGTATGGGAATTTCTCTGATCTCTATGATTAAGCTCCTAAGAGAGTGAAACATGTAAGAGGAAAGAGGACCCATAGGGAGAGGGTATTTCAAGCTATTCTGATGTTTGATTTTCATTTGTATTTTCAATTAAAGACTTTTGGACTTGCTATGTGCGGATTGCTTCATATACGCATAGAATGTATAGTAGTCATTGTACAGCTTGTACAAGTATGTTTAGATGCAGAAAATTTTCAGTTAGGCTAAGGCTCCACTACTCCACTTTAAAATGTAGTGTACGTCTTTTGTACACATTCTATATACCAAATGTGGTGAAAAAAGTAGTGTAGTCCCAGCCTTAGGCTATGTCTCCACTGTGTTGTGTGCTCCGTCGGAGCAAATACACATTACCTGCCCAGCGGATCCTCTGTTCTCACATCCACTGATGCAGGGGTTAACGTACTGCACTACATTAACTCCTGCATTGGTGGATTGGCTCAACGCCATGTAAACTGAGGATCCACTGGACAGTTAATGTGTATGTGGATATGAGCACACAACACAGTGGAGACATAGCCTTACTAGCACTTTATCCTATAAAATAATCAAGTAATAAGGACATAACAGTTTTTGACCAATATATTGTAAGGACAAATATTCCCATAGGCAGTTCTAGCAGTAGAAAACACACCGGAATATTATGTATATATATATTATGTTTGGACTGATGATATCCAATTTGCAGAGGAAGAACACAATGTAATATGCTAAATTATATGACATGTTATTAAGCATTATTTCTCATACAAGTTTATTCATTACCTTCTCTCCTCTGCACCTGAAAGGGCCACGTGCTGCAATCATTTCATATAAAGTTACACCCAAGGCAAAGTAATCTACCGAGTAATCATATTCTTCTCCGTTCAGCAATTCTGGAGCCATGAATCCTGTAAAGAAGATATATGCTATCATACAATGCATGTGCAGCTGCTGTACAATGTATTATCATGAATTGTATATTTTAGTATATTTATTGTATATTTTCGACACATAGACACACGTAATACATAGACATCTTTCTTTCTTTCTTGGTTGCAAACAGTACTGTCCAACCAATTAAAAATCAAAGATAATTCCAGGACACATGTTTTTAATTTATAATATAGGAGTACTATATATCTTTGCAAATATGGACCCTTACCACTGTCTAGTTTGCAGTGCCGTTTCTAGTCTTTAGGGGGCCCTATGCGCTAAGTGCTTCCTTAGGTCCCCCTATTGACCAGGGGGGTCCTAATTGGCGGAGCTGCCGACATGCTTGTCCTTACCAGTGCAGATCTGAATGCCGTGTGCTGCCAGCAGTTAAAGCTGTTCAGCATGGGAAGAGAGGGCGACCGTGGCGGGGAGGGAGGGTGCCGCATATGTGTGTGAGCGAGGGAGCTGTGCACATGCATATTCAGCATAGCTGGAGGAATGGCCCTGCTAGTCTGGTTCTCATATAATCAGCAGAGATCAGAAACTGGTAGAAGAAGGACTTCATATGTTTCATATTGGATGTGATTCATTTGGACAGTCCAGGTCTGGAGATTAGTCCTTACAACATAACATGTGACTTAACTTATTGTTTAGCTATTTTAGATGTGCAGATGCTCCTCCCTAGGCCCTATGTGCATGCATATTCGGCATAGTTGGGGAAATGTCCCTACTAGTCTGGTTCTCATATAATCAGCAGAGATCAGAAACTGCTAGAAGGACTTCCTATGTTTCATATTGGATGTGATTCATTTGGAGAGTCCAGGCCTGGAGATAAGTCCTTGCAACATAACGTGAATAAAACATAACATGCAACTAACAAAGTGGACAAGCATCTGAAATAGCTAAACAATAAGTTTAGAAAGCTTATTCTACAATCATGATAAGAATTCCACAGACTAGTAGGACATGAGACCATATATTTTCTGTATAGTAAAATGCACGGAGGTTACCTGGAGTTCCCGCATAGCCCTTGGTTTTGTTTTTCTTCTCCTTCAGTTCCACAGCAAGCCCAAGGTCAGAAATACGAACATTTCCTGAAAAGTAAACACAAACTTTGTTCTACAAGACCACACTTTGTACCTGCTTCTGTGAGCCAGAAATATCAGAGCTCTGAGTTTATTTCACCGACATGGCCATCATTGTAAATTAAACACATTTTAACAGGAAAGTATATTGACTCACAATGCTATGTAAAGAGCGATGAGAAAAAAGTTGACTATTACAATCCCCAAAGTAGCCTCATAAAAAGCTAATTCTATGCTTTAGATACATAGGACAATAAATGTATATGTCTTATAGATGGCAACTGAGAGAATAGTATAAATGTGTTGGAATAATTTGTATTGCCATCATATTCACCTTTTATTCACCTAACTGTGTGGTTTCTAATGTTGTTCTAACTGGGCTTGGAGTAGACACACTTGATTTTGAGTGATCTTTAGCTTCTAGTATGTGGTCATGATGCCATTTTGTTATTTGAGCACATAACATACGGCAGCCAATGTTTACAGTGCATCTGGGCCAGGTGCCGGTCGGGCATTTTGAATCCGGTGGGTATGCCACGCGGCTCCCTGACATTTCCCAGGGGAATACAGGGACCAGCCACACTATGCGTTTTTCCCTGAGGTCGCTGCACAGCTACCCAGGGGAAGAAATAAAAATGAGATGCCGAGTGGTACTCACTCCATATGTAGCGTGGTGTTAAAAGGGTGCTTCTTCCTCACTGTCCTCTGTGTCAGCTTCCTGCATGGTAGGTTCTGCTGCAAATGGACCTCCCTGTTCCTGATTGATCCTCCAATTAGCTGTCTCTATCCACAGGTCACCAGCTGGCTTTGGGTCACATGTAGCTTTCACAGTACAACATCATTTAAACCCCCAGATCTCAGCATCATACCTCAGTAGTCCAACTTTTCTGTTATCAGATTTTACCCTACATGTGCCTACTCCCCCAGATCTCCAACACTCTTAGAAGTCTTAGATTAGTCATTTACATTCCCGATTTGACACCCTTAAATGCAACCTTTTCTAGTTTTTAAAGTTTCCCTGCCATTATCCAAGTGACATAAATTGCAAACATTTAACAATAAAAACTAAAAGAATTTTAGCAATTAAAAAAACTTTTACATTAGTGTATACATGAGAAAGATAAGTTGTGTGGAGCTGTAATCTTAAATCAAGCTTCAATATCAGCTTCAGCCACCAGAAAACACTTGCCGTCAGAGCACAACACAAGCATGGCTTCCTTCTCATGATAGTGGAGGGGGAAAGCTCCGTGCATCTCTCCTCCTGTAGTACGCGGATACACTTAGGAAGCATAATAAAGCTAAGCAGAGCTAGGTTATGGTCCATTTTGTGTACCAGCTTACTACTTATGTGCATTATAAACCTCTATTTTATTTCTTTTAATTTTTTTGTATTGGAATATGATGAGAAATCATTTCTGATGTTTTTTGTAAAATCATGAAAAACTTATTGTAAAAAAAAATAGAAAAGTTAGTGTGTCCCCCAGGTGGATTCAAGAGAACTTTGTTGCTTTGCTCTGCATTGATCTGATGTCCTTAGTCCTCATTTATCACCACATTAAAGTCAGCACACTGTGAGTAAAAAAAAAATGCCTAGAATGTCTCCCATTCTGATAATCTCCTGCAAAGTTTACATAAACCCTGCTATGTATTCTGAGTGTAGCGTCCTTTTAACCCTTGTATTCCAACCTCCTTACAATGACCTTCTACTGGAAATTACATCAATAAAACCTTTAAAGTATAATAAAAAAGCGTACCATCATTATCTAATAATACATTTTCAGGTTTTAGGTCCCGATAGATGATTCTGTTTTGATGCAAGTGTTCCAGGCCACTTATAATCTGAGCAGTGTAAAAACAGGCCCGAGCTTCATCAAGACCAGGATTCTCCTCATCAACATTGTAAATGTGGAACCTAATGCAGGTACATTTAAAAACAATCATAAATGATAAAGCAGACAAAGTTTTAAACACAAGCAAACATTATGGGGTTATTTGGAAAGTTTTTACCCAGAGATGACAAGAAATAAAACGAATATTGTATATATTAAAAGCTATCTGTTAAATATGAAATATAAAGTGATGTCCACTTAAAAAAAGGCTGAGAAGAGGCGCCTCTTTTACGGGCGCCTCTTCTCAGCCTTTTTTTAAGTGGACATCACTTTATATTTCAAAATTATCTTTCCGAATATCTTGGACCAGGCATCCATGAAATCGGACCTCCACAGGCACTCTAGAGCGCGACCTTGAATTCACTGCGTGGGGACAGTGAGGAAAATTATCTTCACCTGCTGATTCATCAAACAGGTTGCAGCAACCCAAAGAGTAAGTGACAACAATCCTTACGTTTAAATCACCGCCAGACTCTCTCTTACTTTCCGAATATAGCCTCTAAACAGCTCCTCTAACGGTTCATTTTTTTCCCCTGCTAATTGTCTCATTCTTTTATTTTTTCCCCAATCTTTTTCCGTTGGACCCTCACATTGGGGGAGTACCTACAACAAAGCCATCTCTAACCATAATCTGTTAAATATGAGCATGCTCAGATTGGTGGTGTCCATACTGGCAAAATCAGGGTGCTTAGATGGTCACCAAGAATTAGGGAAGCCCAAACAACCCTCCCCTACTTTACCTTCTCCAGCAGACCACACACCATCTTGCAGTGTTGCCATCCTCAGCTCTTTAACTGGATCCCCCTCTGATATCAGTGATGACACTGATGGAGGAGGAGGAGGGGCACTCGCCACTCGCCTGTTTGTAAAACAGGCATGGGCTTTGGATACATAGAAGATATTTTTTATCTTCTGGCATGACTGTGTCTCAATGATGTTCAGTGCAAAGTGGTAGAGTCTTGGTGGAAAAGAAAAGGACCATCCCCAACCTTGTTACATGCCTAGAAGCCTACTATAGTAAAAATGTCTTGCATGCTGTGGCATTTACATTACCCTTCAATACAGTTCAATTTCAGTGGGTTATTATTACTAATACACATTATTCAATATCCTAAAGTATCAAAATTAACAACTGTACGGTAATGTTAGTGACTTACCGTAGGTCACCTCCATTCATTAGAGTCATAATTAAGCATACTTCATTCTTGGTTTGGTATGCATATGCCAGGGAGACAATAAATCTACTGTGAACTTTAGCGAGAATCCTTTTTTCCACCATTGCACCCTGTAATAAAAAATACAATTCTGTGAGTGAAGTTTAATCATTTTAAGTACTTATTTAAACAATATAACTTTTAAATACAGAAAAATATTCAATGGATTTGTTCCAGGATTCACACATCTTTAGTCTGTGGTTTATCAGCTTCCAAAAGCTTCATTTTAAGATTCACTCTGAAGTTTAACAAAATAATATTTAGTTTTCGTTAAATCTTCCTTATCCTTTCACAAAAACTTAATGACATTGAATAAAACCCCTTAGTTTTCATTACATAACTTATTTAAAGTGGACCTACCATCTGAAATTGAAAATTTCATAAATGGAAATAGAAGTTCCTATAATAGGAAGAAATGCATAAAAAAACATACCTATCTCGGCTCTCCATTAAACTAAATGGAACGTATTTTCCCATAGAAAAACATTATAAATGCCCCCAGTGGCCACACATGATATTTTACCCCCGGTAAAATAAAATGGCGTCTCTCATAAGATTCAGGCAACAGAAAGTAAGTATATTTTTTAGGAATTGTGTAGTGCTACACCACCATCATACCAGCTCAGAGGTAAGTCAAACTTTAATTCTACATATACATGTTTTAGATTTTTAGTATACATCCGCTTTAAGTCACATAATAACTGTGTCTTTGATTCTTTGTGTAATATAGGCAGATAATAGGGCCTATAAAAAAGGATTTAGTTATGCCCACATGTCACTCTGAGCTTACCTTGCCAAAAACGGCAAAGGGCTAGATGATGCTAGAAGCGCATCAGCCAGGAAATAAAATGGTCATATTTGGACTTTTTATTTTGTGTGGCTTTTAAATGCATACTGTGTGAAACTAGCTGTGATATCAGAGTCAGCAATTTCATTACACCAGATAAGCCTGTACAGTTCTACAAAACTATAGAGAAGACCGCAATTCAGCTTTACCAGTAAAATGAACATTTGGAAACCATATTTATAATTATATATGTGGTATTGACCAAACATTTATTAGTTACTTTGTATTACTGAACAAATAATGATCAAAGCCAGTAACAGGTGAATGTCATATTGACTGCTTTTAAAGCAATCTGAAATGTTAAACAATTTTGTCTTTTCTCAAGTCTAATGAGGACTGGAACATTGATTTGTGCATAGTTTACAAAGGAATTGAGATCGGCAATTAAAAAATTAAAATATTACTTAAGAAAAAAAGCCAGACAGATCATAATTATATATCATATCAATTATCGTATATTATGATTATCCAGAAAAAAATATTGGATTTACACAGGTGAGTTATTTTTCACTTTCCCTGTGACACACCAATATTCAAACCCATCACACAGATCAGTTTTCTCTTCTTTTCTACCAAACCATTACACTCATAATCAGTAATGACCGAAGGAAGAAAGACTGGGCATAAGCCTAAGATAGAGTCACGGGGCTGGAGCTCAAGAGTTGCTTTCTAATAATAATAATGTTAATTTTGTTTATTGTGAGGATAAGGATTTATTCATTAATCGCTGTAGAGAGACTGGTGGTTACATAAAGCTTAACACAGGTTGTACAACTTATGAGCGGAGACCATTTTAGGTTGCATTCACACTGTAATTTTCAGGTAGTTTTCTTCCAGTTTAAGTGCCCAAATAATGCCTATGGATTAAGATTATTTAAGAGTATATTAGGCCATTTAAAAAAGCACAAAATGTGCTGTCGTTTATAAAGCTTTGCACTAAAAGGTCATTTGTTTAATTTTTCATTATGTGTTTGGATGGTCGTTCATTGACATGAATGGAAAGCTCTGCATGAGTGGAAACATATAATCTGGGCAAGCCTGCCAGAAACTCCTAAAAGCCTCTCTCTCCCTCTACTGGTTCTTATCTTGCTTCTGAGGCTAGTGCTTGCTCGTGGCCATCGGTCGGTGTCAAAATCGGCCGCGGATCGCGGGTGCCCACATGGCAATCCCAATGCTTGTCTGAAGTCAGGCAAAACTAAAAAAATGTAGCATGTCATTCTGGACATGCTACATGCACGCTGTTGGTGGGCACCCCTTTTAAGGCAAACCAGACTGTAAGCCAAAAGATGGTTTGGTTAGTATTTTGGGAGGGGGGTGGGGATCCATGCCATTAAAAACATAGAAAACAAATAATAGGAAGGTGCATGGGATTAAACATTGACATCTCACCTAGTCAAAATAAATATACATGCAACTGAAAAAACACCCAAAAATGCTAAGATGAAAAACTTAATGGTCAAAATAGGCTTCATATTATTTTGGGAAAAAAAAAGGCTTCATAGTGCTCACTGGTATTCCAGATGTACAAAATCAACCAAATACCTCAAAAAAGTCTGTGTGAATCTAGCCTGCACATCTAAGCTTTTAACTGCCTTGGCTTTGATCATGTATCATTTGTAGGAACGATCTGGCTTCAGAAGCTTAATAAATGCTCAATTATCGCTTCCAGCCACTATAGTATAGGACGCCTAGAGAACAGTAAACGGCTTATCAAATGTCCGTGTGAACGTTAGAGCAAGTTTGTTTATTTGCATGACGCCTACACAGGTAACATGTGAATATGTCTGCCCTCACACGAATATTTATTGGCTGTTTGGTCTGTTTGGCAACTGGAAAGGATTTTACTAAATAGGAGCTAGATGAAGTCTCTCTACTCAAACTACAGAGAGCAAAGGAAACAAATGCAAACAAAGTAAATTGGGGAATTTATTTCCTCAAACTGATTTCTGTTGTTGTCAATATTCTCTTGGTCTCCATGCTAATTTATCACGTCAATGTGATGAGAAAACCCCTCTGCCCATTCAGTTCTTCTTTTCAAAACTCTCTGGACCTGGTCTGAAGACCACAAATTTGAGCATTTACACAGCTTTTAAACATCGCTAAGCAGACATAAAAATTTGAAGAAAACACTAACAACCACTGTATTATGAATATTGGTGGAAAATACACTGCAAATTCTCATAAATAAAAAATAGGACAAACATTTCCAAAAAGCTAGTTGCCCAATTTTTCTGCATCATCCTGCAAAATCAAAAGATTTTGGTCAGATTTTCTGGGCCAACATTTTAGAAAAGGCCAACAACAACTGGAAGATGCCAACAACACCAGGCACGCATTTATTCCCTCCTGCCTGTTCCTAGAAGATTTTCTCCTATCTCTAGACACTGCCCTTTAGAGGCACCTACAATACATCAAATACCAATGCACGCAAGGTCATTTTGCAGGCAACTTATCTTCAGTAATGTGTATTAGTATTTTTTATTCATACTCTATCTCTGTGGCTTCCCCCCAGTTAGTAAGGTGACTTCTGTGTTTCTCACTGTTTTCCCCGCTAGAGGCTCGGCAAGATGAACAAGCAAAACCCTTTCTTGATGGCTCGTCAGGAAAGGAAAATTACAGTAAGTATGATAGGAATTTTACATTGTCCTTACCAAAATGGCTGTACCACACATATGAAGAACAATGCATGGTAGTGTCTAATGGTGTCAGACCAGCTAAGGGCAAAGAACAGCCACAATAATATGTGGGTATATTTTTCCTGGCTGCAGTTCCTTTTTGACTGACACCCTTCCCAGCAGCACATATTTAAAGTTGCAATATGATTTATATGAAGATGTACATGCTGCATATGATGAAGGTTGATAATATCATCATCACATAGTTTTATTAAATTTGAATACTGACAATAAATCTAAATTGCACCATATAAGTCCTGTTGTCCATAGTTCCATTTGAGCATTCTTTTACGCCTTTGTATCTCAGGCACAAAGGTAAGATGTCTTGACTCTTTCCCTGGACATTTCGAAATAATTGTAAGTAGCCAGGCATCAGTACATAGGTATTTAAATTGGTTCCTGAAACCCAAGGGGAGTTTAGGAAAGAAAATGTAAAATCCTGGGTGAGTAGTCATATCATCATAGATATTGTAGTTAATGGCATTCACAATGTGATTATTTCCAGGGACACTTTAAAAAAAGAGTAAGTGGATCCACTATGATCTACTTAAGTAGATGTTCTTATTTGGGTTTGATTGTTGAGGGGGTTTGGAGTTGGATGACAATAAACAATAAACAATTGGATGAAAATAAACAGGTTTCAGTGGAAGAGGAGATCACAGGGGATGGATTACATTGGCGATGTGAGCCAGCTTCAGAGGAGTGCTGGGTAAGAGCCCCCCATTCATTCACGTTTAAGCAGGGAAAACAGTATGCAAGAATTCAATATAATGAGCAAAGCTACAGACTTACATCCTTGGTACCAGAGAGTATGTTAGTATCCATTATTGAGTGTATGAGCCCTTATTAGACACAGAAAGATCAAAAGACACATTTGGATGAAGGTCTACTTTGAAGATACCATAATTTTTGCATGTTTAAACTTCTTATCCTGCTGCCCTGGGCACTAAGCAAGTACTTGAAATCCTGTCCAATATTGCACTTATCTTACATATTCCAATACAAAACATATTATATAAAAACTAAACTGAGCCCAGAATAAAATGCTGCATGCGCAAAGTCTTTGTCTTGCCCTTGCTTCTTTAGGTTAGGTCTATACCTTTTATAAATGTTATGGGTAGGTGTGGTTGTGCCTTAGTGGCTAGAATTGGAGAGATACGTTTTTTTGCATTACTCTGATTTTTACTTTTAATTTTTTTTTATATCCCTGGCTGCATCCATTACTAAACAGCTTCTCTTCACAGTGTTTCCATAACTCAAACACAAACAATGTAGGTGATCTGAAATGGCAAACACAGTAACAGAAATAACAGATCTCAGACATTAAATACATTTCTTAGAAGTTTTCTTTGAACTTTTGCAGACATAATTGTCGTGAATAACACTACATTGTCACGGAGACTAAATAAAAACAGTCTAGGTTTCTGTTATTGTTCTATCATAAAGCTGGCCATGCACCTTTAGATCTCTCTGTCAGATATCCTTTAGATCTACCAACAATTATGTAGTATAGGGTCCTCTGCGATTGAACACAGGTAGACTTGATGGTTTAGAAGGTCCCACATATTACATGGTTTTGCTAAAACAAAAGGAGATCTGAAGGAAATCTGACAGGGAAATCTAAAGGTGTATGGGGACCCTTAGACCTATACATTGAATTTAATTTTCTTTCCAGCCAGCTGCATCAGCATATTCTTATCATTACTGGAATAAAATATATTCTTATTATCTAAAAAGCACCTGCGATTTTCATCTGAAAGGGAGAATATTTCATATAGTGTTTGCATGTTAAGAAAAGTAGAAGAAGGAGATGGAATAAGAAAGTATGCACAGGTTTAAATTCAGGAAAGGGAGGAACATGTTAGCAACACATTTTCTGTAGTATAAGACTTTTTTTCACCTCAAAATCTGGTTAAAAGTGTCTCTACCTTTTATGCAGTAGATATGCTGCTCTTACTGCTAGGTTGCACTTTAAATTGGGGGCCAGTAGTTTTAAGAGCCCGGAGAATCAGGATAAATGCCGTGTGTCCATGTTGGCAGGATGTGCATGTGTCTGTCTGCATATGTGTGTGTCTATGAGCCTTTCTATATGGGTCTGTCTGAATATGTGTGTCTGTGTGCCTTTCTACATTGGTCTGTCTGTATATAAGTGTCTATGTGCTTTTCTACATTGGTCTGTCTGCATATGTGTGTCTATGTGCCTTTCTATATGGGTCTGTCTGCATATGTGTGTCTATGTGCCTTTCTACATTGGTCTGTCTGTATATAAGTGTCTATGTGTTTTCTACATGTGTTTGTCTGCATATGAGTGTCTGTGATTTTATACATGTGTCTGCAAATATGCCTGTGTATGTATCTGTATGTATTTGTTTGTCCTCATTTGCTAATGACAGTGATGCCGGTTCTTTATAAAACTGTTCATTGTAAAAATATTATTCTGTATATTTGATTTAATACTATTTAGGTGAGAATATTTTTTCCTTGTATTCCTCCCTAAAACCTAGATGTGTCTTATGGTCAGGTCAGGTGCAAAAAATACGATAATACATTCTCCAGTCACAAAAATTGCATTGGTCTTAGAAATGTAATTTCAAAATGATATTGCAGATTGCATAATTTTAAAACATCAGATCAGTCAGATTACCCCCAATAATATTTTGTTTAATGAGAAATCAAAAAATTTCAAATGTGATAGCGTTTGTTCCCAACATTAACACTGCAGCCTTTCTTCCAAGCCCCTACTATACTCATATTACTGGTCAATACTTTTAGCACATGTTTCTACAGCTTTTTTTTACAAGACCCAATCCAAATGGCTAAGACAAACCATTAAACACTGGCATCATATTTTATTTTAAAAGTTAAACATGTATCCCAAACATATATTAAAGTTGTAATTCGGCCCAAATCAATCTAAGCCACAACTGACATGTCAGTAACTCTTAGACTGATTTATTTACTTTAGATGGGGACCCCATCCAAAGTAAGTGCCGGAACACAAAGGGTGCCAGGCCAATCTGCCGGGAAATCTGCAGAAATTCGAAAACGTGTATGGGGGGCTTTAGGCTTTGTTCTGCCCATCTAACCATACTGTCTCCACAGAGGTTTCATCCAATGGTGGCTATACATTGGAGCAAGTGTAGCCACCCTAAAGGCCCCCATACATGTAGCGAGTGGGCCGACAGATGAGCGACGGAGTGCAGCATGATGACGTCATCACGCTGCACCCCATAGCTCAGAGTATCCGTGGGCATGCTTTGTGTGCTAGCCATTAGTTTGACTGGGGACCCCATTCCCCATTCAAACTAATAGCATTGGCCAGAGATTTACGGACATGTCCATTCTCTGGCCGACCGAGCTTTGGGGCGACAGATGTGGGCAATCGTGATCCACAGCCGATTTTGCCGATGGCCCTGAACGCTCACGAACATTGGTGGGCGGCAAAATCTATCTATTATAATTGTTAGCTAAATCTCGACAGTTAAGCAGATTAAATATATTTACGATTACTACATAAATATAAATGATTATTTTTATCTATTTATTATCTATTGAAGTTATTGATTACATTACTTCTGAAATAAAAATTATTGTTGGTCCAATACCATAATTTTAAAATATATTAAGTACAAGCAGAAATCTTTGCTCAGCACTGGGTTTTTTTTTATCCCCATAACAGTCTTCCGGTTCTTTATCCCATAGTTTCCTGTTTTTCACAGACTCACAGCTGAAATTGTTGCGTATTTTGAGCTACTATAACTTAACCAGCCTGAGTTTCTACCTGAAAGGGTAAAAAGAATCTGGTCCTATACTAGTGTTCTCTAAGGTCTACAGTTATATAACAAGAAAAGTAATGTTAGTAATAAAAAAATGACAGTCATATAAATAATGTTCTTAAAAATAAGATGTACATTTTTTTGCAAAAAGAAATAGTTTTGAAAACATAGTACTTTATACACACGCTTGCTTCTTCCATTCATCTAAATCAATAAAGTGACTATTTTTAAAATAAAAATATAAAATGAAATCAAAAGCAATAACAGACCCAAGCACAAAGTCTGCTAAGTGTGATTAACCATGACCTTCAAAAGGCTAAGCTTCTGAACAACTGGGTCATATGACATACAGCCAATCCCAGAGCTCCTTAATGCATGTTTCTACAAGTGTTTTACCTTTTAAAGTAAGCATATTGATTTCACATATTATGTATACAAATACCAAATGCTTACATCAAATCCCTTTCGTTTCTTCAAGCGTTTCTTGTTAAGTTTCTTGCAAGCATACATTTTCCCTGTGGCTCTCATTTGAGATGCTGAGACCTCGCCAAATCCACCTTTGCCAAGGATTCTAAAGTCCATGAACCAATCTTCTCCAACGGGATGAGCTTCTAGCCATTTCCACTGAAGGAATTTAGAAAAATATTTGCCTCCCATGTACTGTGGAAATGCATTTTCCTTTAGATAATCCAAAGTAGATTGAAGAAGTTCTTTAAAAAGTCCATCGGGTACCTTGTTGTACTCCTCAACTACTGGTGCAATTTTTTTCTCATCTAAATAGATACAAAAATACTTTGAATGTGGGTCAAGATGTTTGTTGATGATGCCAGTAGCTTTTTGCAACCGATACTCATCCTCTGCAACATCGTAATCCTCAATATCACCCCAAATTTCAAGAGCTGGAATGAATTGCTCCACTGTCCCCAAAAACTCCTGAAATAACTTCTTTCCAATAGGTTGCTTTACACAAATGTTTTCAAATTCCAAATCAAGTTGATTCTTCAGATGCTCACATTCTGATAGTGGAGGCAGTTTGAGCTTGGAACGAAACTTCTTATTTCTTGTAATTTGAGGGTTGAAACCTCCATCAAAACTACCACGAGCTGTAATATACGCCGAATTGGCTACCACTGTTTCCAATGCCCCAAAATCCATCTTTGATTGTTTAGTCTCCTGGACCAAACATGAACCACTTGGTAGCTAGAGAAAGGAAATCTTGACTGAAAGAAAGTTCAGCCCACAGCACATTCAGTGCTTCTGGGCTTAGCAAAATCCCCTTGAATTATAGACTGAGGACTTCAGTCAGGTATTGCATGCCTATGATACTGTTTATGGAAAATGGCAAGCAAACAAGCTGATAACCTACAATCCTTAGAATAAGTCAAAATACAAAAGTAAAAGCAAAAGATATGATGAAAATATCACCCCAGGTGGACAGAACTTGAGTGGTATAATGCAAGAATGTCTTCTTGAAAGAGATAGCTAAATGACAGGTGAGGGACTAATACCCCTGAGTCAACACCTCTATAAACTCTTTATCCACTTAGATAGATAATGCCACTCTTTTCTCTCCCTCTCTCTCCATCATTATCTCTTAAACATGATGTGTTCTCTCTCTCCACACATGAACAAAACACTGTTTTAATATTTAAGGTACTTCCTACAGGTATTCAGTCAGTAACACTGAAAAATACAAACCACTTAATGCATTATAATCAACTGATAACATATGTACAATATTAATATTATTATCACTATTGGTCATGTATTTTATAGATAGGTTTTAGCTAGTTGGACTCTCAGCTTTTAACATTTTCTCTTTTACGTAAAAACACTATATACTATATTAATAGGCTTATGTATAAAAGGTAATAAAGAAAGTCTAATAAACAGCATCAGGTTCATCAAGACAAGTCTGTTCTCATATTGGAGTGGAAATAGGATTACAGTCTTTACAGACATATATAAAACAAAATCTCCAGATTAGAGGAGGCCTTGTAGAGTGTGTATTAACTGGTGACACTGAGTTCCAGGAGATGCTTGCTATCTAGAACTGTGAGACATAATTTCTATTACAAACTTACTTACTCCTAGCAAACCAACTGCATCTGAATCTAAAACCATGATCTTTATTTAATAAGAAAACTGATGTGCAGTGGGAATGGGGGGATAAACCTTGGAGAGCAAATCTGTTAAACAATGTAGGAAATAAGGAATGAACATAAAAACATAATAAAATAGTTTGGTATTTTGTTTCTCAATTCTACATATGTGAAGATGATGACCAAATCATGATAAAATCTTCATATCCAAGGGCATCAGCAATTCATTCATTCTGAATGGGAATTTGAATATGGCAAAGCTCAGTACCATTTCCTTAGGGTTAAGGCGTCGCCAATGTGGTTACCCGCAAACCCTCCTACTTACTCACTAGTTATTTCCATGGAAGCATAAATAAATCTTACTAAAGTTCACATCTCACTTGTCTGACCTTTTATGTTTACATGTGGTAATATCTGTAAGGAATCCATACTTACAAGAAGAATGATGTATGTGTTTTATCCTGTTAACATATTTATAATCGAAATCTATAAATTAATGTACAACAGGTCCAGCAAGTAAGCAAAGTTAAATACTTTCCCCTTTAGCACTTATGTGTTCATCAAGAAAAGGGTTGAAGGTTGTCCTGGACTTCATGGAGCATCTGTGGAGAGAGTAATAAATATTGCCTCTGATACTTTCTCAAAAAGAAGGGATGCTCATGTTGAGAGGGAGACATTATTTTTAAAATGAGATTTGATTCCCCACAGCCACCAATTAGATTCAGATTTAGTACATGGCTGATGCTGTCTGGTGACCTAACTATGTCCTTGTCAGTACGTTAAAATGTAAGGCCCTGTGTTTGCTTAAAAAAATGTTGGTGCTTTGCTGCTTAATGGTAAATGCTGGATTATTAATCCCCTCTATCATTTGACATGAACCCAGTTCTTTCAGTTTGTTCACAAAACAAACTCTGCCTGAGCTGGGATACCTATACTTACATACGGTGTTTCCCCAATAATAAGGCATCCCAATCAAACAAGACACCCCCCCTTTTTTAA
>CM070033.1:70119164-70135397 GCA_036250615.1 Ptychadena robeensis | reverse complement strand
CGAACATGCGATGTTCGCCACGAATAGTTCTCCGGCGAACAGTTCGGGCCATCACTATTGGACAGCAACAAGTTTTTGGGGTCCAGGGACCTGAACTCTGGATTAGGAGGGAAGGAACTGGGTGGACCACCCATTCCACTCAGGCATACCTGTGGGACCTTAGTGAGGTAACTAGGTGTGTATCCATAAAAGTTACACCACTCAGGGTTCCCAATATTGATGATGTACTGCCTGAGCAGAAGTGTGGGGGCCCAGGGCTGTGACTAATGGGAGTCAGGCCAGATATGCTTTGCTGAGGTGAAGTAATACTGTTGAACTATGAAAATAAACAGAGAACCCTTCGTGTGTAGTGAAGTTATTAGGAGAAGTGTTGAGCTTGAATATTCAAATTTCGAATATTTCGCTCAAATATCGCTATTTCGCCATTTGGCGAATATTCGCGAATATATCATCGGATATCCGGCGCGATCGCGATTTTCCGCGATTTTAGTGCGATTAAATGGGATCGCGATTCTATAATCGCAATGCGATTTTTTAAAACTGAAATGACGGATATTCTCCCAGTCGAATATCCGAGCTCCATTGACTTGCATGCATTGCGCATATGTGATCGCAATTGCGATATTCAGATCGCAATTCATTCAAGTGTGGATATTCGAGATTATGAATATGGAATCGAATATTATGGCGATATTTGCGAAATTACGCGAATTTGAATATTGCCTAGTCGCTCATCACTAATTAGGAGCACCCTTTGAGGCTGAACCACCACTATATATATATATATATATATATATATATATATATACACACACACACAAATTCTCAATAACTTATATAGTATAATATGTATGGCACTGGCTAGTTTAGAATACCATCAAAATTATTACATTAGTCCATTCTAAATTATTAGATTTGTAGTTTAAAGCAATAAAGAAATTGACATGTTAACATATTAACCTCCCTGGCGGTACCCCGAGTGCAGTTTGTTTACAAAACAAACTCATTGGCGCCATTGACCTCAATGTTAAAGGCGGCTGCAGTTTCCCACCCCACATCCCTGGCATGTAGAGAAAAGGAGGTAGGGAGGGGGACCATAGCTACGTACTGTGCTTTGATTGTCCTTACCATGTTGTTGAAAATGGGGCAGTATGGGCGTACCACCAGGGAGGTTAATTAGTCACCACAGTGAGAATAAAATAAGTTTAATGTCTATAAAGGTTCTCATTCATCCAGGGCATTGTATATCGGTAATTTTTCATTCAAATCAACTGGACTTGCTGTGTTTATTTCTTGAAGATGTTTCGCAAGTCATCTGGTGTTCTCAATTTAGAGTTAATGGAATTAACTAGCGAAACTTCTTCAAGAAATAAACACAGCAAGTTCAGTTGATTTGAATTAAACACTACTGATAATAAGTTAAATGGGAAAAGCAAACAACATATGAAGTTTTAAATATATATATCATGATTCAGTTGCTAACTGGAGTAAACCTTATAAACTGCTTTAAAAGGACTACTTATTTTTTATTATCATAGTTGATGTCTGTCTTCATTTCAAACATACTTTTTATCAAAGGAAAGTGTTAAATACAAACTGGTTGGTTACAAACAAAACATTGTAATTTCTTCAATATAAACTAGCAATGTCTGCTATTACCTGGCCAGCATTAACCAAAGAAAATGTGAATAGATGTTTCTTCTTGGCTACATAATTTCTTATCTGGATAAATAAACAAATCAAGGTGAACTTCTACTCTGCTTAGCGCAGAACATACGTTCTTACTGAAGAATGTAGAAGAAAATGGAAGGACAAGTGATAGCCACACACTTTAGTTCTACCCGATATCAACAGCCTCATGCAGTTGTATGATAACAATTCTAATGCAGGAACGGTAGCTGAATCTGATTTGATGGAAGAACCAATGACATCCAAACAACCTTCACAGACTTCTATAAAAGTGAGTGATACTCTAGGGGTTGCTGCCTTTTTGTGTGCTTCTAGAAGCATTCAAGCTTGATCATCAAAAATGGCCACCTTTAATGAAAAGAAGACATGCAGCCAGCGAATGGAAAATTTTGGCCGCTTTGTATGGAACCCTGACACTGGAGAGTTTATGGGAAGAACTCCAATCAAATGGGGTATAATATTTTTATTATTATAATGGGTTTATGCTATAGTATTTATAATGTTTGTACTCATCATGTAAGCAGTCCTCGTCTTATAGCTGAGGAAAATGGGTAACAGAGCAATCTTTAATGTAATAGGTTACCAAAACCTAACATGCTTTAAAACTGGGCACCTTAGAACAGCAGGCAAAATGATATTCTTTTTATGGTTTGCTTTTTTCAAAAGTTTTTCTCAGTTACCATGATGGCATTATTATTATTATTATTATTATTATCATTTATTTATATAGCGCCAGCATATTACACAGCGCTGTACAATACATTAGAGTTGAGATGCAACACAATATAACGCACAGGTACAGGTTATGACACAGGAGGAGGAGTAGAGGACTCTGTCCGGTCGGGATTACAATCGAATAGGTTGGGGAACAAGGTATACAATCGGTGGGGGGGATAGGACTGGCATGGTTGTGATGCCATGCATGCCTTTAAGCCTAATCAATAACAATATTTGTGAATATATAGAATAGTTTTGTTTTTAAATTTGTGTATGGAAGGGTTCAAACCCCTGTCAAGTATTTTTTTTTACGTTGTCCTGCTGGGGAGATATTTGCTTAATTTCCTAGAAGCATAGTAAAGTATGAATTAACCTCTCATAGTGATGGAAATTCCCCTCTCTGAACATTGACTCCCATTTGCCAATTTCACTAGTCAGTGATTATTTCTAACTTCTTTTTTTGATCACCATGGGCTCTGTTACCAAACCTTATTAAACTTGATAGAGGGCTGAACCTTTTTCCCACCCCATCCAAACCTAAGATAAAATGTTTCAGTGCAGATGTGTTATAGTCATTGTATTACATGAAAAGGGGACCTGTATCTGATCAGATTTAAATAATCATCGGCTCTATATATGTGACCGAAATTTAAGGAAATGTAGCAGCTAATGCACAGAACAGGATGTCATTATTTCAACTAGCAGATTTGTAAGTGAATTGCAAAACATGATATCATCACCCAAGTTGCTGGAGATATAGAGAAGGGATATGAGAACATATAAATAAAACAATATTTCTCTAGCTTAGATCGGTATTGCATAAATTAGGTTCAAAATTTAACTTTAAAAATGACTTGACTTTAAACCTAAGTTATGTAAAAACTACATGTGTAATAGTGATACTTTTTTTTTCAAATGTTCCTACAACTCTTCTCTACATCTCCAGCAAATTTGATGATAATATCATGTTGAAGGGGCGTTTTAAAATTCGCTCACAAAGTCCACCCATGAAATGCTGACCTGAGTATAATTATATTCAAGTATATAAGATAACAGCTAAAGCCCCCCATAGACAGGCTGATTCCTGGCCATAATTGCAGCCCGCAACTACAGAGGAGCCCACCTTGAGGATCCGACCAATAAAGCCGGCAGGTTGGATCGCATGCGGATCCGTCCTACTGGTTCTTTTTGTGGCCGATCCTCCGATCCTGCTGCAGGCAGTTAACTCGGAGGGGGAGTCCCCCCCCCCCCTCTAAGTTAATTGGCTACAATCTGACAGGAATAGCGTGTGTTAGTGGAACACAAAGGATTCCCGTCAGTTCTGCTAAAAGCCAGCCATAGATTGGTACGTCTATGGCCGGCTTTATAGTGTCTATCATTTATGTAGAGTTTATAGCGAGTGTTAAATAAAATGGTTATCCTGAGCTGCAGTCAGCAATGCACGTCCTTCACTGCTAGAAATATTCTGTTATGGTGAAAACATTCATTTTATGTAGATCTCTTATCAGAATCAACCAGAATTAACCAAGTTCAGTACTTTACTTTTTATTATGATATTTTAAATGTTATTCTTTATAACAATAATAAAGTATTTTTCTTTTAAAAGTCACATATTAAAAATATAAACGTTCACAATTTTTGTCTCTTTACAGTCTACATCAGTCTTTATTATGTGGCGTTTTACATTGTTATCATTGGAATCTTTGCTCTTTCCATCTATTGCCTAATGCAAAGTATCAGCCAATACGAACCGTATTATCAGGACCAGATAAAGACGCCGGGTAATTAAACAAACTATAGTAATGTCTGTCTTTTCCAGTATCTCTTTTTTATTGGATTGCTAAA
The DNA here is from genome assembly GCA_036250615.1 of Ptychadena robeensis. Taxonomy (NCBI): domain Eukaryota; kingdom Metazoa; phylum Chordata; class Amphibia; order Anura; family Ptychadenidae; genus Ptychadena; species Ptychadena robeensis. The sequence continues at coordinate 70,131,146 of CM070033.1, read as the reverse complement.
GACCCCCATACACCTTAAGCCTGCCATACACACGCCGATGTGTGCAGGCAGACTAGTCCCGATATGTTCCGGGAGGCTTACGTGATGACGCTTTGTGTGCCGGCCATAAGCTGCAATGAAGACGCCGTCTTCATTGCAGCTTATGGCATCGGCTTTCATCGGCTCGCGCCGGCCAGAGATTATCGGACATGTCCGTTCTCTGGCCGGCCAAGCAGTGGAGCGACAGGGATCTGTCGCCCCATGTGGGCACATGCCGATTAGCGGCCGATTTTTAACCTGACCGACGGTGCGAGCGCGCGCGCCCGTCGGTCAGATTAAAAATCGGCCGCTTATCGGCATGTGTATGGCTAGCATTACAATCTTTCCATACAATTTCTGTACAATCAAATTTTGTTCTACCAAAACCATGTAATATGAGGAACTAATGGAGATTGTATGGATCGATCTTAAGGTGTATGGGGGGGCTTAAGGTATCTTTTAGTCTATATATATGCTGTGAAACTGCACCACAAAATGTACGCAATTTAAAAAGTGTGTTGTGCTTTTTATTTTGCAGTATGCATATTTGGCTGTGCTTGCATTCGGGTTTCCATCAAATATATTGGAAGTGCATATGCAAGTGGAAACAAAATGCATGCTACAGTGTTTAAAAACAAACTAGAATACAACACAGTGCATTCGTGTAATAGTCTTATGGAGATCTGAGTAGCATGTGCTTCACACAGCATGTGGGTCGCCGAGACGCACAATGTGTATAGTGTGAAAGAGCCACAATAGTTACACTTTACAGTAAATTAAAAAATGTTGACAAATATACTTATTGTATGAAAAAGAAGAATAATCAGAGTGAAGGCTTGGACCAAGTACCACTGATAAACACTAAACTGAATGAAATATGTCATGATGCCTGTAAGACACTGCATTTTTATTCCCCCATAACTACAAAACCCTGGAGGAATAAGTATTCACTTTAAATGAATGCTGACCATACAAAAAAAACATTATACATTCCATTAGATGTATGAGTTTAGCATCATGGAATTCCCTTTGGCATTTTACAAGAGTTTAACTCTAGTCTGCCTGTCTATAAATGTTTGTACTGTCCACTAACCTACTGTATTTTTGGAACTACAAGACACACTTTTTTACCATTAAAATCAATGGAGAAATGTCCATGTCTTATGGTCCGAATATGTAAAAATAAATTTGAGTCCAAAATATCCTGGGAGCAATAGCTATGCATCCTAGGAGGCAGAAATGTGGTACATCCCCTCCAGCCAAGCCAAAAAGCCACTGCCAAGAAGAGATCTTATCTGCATTTGCACTAACAGTACCAATTCGCTGATCAACGTATGGAGAGACACATTTTACAATTAGCATGAGTTGTGTGTTTACATTAAAATTCTGCATTGCAATAAATACATTATGTAACACAGAATAATCTCTCCTCCCCTATGTATAAATCTACTCATGGGTAAGTTGTTCAGTGCCAGATTGTAAAATGTGTCTCTTCATAAGTTGGTCAGTGTGTTCAGAGAATGGGTGTATAAACACATGCCCTGCACACTCTGCTGCAGCAAATACCTCCTTCCTGGGGGAATATAAAGTGAATACTGTATGGTCCAGTCCTGCCTGTTTCTGTTTTCCCCTAGTGTTCTCAACAAAACTAGGGTGCCTCTTATGGTTCTTATGCCAACTTTTATTTTTAAAAAGAGGTGAGCATAAAGCTGGCCATACACCTTTAGATCTCTCTGTCAGATATCTTTTAGCTCTACCAACAGCTTTGTAGTAAAGGGTTCTCTGTGATTGAACACAGGTAGACTTGATTGTTTAGAAACATGGATTTGGTAAAACAAAGGAGATCTTAAGGAAATCTGACAGAAATCTAAAGGTGTATGGGGGCCCTTAGTGGTCCTTACATGTTATCAAAAAATCTGTTGAAATACACACTGGCTGTTTGTGTCCTTGCTTGTTCAGACAGTATTGTGAATACTGGGCACCCTCAACAACAGCTGTACATTAATATGCACATTTTTTGTTCCAGGGGTGACGATGAGGCCAGACGTATACGTTGACGAAAAAATTCAGTTTTATTACAACACGTCCGATAAATCAACATATGAAAGTTGTGTGAAGAATCTCATCAAGTTTCTTGATAGTAAGTAAATATTTTGTTCCTTGATTTTTCAGGGTAGGTTATAGGGTTGTATCTGTACAACTTTGTGTGTTGTAATACAGACTAGGTATAATGTTCACAGCTTACCTCAAATAAATAACTATTGTATTTATACCATAGCTCATTACCCAAATATCTGATTCTGGTTATAAGTTACTTGTGCACGTTGTATAGAGAGTTTAAAGTTCAAGTGATACCGTTTATTGACATTCAAAGTTATTAGAGAAGCAAGCTTTCGGGATATCACAGACCATTAGAGAAGCAAGCTTTCGGGATATCACAGATCCCTTTAGCCTGAAGAAGGGATCTGCGATATCCCGAAAGCTTGCTTCTCTAATGACTTCAGTAAGCCAATAAACGGTATCACTTGAACACCAAACTCTCTATTTATCGCTGGCTAACACGATACAACACTCTACTATTGTGCACATTGTGAAAGCCCTATTTGATTCTGCTCACTGTTTACACCATCACTGACAGCTAGGAGTATGACATATATGTGATGGGACACAACAGTTTATAATTTAAAGCAAGCTAACACACTGTATACACTGCTTACAAGATGGCACACAAAGCACAATTATTAACGATCAGTCCACTTTAAGCTACAATATAAAACATTAAAAAAAATATACCACTTCTTTGAAGACATATTGTATTACATATATATATAGTGACTTTTTGCTCTGAATTTACAGTATACAACACAACAACACAGGAACAAATGAATAAAAACTGTACTGGTGTCACGGATGTAAAATCTTTCCTGTCTGGCCCTGGACGCACAAAGTATGCATGTCAGTTTCTGGAATCGGAGCTCGGGGACTGTGCCTACAATCCTGATGAAGAAGACCCTTTTGGATTTCAAAAAGGACAGCCGTGTATTTTTCTAAAAATCAACAGGGTAAGATTTTTTCAAATGAGGCCTTCATTTCATGTGGCGTCTCCAGTGATGCCGGCCTTATGTTAATGACCTCCAGCTGAGCAGGAAATCACGGAGCATATTGCCCGTGGCACGGTTATGAAAAAACCGTGCCACATGGCAAACACTCAGAGGGTTAACCCACTTTTTTGACATGTGTTTTGTATAAAACACAGTGGAGCTTTAGCCTTTCCAATAACTTAATTCCCCCATACACCTCACAATCTTACCATATAATTTCTGTACAACGCACTTTTCTTCTACCAAAACCATGTAATGTGAGGACCTTTCTAAACCTTTCAATCACTATGCATTCTATCAGGGAGGCCGTTGCAAATAATTCTGATCAGCCTGCGAAAGTGTGCACAGACAATTGTGAAATGTTTACCAATGTTGAAACATATAGTCTTATAATTCTATTATTGTCAATTTCAGATTATACATTTTGTTCCTCGTAACCACTCAACTCCAACCCTGAAGTGCTTGCCAAAGGTTTGTGTTTTTATGTTTAACTTATCTTGACACCGTCTGAAATCAAGCGTTTACTATGTGAGGCATAGGCAATTGATCCCAGTTACTCTATACCCCAGGTGCCCAACTTGCGTCCCTTTGGGCGTTCTTTAGCGGCCCCCCCTTGGTCCTCCACTTGTGGCCCCTAAAACCAAACTGTTAATACGTAGGGCATATTAACTCACCTGTCCGCCGATCCCATACTGATATGTCCTTGCCCGGGATATTCCTAGAGTGGGAAGATGAGTGAGGGACTTGACTGACTGAGCACACTGATTGACAGCAATCCAGAGGGCACCTGAGCAAGTCCATGGGGGATCTGCAGACAGGTGAGCGCCTATGCTCCCACTATTCCACCAATCAATGGAGGATGATCATATAATATATATTGCAGCACATAACCAGAATAGGGGCACAAATGTTTTGATGAAAGCTGTTCGGCATATAACCTTTGATTTTATATATGCAAGAATTTATATTAAAACAAGTTTTGTTATTTAAAAGTGAAAAGCAATGTTTTATAGGTTAATATGGTTATACACATCAGTACAGATTAATAATGGTATGTGCGGCCCTTTATTGATGCAGAGGGCCGCACTTGTAGCCCTCCATATCAACTCAGTTGCCCACCACTGCTCGAAAGCATTTAAAAGTAACAAGTATATCAGTTACTATGAGAGGAAAGTCCAGTAAAAATTGTGTTGTTTTTATTAAAGTAAGGAAAGGCTGTGAACACATCAGATACTACCAGTACCACTTTAGCCGTTTACTGGTTGCATTGCATATGTTTATTAGGTTAAACGAAATGGTTTAGATTTGAAAACTAATTTAATGTATGCTTCCTTTAAATCACAGAAAAAGGTTACACCCTGGGAGCTAAAATATTATCCTGAGGATGCATCCTTTAACTTGCAATACTTCCCATACTATGGAAAGAAAGCTCAGGTACCACTTTTCACAACTAAATAAAACAAAATCAGTTTTTTTGTTGGCTTGTTGCATTTACTTAGTGTTCTTTTTTAATGTTCTTTTTAAAGCCAAACTACACCAATCCATTAGTGGCTGTGAAGTTCATAAACGTTCCACGCAATGAGGAGATTGAAGTCGTATGTACAGTTCATGCTGATGGAATAACCACTGATAATGTCCACGATCCGTATGAGGGAAAAGTGACATTCAAACTTAATATAAAAGGTTAAAGCGCCCTTGGTGATAAGACTGGAAGGTAAGATTAGAGTGGCAGTGTTTCATAACATACGTCATGAAATGTACAACAAGCACAGTGAAAGTCAGATATGACTGTTTGCTGACCATGACACCGGAAGATAGGACAACGTGACAAGTTCATTATCAGTATCTTTTTTACATTCATATCAGCTATAGCTTTTATAGAATGATACTGTATTGATATTAATGTCAGACTACCCTTTACTGAAAAGGCTGTCAATTCCAATCCAGAGTTACTGACAAGTACGGAAATCAGGGACAGCCAGACATACTGTATTTTCAAAAAAGCTCAACAATTACAATTGCATAGTGTTCATTACAGTCTACATTTGGTGGCTATTTTTAATATAATTGTCACCTTCCTATATATTAAAAATACTTAGTTGTACATTTAAAGGTACCATATATACTTGAGTATAAGCCAACTTTTTCAGCCAAAAAATTGGCTGAAAACTTGTATGGGAGACGCAAGCCCAGCACACTGAAAAATGCTGGGTTTTCGCAGGTAGTTACCACTAGTGCGTCCGTTACTGCCAGTTTCAAAGGGCCCTCAATGTTTGCGACTATGGTGGTGTACTGCAATGAGATAGAATTTAATGGACTATGCCTAGTACACATGCTAAGAATGTTTTCTCATTTTCTGCAGATTGATTCACCAGAGGAAGAAGTTAGCAGTGGTCATGCTCATGTTTTGCCTGGACTCGTCATATAGTATACATGTTCACTTCACAAGCTGGAGAAAAATGTGATATTTTCATTCTAGGCATGCACTGATAATTTAGATACAAATAAATTAAATTTAAAACTCAATTGGCAGTTTAATCAAACATGTCTATCCTTTTCTGCACTGGCCTATAATACGATAATACATTTACATAAGCACTTCTGATTATCACTGTTACATGTCTGGTTGGTCAGAAATGCTATCCAATTGAATTTTGTTATAAAAGGTTTGCACCATTGTTAATAAATCAGCCCCATAATGCTTAATGCATATTTATTTATTACAGTTAATGCTTGCTACTTAATTCATTTTAACCTGTGGCGAGTTCATCTATGCAAATTTAGAGTCCCTCACTGTTCTTAGATATGGTTATTAATGCTAAGATTAGGTTCATATATTTATCAATAGGCTGCCATGTGTATCAGTACAACAATATATAAATGTACTGCAAAGAAACACATATCAGCCTGGAGATTGCAGTTGAATATTTAATATACTCATGTTATTGCTTTAAGTGGAATTTAAGGCAAACAGATAAATACATAGTATATGTGTATTTATATGTGATATATGTGAACTAATAAACCTGCTAAAGAATTTGCCAGTATTGGTTTCTGACACACTTTACACTCAGTAAGAGCAATGGGCTTTCTGCCTCAGCTTCCCTACTTCATACATCCTCATCAAAAGGCAAAGAGTATAAGGCTAGGTTGAATGCAGGGATTTTAGCTCAGTGTACAAGCCCAGCGTTCCGAGATATTTTCCTACCCTTACAACTGCACATGCGCAGATATCCCTAGTTTTCGGAATTCCTGGGTAAATCTCACTAATTCCAGGTGTCAAGGTTAGGGGTTCCAAGGGTTAAGGTTAGGGGATTGGGGAGGTTATATTAATTTTAACCCCCCAAACCCCTAAAATTCACCCCTACAGTCAAGCACCACTGCCCCAAACCCTAACCCCTCCCAAACCCCTAACCGTGACACCCGAAATTCATAATATTAACCTTGAGCACTGTGCCGGAATTAACGCAATGGAGGCCTGACATGATGTGTCCATGGACAGTCAATGGATTTGTCAGGCTGATGTATAGCTAATGTGCCTGGTAGCGTTAGTTTTGCGGCAGCCCATTGACTTAAAGAGTCTGAGTTATCGGCTACAAGGCCAATAATGTGGTCCTAAAAGGAGCTAAACATTGTGCTTGTAGATCAAGCATCTATGATGCTAGTGAGATTTAGAAGCATCCAGAGATACAAATGCATAATTCTTGGTAAGCACGGATTTTTGGTGGCCTGAAGGATTGATTGCCGCCTACCAGGGATGGTGGCAGAGGGTGTGCAGGACAGAAGATATCTTTTTTAAAGGATTGTTTAAAAGTATTATTAGGTCCCCATCATCATGCTGGCTTATTTACAATTCACAGGTCCTCTTTTAGGGTATGTTTCCACTGCCTTCGTATCCACATACCATCCTACCAAATCAACTGTTCATCCTACCAAATCAACTGTTCAAGGCATTCGGCTGATCTGCTGGCCGGAGGTTGACAGAATGCAGTACAAGAACACAGTGGAGACGTACCCTTAGTATAAACTAACTAAACTAAAATTGTTAATATAATGCAGTGGTTCCCAAACTTTCCTTGCAGTTCCCAAACTTTCCATTTAGGAACATTTTCAAGCCCCCCTCCCCATTGAAACACAGGTTCAGAATAAGGTTGCGTGCCTGCCAGGAACACTTTCGCACCCCCCAGTTTGGGAACCACTGATATAATAGTTCTGCAGATGCTCATCATAGAATATTAAATAATGTGCTAATCTACCTATGTAGACCTTCAGGAATGACATAAAAGATCAATAATGCTCAACTCAACAATATGAGTGATTATAGCTCTATACAGAATACTGAACAATATGCTATTACATTTCATTTGAATGCAATAAAATCTTATGAGCCTTTGTATTTGTAAGGTCTCCCTCTGCATATCAGTAGGTTACAACCTCTAAATGACTAATTGGATCTAACACGTCACACAGAGAACAGGAATCCTATTAAGTTCTGTTAAACAGCTGCTTACTGCATTGTACTACAGTGCTTATCTTAAAGGCATGGCTCAATGTGGAAATATACCATTAAGCCCCAGCTACACAAGCAATCAGTGCCACATTTTATCACTTGAAAAGAAAGAGTTCATTTCCTTAATGTGTCAGTAGCACTGTATATAGAAAGTATTCTTGGTCAGAGCGGTACACAAATCACAGAAACCTACGGCAACATTATCATAACATTAATCTATTGTGGATCTTTTCTTCTGAAAAGTAAAGCTTGCCTAAAATAATCTTATGTATGTTCCTCATTTTCAAGACTTGATGAGCGGTAACACCCAAGTCAAGTTCAGCGGGCAAGTCAGTGATCTCTTAGAAGATACACGTGCATAGTTCAGTAAGTATGAGGTGATGCTAAGCACCACATGACATTAAGAAGCTTTAGGTGATATCCTTTGAACAGTCCAGCAATTCTGTGTATCTGCTGCATCAAAGTTAGTTTTAAACATGAAAAGAAGTAATAAAAAAGTAAATTTCATGGAGAGAACTTCAACATTAAGGATTTCTGTACCAATGTACTGTACAATAGGATATTTGCTTTACAGAAAGCAATATATAGTTTATTTTTAGTTAACCTTTGTAGTGACAGGGAATCCCAAGGCGTGTGTAGTAACCCCTTTAAGACAGCTAGCAATGATGCCCCGGGACCAGATGCCCATTCAAGCGATGGGTCGATCCACGGGGCGGCGCAGTGGGATAGGACCTCATGGAGATGGAGCTATCCTCTCCCAGGCCGATCTCCCACACCTGTTTGCTTTGGCGTGTGTGCAGACAGAGAGCGGAATAGCACGCATTTTTCCTGCAAGTCTCAGTTACCCACAGACGCAGTACTTCCAGCCGCCCTCGCAGCAGCAGCATTCCGGCCCCTACTCCCTGGTTCACGTCAGCGTTCCAGAGGACAGACTGCTGTTCCAGTGTCTGTGGCCTGCTCCAGCTTCTAGGTCACACCAGTACCGGCTACTCTTGACCTTGTTACCCCTGCCCCAGGTGGGTTAGGCGGTCTGGTTATCCTCAAGTTACCCGCATTATTGCTACAGCATTGGACTGTGTGGAGACTTCAGACTGTGTCTGAAGTAGACATAGTTATAACTGAGGTTGTTGTCCGCAAGACCCTCTTGAGGCCTCATGTTTGAATAAAGTTCTTCAGCATTCATAAAGCCAGCTCTTGTAGTTGCTTGACTCCTAAACCTTACACCTTAATGTTTTAATAGCACTCAGGAGTCAAACTACCATTTCAGAGGGGTTGCTGTGTTAACAGAAAGCATCAGAGCTGCTGCATACAAGTGGTGTAGGAAGTTAGGAGGCAGCATAACACCCCATCCCTCCTATGTTAGCAATGGAGTCATGTCCTGCATTTGGAACGTGGAAGTGAAGCACTGTGGCGTTACTTCCCAGATGATTAAGTGTAATGCTCCCTTATGCGGGGTGGGAAAATAGGAAGGAGTGGACATAACACTTACCTGATTATTTTCATTGTGTAATTCTGCTGGATGGAGCAAAGTCTCATTTGTTAATCAGCTGTGGTGGGAATAATAGCAGAGTGTTGAAAAAAAGGCTAACATGCCATATATTATTTCTATACATTCCAAATAAAACCATAAAGAAAAATGGATAAAACGTTTCTCTTGAACCCAGTCGACATGTTCCTTGGGAAACTAACCTATTCAGGTCTTTTCTTCTACAATGGGACATGGTGGGGTGCTTCTATGATGGCTTGGCTGCACATATGTGTCTTCAATTGTAAGAGCACTCATAAGTATCCATCACTGATCTCGCTGGCACAGAGTCCGCCATTTAAGCTATTCTATCCATTTGAATGGTTCTCTTTTTTCCATGTCTTTTGGTTGAAGATAAACCGCCACCTTTTGCGGGAATGCCAAGTCACTTTGGATAAGTCTCTATGAGTTTGTCACTGGATTTTTGTCTAGTGCTCAAAACAAAACTGCTCCAGGCCTTAAATATTGTTTTTCACTAATAGACAATAATCTTCAAGTCTGACCACAAATTTTCAATTAGATTGAGATCTGGACTTTGACTAGCCCATTTAATACATTTATTTTACCCTTAAACCACTTGAGTGTTGGGTTAGAAGTATGTTTTGGGTAATGGTCTTGCTGGAAGGCGAGCCTCAGCCCTAAATCACTGACAGACATAGATTTTCCCCATCTTTCCCTTGACTTGGACCAGTTTTGGCTGATGAAAAACATTGCCACATTCTGATGCTACCACTACATTTCACTGTGGTGATGGCGTTGTTGGTCTGACGGGATGTATTGGGTTTGTGCCAGACATAGGATTTTTCATGGTGGCCTAAGTTCATCTGACCCATTCAACTCCCTTCCTAGATTGGAGTTGTCCAAAAGGTGTGTTTATACTGACAGGTCATGTGACACTTAAATAAAGTCCATCAGTGTTATGTGACTTTTGAAGGTAATTGGTTGCACGAAGACTTTTAGGAGCCTTATGGTAGAGGGGTAAACACATAAGCAGTAAACACCAAGAGGGTGAATACTTTTGCAAGGCAGTTTGTCTTCTACATAATTCTCATTTAGGGCTTGTCCCCACTTTGGCAGTTGGCCCTGGGGAGGCGCGGTTCCGCAGCGGCCTACCGCTTGCGTCTTGCAACTAGTGATCGAACAGCCACGGTTTTTTTTCCCCAACATGCAAAGTCAATGCAGCCGCCACCGATCCCATCTACACGGAATTTTAGAATGTGCCCATTCATGTCGATCGGTGCGATTCGTGGCGATCGGCCAAAAACACGTTTCAGACCGCAACTGCCCACCAGGGCTTTTTAAACACCTCTTCACAAGGCTTTCAGTGGGTCTACTGGCCGAGAGGTTAATGCGAGGCAGTACATCAACCTTGGGTATGGTATAAGTCGAGAAAAACCTAATAGTAAGCTGACCAATTCCCAATTCGTAAATTAAAACATTAGAGTTGAGCATATAGCCAATCTTGTGGTTGTGGCACCTGTTTGTCAGGAAACAACCAGGGACTTTTAATTGGTCACAATGAAAAAATACGTAGAAAGATAATTAAATCGATTAACGTGAAAGTTTTAATTACTTTTTGAAATTAATTAAAGATCCAAAACAGTCCACAGGAAAGTGGATCTTACCTATCATAAAACAGAAAAATTATTATGCATATGACTTTCATAAATCCTAAGTAAGTCCAAGAATATACATATGACCTGTACGTTGACCTATAACCGACGCGTTTCACAGTTTGGAACCGCTTCTTCAGGAGGATTTCTTTATGCGATTTTTCTGTTTTATGATAGATATTTAAGATCCACTTTCCTGTGGACGGTTTTGGATCTTGAATTCATTTCAAAAAGTGATTAAAACTTTCACGTTAATCGATTTAATTATCTTTCGACGTATTTTTTCATTGTGAAAAAATAAAAGTCCCCGATTGTTTGCTGGTGTATTCCTGACAAACAGGTGCCACCACCACGAGATTGGCTAGATGCTAAACTCTAATGTTTTAAAGTACATCAAGCTTCACTCGGCTGTCCCACTGAAAGCCGTGTGAAGAGGCGGGCAGGAAGTTATGCATAAGTATAGGATGCACCAACATCCCTGTCAAGGCATGCAATTAATGCAGAGGTATTGGCACCATATAAACATGGACCGCACCTGTGAAGAGTCAATTTGTAGAGTCATATAACTTTAGGAATTTAGGAAATAAGACGGAATGCCCCAGAGTCCAGTAGCATTCTATTTCTTGGGAAGAAATTTAATTTTGTATACCGATTTCCCAGTTAAGATTGTGCCAGAAGGTTTGAGGCTTGTTCCTGTGGGGTTTCTTAGCATGATACTTGCATACTAATGGCTCAATTTTCTCCTTTATGTTGGGAAACACCACATTTTCACCTGTCCTGTATTTCACCTGACGTTATTTGTAGGGTTTTTCCTTGTATCCCAAACAATTTGTCTGGCAGTTCTGGCTGAAAATGTTAACTGGTCTACCTGGCCATGGTTTAGTTTCAACAGAAGCCATAAATATCCACTTCTTAGAGTTTGAACACCGATTTCTTATTTGCTCTTATATTTTCTTATATCCCTTTCCTGTTCAACTAACTTTGCCCATAGACTCTTGTTTTCCCCATGACTTAGAATCCCAAAAAAATATTAGTGCAGCACAGGATGATACAAGGGTATGTCAAGAGTCCAGAAAGTCATTGTTCTTTCGTATACACCCACCAATTACAAGCAAACCAATCACAGGTAAAGATTGTTACCTTTAATAGCCATTCTGGGTATGTAAATGTTTTGATCAGGGCCGTGTGTTGTGATCAGGGACCATGCATGCCAAC
>CM070033.1:70084534-70110825 GCA_036250615.1 Ptychadena robeensis | reverse complement strand
CCGGAACGGCTCGTGTGCAGCCGGACACAGATTCCACTATCAGGAACGCTCAGCGCGAGCCAATTGAAATTATGGAAGACCACCAAAAAAGCTCTCCCATACCAATCCATCCCTTAACACAAATGTAAAACAGATTTTTACAGTAATTAAGCAAATTTCAAAAACCTTTTATTTGGCACTTGCAATTCTTCTTTAAACCCAATGAACTGCTTATGAATTGACCATTTATCCAAGTGAAGGTTTGGTGATAAACAAACATGTAGAAGAAAAAAAATTGTTAGCTAAAGAAAAAAACTAACCTGTCACATACGGTTCCAAAGCCTTGGGCACCAAACTACGAGCCAACTTAAGATCTTCTGCAGAACAGCTTCCAGTTTCCAGTCCACAAGCCATACCCATTCTTTTAAGTACTTCTATGTCATCATGTATTTCAAAAGTGTTGTCAAAATTAAAATTATATTCAAATCTGAAAAGGAAAGAAAAATGTGGTTTGGTATAAAACAAAATTCAAAAGTATTCTTTTATTTCCTTTTATACAGTATATAGTCATGTATAACCCGAGGTAATCCCTGCGCCCCCCCCCCCTTTCCCCAAGAGAGATCATACTGCCATCCCCTGCCTTCTCATTGAGCTGTGCGGGCGCAGTGATCTAGTAACTCCTCCTCTATGCTTTTCTGCAGCTATGCACAGGAAGGCACATCTCCATAGAACAGGGTACCCATCGGGATCAGCCTCCCAGTGCTGGCACTGAGTGGTGCTGGGGGTTGCTGGCAGCTGACAAAAAATAGGGGGCGAGGCTGCAATGCACTAGAAGAAATCAGACATAAATCAGAAGAAGATCGGCCGTCACATAGCCCATTGCTAGCTGCCTTCTACTCAGCCAATGGTGAAACCCGACCCCTCCGGATGGAGGAAACACAAAAGACTGACAAGAGGTAGAAGAGCAAGAGATTTAAACTTCGTGCTTGTGTTGTGTTTCCTCCCTCAGGGGAGCCCCATCTCTCAACTGAAAAGACGATTGGGGACATTTTATTTTTCAGCACATTTTTGGCATTTACGGTACTTTAAAGGCTGTCAAACAACCAAGCAATAGATTATAGGTTTGCCTCGATAAAAGAAATAGAACTATGATATATTGCAAAAGATGCACCTAGACAAATTCTAAAGTGTTATCTGCCTAGAATAACCACAGTCTCACCTTCTTACTACCAGGTAACACACTATTTTTTAAATGTTTTAATACACACCTGTTAAGTCCCCAAATTTCTGCCCCTAAATGCAAGGGGTAAAAACAAAGGTGCATCTTGACTGAAATAAAAGTCTGAAAATCTGGTGATCTCTAAAGACCAGGACTGATGTTGAACAAGTTCCAAGGACTGGAACCAACTACAGACACAAAGAGTTACTGCAATGACATCAGTTTCACAGACAATGATTAGCAACCCAATACTTACTTGTCATTAGAAATACTACAATCAATCACAGTCTTTTTGCTGGTGTTCACAATAATAAATGGTAAATGTATAACTGAATTGGATGGAGGTGATCTGTTAGTTTGCTGCTCTGTCTGACGATTTCTTTGAACTAGATTTTTGAAGGCAATTTGCTGAAAAAAACAGGACAATTAAAAGAATTTTATTGAAAGTATTGCACTACGATAGCCACAGATCAGTTACAAAAATATTTGCTTTGCTTGCTTTTTTAAAAGTCAAAGCATTTAAGCATCAGCTCGAAAGCAAGGAACACTGAACTCCTGGCTACATTTTTAACCATTGCTACTTCTTTTTAGAACTGCAACCCAGGAAGGGACGTTGGAAAGTGTCACTTTCCGTATTTGGAACAAGGGAGTATCGGTGTGGAGTGTAACTGCCGTGTTCCAAATACCAGAAGTAAAACTTCACTGCGTCACTTCCGATCAGGTAAGTGTAATGCCCCTTTCTTCCTATTTTCCCACCCGCTTGTGCAAATGATGAGCTAGGTAGGAAGTTCCTTTTAAATGAGGGGGGGTCCCAGCCCACAGTGCTGTTATCACATCAGCGTACCACCACTGCTTGCACCAGGAGATTAAAGAGCTGTCACCAAGGTAGTAAAGGGTACAGGTGAGTAAATACTCTCTCTGCTTCCTAGACTCAGACAAGCAATTAGTGTATTTTTTGGCCTGACACCCTGGCTGAGGAGACACTATCGCACCAGAGTGTCTTATCTGGGGAAAAACACAGAGCTCCATGAGTCAGCTCAAACTTTCAATGCATTCAATTAACTCAATTATGGACTATAAAACTCCTCAAAGATGGCATTACTCTTATCACCAGAAAGTTGCAATGTGTTACACCCAAAAGGGCTTAATCATAGTAAATTAATAAAATAAGGATTTAAATTTGTAATCTTTAAACGAAGCCCATCATTGATTTAATTGAATACACACATGTAGACTGGGAAACATCTGCCTACCCGCTACTGCTGGATGTTGCCCTTATCCACCTAAAGCAGATCTTCCTCAGTATCAGTAAAATTAGTATTTTGCGCTTGTTCACAATCCAGGCACATTTCTGCCCAATTTGGACCGACTGCAGAATATTGTTACACAGACCCTTCTGTATACTTTACTTTTTTACCTAACAAATGGTGGTCTAATCAATTCACAGAGCTACTGTGGGATCAACAAACACTGGATCAAGCAGCTAAATGTCATAGTGTAGTAGTAGGGATTACATGGGGATGACCTAAGCTTTTTATCTTTTCTCCAGTATCAAAATCTCAAACTTACTCTAAACTTACTTCCGGTTCCGGCGCCCCATGTGAGCAGCGGCGTGTAGGAGCTGCTCCGTCCCACAATCCACATCCCGCCGCCGCTGCCCCTCCGATTGCGCCCCGAACACCCACTGAACCGACGCCTGGCATCCCCCACATGGACCGGTACGTGTCCCGCTCGGCCAAGGCAAGGCGCGCGAAGGTGCGCCGCTCTGAGCGCTAGCAGGGGAAATCCAAGATGGCGGCCGAGCTGCAGGCAGCCTTCAGTGATGGGGCTGACTCAGATGCTAGCCTCCCTGAAAGGGGGGCTGGCGCCGTGGACTACAAACTGCTGGCGGATGAAGTGGCCCACAATATAAAAAGGGACTCCGCAGAAGTACATTACTGGCTCCCTTAAAAGACATCAGCGTGGAGGTGCAATCCCACGCCACGTGGCTGACCGCATTGGAGGAGAGGGTGAGTGCGGCGGAGGACGCCTCGGGGGCTATTACCACTGACTATAAGGAACTCCGCAGTTCCCATGCTGACGCAAAGGCCAAGATCGATGACCTGGAGAATAGGTCCCGACGTAACAATCTACGGGTGGTGGGACTCCCTGAGACGGTCAAGGGCCCTGACATTGCATCATTCTGCCAGAAAGTGATCCCCGCATCCCTGGGGTTAAACAGTCCGTGTCGTGTGGAACGCGCGCACCGTCTGGGCCCGCACCAGCCAAACCGACAGGGCCCGCGGCCGGTCATTGTAAAATACCTGGACTTTAATGATAAAGTGGCGATTATGAAGGCATATAGGGCGCAAAGAAATTTGGTTGTGGCTGACCACCGACTGTTGCTCTTCGCTGACTACTCGGCCGAGGTGACCAAGAGGCGCAGGGCGTTCTCTGAGATATGTGGGGACCTGGTTCGCCGGAGGATTTGTTTCACGCTCCAATACCCAGCTACTCTCCGCATCACATTCCCGGACGGGAAAACTACAATTCACCCTGATCCCACCTCGGCCAGGAAGGCGCTTGAGGCCCATCTACCACAGTCGCCGCACCCGACGTCCACTCCCCGGGAGCATGCGGGGGGACCGTTCACCCACCCCACCCCCCTCCGCCACCTATTCCGCCAGAGTGATTGGGCAGACGGTGGCCTTCCGTGGCACCTACAGGATCGAAGCTCCTTGACAAGTGGACGGAGCACTTTTTGAAGGTACTGTTGTATCCATTTCTCCCTTTTTCCTGATTGCCGCTGATACATCTCCACTGGGAGGTGTCCTCATGGGGAAAAAAGGAGGTCCCATAATGGAACAGTTTTTTTGTTTCTTCAGTGTCAGTTTTATTTTTATTTCCAGGGGAGGGGGCGTATCCCACGTCACCTGGCTGTTTTGGTTTTCCAGTTATGCCCAGTATGGGTTGTTTGATGGGTTTCTCAGGGTTGTTTGGCCACGCTGCGGGCTTCCTTCGCTACCCCTTTATGTATCTCGGTTACTGTCTCCTCGATGCGGATACAAGGTGGGGGTGGAGCTCACTTGGGACACGAGCCTCCCCCCCCCTTGCATGGCTTATGGAACGTTTGGGTATCCCTTTTTTCTACCCTGATGTCCCCTGACAGGCTCCCCACAGCTCACTGACCGGAGGGTCACAACATGGAAGGTGAAGGGGCTACGGTCCCCGGCCAAAGGTACTAAGGTGCTCAGGCACCTCAAGGCTTTGCGTACTGGGGTTGCTTTGCTACAAGAAACTCACCTCCGGGCTCCTGAATTTCACCTCATGCAAAAACTCTGGGTGGGACGCACTGTCGGGGCACCGGCAGTGGGGCGTAAGGCGGGGGTGAGGATTTTGCTCCACAAGTCTCTTTCCCATCGGCTGTTGGCGCATGGCTCGGATGAGCAGGAGGGCCGCTGGGCATTTGTCACCCTGGAATCCTCACCTCGCCCGATCACCCTATTTGCTATCTATGGCCCTAATGAAGCATCCAAGGTTTTCTATATGGGCCTGGCCCAGCAACTGACTTCTGCTCGTCCTGATTCGCTTCTCATTTTGGGAGGGGATTTTAATGCAGTCCCGGTGCCCGACGAAGATAGGCGCACTGCCCAGGGCTCCTCTAACCATCGTTCTCCAAATGATACGGCGTTTGAGACTTTTCTGGACACCTGTGCAATGGTTGATGCTTGGCGTTTTCTGTACCCCTTTGACAGGGATTATACTCATTTTTCTATGGTGCATAAGTCCCATTCTAGGATTGATACGATTCTGGTCAGTTGCCCCTCCTGTATAAGGTAGATTCTGCTAGCATTATGCCCATGGTTATTTCTGATCATGCACCTGTGGTGGCTACATTCAGGTTTGGCCTTACGTACAAGACATCCTTAGTGTGGCGCTTTCCCTCACATCTACGCGTGGACGATTCCTTCCAACAACACTTGCAGGGTTGGTGGCTGGAATACGAGTACACTAACGGCCAGCATAAAACTGACCCTACACTGTTTTGGGAAACGGCCAAGGCAGTGCTACGTGGCAAAATTCTGAAAACTCCGCCACTCTGAAACGTACGCTTATGGAAAATTACATGGGTGCCTGTGGCAAAACGAGAGAGGCATATCGGGTGTATTGTTCGCACATGACTGACCAGAATCGTGACGCATGGATTAATGCCAAAAATGTATGTGATGCATGGTTGGAACAACAGGATAAGAGAGCGCGGGCGGGGCGTGATGCATTGTTTTTCCGTCATGGCAGTAAACCGGGATGCCTTTTGGCAAATCTGGCACAGGGCGCTAGGCCACCCTGCCGAATAGCAGCTATTAAGACCCAGACGGGACAGGTCACCACTGATGTTAGGGAAATTGCTGCCGTGTTTGCCCGCTTTTATCGTGCATTGTATGCCCAAGAAGAAGGGGGAGAGTGGGATGGTGAGTCCTTACTGACTCCCCTAAGCCGGGGAAAGATCCACTGGACCCATGGGCCTACCGACCCATATCCCTGATAAATCAGGATATTAAATATTTGTCCAAAATACTAGCGGACCGCTTGGCGTGCATTATGCCTTCCCTGATCCATCCAGCACAGGTGGGATTTGTGAGGGGCCGGGCGGCTATCACGAATGTCAGGAAGTTGTTGATGGTTTTGGAACATTATAGATTGTTGGGGCCTTTCAGTTGTCCAGGGGCCATGCTGACCCTGGACGCTGAAAATGCATTTGACAACATTTCAACTGGAGGTGGCTGGGGCTGGTGATGCGAAGGATGGGGTTCCAGGGCTCTTTTTTATCCTTCATTGACACATTATATGCTTCCCCTTGTGCGAGTATCTTTGTGAACGGGGTATTGTCTGAGGGTTTCCCATTAGAAAAGGGCACTAGGCAGGGCTGCCCCCTCTCCCCCTTACTGTTTAACCTTGCGCTGGAACCCATAGCCCGGAGGTTATTACTTCCGGATTGTTTCGAGGGGATTGGGGTGGGAGGTCAGGAGTTGCGGTCTGCCCTGTTCGCAGATGATGTTCTGCTATTCCTAAAGAAGCCGCATCTGCATTTACAGAATGTGCTGGGGGTATTGAACTCGTACCGTGTCACTACAGGGTTTACTATTAATAGGAGCAAAAGTGAAATACTGTTCATTGGGCCCGCCCCTACTGTCGGACAGCGACGTGAGGTAGAGACATGTGGTATTCGGGTAGCACAGCACGCCATTAGATACCTTGGCCTTATGTTCACGCCATGTGCACCTGAGACGTATCGCCTAAACTTCCAGCCCATTTTCACTAAAATCCTGAGGGAACTCACCAAATGGCATGATCTACTATTGTCTGTACTGGGCCGTTGCCACCTCATTAAAATGATTTCCTTCCCCCGACTGTTGTATCCCTTGCAGACACTCCCCCTTTTGCTTCGCCATCAGGACGTTCAGACTTTTTACTCGGCTGTTACCAAATTTATCTGGCATGGGAAAAGGCCACGGATAGCCCTTAGAAAACTGCACCGCCCGGTCGCTCAAACTGGAGTGAACCTCCCTGACATACGTTTATACAATCTGGCCTGTTTACTGCGCCATGTGCAGGATTGGACTGCGTCCACGACTCACTTCACTGATACTGATCTAGAGTCCGAGCTAGTTCGACCCTGGTCTTTGAGGGGGATACTGCACTGTAGGATCCCTCAACTCCCCGACCTGATCAAACGACATATTCTCCTCAGGGATACTATTATTGCTTGGCGGGAAGCTAGGAAATTCTTGGGTAGTGCAGGAACCTTTTCACCTCTCATGCCTATTCACACCTCCCCAGCTTTTTTGGAAGGCCAGGGAAACAAACTACTGCGGAGTTGGGAACAGCGGGGAGTGCGTCATTTTATTGATGTCCTCACCCCTGAGGGGGAGCTGGTTCCCTTTCAAGCCCTATGTGACAGATATTCTATCCCTAAATGCCAGGTGCTATGTTATGCTATAGTGAAGGGCTTCCTGGCCCAGCACGAGGACGAGGGGGGGGGGGCCGGGTTATGGCCCCGAACCTCCGTAATCTCCTCATGCCGCATGCTTCCAAATGCTCTCTATCGGAGCTTTATTTGTACTTACAGGCACGCAGGCCGATGCCCGAGACACCTCGGACGAACGTCCGGGCCTGGGCGCGGTTCCTTGATATTTCGAATGAAGATGCGTAGGACTTGTTGGAACGGAGCTGGGCAGTGTTTAGGAAAATATCAATTAGTGAATCCTGGAGGGAAATGGGTTTTAAAATTATTCATAGGGCGTATTCGGCCCATAATCTTACCCGTAGGTGGCGACGCCCCTTGACACTAGTATAGGAATGTCCTAAGTGCGCTTCCCCGGACGCCGACCTAAATCACCTGTTTTGGACTTGCGGGCATATACAGATGTTCTGGCAGGCAGTCCTGACCTTTGTGCAAGACATCACGAAACAGCGGTTTGATCTGTCCCCTTCATTGCTATTATTACATGTCTCGATGGCTGGGGGTGCCTCAGATGCTTCAACTTCAGGGGGTGGCCCCTCGGGCCCCCCCAAGAATCACACATCTATGCTTTTTAGTGGGTATCCTCAGGCAGTGGATCCATGCACAGCCGCCCAGTGTGTCCGATGTAGAGAGTTATTTGCGTCTTCTGCTGACCATGGAAAAGATTAACGCCTTGCAGTCGCAGCCACATGCCATAGGGAAGTTCTTCTCTACATGGAAAGGGTTCCTCACTCAGGCAGAGTTACACAAGTTCATGTACGCGTTTAAGGATACTAAGTGGTACCTTGAGGAGCAAGTTAGGGGTACGCTGGACCCTCTAAGGCCCAGTTTATTCTTTCAAGGTATCGGAGGGAGGAGGGGAGCGGGGGAGGGACGGGCTGCAGCGTGGACCGGTGGATCGTTTGTCCGCCGGAAGGGGGGTTTAATTGTTGTATTTTTTTTTGTATTTACTGTTGTGAATACTTATTGATGGAAAATGTGAAGAACTCATAGGCATATCAACTTTCCGTGTATTGTATATACTCGACAATATGTCTTTTTCGTTCGTTTGCTGTGTGATCTTCTTCAATAAAGATGATTTGAAAATAAAAGAAAAATAAACTTATAGGTGGAGACTTCCTGTAAGTGGAAGTAAATAAGAACTTGAATGAATGAGTCTAAAACTTGCATATTAAAAAAGTGTAAAAATTGCAATCAGTGCATTAGCAAAAAAAAAAAAAAAAAATTTAAACCTCCTAAAGCAAAAGCATTAAAATGTTAAAATGTTCAGGAAGGTTGGAAACCCATGTCAGGTTTTAGTTTCTGTTACTTCTATTCTCTAGTTAGCAGTCTCTTTAGAACAAAATGGAAAGGCAGCATATTATAATTATACTAAAATAAAACACACGTTCGTGTGACAACGTCCAAGTAGGATTCCCCTTCATTTTTTTGTACTTATTATAATGTATACACCTAGCAAGGAAAAGAGTAACCATTGTAATACACAATAATAGATACTGAGTGACATTTCACATGGCTGAAAGCATCAGAGCCACTGCTAACAAGCAGCAGAGCTGATCCCCATAGCAGGCTGGAAAGAGTAACCCCCCCCCCCCCCTCCAGTAGTAAAATAAAAGGGAGGGCACATTACACTTAACTGACCTTGCCAGGTGTCTTTGCGGAGTGTCACTTCCAGGAATTTGGAGTCCGGAAGTGACCTTTCACACTGCACTAACACTTTGGAGTTCCAAATATAGTGACACTTGGGTCACTCCAGGGGTCAGGGATCTAAAAAGGTTGAGAACCACTGATCTAAATTAATCCATCCTTAAGCCACAGAGACCCAGTGTTGTAATATTACAACATCACTTTAAGGGCTACAAAAAAAAAAATTCTCATTTTTTTTCTTTTTAAACCCTCATGTACATATAACAGGTCTTATTGTTCAGTTCTGCCACACTATTGGATGGTTGAATGTGTAAATAGGCCTGTTTATCTGGCCAGGAAGTCATACAAGAATTGTACTTCCTAGGCTAAAAATAGTATATTTTAATGTGTAAAAAATAATGCAGATACTTTATGGGCTTATATGAATGACACAAACAATATTTACATGAAAACCAAGTTTACCTGTAGAATAAGTTCCTGTAGGTTAGACTGTTTTTGCTTTATTCGTTCAAGTCTTCTTTGTCTTTCAACCTATAAAAACAGTCTAGTTCGGTGAAAGTAACATAGCACAAAACGTATATGGTTTAGGCCTCTAAAAAGGAGTCTGCACACTAAACCTATAAACACTGCTCACACACACAGCACATGGCGTATGAGACCTACCTCTAAATTCTGACATTCCTGAGCAGAGTTTGTCGGTAGACCGATCCACTTTATTTCTTTTTTCTCTTTAGAAATAATGTTCATCGCCATAAGCACATTTAAGGCATCATATACACGCCGTCTAATATTCTTCTGGTCATAGGCTTGCTGGAAGAAAAATGTGTGGTATATAGCAGTCAAGTCATTAAAGATATAACTGAGCTAGAGTCAGAAATTAAATCGAAGCACGCTAGTAAACACTGTGAAAGTAATGGAAAATACATTAAGAACCAAAATACAAAAGAATGAATGAGCTTACCGATTCATTTGGTGATATATGGTTATCCGATGAACTAAATTCTGCTACCAACTCATCAGCCACTTCATTGTAAGATGTTGTGCCCTTCTTCTGTACTTTCTCACAAACTTTCATCGAAAAGTGTCGCAAGCCCTTGCCATTTTTCTCTCCTTTTTTGTTCCTCTTGCTAAACCGAAGACATTAGCAATTTAAATGAAATAGAAAACACACACAAAACATTGTTTCCAAATACTGTACAAATTCTAATATATATATATATTTGGTGTATTTCTGTCTAGAGCTTTGGTAAAAAGAGTAACCTATTGAATAAGGCTTAGGCTCCACTGAAGCCTCCATTGCATTCCCATAGACGACGCTTGCTTTGTCGATTTCAAAGTGACGGAGGCTTGTACCAGTGGATCCGGGGCTCTGACAGGCTGTGGAAAGCCCATTTGCAGTAAACGGATGGGGTCAACGCAGGGGTTTAAAAGGACAGTGGAGACCTAGCCTTAGAAGCGCATTATTAAAATAGGGCTTAAGAGTTTGACTCCACTATGCGCTAGGATTCGCTGCGTTCACGGATCCGGCGTTTGGTTTTTTTAACCATGAACGGAGTGATCAACACATCACAAAACACATAGTATTGTGTTTCAACATACTCGAATCATTTTCTGTGGGTGTGTCAATACTTGTGTGGGCAATGCTCTGCATGGATTTTAGCTGACAGATCACACCAATAGATGTGAATAAAAATCCATTGACTTTCAATAGATGCGTCAACATCCCTGCATTTGATGCAAGTCAAACACACGGTTTTAAGGCAAAGCCTTAAGCTAGGGCTCCACATGCACTAAAATTATAGCACAGTGCACAAGCCACCCAGCATGGGGCATTGTTTATAAACAGATGGTAGGAAAGAAGGGGTTAAATAGTTCAGTGATATTTTTCTTACCCTGCAGACCATGGAGAGGAGTCTGTGGCTTGGTTTTGGGATACAAAGTGCGTGCTTGGTGTATGAGGACTTCCTAACAAGATTGTATTTGGCTGAGATGGTCTCTGTGGAGTGCCAATAACCTGCAAATGTGATGAGAAATGATGTATCATTTTGGTTTGTTAACATAGGAACAGTAATCGGTTACTAAAGAGCAAAAATTTTAACAAAATGCCTTTGTTAAGCTACCCCATATCTTTTGAATCTGAACTCCAGACAAATGTACGAGGAAAAGATATAAGTAGGTTTGTTTACCAATACCAGATTAAATGTACTTTTATTCAAGCAGTACAAGTATCTGAACTTGACCTAGTATCAGTCAAGCAGCACAATGTTACAGACAAGTCAGTGTGTCCCTATTGTGCCTTTCACTGTCTGGAGAATACTTTAGTGTGTGTTTAAATTGCACAACTCAAATGATAAAAAGACCATAAATTGCGCAAGCTAAACAATTTCATCATACATTGAATGTACATTTTTCATCAAGTACAGTTTTAAGTGTGGTTGTGCCATTTGCTCCATAAATATGCCCCTCACCCACCAAATATAAGTCAATCTAAAATAAAACACAGAATTCCATTCCAGGTTATAAAACCAGAAATACACATTTAAGCAAAGGGAATTCTGAGGTTTAGCAGGTAGGGCTTTCACATTCAGGAAGCAACACAGAAACCATATAGACATATACAAATGGCACGCATTTAATAGAATAATATAATGAATACTAAAGACTGAGAAAAAAAAAAAAAGAAAAAAAAGGAGGAAGAGCATGCTAAAGATAAGGGGTTATTTTCAGCTACCTATCCTTTTGTTCTCCTTAACTGGATAAATGTACCGCTTACCATGACCCTAATAGATGCTGAGAGAGGATTTTTTTTTATGATCATCTGCTTTAAGTCCAGGTGACCTTGTTCAATGTTAACAGTACAGGCCACGTTAATATAGACTTCAGACGTCAGCAGCCACAATTATTTACCTAAGTACTAATGAAAATACATTTAAAATGGTAAGACTGCCATTGTAAGAGGTCTAAATAACTAAACAAATTGGTAATTACATTAGAAACATGACACTCCGACACTAAATGTAAACAATGACAGCCCAGTGAGAAGAGTTCAGAGGCTGAAAACAATAGAGACCAACATCCTGCAAATTAACTAACATACTGAACAACCAATGACATGATCTAAACACCAAAGGATGGGACTTTGAAGCAAGTATATGTCTGAGGAGGAAGGGACAAGAGAGGGATTCAGTTCAGGATAGGGAAGGGGGACCTGAACGACAAAACATACATGGATTCTTACTTTAGTGTATTCTTACCACTTGTTGAGAAATGTTCACATTGGACTGTCCAAATGTTTTTGGCAGGAGCTGCTTTCCAACAGCTGACGGGTGAACAGCTAGCAACGACACTACACCTACAAAGCAAATCAATATGCGACAGTTTAAGTGGCAGAAACACCTATACATTACATCAAGAGTGATGCAAGTTCCACATTCATAGCAGATATTCAATGGTTTCACACCTAACCAAAGAGTTTAAGGGAGATGTCTATTGTGCTCTTAAGGTTGAGAGACTGGATTATTTATACAGCTTTACAGTTATTAAAAGTCAATACATAGCTCATGTTTTGCTGACTACTGACTTTAGTCCCTTCAGTTTTTGCAACACAAATCCAACAGAAAACCTAACTGACCAACTTCAAGATGCTTCCTTGCTAGGTTTTCTTTGACAGTGGTGCACTTTATGTCTTTCGGTTTAATTCAATTGAAGTAAATAAATTGTGATCACTTGAGTGTTTTTTTCCCATGAAAAGGATAAACACACTTTTAAGCAAAAGAACACACATTATACACATACCAAGAAAAAACTAGCTGTCTTATGTCGTCAGCCATCAGATTAAACTCCCTTGCATTCAAGACTAACCCAGTTTGTTCGCCGTTTGGGTTCATCCCAAACGCTAGGTGAGTGGGGATCAGAAGAACCCATCTAGCCGCGGAAAGCTGCTGTGATTCTCTAAATTGCTGCACAGTTCTGGCACAGTCCCGATCGAGTCATGATGATGCGGAAGGGACAGGGGCCGTGCTATAGACCGCCATGTTAATGGAGGTGCGTCTGTCTCCCAGCCCACGTGTACAGGGGCGGGAATTTCAAACAGTGCCCTATGTACACAGCCACGATTGCCTGTACAGGCAGAATGCTAGGGAAGTTTAATGCATATAAAGCTTACAGTATGAAATTAAAATCATTCTGTAAAGTTACCTTTTCCTGGACTTAGATTCTGATCTACAAATACTTTGAGCTCACCATTTGCTTCAATTAATCCCGCCTGGAAAAAAAAATGAAAAAATATATTACAATTGCAACACAAAATGCCGCAACTTCGTTGTAAACGTAGTAAATAATAAAAAAGCCAAGCTGCTTCAACTTCGTATACAATAAAATTCTTCAGGAACGATGAAGTGATGGAGGAACAGTGACCCTGTGTGGCCAAATGTTAGAAGAAAACTTAGAAAAGCTCCTATCAGCATAAATGGCAGATATTTCATCATTGTCTTTATTATACACTAATCTGATATTCTGACATGCTTAAAATTGCATGTTGGTGTATATGTATACTGGAAGGCATGGGGGGGGGGGGGGGGGGGGGGGGCTGGGGATTTAACCTCCTTTATAGATGTTTCTATAAGCAGGACATTCATCAGAATGTGTACCTATCGTGGCCCCTACAATAAAACAATTTCACTTTTTAAATTTAAAAGATTAAAACAAAAAACTCTAATGGACAGCTTTGTATCCAACCCCGCTTTCATGGAGGTTTTAAGGTAAATGTTTTTTGTTATTTCATTGATGTATTTTGCTGCCCATAGCACCAAAAGGGGAGTCTCCATCTTTTTGTCAGTCAGTTTATATCCATGTTACAGCCCGACAGGAAACGAGGGAAGTAGTTGTCATGTGACCAGAGAGATGTGTGTTGTAAAGCCATGTTTTGTTGAGGTTGCAATAGAAGTGAAGAGAAAAGTGATAATATGCCTTGTGAGCACGAAGGTCAGCTGTTCAACTCAACATTCATGATTCAAATACAGATGTGGCCTTAAAAGGGAAACCGCAACATCAAAAATCACCCAAAGAATGGGCAAAACATTTAAGTCTTCTCTGCTGGCCAGAGCTCCATGCTCTGAGCGGCATTGCTGGAGTAAGGGCTTGTCCCCACAGCCGAATTTTGCCGCGGGGTGGCAGTCCCGCCAGCTGCTAGCGCCCGTCAATGATCACATGCGGTCGCAGCCGCCGCTAGCGACTAACTACATGTTAACCTTCTGCGCAGGTGGCACGTTTTATTTTTTATAACTGTGCCACAGGCAATCGTGGCGGAGCACGACATGCTCTGCCGCAATTGCCTGCCGTAGGTTCAGCACATAAATCCTTCGTCACTGGAGACGCCAGAGTTATGCTGAAAAAGGCAACGCCCCTCCATTTACATGCAGGTCTATGGCGCAGCCTACCCTCATTCCCTTCGCGTCACCGGTGACTCGATTAGAGGTAGACCCAGAAGCATCAGCATACATGTCGATGTTCCCAACCGCCGGGGGGATCCAGCGGACAGGTGAGTATCTCACTGCTTAACTCGGGATGAGTTTCATGATTAAACTCATTAAACACATTAAACTCATTAAGCATGAATAAACTTGGACCAAACACCCAGGAGGTTAATGGAGACGCGCCGGTGGCTGCCGCTAGCGGCTAAGAACCACACTGCAAAATTCACCTGTGCAGACAAGCCCTTAAAGAGGGTGGAGAGGTGACTTCCCTGCCCAGCAGAGCTGTATGTGAGGTGGGCAGCTTGTGCCCACCTCACATACCGTATAGATGCAGATGGCATCTGCACAAGTTGAGCTAAAGCAGCCCAGCTCACATACAGTTAACACAGAGTCGGAGGAAAGATCCGCCCACAGGCAGATCTCTATGCTCAGCTCTGTCTGCACGTCTGTGTAAAGCTGGCCATACACCTTTAGATTTCTCTGTCAGATATCCTTTAGATCTACCAACAACTATGTAGTGCTGGGTCCTCTGCGATTCAACACAGGTAGACTTGATGGTTTAGAAAGTCCCTCATATTACATGGTTTTGGTAATACAAAAAGGAGATCTAAAGAATATCTGACCGAGAAATCTAAAGGTGTATGGCCAGCTTAAGAGCTGGCAGCATGAGTGCAGATTTCACATACAGGCAAAGCTGGAAGCTCTTTCATCTGGCTCTTTTAAATTATCAGCGGGGTTCCGCCAATATAAACAATGCAGTCCAGATAGGAGATTCTCCTGTGGGCGGATTTCCCATCTGAAAGATCCTCCCACCTCCCTGGCTAATAATCTTGCCAGCAGAGCAAAGGAACTGCAGGGCCTTTGGAATACAAGACGTAGACATCCCCCCACGATTTTTGGGGTGGGGAGTGAGATTTATAGTACAAAAAATACAGTTTATCATCAATAAAATTGTTCAGGATGTAGGGAAGACTTGTAGGAATGTTACAACAAACATGTATTTGCATAAGGCTAAATATCAATGTTTATTATGTTGGTTACACCAGGTTCAGACCCCCCCCCCCCCCAAAAAGACAAAACCATTTGCTGTCCATGCCTTCAGCTGGGCATAGACTGTTAAGATTTGAGGTCAATTAAGCTCTAGATCGACCATGTGTGATGACGTCACGCACAGCTGGTCGTTCCCAGAATCAGGCGCACACCCTTCGTGTGCAGCCATATACTTTGGATGAGGTCAGACAAAGAAATACAGACATGTCAGTTGCTTGGCCGATCGACTTATGGGCTGATTTATGGTAGGCACATAAGATTTGCGGCTGATTTCGAGGCAGATCGATAGCAAAAAGCGCATGGCTGTTTGCCACAAAATTGGCCGCAGATCTAACCTTCCATGCCCAGCTTTAGCTTTTGTGTTTTGAACCCTCTGCTTTCACTCGACTAATTCAGGTTTTCCAGGTTTTAAGACAATAAGCCCAATACATGCATATCACACAAGATGTTATGTGCTTTCAATTACACAGCAGCCTTCCCAGAAGGGGGAGCAGCCAAACGCCATGCCTCTCCTAGGTGTCACGAATGGGAAGAAAAGGACTTAATAGGCAGTGCCAAACATCCATAGCTTTTGGAAGGGGGGGGGGGGCTCAGAATGGCTAAACGGACCACTTTAGTGAAAGGTAAACATCACCTTGCAACAGAAAACATATTGGCATTTTAATAAAAATGTGTTCCAGTGTAAGCAGTAAAATGAAAATATAATAGTAGTACTATCTTGTGAGGTATGCTAAAATAAATAAGTGTAATGCCACCAGTGGACAGGGCACTGGACGGAGCTTAGAAATGCTGCCCTGGCTGTACAATGCCAGTCTAAGGACAAGGAGGAGACCAGGTTTTTCAGCAGAGAATTAGGAGGTCCCAAGTGAAGATTTCTTGTCTGGCAGAGACACACAAATCCATGAGGAATGGAACAGATCTCACATTTAACAATGGATGGTCATGGTTTGGGCCTGGTCACATTTGCTCTTTGCCAATTTTACCTCCACACTTTACTTAAGCATATAAGCTTAATCAAAAAACAGAAATCTCTTGATAAACATCCCCCGCCACAAACTCTCTGTAGTCAGAGGATAATCAAACATGGCAGTTCCAGATTAGATTCATCTGAAAACACTTCTAGAAACTGTGCATGTGCTTATATCAGGTTTAAAAATGTTATATATCCTCCCAACTCAAGCAACACTAAAAGGCGGTCATAAATGGATCAATGCCCCCAAGATGGATCAGTCTTCAAGCTCAGCGCGATGAGCCCATATGGAAGGAGCTTGGGCAGTAGCACTGCTGCATCATCAAGCTCAGCCGATGCTTTAATGGGGACCCGCAGTCTCCTATCCAAAGCAATGGAAATGCACTGCGATTTACAGCCATGTCTTCGAGTGGGATCAAACGTTACCAGACATGACTGTTAAGCAGGGTACAGACGTGGAGACATGGGTCAAAACGATAGGCATTTCGAGCACCGTGTGCGCTCACGGCCATTTGACCCATATAATCTGCGCCCACCGCAGTTTTCAAGTGGGGCAAATCAATCCTTTTAGAAAACAGCTTTATCAGACATGACCGTAATTACAGCCGATGTCCAATGCTTTGCCTAGAGCCCGCTGGTCTCCAAGCAAAGCTTCAGCTGAGCCGGGGAGAGAGCAGAGCCGTCTCTCCCCGGCTCTGCCGATATCGGACTTCATCACGCTGCTGCAGGGTACATCGGACGGCTCCAATATCGAGCCGTCTGTACCCTGTTTAAATCAGTCTGTGTCTATTGCCTTGAATAGAGGACTGCATTAGATATGGCGGGGGGCGCATTAGATATGCGCTAGATAGATGGCCATGAAGGTGCACGGCACTCGAAGTGGCCATCGACCTTGCACATACCCATGCGTGTATGGGCACCTTTCTTCCTTCATCTGACAGCTTGGAGACTGCAGACAATGCAGACACAGAACCAAATCTAAAGGAGGAGATGTTCCTCAAAGTGGCAACCTTGCCAACCACCATTTTTGTGATGCAGAGCACCATAGTTTTACTATGGAAAGGGGTGACATTCAAAAATTTAGGGCACTAAAACACACAAATGTCTGTAACATTATGTATGATGTCACAACATTTCCTTGCAAAAGTTCCAAATGTGCTTGGAATGCATACCAACAGAAAAAAAAGTCAGCGTCCATTTTTTAATATAAATTAAAAATATGGGGCCGAGGATGTACATTTCCCAACAAAGCTTGACAAGCTTTGACAAGAATTATGCTTACATTATTTTCCCCCCCAAGCAAAGGCTTAGGGTTATTATGATCCAGACATGCAGACTCATTTTTATGGATTGGATGACTGCGGGTACACAGCGTGGTGACAATCAGCGAGGGAGTGTGACCGCTGCAATGGCTACTTGGCTCTATAGAGTATGTTTGTGTAGTGTTTAATAATATTATAAATCTACACCAATGCAGAACTTTCCAACATTCATATCAAACATATAATCTAGGATAATTCAGGCATGGTATTTAAGTTATTTTCCCCATCTTCTCCAAAAGCAGGAATAAATACCTCCTATATATTGTTCCAGGGAACCATCGCAATTACACACGATCATTTGGATGGTTTGTTATTTGGTGACAAGATGCAAAGAGACTTAAAAGGGATCATCAGCGCAATCACATCTGTCCAACTAAAGGTAGCCATACACTGGCAGATTATCCCTCGATAGATGAGAGACGGACTTCCAGCTTTGTGTGCCGGACATTACTTTGGGCCACCGGTCCCCATCCAAAGTAATGCAATCGGCTGGGAATTAACCGACATCGTTGATCACCGTACTTTCTGACATGGATCCTTGTTGAACTGTCCAGGTGGGTGCACCCGATTGGTGGGAAAGCACACGGCAGTTGATCGGCCAAAAAACATAGGACTGGAATCGGCCCGTGCATGCCTACCTTAACTGCCAGAATGTGAATGAAATTGTGTAGTCTAGAACTACATAGGGAAGTGAACTAGAAAAGGGATTTAACCTCCCTAGCGCACCGCCAGTACGGGCAATCGTAGTAGTGTACAGAGTACACTGCCTGCCATTTCCTCCCTCCCTGCTTCGTTCTCCACACAGCCGAGGTCATAAATGTTGACCGCTGTGTGGGCGGGAAAGCCAAAGCTCCTCTATTAACATGGAGGTCTATGGTGCAACCCTGGAAATGCTGCAGCGATTAAGATAATCGATGCAGCTTTGCGTGGGTGTATCGGCTACACCCGATGCTGGGTTCCCGTGCAGTTGAGGCGAACCTGAACGGTGAACGAACTGGGTTCCTCTCAACTGCTAGGGAGGTTAAGATTCCTGTGCACAGGGAAAGACTTATTTAACATATATTAGGACTTAAGCTAGCCATACACAGGTCGACTTTTGCACAATCAATCTTAGATTTGACCGTGTTGTGCAATTTTACAATTGAGCGCCAGTCTATCAATCTCTCCAATACACAGACGATTGAAAGAAAACGCAAGCGCAGCGCACTGCAAATGCCTCACTTAGAAGCCCAGCGCGTCTAGTATGAAAGGGAGCAGAATGCAATCGGGTATATTACTGACATCTCTTCAAATTAAAACATCAAGTCCTCAAGAACACAGGAACAACCCGGGTTACCAGCACCAAATTTAAAACCAGCATCTGTGATATATCCAGATATTGTCTTTCTAGGACCACCTTCACCATCCAACGAATGGTCTCCCCCATTCTGCATGTTTACAAAAGTTTGGCACTGTATTAGAAGAGGTCCTGGCTGCAGTTCAGTCTTTTCACCTATTCAAAATCTATGAGACATTGGGAAACACCAAAGACGACCCTAAGGGCTTGGCCCCACATTGGCGGCTGGCTGCGGGGCGGTGCAGCAGTGTTCTCCCCAGAGCAGATTGGCCGGGCGGCCCGCCCGGGAGATTTTAGTCCCCGCCCGGCACACAAGTCCTCCGCGGCGAGCAGCCTGACAGGCGGCGCCTCCCATTCTTCAGGAGCGCGCCACAGCCACTGAAAGACTCCGGCCCGCGGCACACTACCGGAGCCGCGGGCCGGAGTCTTTCAGTGGCTGCGGCGCGCTCCTGAAGAATGGGGAGGCGCCGCCTGTCAGAGGACTTGTGTGCTGCCGCTGGCCCGCAGCCTATCAGAGAGGCCGCCGGACCGGTCCAGGCGGCGCGATGACGTCATCGCGCCGCCCGGCTGAAAAAAAATTCTGGGGAGAACACTGTGCAGTCATGCGGCAGGAGCACAAAGTGCACGATCGGTCGCCACGACTACAATACATTTCAATGCAGGCCACCCAGACCACGTCCATAAAGAATGAATGGACGCGGTTGAAAATCTTATCCAAACGCAAATTTTTTTCCGTGTCCATTCATGTCAATGGACGCAATTGGCCACAACCAAAAACACAGGAAGCCACGTTTCAAAGTGCGACCGCTGCCACCCACCAAAGGGCAGAGCTACTGAATGAATGGAGGCGCCAGCCGGCAGCACAAGTGGGGACAAGCCCCAAATGTCATGCAGCTACTATCCTTTCACGTAGAAAAAAACTGCCATTTCAAAACTGCAAAAAACTGGTCTCCTTGGTTCTCAAACATGAACAGAGCAAACTTATCCCAGTCAGAGAATCAATTCTCTCTACATTCTTTACAAAAGGTTTCAGCAACCGATATTATGAATTTGGTAGTTTTTAGTGCTTGAAGATGAAAGCACTCTGTATCTACAATTTAAACAGCATAACATTTAAGAAGCTAGGTAGCACAGGAAAGCTAGAGCTCCACTATGCATTGGGATCCGCTGATGTCCACACAAGCCTCTGTTATGTTTCTGTGGGCGCAGATAGGCTGCATCGACATCAACGTGACAGAGGCTCAGATATACCGAGGATGGCTTTAAAGTCAGACAGTCCTATGAACCCAGGTAAAATACACAGTCTGAACCTGTAAAGATTGAAATGCAAGCAAGAATGGCAACTTACATCTTTTGCCATGATAAAAGAGCGCTGGAATCAGATGAACAGTGTCCAGGAAGCAGGAACGCCGACAAAGGTGAATGCTCTGTTAAAACAAAAATCGGTTAAAAACTCTTAATATCAACAGAAAATCATGGGCAGTATTCATTTTATTGCAGTCATATGTCAGTTGCTGTTATGATGCATCAGTTACCATCTTCTAGCAGCACTCCAGGGAAGTTATAAAATATTTAAATAAAAAAGAAATATATGTGTAAAGAAACCTATATAACTGACCTAGTTCACCCTTGAACACTTAGCAAAACACAGGTTAATATGACACACTGCATAAAGATATAGCAGAAAGAAAGTTTAGCAGCTCGGCTACAGAATAAGAAAGGCCTCGCAAATCTGCAACGCTTGTATACACACCACTGCAAAGACATAATACACGTCTGTGGGGTCTATGGGCACGATCAGGGTAAAAAATCATGTCCGCTCTGCGGCCCGCAATCAGAACACTGGGAGCTGCATCCGATCGTGGCCTTTAGTGGAAGTGAGGACAAGCCCATTCACCAAAATGGAAGTGATCAAAATCATGCCCATGCCGCTGCTTACCGCCCAAGTGAGAACAAGCCCTTACAGTGCTCACTACTTTTAAATACTTAGGTTTGTCACCATCAATTCCATTTGTCTCCTGTTACAGTAAAACTATTTTATGACATTAGTTAGTAAAAAACTAGTGGCTTCTGATTTACAGCTATTCTTAGGCCTCTACTTTGTATGGCTGACTGAGATTTGCAAAAGCAGAGTAAAGCTTTTGAAGAGGCACAAATACTTTAACTTATCAGCTCTTAGAACATTTTAGTCTACTACTTAAGCCTTGCACAAACACTTCGATTTGCGGCCCATCGACCGCCATGTGTGCCAACATTAGTGTCCTTCTTCAATCGGGCCATAAATAGATCTAATACATTACAATGTTTAGATTGATCTCCTCCCATCCAAGTGAATGCCCGAACACAAAGGGTGCGTGGCCAATTCTCAGCCCAAGTCAGGAGATGGACTTTATGATTTTCTCCCCTACTATCAATGTCTGACATAAGCGAAGAGCACATGAAGATCTTACAGGAAAGGATCATGCATGTACTGAGAAGGAAGGAGACGTCAAATGGAAAAACAACGTACATGTGCAGCAGCCTGCCATGTACACAGAGGGAGTCTCCCCCAAACCTCACTCTCCTGTACATGGGCGCCTCCATTATTCTGAGACAGTCACCCCTCTAGTGAAGTATAGGCTGCCATCTAGAAGGAAGAGGGTAACCTAAGCAGAGAGGACACTAGGCAAAGCAGGGCTTCACCACAAGCAGGCCCCATAGTGTAGGAAGCCAGAACCCCTCCAGTTTGTGTGAAGATGATTGCAAGTATAACATTTCAGGAAAGTGGTGATGGGTATTGTAACAAACATGGAGCCATGGAATTAAAGTGACATCTAAGCACATGCCCTCAGTGCCCATGCTGCATGCTCAGACATGCCTGCCATCACATACTGGCATGAGGGGGGCAATGGCAGGCAATCGTGGTAAGGCAGAGGTATAGTCCTAGTTAGATAAAAGGTACAGGTCTGCCATGACTGGGCCTCACACACACACAATCCTGACTCTGGCTAGGTATAAGCAGGCAGCCATTTTCCCCAGTAAGCTAAGCACCGACAGCTGTCCGGTCCCATTCTGTGCCCCTGCTCGGGCCTGAGCGAGCACACACCGATAGAACGGGTACAGGGCTGAGAAGCTGTCATTATCCGGTCCCCATCACTTGTGAGGGGACAAACAAGGAGATACAAGGGGACATGGCCTAACACTTCCACCCACTGCACACACGAGCTCCAGCAGGGAGGAGGAGTAAACAAAAGGCCCGGGCGCTTAGCAGTGGAACGACTGGGGAACACGGAGCCACATTTATTCGGCGCTCCCCCGTACAGGACACCAACCTCCTCCTGGGCAGCTGCAATGTGTCCACACTTCCGTCAGCAAGGCGGCTCTGCCACACTTCACTTCATGTGAGGGGGACGGGAAGGTGAGCAAGGGCCGGAGGCTGCAGCAGGCGACGGGCTCGTCAACACCACAGAGTCTGGCGGCGGGTTTCGGCATAAGGGGGGCTACCCAGCTGGAATGCGGGCTGTCACGGGGTGCGAGGGGCAGGAGCGGGCAGGGCCAGGCTTCGGGGGTGCAGCATCCTCAATGGCGGGAGCTCGCCTGCTTCTCGCACGGGTACTAATCCCAATCACTCGGCTCCTCTCGCACCACTCCAGCTCGTGACCACCTCGCGCCTGTTTGCCGCGACTCTGCACGCGGTTTCCGCGCACACTGCCGCGAGAAGGCGCGCGAGGATTTTGCCGCTCTTCCCCCTTGAGTTGGGATAGCGGGGCGCGCGGTTCCCCGGGCGCCTGTGCTCTACGGCCAAGTACTGCCACCTTGCTCCAAGCCCTTCTTCTCTTCCTCCTCTCGCTGTATCCTCCCTTCCCGTCACCTCAAACAAAAAACCGAGCTTGGCGGCGTCTGGACGACCCGCACTCTGATTGGACGGCAGGCGATACGCGTCAGACGTCGCAGGCCCGCCCCACGCCGGCTCCGGTAGCCAATTCTTCATTCTGTTTGGGTGGAATAGTAGGTAGTCCTGACGTCACGATCAGTTCCGCGTCCCCGTCCGCTGATTGGCAGTGAGCCACATCAGTGAAAGGTATAGAGGTGTGGCTACCGCGTCTCGTGCACGAATGTTTGACGTAACCAACTGTCTGTGTTATTTACCTGGATGTGGTTGCGGGTACTCTCTTCCAGGCTGCGGGCACGCGGGCGTGCGTGCGTGTTCAGGCATTACACTGCATGTGGGGGTTACATTCACGCTGGTCTTCCCTTGTGTGCTGAGAGTGCAGAAAGTGTACCCAGATAACCAGGAAGACTGTGTCATAAAGTACCCCAACTTCTCAGTCATACCACATCCTTCCTGTAATAAGGGCTCTTTCACACTACGCGGTGCGTACACTGGTCTCCAGAAGAATCCTGTATTTCCATTGAGTGCCCTTTCACAGTCCATGCGTTGAACTGGTAATGGGAAACCACTTGGACCTTTTATACTGTGTTGTGTTAAGTGTGAACGCAGCAAGTTAACGCAAATGCTCAGCACCATGCATTTTTCTACTGTAGGGCGCTCGATAGATGAGGGACAGACTGCAGCATGATGACATCATGACGCTGCAGCCAGCCCTTCAGAGGATCGGCGAACACTCTTTGTGTCCACATCAAAAGTAATTGGATCAGCTGTGAATTTACCGACATGTTGGGTCACCCAATTTTTGGCCAATAAAGCCAGTGTATACATGTGTGGATTGGGCAGTAAGATAAAAAAGCGATCAATATCTACATTAACTGTAAAGGTAGCCATACACAGGTTGATTCCGCACACGATTCCTGGCCGATCAATCACCGGGTGCATGCATGCCGATCGATCGGCTAAGAATTGAGTGCAGCCCACCTTGCTCGATCGACCCCGCCCGATCAACATGGCCCCCTGAATCGGATCGGCCAGAGAACCAACCTGCTGGTCTTTCTGATCGATTCAGCACACATCAGGGGGAGTTGCCATTTGTGAAGCGATCGATCGGGCACGGAATCGTCCAGGAATCATTGGCCTAAGGTGGTAGGCACAGACTTAATTGGGCAATCGATCGCCCATCCGATCACCTGTGGCATCACCGGAATCGATCGGATGGGTGATCAATCGTTCATGGAATCGACACATGTATGGCTAGCTTAAAGGAGTTTAGAAGTAGATACGATCAATATAAAATTGACAGTTGATGTTGCATGTTGTTTGAATTGAAGATTAGTTGAAAAAAAAGTTTATAAAAGTATGGCTGCCTTTAGATAGATATCTAGCCCTGGTGCCTGTGCTGGCGGCCATGTGTCCCCAGCGACATTCTGCCCTGTCTGTCATGGTGGTTATACGTTTCTGTGGATGGACATTGTGCTCCCCCTTCCTCTTCTGTTGTGACACAGCCCTGTATTTTCTATCTATTTCCCAGGATAAATGACTTAATTAAACCCAGATTTCTAAAGGCCCCCATACACCTTACAATCTTTCCATACAATTATATACAATCAAAAGAAAGAACCTTTCTAATCCTTCCAATCACTATGTGTTCTATCAGGGAGGCCACTATACTACACAGTTGTTGGTAGATCTAATGGAGATTGTATGGATCGATCTTAAGGTGTATGGGGGGCTTAAGATACATTGCAGCCACTGCCATGTCTTCTTTTATGAAGTTGGTGTATCCTCATACTTTACCCGCAAAGCAGTTAAGGCTTCCTGACTACTTATCAGACATACCCAGCTACCACAAGACAGCGTGTTCTCTGCTGTATGGAGACAAGCACCCTGTGTAAAGGAAAGAAGTTTCCCAGCACAGTAAAATGGGATTCCTCTTCCATTCATTGCAGGATACAGCTTCATCAGTAGTATGACTTCTGGGATAGAATACTGCAGGTTGTAGTAGGCCATTATGGGGCTTAGGGATGAGTAGGTATCAAATTCCCAACACTAAAACAGACGTTCAAATGATATCAAAGGGAAGCTTTATACACAGCCTCAACGCTAGCTCGGGTCCTACTCTATTTTCCAAAGAAGCTCGCAAGGAGGAGAGGGCTAAAGGTAGCCTCACAGTTGACAAACCCAATGCGTTTTTTTGGCCCTCATCGGGGGAAAATATAGAGATCACAGTTACAGCGCCATAAAGAAGGTAGGTGGTGATCCAGGTACAGTTGCATATGGTAAAAACATATAAATCAACACTACATGGTAAAGTGTGTATTTATAAAACAGTGGTACACACATGACCACCTTACATGATATTGTCTCTATAAGAAATACTAATCACAACAATTAATACATAATCTGACCATCGATCACATGCCATGTCTGATAAATCTACAACATATTCACAATTTCAGGCTGTATTACCATCAGCCCCCTGGGATCTAGTAGGGGGGAAGCACCCATCACGGCCAGGGTGGTAGCATGCCTCTGGCCTGGTTTATTTATATGTTTTTACCATAGGCTACTGTACCTGGATCACCACCTTCTTTCATTATGGAGCTTGAACTGGGATTTCTACATTTTTCCCCCCTGATGAGGCACAAGAATGGGCAAAACGCGTCGTAATGTTGACAGGACAATGTCAACCATGGGACTATCTTTAACCCCCTCCTCATTGTGAGCTTCCTTGGAAAATAGAGTGGGACCCGGGCTAGCGGCGAGGCTGATATCTGGAACGTGGAAGAGTCTGGCCAAAAACCGGAAGTGACATCACACCCCGTATTACAAGTTTAAAAGTTCTCCCAGCGGACAGTTCGCGGCGAACATAGCATGTTCGCAATGACGGTGAACATTATGGCTGTTCGACCTGACCCGGTAGGACAGTACAGCAAATAACACATTTTTCGCTCCTGGAGGACACCCCCCCCCCTTTATCAAAGAAGCAGCCCAGTGAACATTTTACATTGATCCTGTGTCTCCAGTACTAGATTGATAGGGAGAGCTGCTGCTGATTGAGGGATAGCCTATGTGACACCTATGTGATATTTATATATGTCATTAAATGAACACTATCGCACCTTCACACAGTTTTGGCTTCCCAGGTCAATACAAATGCATGCAATTAACACTAGTATGTAAACACATTCCTTCTATTGTCAGGATACATTGCAAAGTTTTTTAGCCTGATACATCCGGGGGTGTCAGACCTGACAGCAGTAGGTGCACCTTACCCATCCCCCATCTTCCCAGCCCTGATGGGACTAGGGTGTTTCCTTAACGCCAGGGGCACTCTGCAATGAAGGTGTGGGGGATTCTAGTCCTGGTTAGAGATGTCCCGAACTGTTCGCCGCCGAACTGTTCGCGGCGAATATCGCATG
>CM070033.1:70053790-70084434 GCA_036250615.1 Ptychadena robeensis | reverse complement strand
AATGTTCGCGTTCGCCGTTCGCGAACGGCAAAATCCGGGTTCGCGACATCACTAGTCCTGGTCCACCGTCACTGACAAAACTGTTCATTGTCATAACTACGGTCATTTCAAATAATATTTGTCGTTAACATGAACAAGGGGGCAGGATTCCATTACACATGCACAAACTCAGAAATCCAGAATGCCTTTAGCTGAAGCAGATAATTAGTATATACAATCACTGGAATGAGAGCTGTGGGTGGAAATAATACCTACAAACACATTCATGAAACAGGAATTGCTGGTTCATGGCGATTATCCAGCCCAAATCTCACCTTCAGGTTTCACTGGCCTTGTTTTCTTTAAGCAAAATAAACATATTGGGAGCTAGCATGACAATTTTGATTCAGTGATCCTTAGAGGTTATACCATGTTTAATACTTTGTGTTATCAGGCAAACATTGGGCTGCCATTCAATCATTAAATACATTCTGGAGGCAGACCAGAACACTTCCCACGGCCAATCCATATTGGTGTGAATTAGGACACTTAAAATGAACTCTGCCCAGCCCCCTAATCTCCATTGATGTCCCACTTCCCAGACAAGACAGACAAAAGTCAATCAATAAGTTGTATTTATGATAAAGCCAAGTAAGGGAGAAAATTGTGGGCACTACCATGCAATCCATGAAACAATAAAAATAACTGCTGACTTTGCTGAACCAGCTTATGAATTTCTTAGCTAAAAATGAGCTGAAGATGATTTATGAGATGGACGTTTATCATAACATCCAACTAGAAGTAATAAAAATGAGATCAAGTCTATTGTCTGGTTCCCATTTACATCCAAGTGTGTTTTCCCTGATCAGTCTGTCTTTACTTGCCGCAAGTCAATAGGGACCCTCTCACACTGTAAAGCACCCAATACATGTATTGATACATAGGCGGTATTGTGGACGATCGATTGCCAGCTGGAGCTATTGACAAGGATCAAGGGTTCTTTTCTGG
Organism: Ptychadena robeensis; assembly: GCA_036250615.1. NCBI lineage: Eukaryota > Metazoa > Chordata > Amphibia > Anura > Ptychadenidae > Ptychadena > Ptychadena robeensis. The sequence goes on along the minus strand of CM070033.1, from coordinate 70,083,447 downwards.
TCGATCACATTTCAATGGGGACCAGGATATCGCCTGGTGACTAGCTCTCACAAATCGTGCACTTAAATTCTCTGAACAATTGTCCGTTCGATGATCACGCCAGGATCTATGCGTGCCTTGGTGGCCTTTACACATTGCATCAGGAGTTTAATTTTTACAAGGGGTGGCCAACAGGTGGATCTGCCACTGGACAGATGGTCAGGCGCAATAACAACACTGCATTGTGTAGATCTATTTAAATGGGAGGTGGGGAGCAATGTATCCCAAGAGAGAGGACAGATCGTTCCACAGTCTGGCAAATCAAGCCATTGGGAATGGGATATAGGTCTGTGGGCTAAGGTGGGCATTGTGCCTCTCATACCCCTGCTTTTGACATCAGGGTTAATACCTGGAACACCTGGTGTATGTGAGCCGCTCATTAAAACTTGAGCATGTGGGTTTTGCAATATAAGAAACTGTAAAGAGTGATGCGTTCATTGGTTATGTGAAGTAGGTAGTGCCAGGATAAATTTAATGTGTGATGTTGGCACAAGAATGCACTGTATATTTTTAACTTTTATACAAATTGTCCAATTTTTTTATCTTATTTAATAAAGTTTTGAAAAACCACCACGGCTGTTCCTAGAGCTGGCCAGTCATCTAAACTGAGCGATCATGGGAGAAGGGCCTTAGTCCAAGAACCCAATGGTCACTCTGTCAGAGCAGCAGAGGAGAAAGGAGAATCTTCTAGAAGATCAACCATCTCTGCAGCAATCCACCAATTGGACCAGTAGGTTAGAGCCACCAGATGGAAGCCACTCCTCAGTTTGCCAAACAAATTTCTCTGGTCTGATGAGACAATGATTGAATTCATTAGTGTGAATGGCAGGCGTCCTGTTTGAAGGAAATCAGGCACCGCTCATCACCAGGCCAATACCATCCCTACAGTGAAGCATGGTGGTGGCAGAATCATGCTGTAGGGATGTTTTTTAGCAGCAGTAACTGGGAGACTACTCAGAATAAAGGAAAATATGACAGCAGCAATGTACAGAGACATCCTGGATGAAAACCTTGGTTAATCCACAGATGTGCAAAACACTACAAAGATACACATCAGATATTAAACATTTCATATTGTTAAGGATAAAGTTGGGCAAGTGTAAGCACCAGTTTAGCCAAGGCAGATAATACAGAAGTCAAAAGGCTTGTTTGTACATTCCTAAAAAAAAGTATTTATGAACAGAAAGGAAAAATGTCAGAATGGGTATGGGTTCTTCTACATTATGTTGGAGCATCCATCCCTGAATACAGAGAGGGGCTTCCACCCAATCCACATATAATACACGTTAACATCTCTAACATTCTCTGGCCAGAGATTTCACAAATGAAGACAAGTAAGGGGGGGGGGGGGTTCCACAATTGCCGGGACCCCCTCCGCTAAGCGCATTGCTTGGAGAGAGGTCCCGACGGAGCACATTTACTTACCTGCCTGGCGAATGCTGTGTTCTCACAGTGCCGAGCCGTTCCGCCAATGCAGGGCTGAACGTAGTGGAGTACGTTGAGCCTCCGCAACAACGGATGTCTGAGCACAGCATCCGCTGAGCAGGTAAAGTCTATGTGCTCCATCGGGATCGCAGCCAAGCAATACGCTTAGCGGAGAGAGTCCCGACAGATGTTTTCCACCTACATTATTATTTTACAGAAACAACGTGATGGCAGAAAAAGACCAAGTGATCCTTCAAGTCTGCCCTGGATACATAGCAATTGTTAAAGGACAGTAAAACACAAACTGATTAAGAATGTTTATTTATTCTCATTTTGTTTTTTTACATAGGTGGGTGGAGACATCGCCTAGAAAAGATGCTCTGCTATTTTGGGTAACCCTTTTAGGGACTACATTTCCCCTAATTCACAAGAATGCACCACCACCACTCCGCAGAGCATTTAGTAAATGTAAATACAAAAAATGTCAGTGTACTAACTAGAGCTACAGGCAATATGAAAACACAAAAAATGACTGTAAATTGTTTGATAAAGCAGCCAGATTTACATTGTGATGCTGCTTTGCTTTATAAATGTGTCTGTGTGGTAAGGACATTTGCTTTTGGGTTGGGGGGGATGGGACAGCAGCTGCCACATCTAATCCCCCGCCAGCTGTAATGCAGGGTGACATGGCACTGATGTCTCACTTGAATGTAGCTGTCAATTAATTTAGGGAATCCATGCTAGATGAAGCATCATTGTCCCAAGATTCTTTATCTGACCACAATGCCAGTAAAGTGAGGTGTTTTCATTTATCCTGTCAATGATCAACACACAAAGATCCAGTCCCTGGACACAACTATGAACAGCTAGGTCAGACTGAGTTACAAAAGAGGAACGGTCTACGCATAACCATTGCAGCTCTTCTAAGGGTCCCCATACACCTTTCAATTTCTCAGATTTCCATTAGATCTCCTTTTGTTTTACCAAAACCATGTAATATGAGGGACTTTCTAAACAATCAAGTCTACCTGTGTTCATCACAGAGGACCCGACACTACATAGTTGTTGGTAGATCTAAAGGATATCTGACATCTGAGAGATCTAAAGTGTATGGGGGACTTTATGCTCATTAATTGCTAGCAATACCTGGTTTTGTGTTTGGCATCTGCTCTAATGATACTTTATAGCCCAGGTGTCTAACCAGCGGCCCTTTGGGCGTTCCTTGGCGCCCCCCCTTGGTTTTACCCTTGCGGCCCCAGAAACCTAACTGTTAATGTATAGGGCATATGAACTCACCTGTTTTCGCCCTCACCAAGAATATCCCGTTCTAAGATGAGTGCCTATGCTCCCACTATTCCACCAACGAACGGGGGATTATTGTATGTGGCACATAACCTCAGAATAGGGGCATATAACCTTTGAAGATATATATATATATATATCATAGAAAATGTGCATTACCGAACTAGAGTGTTCCCTAATGCTTGAAGTATCATTATAAAGTTTTGGTATTTTCATTTAAAAATGAAAAATGTCTTCTAGCTATGCCTGCTGTAATTTTTTCATTATAAAATGCCTATACAAGTCAGTATAGTTTGAAAATGTTATGTGCGGCCCTTTAGTGATGCTGAGGGCCGCACTTGTTGCCCTCCATATCAAATCAGTTGCCCACCACTGCTTTATAGTATATGGTTGGAATCCTACCATACAAAAAAAACAACAAGCGGGTGGGAAATAATGCATAAGTATGGGATGCGGCAACATCACCGTCAGGGCATGTGATTAACGCAGGGGGTATCGGCGCATCCATAAACATCGTGGAAACATAGGCTAGGGCTTCACTATGATTTGCCGAAACAGATCTGTACTTTCCACATTCACTTTAAATCCCCATCCCATTGTGGAATTTTTTAAATGCAGTACAATTTATGGGATGCGTACCAGGAACGCGACCACTATGATTTTACTGCGTTTTGAGTGGTTTTATGTTGTACACTTGCAGAAGCAATGTTCTTACTTCCTTCTGTAGATCCATCAGACAGGTTGATATACTGCATTATGTTGACCTTCGGGCCAGGCTGATCAGCAGAACGCTGCAAGAACAGCTGGTACCCGAGACAGGTAATGTGGATCGGCTCCTTTGGGTCCACGTCAGAGAATGCGCAGTGTTTTATATAGAACATACACTGCCTGGCCCATAAAAAAGGTCACACACTCTAATATTTCATAAGCCTGCCTTAAGCTTTGATTACATCACACATTCACTGTGGCATTGTTTCAATAAGCTTCTGCAATGTCACAAGATTTATTTCCATCCAGTGTTGCATTCATTTTTCACCAAGATCTTGCATTGATGATCAGTCTGACCGCTGCGCAAAGCCTTCACCAGCTCATCCCACAGATTCTCAATGAGGTTAAGGTCTGGACTCTGTGGTGGCCATTCCATGTGTGAAATGATGTCTCATGCTCCCTGAACCACTCTTTCACTATTTGAGCCAGATGAATCCTGGTCATCTTGGAATATGCCCGTGCCACCAGGGAAGAAAAAATACCTTGATGGAATAACCTGGTCATTTAGTATATTAAGGAAGTCAGCTGACCTCATTGAAAGAAAATCACCCATGCAGTAATCATCCAATAGGAGCAGGTAACCTTGGGTGGAACAAAGCACTTGGGCATGATGCCAAGGTATAAGGGCACCAAACGTAAAAGCACGGTTAGGGTGTGCACATATAGCTCATACTTGGAAGTCTATTGTGTAATATTATTAGCTGTGTTAATTATGGTAAAGGGAGCCATACATCGGCTGATTCCCACCCGATTGTTCGGACAAACACCCAGCAATCGCTCGGCCGCAAATCAGACCGACCAGGTTCCTTCTGCATGTAGGATTGCATGGTGATCCAACATGTGGGTAAATCCCTGGCCAATCCCATTACTTTGCATGTTGACCGACATCCCCATCGTAAGTAATGGCCGGCACTTAAAGGATGCTCTCCGATCCTCTGAGGGGCTGCCTGCAGAGTGATGATGTCATCATGCTGCAGCCAGCCTCTCATCTATCGAGGGAGAATCTGACCTTTAGATGCGTCAAGAAAAAAGTAAAATCTGTAAAATTTAAAAATGTCTTTCTTATGTCAAATGAAAACTTGAATGAGAACTATTGAAGTTTGCTGAAATCTTTTTAAAAGCAATAATATTTTTTTTAATTAAATAATTATCCTACCTCTGCTTGTAGTATGCAGATTAGCCCAAAGTGCAACAGTTTGTTTGCTACATGTGGTCTTGCATAATCACCATACCTATATGAGTAAGTATATAATGTCTGCAGGACAAAAAGCTATAAAATAGTAAAACTAAATATTTAGCATTTCAAAGGTGGGATTTCACTTAAGGCAAATAAGGGTGTGTAGCATTTAAAATAAAATACTTCCCTGCTGCTGGTTGCTCTGGTGTGTCTACTCTTGGTAGGTCAATTAAGTGATAGTTATCTCTTAAGAGCAGATGGTAAGGGTGTGAATCTATGACTGTCCAAAAAATTCAGCACAAAGTACAGTATTACTAACCGTGTTTAGTATTTGAATACAGCTAATAACACAAATAATGAGAAACCTATTAAGAAAATCCTTATTGTGGTCATAACTCTGTCATGTGTGCTTTAAGAACATTGACTTTTGAGGTTGCCAACTGCCCGATAAGCACAGCTGGCTGGCAAACATGACATGAGGCATTCACTGGGCAGTTTTCAGGATTTTCCCCCTATAGACCTGTCACGGAGGCTTTATCTAAAATTGCATGGAGTGCAGAATCGCCGTCAAATGCCTACACTATTTTGAATGGGCTTGTCCCCATTGATAAGATCGTGGTTCTGATTGCTGGTGGCTGCGATAATTTGAATCTGATCGCGCCCATAGACCTGAATGGAGACAATTAACAATCGCGAGTGGAGGCGATCAAAAATCGTGTCCATTCTCTCTGGAGGTGATTTTTTTTTATAATGGTGGTGTTTAGTGTATAATGGTGGAGCCCTGACTTAAACCCAATTGAGCATCTCTGGAGAGACCTAAAAATGTCTGTCTACCAACGTTTACCATCCAACCTGACAGAATTGGAGAGGATCTGCAAGGAGGAATGGCAGAGGATCCCCAAATCCAGGTGTGAAAAACTTGTTGCTTCTTTCCCAAAGAGACTCATGGCTGTATTAGATAAAAAAAGACGCTTCTACTAAATACTGAGCAAAGGGTCTAAATACTTAGGACCATGTGATATTTCAGTTTTTTTCATAAATTTTCTTTAATAAGCTTTTTTAATAAATCTGCAAAAATGTCTACAATTCTGCGTTTCTCTGTCAATATGGGGTGCTGTGTGTACATTCATGAGGGGAAAAAAAAAGAACTTAAAGCGGAAGTAAACTCAAAAAAAAATCCCCCACATACATTACATGGACATATCACACACCTGTCAGCAGTATACATCTGTGAAAACTGCTACACAGAGAAAAAAAAAAGGTACTTACAATCTTTACTTCCTCATTCCCTAAGGCACCATCTTAAGTACTGGCACCTGAAGCTACTTCCGCCCATTCTGTTGGACATTACTAAGGTGCCCCTCCCCTGCAGACATATTTACCAATCCCAAAGGGTTTGGTATGGGAGGACAGTTCCAGAGATCTATGCTGCAGTTTGCATAGGAGACAGGAGTGAAGCTGAAGGAGGACACTGTAGGAGACAGGAGAGATTGAGACTGAAGTGGTGGTGAAGGGGTTCAGTGTGCAGGTGATATGGGGGTGACATGGATTTGGGGGGCACACAGGCTGAGGATGAGGTTAGGTTGAGGTTATAAAATATCTTATTACCTCCTCTGCTGCCAGTCCCAGTCCCCCCTCAATCACCTCACAGATGTCAGGAAAGGTTCTCATTCATCCAGATCATGGTATATGGAGGATAAGGACAGACATGAATGGGTTACTGGGTGTAATATAAAATATCTTATTGCCTCCTCTGCTGCCAGTCCCAGCAATGTCTCCACTACACTTCCCCCACAATCATCTCACAGATGACACTTCCATGAACTCCGAGACAGAGAGGGGAGGGGGGGAGAGAGCACACAGGGCTGCACGCTGTGATAGTGACGTCACAGAGGCAGAGCAATGCATTATGGGTCCCCACTCACAGCTGATGGTTTCCCAGCAGTCTCAGCTCTAACAAGCGACCTCGGCACCGTGGCGCAACGTCACAGCATGGGTTGTACTACCTCGGAAAAACTGTCTTTCCTGCTGTAAGATTTATTTTTTTTTCTTTTTGGACAGTGATTGTCCTATCTATTGGCAGCCTGATGCTGATAGTGCAAAGTGACCTACAACGTGGTAGGTCCGCTTTAAGATTTTAGATTGAGATTGAAACATTTAAGGGGGTCTGAATACTTTCTGTACCCACTGTATACAACCATTTTGACCTACATTCTAAATATTTGAAGGCTTTGGAGGCATCAGAGAATTAGCTTTTGTGTAGGATTATTGAAACAGCATTGTAAATGTATATTTCTGCCTAAGGGTAGCCATACACAGGCAGATTCCTGCCCGATTTTTCAGCCGATCGGCCATCGTGCGCGTTCCGGTCTCTCCGCCGAAATTCCCGGCCAATCCCATTACTTCAATTAATGGCCGGCACACAAAAGGTATCTGCAGATCCTCTGAGGGGCAGGCTGCAGCGTGATGATGTCATCATGCTGCAGTCTGTCCCTCATCTATCGAGGCAGAATCTGCCCGTGTATGGGTCAGATGCCAAAAGTGAGTGAGCATAAAAGAATTTGGGTACTAAGACATGCGTACAACTAAGAAGCTGAATAAAGTTTTTTGATCCAATAGGAATAGAATTCAGCTTACACTTTTGTTTATAAGCACTTTAAATCATATGCATTACTGACAATTGTTCATAGGTCTGTTTAAATGGCTGCACTGTTTGAAATAAAAAAATTTAATGGACACAAAATACAAAAACAAGAAAGTTTAAATATAGACTTTATTTTACAGTTTCACTTTATCATCTTTCATTTGGCTGAGGCTCAATGAAGCAATTTTGCATTTGGACCTGTTCTCCCAATTATACCATATAAATACAAAGACATCAGATGCCAGTGTTGAACAGTAATAGACAGTACATTTATAGCAAATCATTGGCTAATGTCAAACCAGTAAACAAATATAATGTGCAGCTCTTTTCAAAAAAAATCTTTCACCTGCGTTCATCTTTATTTAATTTAACCCGGGCCCATTGCTTGGATAGAGGGAGATTCATATTTGTTCCCATTAAAGTGGGCAACCTCTCACTGGTTCAACTGTAACTGAATGTCAGTACTGTGGCCTGTGTTAGGTAAAAGCCTATGTTAAATTTATGTTAGAAAAGCCAAATGTTAGTTCCAAGGAAGAACTACTGGACAATTTTCAAACTTTCAGTTTCTCTAATTTGTGCATTTTAAAGTCGACTTGAATATTAATATAAAGCTTTGTTAGAAAAATATGTCTTTTCCTCAAGAGAGCATAGCATATCACAAAAACAGGTTTTAACCTCCCTAGCGGTTGAGACGAACCCTGTTCGTTCGCTGAACAGGGTCCTCTCAACTGCCGGGGAAGCCGGTGGCGGGGAGACCCTATGCCTCCCCGGAAAGCTGCAGCGATTGTCTTCATCGCTGCAGCATTTCCGGGTTGGCGGCACCGCCCCGATCGCGTCACGGTGACGCGGAAGGGGGCGGGGCGGAGGGGGGCCGGCGCCATAGACCTCCATGTTAATGGAGGAGCGCCGGCTTTCTCTCACACGCAGCTGTTGTCAGTAATGACAACAGCTGCGTGTAGAGCTCCAGCGAGATGCCGGAAACGGCAGGCAGTGTACTCTGTACACTGCCTCGATCGCCCGTACAACGGCGCGAAACGGGCGGTGCACTCAGGAGGTTAATGAACGTAAAGGGCTTTAGTGAGTAGATTTGTTTCTCATTTCTTGTCCTGGTGACATTATTACTGATTCAAGAAGCAAATGTAAATTTGCCCAAATGAAGTTAATCAATTAAAACCTCTTCTCAGCAAAATAAATCAGAAAATATAAAATTTTAGCCTTAACCTCCCTAGCGCACTGCTGAGGTCCAGATTTCTGTACCAAAAGTGCACCATAGACTTCGATGGTAAATTTTTCTTTATGGCATGTAACTTCCCAAAATATGTCCGTACAAGGGTCTAATAGACATCCTAAATATAATAATGTTTGAAACAACCAATTATGTAAAATAACATTTTTTTTAAATTAAAATTTATGAAAAAACACAAAAATTAGGGAACAAAGCTATGCTGCTGTGTACTAAACATTGCCATAATAAAGTCTCTGGTGCCCCAGATGTGCCCATTTGCAGTTAACCCTCTCTAACCTGGTTTCCTTGGAAACCTTGGCTTTCATGCAATTTACTTTTCAAATCTACCGCCCCCCCCCCCCCGATGTGACGTCATCACGTCACTCGGAGGGGGGGGGGGTAGAGAAGAGACGGAGCTGGCTGCTTGCATGTCACATCGGGGACACCAGGACAGCGCAGAACTGTGAGTATGCGCTGCCTGGAGCCCCGATGTGCAGCATCTCGTCCAGTGCGATAGAAGCAGTAGCAGCGCTGGACGAGATGCTGCCGTCCTGACCGCTAGGGCGGTTAAGTTATGCTCAATTACATCGCTTTTAGGACCCCATTACAGGCCTATTTATTTTGCTGAATGGATTGAGTACCTGTCTTACCAAAATTTGTACAGCCACTGAACCTGTAGTATTAATGACAGTAATTCAATTATGTTTATGGAAAGGGGCAAAAGGTATAAAAGTAAGTATAGTATTTCCTCCCTGGCCCCATAACCCACTTAGGGCTTGTTTCCACTGGTGCGTTTTTGCGCGTTTGCTAGCGTTTGTAACCGTGCGGCCGAAACCGCAGTCAACAGCATCCATTGGAAACCTAAATATAGTTTCCACTGGTGCGTTTGTGCGCGTTCAAATGCGGATGGATGCGGACGTGGTTTAGGGTGTGGTTGTGACCGCTACCGACAGCGTTTTCGTGCGGAAACCGCAACCGACCGCATCCCTTAACATGGGGGCTGCCCAGAGTCTGCATCCGAACACACGGACGTCCGCGTGCATCCGCATGACAAAAGGCTTGGGGTGCGGGCGGGAGCGGCTGTAGCCGCGCGGATACAACCGCAGCAAACCGCATCAGTGGAAACAAGCCCATACTGATAATTCTTATTTTTTTCTTAAACTTTCTCATTTAATGAGTGAACATGCTATTGGTGAGTTTCTTTCCTGATTGTTAATGAATAGCAGCAGTTTATAGAGCTTTAGTGTCCTCTGAGAAGGTACCATTCCATTATTCCCTTTGGTCTTAATACAATGAAATAGGTGAAACTTGATAGGTAAAACACTTTTCAAGGTTTAACAATGTAACACATGTAAATCTCAACAAAGTGCTGTCTTTGTAACCTTATCATGTGCGACTCATTTAACAAGAATAACTTTTTAACATGCTAGGCCACTTCAGAAAGCATTTGTTTTTTAATAATCTCAACAAAGTTAGATTTCCTACAAAAAAAAAATCTAACTTTTATGTTGTTGACTATTAGTACTACAGAATGCCAGAAAAACTGGCACAGGTTTGTGCAAAAAGCAAGATATTAGGATAAACATAAATGGTCTTGTTGTATGGATGGGTATCTAGACTTAAGGGAACAGCAATGTCATATGGGGCAATAGCAATTTCATATTGGCTGACTGTGTCCTTCCTAATTTCAGAAAACAAAACAAACATAATTCAACAAGACAAACTTACTTCATATAAAAAAATGTCAAACAACATAAAGTAGAATGTTACTGTTGCAGGACTGCCTGGTCTTACCAAAAGACACTGAACCTTATTAATCTCTTGGATCTACAGTAAATCTTAAATATAACAATAACATATTCATGACAAATACATAAGCTTCTCCGTGTTTCATTACCCATACGCCTGCAACTTGATTCAGGCAGGCGTGGCATGATAGTGCAATTTAAAAAAATTAATTCTTCAAAGATTGCGTTTAACGGAAATTAATTAAAAGAAGTCTTATATTAAAAAAAAGGCACATAGAGGAAAACATTTTCAAGGTTATCTCCAGGAAGTCAATGTCATGGTAATGTAAGCGGAATCAAGAGCTTAATCTAAGATAGCCATTTCAAGTAAGAACCAAAAGGCATTTGTTTTTTTACTTGGTTCTCATGGATTATGATATACTACAGATTCATGCCATTCTGTGTCATCAGCGGGCAGATTAGACTAAAACCAGCCATACACTCTGAGATAAAAATTAGGATCCATTAAAACAGACCAATGTATCCCGACGGCGGTATCGGTTTGGATCGTAATATTCGGCAAAAAAGCTACCACATTGAAAATTCAATTTAGGATCGTAGTTTTTTTTTTTACGAGGATGTCATCGAAATTCATCGCCGATTATATCGCCCATTGTGATGTATTTTTTTTTTTACAGGGGAAGCCTCGGCAGTAATTGGTCGGTAAACACTATGAAAACAGTATGAAGTTTCCCGATGTTGTCAGACCAATTATAATTTTTGAACATGTCCAATAAATCGATCGTAAAAAAACGGCAATTACGATCGTAATATATCGGTTGTACCATGTGGACATGTGCGGATTTCAGGACGATAAAATGCATTCATTGGTCGGTTTTAATGGATCCTAATTTTTATCTCAGAGTGTATGGCCTGCTTAACCAAATGTCTTCGCGTATTCTCAAGTGCTTAGCCGTTTGTCTGGTCTTGGTACACATTTGGTGATCGCTACTCTCCACAGAGCTGGTGCTAGCATAAGACTTAATGTTGTCACACTCAGGATAAGAAGATACACCTAAAAAAAAAAACACAGACATTTTATAGTAGTTTCGTAGACAAGTACTCTTATGTCAATAGAACATTAATTTACAGAAGAACTGTAAACCCTATGATTTTTTTTATCCCCACATCAAATTACTTGAAATCTATGCAGCAGTTGGAATGGCAGCAAGTTGAGAGAAAGTGGCCACTAATGGAGCAGCATTAGATCAGGAGGTACAACAGAGGCTATGGTTACCGTATTTTTCATACCATAAGACGTGGCATCCCCCAGTGTCTCCTTATGCAAAGGTTGCGCCTTAACACCATAACAGCCGGTTATGGCCGGTTACACAATGCATGGGAAAGATCTGCCATGGGACTGCTCTGTGCATACTGTCTGTCAGCTGGGCTGCCATGGTATGTCTAGGTACCAAAATGTTTGTGGGAAAAAAATTACCTGAAGGAACCCCATGCAAACCCCATGGGTAGTAAAACATAAAAGTCTTTACAAATAATGACCTTGGTTCTTGTACGCAAAAGCAATACCCACTGTGTCTCCATACAATTCATATTCCATACTCCACAATAACAAAGTTTACCATGTGCACACAAAATGCAACATGTTATACACTAACACACTAACTAATGTCAATTAATATTACAATGACAGTTGTGTTTTAAAGCACATAGGTAATCCAAGTCAAGAGTAGGTGTTTACATGAAAATAACACAAAAGACAGGTGTTTCTGGGTTAGAAAAACTGCAGCGATCAATGCCCCAAGGTGCTATGTAATCACACCTGCATCTTTGGAATTTTACTTACATTCACCAATATTCAACAAATGAGGTTTCTCACTAGCAGAAGAGGTTCATATGTAGTCAAATGATTATCAGCATTATGATTTTACAGCATATAGCATTAACGCAGACTACACAGGAAACCTGTAGAACCTTTCACACTTGCCAATGTTAAGTTGTTGCATTTTTCTACCACAGTGCAATCATTTCCCATACACTAGTATGGAATACCTAGCTCAGCAACAAGCATTAACTAATGGTTTGATTTACCAGCCAATTTCGTGTTAACGAATAGTGTAACCCTAAATAGAGCTTTAACCTCCTGGATGTTCTTTTGAAAACCACGCCACGGGCTGGGCTCCGTTGTTGTGCTTAACACCCAGGAGGTTAAAAAAAGTACAGCTCCAAAGACATTAAATTTTTTAACGTTTCTTTTAAAACCAGTCCCTTATATGAGGCTCTAAAAAAGTGAATTCTTAACAAGCATACGCATGTGCCTAGATAATGTAGGATAAGTGTACAAGTGTATTACATCTAAATATCCTAGTCAAAGTATTTACCTCACGAGAAATAACCCCGGACCTGCGGGCTCTGCTGCCTAAAACAAACGAAAACTCACTGACTTGAGCCAGACCAGAAGATACAATCCACTTGATATACTGGCTGCTTTTTGGCAGAATCAAAGACAGGACAAGGACAGCTAATACAAACTGTTGAGACACAAAGATAAATAAAAGCAACAAATTATATTCAATGAAATACAGGTTTTGATAATTGTATAGGGTATATAGTCCAATGATTATGTAATAAGGTAAGTGGCTACATCAATCAGAACCAGACCATTTCTTTAAGGTAGCTTATTTTGTTTACTTCATTACATCATGAAAGAAAATGGAAAATTTTACATTTCTTAAAAGCAGAAAATACTACACATATCTGCAAAGTGAACAGCAAAAAAATCTGCTTCTGTCCATCTATACCCGAGACACTTTTATAGATACTGTTCACTTTGTGCTTTGATTTTGTAGCCATGCAATCTTTCTGCATCTGTGTGCATGGAGCTAAAAGCAATTGAAGAGACTTTTCATCAAAACAATCAAAACAAAACCTTTTAACCTTTTTATAGGGTTTTGTACCTAAACCCTATACAGTAAAATTCAACCTGAAGCGACACTCATGAAACTGCATCATCTGAAGGGTTGTGAGTGCAGAAAAAATAAATACTACCAGAATTAGCCAATAACGTTTGTGTTTGTTGGATACTATAGCATCTTGTGCATTATTTTTTTTTAAGGAAAGTATTAATCTTTCGTCCCACATATGTTATTAATCTCTTGAGCGCAAGCCATGAGTGTCCAACAGGCAATCTCTGCTCTACCTTCCCCCTTCCCATGATGCTTGGAATGTGTTGAAAAAAGCTGGCGCTTTGGACTTGGAGATTGGTGGGTCCACTAATGCTCTTGATCGCCACAGGCTCACCAGGTATAGGCGAGTATCCAAGAGTGTAGCTTATGGTGAATTTGCAGGGTAAGCAAGAGTCAAGTCGGGCTGTCCACTCGGGAGGTTAAAGGACATATACAGTTGATAAGGGAAATAAAAATGTCTTACCTTCATTAGAACTAATGTCAATGTTAGGGACAACAAGATAGTCAACTCATAAATTACAAATGTTGGGAATACATGAAGCCCTGCAAAAAGAACACCAAACCATATAAATATTGCTAAAAGATTTTTAAAAATCAAAATATATATATTTTTTGTTAATGGAAGAAACACAAGACACTGGGACTAAAACAATATAGAATCTAAACATATTGTGAAAATGATGTCCTATATATTTCTATACTCATCATACAGCATTTTTTTTTTGCAGTCCCTCAAACAGAAGAGTTCGGACAGTAAAAGTGCTAGAAATGTAGCTAATGTGCTAACAAAGAACATGATGACAGGGCAGCAGGACTGAAGATCTTAAAAAGAATAAAAATAATAATTGACAGACACACACCCAATCCAATCATTGAAATAGTAATGACAACAGATGCAGAGGGAACAGGCAGGCCAAGGATTGTGAGTGACAGGTGTAACACAAGTCAAATTCATCTTTGCTGCCACTGCCCCTCTGTACATCGTTACTCAGTACTGCTTCCTCAGCAGGGTTCTAGCTGTGACTTGGATGGGGGTACGGTTTGCGGGAGGGTCACATTAACTGCCAGGGAGGGCTTTGTCTGGAACCAGGGGTCCTAGTTTAAGGACCCCTGGACAAGATAGTCAGATATACAAACCCATAGCCAGGTAAAGATGCATTTAATTTTGTTATTTATTTTTCTTCTTGTGCTCTGTCATTAGGCATATCTCTATTTAGTAATAGAAACAGAATTTACCTATAGATGCAAAGAAAATGATAGCCAGGAAGTCTCGAATAGGTTCAATGCATGACATAACCTCATCTGTCACCATATGCCCTTGGGAAGAGATGAGAGCTCCAGCAAGAAAGCACCCCAATTCCATTGATACATCCAGCATTTCTGTAATCTGCAGGGACACAATTTAGGACAGACTGTCATTTTTTGTCCCATGCTGCATTTTAACATGTCTGAAGGTGTATATGCATAATTAAAATGCTATATCATGTCCCACTCACGACACTCTTACAGATTGGAACAGGAAGCTATACGCTACACACATGCTATATATTTATAAATTGAAACAAGGCTTCAAATTGTATTGCAAATTAGGAAGTGCCTGGTAAATATTTATGTATTATATACTTAGAAAATGACATATATCAATGTTAATCACATATGCTAGGTTTAAATTAACGTAACTATATTCAATCAAATATGATTCGCCTGGAATTGTCTGCATTTCCTTAATATTCAGAATCTTTGATTACTTTAAAGGGATTCTTCATCCTAGCATACAATTTAAGCACAGGAGGACATGCTTACAGTATAGAAAGAGGGGTGCTAAGCAGATTCTTTTTTAGATCTCAAGTCTCAGCTTCAGCTCTTCTAATTAATATATGCAGTGTATGTGACCTGGCCAATAAAAGCAAACCGTTTATGAAAATGATATATAAGGAGAAGTTGTGGAAGTATCCTGTTAACAGACAAAGAATATTTATACCCTAACATTCTAAAATATTCAAAGTCAACTTCTAGCCTGCTTAAAGATTTATGCATAGCTTAACGAGCACGTAATCTATGCGAAGAGAATTTATTCCATATTTTTATGACGGTTGGGAATGTTGAATACAGAAAGGTAATGTGCACAGTAATGTATTCATCGACAGCTGTGAGAAGTGTAAAGCCCTGGCTTCTGCTCTCTTACTGTGGCATGTATGGATGTCACAGTGTGCAGAGATGTAAAGAGAATTTCTAGCAAACATAAACTGCAAAATATGCAGCCATATTCATTCCTGTTCAACAAAGACCGCACTGTACACCCCGACAATGAAAATTCAAATAAGTACTGTAGCTATATATGTATATTCTGAACCTATAACTAAAGATGAAAGGATGGATATATATTTACAAAGCATTTTCTAAATATACAACATTTGTATATAAAACCAAAAAAAAACAAAAAACGAATTACCGTGAGCATAAGAAAAATAAATGCCGATATTCCCATAACCAGAATTTCTTTATTTCCTTTACTCTCTGTATGCAGCTTTCGGTAATAAGGTCCAACGAGATAGGTCTTCATGATAAGACATACAAGAAAGACAGCAAGCAAGGAAAAAAGGATTTGTCCAATCAGTGCCAGTATTCGGAAAACCTCCAGGACTACACTAGGGACACATTAACAAATACAAACAAATAAATAACGGTGTATATCCTAAGAGGGGTAAAGCAAGCAGGCACACAAAATGTATTCAAATGTAATATTAATGAGACTTCTCCTTTCCCCCGCCATCACTACCCCAAAAAACAAACCACACACAAAACAGGATGCAGATTAGGAGCCTTGCAGGCCAAGGTGTATAAATAAATGATGATAATAATAACATCACAACCATACCAGTCCTATCCACCCCACCTATTGTATACTCTGTTCCCCAACCTATTATATTGTAAGCCTCTACTCCTCCTGTGTCAGAACCTGTACCTGTGTGTACTATCCTGTGTTGTATCTCTTGTATGTACAGCGCTGCGCGTAATATGTTGGCGCCATATAAATAAACAATGATGATGATAATATTAATAAAAGGTGTAATCCTTGGCATCCTTCTGAAAATGACTTTAATTGCCTCACCAACATTTAGCATCACTAGTGAAGATCTGAACATTTGACAAGCAAACAATGTTCAAATGATTTTATTACATGGTTAAAATTTTATAAAAGGGTTTGTCCATCTACATGACTATTGATATTTGTCTAGTTTGTGTTGGTACCAATAAAAAGCCTTTCCCTACACAGCATTAGCGGAATGGCCATTGCTACCTTCTTTATGCAATCCCTAAAAGGAAAACAAGAGAAATAGGCTAGAATATAGGCTGTGCTTGCCGATCCTTTCCTGAAAATGCCATTTGCTTTGATATTTATAGTTATTGCCTTAATGTATGTAAGAAGTGAGAAAATGTAGTTAGAATTTCTAATCTAAGCAAATTGTTTATATATGACCTCCTGATGCCCCAAGTGGCATTTCATACTAGCAGCGTTTGTGTTGCAGTACCGCAATGCATACGCAACACAAAATACACAGCATGGCTAGTGAGAAAAGGGTCCTTATACTTGTTACAACTCACTATGAAAAACCTATGGGTCAAACGGACAATCAGAAAAACTTTTTAAAAGGAGGGGAGTACAGGTTTGGTTAAAGTGGACCTGATTGTAGTTTTATTTTGCGCCAAAATCCAAATCCAAATCGTACATTCAAAGTAAAAAAAAAAAAGAAAAACAAAGCATGTGAATTCTTATGTGTTCGTTCATTACCTGGAGTATGTGTTTCCACCTGCTTGAATAAGAGTAGGCATTGCAGCTATGAACAAGCTAAGCTGGACATCCTGCATTACAAGCATGCCAAGTAGTACGCTGCTATAGTCAATATCACCTGTACAAAGAAAAATGTCTTAAAGTTAAAAGAAAAAAAATACACAAGTATTTACTTAGAATAAGTGAGGACTAAAGTTCACTACTGTCTGGGTCCCATTTTACTAATTTGTATCATGAGGTGGCATCACCAGAGGCAAACACGCAAGAGATTTTAGACATAGAAGTTTTGGCGCCTTAAAATAGTGCAAACAAAGCCTTAGCGGAATGTAGCAGCATGGTGATGTCACTGTGCTGTGCTCGAGCAGGTCAGCGATTGAATGGGTAATGACCCGTGTATGGGGAGCTCAAGATTCTTGGTTTAACTGTATAAAGAAAAATGTCAAAATTAAATGTTTTCATACCATCCTTATCTCCACGAGACCCGCCAGCTAGAAATCTTGATACCAAGGGTGTGCTAGATAGGGACAAACAAGTTGAAATGAAGACACTTTGAGTAGGCCTAATTTGCAGGAAGTGGCCCCAAAGTAAACCAAATGCAATCATCAGGACAGTCATTAAGCATGGACCTTGCACAGCAACTTTCCATACCTGCAGAACACAAACATATTCAGTCTCATGCCTCATGCCATGTTGGTAAAAACAAACTTTCCAACCACAGTTTAATCTTAGTCTTTCTATCATAAAAGTGTCACAAAGCTAAGCTATTAATCTTGCAGAAAGCTATTTTTCTTTATTACTAATTAGTGAATGGGAACATACAAACAGTTCTCCGCTGCTCTAAAACATGAACAGTAACATTTGCAGCTGACATTTATGCTTTGTTCAGTTCCAAAACACTTTAGAAGCTAGGCATGCCCCCACTCTCTGGAACCCTCTCCCTTGTACCATTAGACTTGCTTATACTTTTAAATACGTTCAAAAAGCACAGAAAACCCCACCTCTCTAGTCTGGTCTACCCATATTCTAATTCTTAACATAATTACCAGCCAGTCTCACCCCCCCCCCCCCCCCCCCCCCCCTCCTCCCCATCTATTGTATTCCCCAACCTATTAGATTGTAAGCCTGATCAGGAGGTGTCCTCAACTCCTCCTGGGTCATAATCTTATGTTGTATCTCCACTCTTATCCACACTTTAAACATTTCCTAAACGAACACTTTTTATGCTTTTACATTAGTAGACCAAGGTCTTGAATTGGTGTGCCTTTTCAGATCTTTAATCTGAACTTTTAAAAAAACATCTTTGTACAGAAACATGGAAGTAGCCAAAGCTAACCCTTTCTAAAAGTTCTATGATTATCATAATTCAACATCCTTTAACATCTAGTAAGCCAATCTCCTTAGCTGTATCAACTATTTTAAAATCAGGGAAAACATGACCAGAAATGCATAGTTAAGGATACAAACCCAAGTGCTAACATATACAAAATAAGTAAAACCCATGGCTTATAGATTAGGCTGGCTTTGCCCTAGTAAACGTCCACACACATGCAACGAGCGGCCACCGATTGCGGGTGCCCACATGGGGCAACAGATCCCTGTCGCCCCCAAAGCTCAGCCAGAAAACAGACATGTCCGTAAATCATTGGCCGATGCCATTAGTTTCAATGGGGACCAGCGTCCCCATTGAAACTAATGGCCGGCACACAAAGGGTGCCCGCCGATGCTGTGAGAGATAGAAAGCAGCGTGATGATGTCATCACGCTGCTCTTCACAGCTCATCTGTCGGTCCCCACTTGATACAAGTGTGGGGACCTTAAGAAACCCTTGGCAGAACCAGAGGAAGGCAGCTACTGTTGTGATGTACAATAGGCAATAAACAAAATGCATTGATATACAGTATTTATTGGCAGACGATTAGAAAAAAAACAAGATAATGCACACTTCAGACATTGGTCCATTTCTTTGATTATTAATATCCCTAACATGATAAAGAAGCTCTTTCGTTAGAACAGTCAGCATGCTAAACCGATGAGACAGTGAGAAAAAGTCTGCATTCCACAAGCTAGTCATGTTAGGAGATACAAGATGCTAAACAGCAGTTTGAAGTGACCACACTAGTTCATGCAAACTCTGTTAATCATTGCTACAAGCAAACATTTTCCATCACTTCATTGTTATGGTTTTTATTTTGTTTTTGTTCTTTTTTTACATCTCATAAGCAATACAGAACTTAGCATATGTTGCAGTGATGATACCAGTAATGTCTGTAACAATCCCTTATGTCATTAGAGCCAATTGGGAACGTAATGGATATTTTGTAAAGATTTTCCTTACAATGATCACAGCAACATGCAATACTGCTGAAATTAGAGGTCATTTTGTATTTTTATTATTAGTAAATATTGTATATATTGTTTTACAGTGACCACAGCAAGATGCAGTACTAATGAAATGAGAGATAATTTAGCATTTTTTATTATAAGCCATAATTATAAAAAAGTTGGGGAACAGTTCTTGGCCTCACATTTTTCTTTCAGATTCTCATATTAGACTTTCAGTACTTTTGTTGTACTGTCTCAGTAACCTTGCAATGTAAAGTAAAGTGTTATCAAAGACCAGAACATACTTCCTGCCCTAGTTTTAGAATGCTGACACTCCATAGATACAGTACAGAAAATTGGCAACTCTAATACCCTTCTCTACTGCTGTGTGCAGGATACCCGAAAGTCCAGCTGACTTACACACTGCAGAGGAAAGATCTGCCTGTGCGAGCTGGGTTGCTTGAGCCTGGCACACACATAGCAAAGGCAGTGGGAAGATTCACCCAGTGTGTATGTGAGCCAAACTCAAGCTCACATACACAGCTCTGTCAGTTTGGACCAGGAATTGGGAAAGCTGCCACAGTCAGCCTCTAATACAGTAGTCCTTAATCTTTTTAGATCAACGACCCCAAAAGTGATGTCTCAAAGTCTCACTTCCTGTATTTGCAATGGGAAAGTGCCAGTATGGAATACCCGAACTAGCATTCAGCGATGTCACTTCTGACATGATCAGGTATGTGTAATGTCCCCTCCTTCCTGTTGTCCCACCTGGCTTGTGCAAATGTGGGAAGTTAGGAGGGGAGATTAGCACCATAGGTTGGGAAGGAGGGAGCGTTACTCTTTCTCCTAACTTTCGCAACCCCTGAGAAATGGTCCTTCGACCCCCAAGGGGGTCCCAACCCACATGTTGAGAACCATGTTGCTTTAATAGTGTCTCTAATGATACGATATATTATTAGTTATATTATGGGTTTTATCTGGGAAAGAAATGTCTCATCATTATTTGGAAATGCTACTAAAGTATGTGAAACAGGGCTCAGTAACAACAATGTGCCTACAAGGCAAATACTTCAACAAAGTATTTAAAACTTTTTTGTGCATGTCGCAGCGGTATATTATACATTTTAGAACTTATGATTGCTAGATGATAAAGTAAATACACACAAAGTAATAAGACAGGTGATATATACCTTCCTTAGTTTTTCCGGAGAAAATTCCAGTCCAACAAGAAAAAGTGTGTAAAAGACACCAAACTCCCCGAGAGTTTCCACTTGGACAATAGACTGAAAAGAGAAAGGAAACAAATTTATATTTTTTTCCCCACACACTTCATTATATTTGGTCCCTATTAATATTAAAAGGTGAGGGGGAGGCTCATCTTGTAAAAACTGTCAGGATATGATTCCAGTGCATGCATTTCACAAGAAGCACCAGTGGATATTTACCTGTTTGGATGCAGAAAGATCAAACGCAGGGATTTTTATACCGTGGAAATATATGCTTACCGCGGTCTAAAAATTGTACAGTGATCATGCAAACTGAACTACTTCATGACAACAGCTACAGTACAGTGGGCATACAATTTGAATGCATTTGAATACAATGCTGAAACTTTAACACCTCATTGACTATATCTGGTAAATAGTGTGAATATCCTGAGAAGAAATTGCACGTAAACAGACGTGAAAAAAGTATCATTAAGAGAAGAGAGTAGACATGGATGGTTGAGAGAAAAACCTGGATGTGAAAAAAATGTGGACATAAATAGAAATGTAGGACAATTAATCAAAAATGGGTGGGGGGTTGGTGGATCAAAAAGGAAAAGGATAATACTTGCACAAATACGCACGCAAAAAGCATTTCGAATGCACATTCCCAGGTGTCTCTCTCATTATGTGGTATATTGTATATCAGTAAACAGGGAAAATATCAAAGCAAACTTTTCTTAACCTCCCTGGCGGTTCACTGAGGTGCAGATTTCTGTACCAAAAGTGATACAGTGTTTTGCCTTTCCGCCCCCATCGGCGTCACCGATGACACCTATGGGGGTGGAAAGGCTCTGTGTGCCTGCAGCTTTGTAGAAATGCTGCAGGCACACAGAGAGCCAGCGGTTGCGCCTGATTCCGGCACTGGCGCAGTTTGATTCACGATCAGACTGCGCCAGTACTTGCTCCAGGTGGGCGCGTTCATTTTGCGATTGATCACCAAGCGATCACCCCGAATGCGCATGGTAATCATTCGCAAAATCGGCCACAGAATAAAGCGCTATGGCCGGCTTTAGAGGTACAGGGGAAAAAAATTTTTGGGGGGAATTTTTTTACACTTGTTTTCTTTTGATTTGGATTGGATAAAACATTAATAAAACATTTATCCAATCCAATAAAAATAAAAACAAATGTAAAAAAAATGCAAAAAAAAAAAAATCTAAGAAAAAAATAAAATTTCTGTACCTTTAAATCTCCCGCCCGCCGCGTGACGTCATCGGCACTCGAGAGCAGATCACGGAAAAAGCCGGAGACCTCGGCTATTTCCGGATCGGCTCGTGTGCAGCCGAAGATGATCCCACTAGCAGAAACGCTCAGCGGGAGCGTTTCTGCTAGCGGGATCCACTTTGAGCTGGATTATAGAAAGACATTTCTATAATGCAGTTCAAAAGTAAAAAAAAAAAAAAGATTTAAAAAGTTTTTTTTTCTTTGAGACCGGGTCCCGCCTCCGTGACATCACACGTCACTCTGGGACCCGGAAGAAGACGGAGATGGCGCGGGATCGCGATGGCGGCGGACCAGGTGAGCTGCCACGATGTGCCCGAACCCAGTTCGGGCGTATCGATAGTTGCAGCGTCTGCAACATATCGATAGTTGCGTGCAACTGGGTTCGGGCATATCGCTAGGGAGGTTAATGTGGTATTGAAGGAACTAGATACCCTCTATAAACTGATGAAAATTCAAACATATTCCTTTGGTCTCAAGGCCAGCATCTCAGGAGGCAGGGCTTTGTTCCACTACCTCCAGTCAAGCCAAAAGGCCAGGACCCCGGGAAGGGCTTGATCCCGGCAAAGTGTGCAAGGCTGCAACAATTCCCTATGTCACTATATACGACTGAGTACAGGCATCAGAAATTATAGATTGGAGACTTATGGAGAATCACATTTTACAAATTGGCACTGGCATCTGATCCATGTTTACATATTATTTTTAAATTCACACAGTATACATTATTCTTCAAAAATACAGTGAAGAATAAAACATTACATGACAAAGTGTCAGTGCAAGTCACAGGTTAAGCAACCACAGATGACCCCATATTTTCTCTGGTTTCCACATCAAGAGCATGGAGGAATCTGAACTTTATCACTTCTTATCAATGAATCTGTGAGCAATAGAACAGGGAAGCATGTAGAAATAGGTTCTCCGATCAGGTGATCCCAAGGTTTTAAAAAAAATGGCCATCAAACAACATTATGGGTAAAGTAATACTTGCAAACACATGACATCGTGCCTAAACTGGATTATTTGCTCATAGTAATGCTGTAGCATAGGAAAGGAACAAAAGAAGGTGATATAATGTACCTTCATAAAGTTTTCATGTATGCATACATAGGAATTAAACCCCTTATAGATTATATGCCCACAAAATTATAACAGTTACAGCTCTTGAGAAAAGATTACCTTTATACTGTTTAGCCCAGATGGTCCTAAGAGAACTCCACACATGATATATCCAAACATAGTTGGCAGCCCTATCATTGTACACAACCATCCACAAGGAAGAGACAGCATTACTATGGTCACAATATCCTAAAAAAAAATATTCAAGCAGAAAAAAAGTAGGTCAGTAAAAATGTTGACATTAATAATGTATCCAACATCAGGGAAAGGAGTCTGTGGATAGTAAGAAGACTTTTAAATGTGTAACAAAGCTTATATATGTTTATATTGTGCTGGCTGTGTCCTATTAACTTTCTCTGTCCTGTAGATATATTAAGAAATGGAATCTATCCAAAGTAGTAGAAATGTGACAGTTCACCAGGAAATGTGTTCTTGTAAGGGAAAGTAACAGTATCCCCCCCCCCCCCCCCCCCCCCCCCCCCACTGTCATCTTTTTCTTGCAGCTGGAGTAACCAGTTATATGTCAAACCTACATTAAGACAATCCATTACAGCCATCTTTTATCATTGCAATATGTGAGGTAGATGGTCAACATTTGGAATTCTTTAACTACTGATGATTAACCTCCCTAGCACACTGCCGAGGTCCAGATTTCTGTACCAAAAGCACACCATAGAATTGTTTTTTTTATGTTGTAGGCCCTGAAACGTTGTTAAATCTGTCCGTACAAGGGTCTAGTAGACATCTTGAATATAATAATGTTTGAAACACACAATTATGTAAAAAAAAAAATTATATATATAATAAAAGGTATTATTTGAATGATAAAATCTCTAAAATACTTATGTTGTATGATAAATTTCAAAACAGTGTGTTTTTTATAGTCATAATAAAATTTGTTTTGTTTTTTTACTTTGAATTGTATTGGATACAGTTATCACTATATCCAATACAATAAATGCCCTTTGGCAAAAAGCACATCTGGAAATCACACTGGGAACAGTCTTCTACATAGAAGACTGTTCTGGTGTGATTTCCATCTGAATTTGGGAACCACTGCCTTAGATTATTGATTACTATTATTACGTTATTTGTATTTGGTGACATGGGGCTGTTAGGGCTTGTTTCCACTAGCATGGAACTGGGCAGTTAAATGCGGTTCTAACCACGCGGTTCCATGCGGTTTTGTACGCTTACAACCACATACATTGGAAATGCATGTGGCCACATCCCTGGTCAGGGGGCCTGCCTGAAGTTCACTGCCTACCGCACGGATGTCTGCATGCATGCGCATGGGGTGCGGTAGACAGGTGGGTGCGGCGGCCGTCAGCACGGAACCGCGATAGTGGAAACAAGCCCTTAGTAAGGTCAAGCTTTGTTTGGAATAAAAAAACAGAAAGAACTACCTTGATAAAGTGATGGTCAGCTCGTGGCATGGTGGAATCTCTAGGCTTAGTCAATATGTACTGATTATTTTGAGAGTCAATAAGCATACTGAGTCCCAAATCATCCTCCACTTGGCGTTGAGATGTATTCCTTTTTTTAACGTCATCTTCTTCTACTCGCAAGACGGCTTCCACATTGACACCACGTATCTGTAACCAGAACAGTTCAAAAAAGGAATTTGAAAGTGAAAAATAAGCCATATTTACTAGAACATTATACTAACTAGCTGACCTTGTGAGTTAAGCATTCTTTTAGGCCAGGTGTGGACAAACCATGGCCAAAGAGCCAAGTCCGGCCCTTAAGTCTTTTGGTGTCAAGACATTCTGGCTCCCTTTTCCCTTATTCCCTGAGATAATGACTAGAGGATGATTATGAAGATTTACTATTGAAAGCCTTATTTTTTATATGTATGTTTTTATATATTTGTTCTTTTTTATTCTCCCTGGTAATAAGTATGATTATTACTTTTTTTCAATCAATTTACCTATGTTTACATATCCACCCAGGCTGGGAGGACTTGGCGCCGTTACAGGTTCATTGTCCGGCCCCTCTGTCAAATTTAAAAACCCATTGCGGCCCACAAGTCAAATCGTTTGCTCACCCCTGTTCTAGGCCATAAAAGTTTGTTAACACTGCCTGTCATTTCCGGCATCACGCCGGAGCTCTTCACGCAGCTGGTGTCATTACTGACCGGCCCCCCCCCCCACCCCCTTCCGCATCAGTGTGACGCGATCGGGGCGGTGCCGCAAACCCGGAAATGCTGCAGCGATGAAGACAATCGCTGCAGCTTTCCGGGGAGGCATAGGGTCTCCCCGCTGCCGGCTTCCCCTGCAGTTGAGAGGACCCTGTTCAGCGAACGAACAGGATTCGTCTCAACCGCTAGGGAGGTTAATACATTTTTTCATTGAACTTTATTTATGCAAAAATTCCATGAAAGCAACACTTTTTGTTGTAGTGTTCCTAAAACCCTTCTATATATCTTCCGGAATTTTGGTGATGATACCGCATTCAGGGCTTTTCCAAATAACTCACAAAGTCAGCTAGTTGAGATAACGCTTCACCTTATAAAAGCAAAGAACACCTACGGACACAGCAGGGAGATGAGAAGAGGGAACCACCAATATATGATCTGAGCTAGACTGAACCCCATGATTGATTACCGAGCCATATTATTATTCATATTATACACGCACAGCTGCTTCTGCCAGGGACCATGTTTACTAGCTACTCACCCCTGCCATTAAGCACACACTTCCTAGCACAAAGTCACGAACTATGAAGCAAGTTTGCACACAACACCTTTAAAGTAAACATATTCTAGAATGATAACAGCATTCTGCGCAAGGATGGTAAAGTTGATGATGGCTGAAATAATAATTTGCACATGGTTCCTTCAGGCTGAGACTCTACTGGGGCGAATTGAAAACACATGCAAAAAAAGCATGCGTCTTCTGTGCGTTTTTTTAATTTAACACAGAAACGAATGTTCAGATTCCCTTTCAAGTAATAACTCCAGAACTCTTAGAACTTCATCTCTATATTGGAGAAAGACAAGACGAACATTCTCTCAGCCATTATGTTGCAAAATTGGTTTGTTAATAAATTATAGTGTATGCCATTGCTAGGCTTTCCATCACTTAAAGCAGTTTTAAACTTAAACAAAAAAAACACACATACATGAAATAAGCACATTACTTATCTGTTAGCAGTTCAGATCCTGGAAAACTGCTACACAAAACCAAATAAAATGACGTACCTTCTTCATGTTTTATCTGATGGTGGCAACATGTTGAATAAGGGCAGAGAAGCCACTTCCTGATCTATCTTCTCCGGGCAGCAGCTACCAACAACCCTCTCCCACACTCCTACACAGACAGAGACTCCTTTACAGCTCCAGTGTTGGGGAGAAGCGGAGGGGGGGAAGGGGGGCACTCAGCTAGATCGTGTGAAGAGAGGCTTCTCTCTCCTCTCTTCACAAAGTCTCACTGACGTCACATCTGTGAGACTGAGACACAGGGGCTTATGGGAGAGAATTCCCAGTAACCCCTGCAGCATGTTACGTCTGACTAGGCGAGACGTAACACAGTGGGAGGGGCTGTCTCTAAAAAGAAAATCAGACATCGTTTTGGTTTTTTTTTAGTCAGCGACCTCTGCAGTATCGGGTGAGCTGAAGCGGATACTGCAGAGAGACCTAACAAGTGGTAGGTCCGCTTTAACCATTTAAAAGACATATTTGTTAAATCTTGATAGTGTCTTTGGATTCATTTACATTTCAATAAACGTGTATGAACCCAAAATATATTTTACAGCATGTATAAAGGTGTACTGATGGAAAGTTTCTTAAAGATCCTACCAGTACCAGCACTATGCCAAACCACCACCTTAAACTTTGTAACACTACTACCAGTCTGTAGTGTTTGGTGCTTCAGTTGGTCATTGGGTTGCCCATCAGGTCTGCGCATTACATTGACATCTTCCTTTACATCTCATTCCTTATTTGGCAAGTATATGCTGTATCTTTTCCACAGTTATATTATCTACTCAATTACCACATTGCATCACCCATACAAGTGTATAAGAGACGTCCACAAAATGCAGCCTACAGTTGTATGCTACTGTATATGCAAATGCGGGGCCAGTGTCCTATGGAAACCTTGTACCTTGCGTTAATGCGATACTGTACTGAACCATAGCTGCAGTGCAGCTAGTGTGAAATGGCCCTTCAAATGTTTTTCAGGCAATCTCTATTTGTGTATTGCTAGACTGTAACAAACGTGGATTGTTGATTTCTAGCATATATGAAGTAGAAATATGAGAGGGGTATTGAACTTTTTTGTCTTACTGTTTTATTTATTTATTTAAGAGCATTGTCACCCCAGAATCTTATTCAGTTGTGATCTGGGTTCTGGAGCCTAAATGCTTTGTAGAGCTTTGAGTGGGATGTATATATTTACTACAAATGCACAAAATACACACACACATACTATACAGAGTATAATATGAACAAGTCTGACACATCTGTAAAGTAATGACCCAGAAAATAGTTAGTCAAAATAGGTGACAACTTCGTAAACAAAAGAACAATACACAAAATCCTAATATAACCCTGTATATTGACAATCAAAAATTTTTGGGCTGGAAACACAAGGAGGTTAGTAACAAATCACTTGTGGAACAATTAGTACACAAGAACAATTTCCAAGAATAGCTACATCCTGCTGAACAGGGATATAGTCCAAGTTGGACAAAGATTAAACATTTAAAGCAGGGTACAGGTGGCTCGACATTCGAGCCGTCCGATGTTCCCTGCAGCAGCGTGATGAGGTCATCACGCTTCTGTCAGATATCCGCGGAGCCGGCTCTGCTCTCTCCCCGGCTCAGCCGATGCTTTACATAAAGACGCGCGGTTTTCATGTAAAGCATCAGACATTGGCCATGATTAACGGTCATGTCCGATACGGCTGTTTTCGAGCAGGATTGATTGGTCCCGCTCGAAAACAGCGATGGCCGCATATGATATGGAGAAGACAGATACAAAATCCACAAAAAACAATGCCTCAAAGACAAAAGGCATTTTCCTTTGGACTTACAATTTATATTCATTTGGTGTAATATTGCAGATACTGCCGCCTCCTATAAAGAAAATCGGCAGAGCTGAATGTTCCACTTCATAAGATTAGTTACCTGACCAATTGATCCAAAGGCTTATTTTAGGTCAGGGATTCAAAGCATTTTAAGGTGAGGGACTGGGCAGCAAACCCTACACATTCTTTTTCTTTTACATTTAATATTGGAATAAAAACGAACAAATCTTAAGTATTGTATTTGGCCGACCATAAGACAAAAAACTACAGGCAACCGCCATGCTCCAACCATACCTCTGTATGTAAGGTGGCTGAAGCCGCCCAGTCCCATACAGAGCAGGGGGAGAGCTGTCAGAGGCTTAACCTCCTTGGTGGTCTCACTCTGTCGATCTGTCTGTGACTGAGCAGCTTCAGCCAGGTTACAGTGAGAAGCAGGGACGATCTGCCAGAGAGAAGAGAGATGTATGTGAGCTATCTGAAGATACCCACTCACACACATTGCCCTGCAGATTGTTAGAAAACACATTACCCGTTTTCTTTCAGCTTTAGATCGCCGAAGGAGATTTCCATCTAATAAAACTTTACTCAAACATGCTTCAGTTGAATACTTGCCGACTTGTTGTCATCAAAAGCATGGTCTTCTATCTCCTCCTCCAGCCTATCAGCAGCTTTTCTCACATCTTCAAGGATCTCATCAAGCATAGAAAGGCTTTTATTTTGGTGCTGCATGTTCTTCAGTGCTTCCACCTGATGTTTTTCTGCTGCGAGAAGTTCCACATATTCCTGCTCTTCCTAGAAACCAATATTTAGAAAGTCTGTTTTTTTTATAAAGAATTATCTACAAAAATGAAACAGGCCACAACTATATAACAGATGTAAAACTTTGACAGCTATTAAATGTGCATTGTCAGACAGCAAATAAAATCCACCATAGTCAATGCTATTGCAATATGCGGTACTGTCACTGTTCTAAAGCATAACATATGTTTATGTTAACTTTGTTGAAAAAACTACCTTGGGATGTCCCTCAGAATGAATGGCACAGCAACACATTCTACTATGTTTCGCCGCAAATAACGGTCTACTAATTTATTTAGGTGCAAAAAAAAAAATACACTAAGGATTATTTTCAAGTAGGTCTTATTTTTACTAAGTAATTTCTAATTTGCAGTATATAGAATGGCCTCCAAATGTCACTGTTGTCTAAGCTCTTTAGCAGCTTCCCCCGATCTCAGTTCAGGCTTTAGAAATGTTTTAATTTTGTTTATTTTTTATATTTTCATGGGTGGTGGCATTCACCTGGCGCTAAACACTGTGTGTGCCCGAAAAAAAAGAGACTTGCAGGTGCTTTCTGGGCTGCTGACAGAAAGCCCCTGTGTTTAAGCACACACAGTACGCAGGTGGACATGGGGGGTGAAGGTTTAGAAGATGTAACAGGACGCCTCCTGTTATCCCTTAACCTACTGGGCATTACGCCCAGAAGCTGGGATCGGGCGCAATCGACAGCCTTCCGTGAGCCTGCAGCATTTCTGCATAGCTGCAGGCTCACTGAGATTTTCCGACACTATAGACCTCAATGTTAACGGAGGGGGCATCGCTCCCCCCCCCCCCCCC
>CM070033.1:70025872-70044616 GCA_036250615.1 Ptychadena robeensis | reverse complement strand
ATTCAGAGCTATGATTCATTCGTCAGTTATACTCGCCCTCCCTGCTGATTCGGGTTATGGTTCTTTCATCGGTCCTTAAATGAGTCCAGCATTTCTCATATTAATGTGTTACTACCCAATCTTGCCCAGTTACACAAAAAAGAATCTTGCCACATTAGCTGTGGATCACATGCCTGTGTTTAGATACAATGGCAATTTGATCTGGCAAATCTCTTGTAATATCCCTTTACCAGACTTCTCCTTCTGAAGTAGCTACATTTTTAATGTGAGTAGCAAAGATGCTTAGTGGGAATGCCATGCCAAAGAGCAAGAGTTCAACCATTTACCATTTTACTGCACCCTAAGGCCTCATTCACACTAGCTGCAGCTGCGGGGTAGTGCAGTAACACAATGCAGCATGGCTAGGGTTAACCCAAGGCACACAGGTTTGCAAAGGAAACAGACGTGGCTAGCGGATCCTGGTACCACATCTGTTACCTGCAAAAATGCCAGTGGATATAGTGTGAAAGGGCCCTATATTCATATTTCATATTGTTCATATTTGTTCATGTATGTTCATATTGTTTGCACTAAGGCTTCAGTTTGTTTTGATGGAAATGTTATATCCCATAATGTTCACTTTTGGCTGCATACTTGTTGGGCATGCTTGAAAACGGTAAGTTCATGAGGCAGGAAACTTGATGTCACTTTTTCAGCTCTGGAAAAGAAATCTGTAACAGCATAGATTAGTACAGGAATAGGCTTTTATTGGCTTTGCTATGTAATGATGTCTTTATATGTAGTATAATGCTTTACCAAACTCTGGTTTGTTTGATAGACATATATAGATGCTGTCCTTTGAGTTTACAGATAAAACATTTTAAGCTCAGAAGAACAAAGATATGACGCATAATACTGAAATGAAGCATGCGCACATGAAGAGACCTAAATCTTTGTAATGAATATAATAAGTTCAATGCTCAAACAACTTCTGCTGCTTCTTTTGCATCCCAAAGCATAAACTTAAATCGTCTCAGAAGGACAAGGTGCGCCAGTTTATGGCATTTACCCAAGCTGGGGAAAGGACTGCAATATACTGTTTAACCCAGAATGACTGGAAACTAGAACTGGCAACAGACAACTACTTCCAGAACACAGGCTTGTACTCCAAAGAGTCAATGAGAAGTACAGTAGACAAAAAGAAACTAGAACAATTGTATAACCGTTACAAAGGTAAGAAACTGCTTTGAACTGTCTCCGCTGCACCCTGGGCTTTGTGCTCATGTATGTTTATTGTGACCTGAATTCAAAATAAGACATAATGTAGCCATTTGTTTTGTCAAATGCAATTTTGTTTTCTGTGTGTTCTGGTTATAGGAGATGTGTAGTTCTGTATGATTGCTTGATTTAACATTTAAACATCAGGCTGCATTTACACCTCTGTCTTCCTTTATTCTTTTTTGTAACACATGGCACCATTAATCCCTATGGCGATATGCTGTGCCTGAAATGGCTGTAAAGATTCCGAAAGTTGGATTCTTTCACAGCTGATTTAATACACTGAGGTGTAAATGGAGCGTTGCTAAGAATCACTTTTTGAAATTTTTTCTCAAGCATCTATTCAGTTTTGCTTTCCTTAACCTGTTATCTCCCAAATTCATTTGGTGTTACAGACACAGACCATAATTATTTACTATTTTCTTCGCCTTATAAGACACACCGGCACATAAGACGCACCCAGTTTTAGGGCAGAAAATCCAGAAAAAAAAAGATTTAATAAGTTTTCACATCAATTGGGATAATGCAATGAATTTAATGGATGCAATATCCAATTCAGCCAGCAGGTGTCACTAGCAGCAGTACACTGTCAGCTGAACACACGTCACACTATCTGAGAGGGAGGGGGTAGAAGGAGAGTCTGTGTTCAGCCCAGCCACAGACAGCCCAGCAGATCTGCACCACCACCAAGGAGGGGGCGCCGACCATCCCAAAAGCGCCGGTTTCCCGGGCGCCATCGGGACGACCGGCACTCCCTCCCTGGCGGGGACGCCAAGCCATACATAGCCGAACCGAACACAGCCCTCCTCTGTGTATTCCGTGGTGGAGATGCAGGGGATGCGGCAGTTAGACAGTTCAGATATTAGAGCCGAACATCGGCTCTTTCATCTGAACTGACATCTCCCGCAGCTCCCCTCTGTCGGGAGAGCTGGCAGGAAGCCAATGTTGCGTTCGGCATATAAGATGCAGGCACTTTTTTGCCCCCAATTTTGGGGGTGAAAAAGTGTGTCTTATATGCTGAAAAATACAGTACACCCCTTGCAAATTTTGACTTAAATTTACTTTTATTTAACCAGCAAGTTATTTTTTAACAGGACATTACCTAGGTGTCTCCCAAAAGATAATAAGACGATGTGCAAGACGCATGTTTGTGGAAAAACAATTATCATCAAAAATTATTTATAACTCAATATACCTCTCAATAATCAATAGAAAAGCCTTTATTGGCTATTTCAGCAATCAAACGCTTCCTATAATTGCAGACCAGCTTTTTGCATGTCTCCCCAGGGATTTTTGCCCATTCATCTTTAGCAATGAGCTCCAAATCTTATAGGTTGGATGGTCTTCTTGCCATCACCCTGATCTTTAGCTCCCACCACAGAAACCTCAAAAGGATTCATATCAGGACTCTGGCTGGGCCATTCCAAAACGTTAATGTTGTGTGCTAACCATTTCTTGGCCCTTTACTGACTTGTGAGCAGCCACAATGTGCAGCCGCAGGTCCTCACTGAGCTCCTTTGTCTTAGCCATGACTGTCCACAAACCAACTGCAGCAAGCTGCTGTTTTTCACCTCTTCAGTTGATAAAACGGGCTGTATCCAATCAGTGTAATCAGGATGCTTTAGAAGAGCTTGGACTATTTGGAATGGTATAGAACTTTAGATTTTTCCAGAGACTGTGACAGTTTGTGAATGATATGAATAATTTTAGACATGACACCAAGAAATGGGTTTCTTTCCCACAAAAATGCCTCTTGTGCATTGTCTTTTGGGAGACACCTTTGTCATTTCCCGTCAAAAAATACTTTGCTGGTTGAATGAAAGTAACTTAACGTCAAAATTTGTCAGGGGTATGAATAATTATAGGCTCAACTGTGTGTGTGTGTGTGTGTGTGTGTGTGTGTATAGATATATAGATAGATAGAGAGCACACTGATAGATAATGGGTTAATCTGCCTTGTTTTGTCTGCTTGAAGCTATCCAATTAAACTTGGTTGGCTACCTGTATTTGCTTATTTACCATTTTGTTAATAAGAACACCAGATAGCCAAATTAAATGTATGTCTTCATACTTGCATGTATATGAAGAGAGAGATATGACTTCCTTCCAGCTTTGGTGGCATATCTGGAACCAGTGTGATATACCCATTGCTGAAATTTAACTTTGCATGGAAATTGGTGGGTTGGGTCCTATTTCAGTATCAGGGCACGAGCAATAACTATTATGTCAAGTGAGTCTTTACCTCATAATTATGTGTAAATGTAAATAGGCCAGGCACCCATTAAACAACATCCATTGAAATATGGAAAATGCATCACTTAAGACTTATGCCTGCCATACACCCACATCACGTTGCATTCTGGTGCATTCTGGGGCTGCTTTAATCGGCCAGGCACCCTTTGTGTGCCGGCCATTAGCTTCAATGAAGACGCTGGTCTTCATTGAAGTTAATGGCATCCGCTGGCATCGGCCAGAGAACATCCGACATGTCCGTTCTCTGACCGGCCAAGCTGTGGGGCGACAGGAATCTGTCGCCCCATGTGGGCACATGCCGATTGGCGGCCGAATTTGCAGACGACGCGAGCGCGCACGCCCGTCGGTCAGCGGAAAAATCGCCCGCTTATCGGCATGTGTATGCCAGGCATTAACTTCAGTGGCTGGCAGATACACTACCAGAAATGATCATTGTTATTGCTTATCACCCCAAGGTTGGCAGAGTGTTGTTAGAATACACAGGAGGGAGTGCTCCATTGTATATTGTAAGGGCACCTTCAGTCAAATATTTCAAAAGTTCAGAGTATAGAGGTGTCCGCTAATAGTGATTGCTCCAGGTTTTCTTTTGTAATATGTATAAACAGCATCAGGAGTTAATTATACTTATCTAGCTTCTGATTCTATAATCAACA
The DNA here is from genome assembly GCA_036250615.1 of Ptychadena robeensis. Lineage (NCBI taxonomy): Eukaryota > Metazoa > Chordata > Amphibia > Anura > Ptychadenidae > Ptychadena > Ptychadena robeensis. Next base: position 70,040,453 of record CM070033.1, on the reverse strand, counting down.
TTGGATAGTTCTGTTCAACTACAGCAGATGGCAACACCCAGAGTCAATTTCTTCACTTATCAGATTCTTTTACACTGTTGGATAAAAAGATTCATTGGTCAACCAATAAATACCCACATTAAAATTATATTTTTTATTAAATAGTTTCATATAAAAAGAATTCTTGTTAAATATATGGGCTCTATGCAGTACATACTAACAGAAAATATCAGGTGGTTGTGTCACATCATTGGAGCATTGTGAACATACGTACAACTTGTGTAGCCTTGTAATTGGAATGGCACCCAAAAACGACTGGAACATATTGTGGTGCATCACATTAGAACCAGTAGGGTCGGACTATAAGATGCGCCTGACCATAAGAAGTACCCAGTTTTAAAACCCAGAAAAAAAATATTTGAAATGTAAAAATCAGTTGGGGAAAATCCCCTGCAGTACCCAATTTCAGCCACAAAAAGGGTGTCACTAGAGATCACACTTCAGTCATCTTCCTCACACACCCCGGGGGAGAGGAGGGGGCTGCAGAGGAAGCTGCAGTCATGTCTCCCCTCTAGGCTCACACACAGGCAGACATAAATGGAAACTGCCGGCTGCCACCTTTCATCTATCTGTCTCTGCTGTATTACAGTACAGATGAGAGATCCGGCCGTGAGTGGATCTCTGATCTGACAGCTGCTCCAGCTCCCCAGCTAATCTTCTTGCCGGGATAGCTGGAGGGGAGCTAAGATGCAAATTCAGACCATAAGACGCAGGCACTTTTTCACCGCAATTTTGGAGGTCAAAAATTTCATCTTATAGTCCCAAAAATATGGTAGTTTCTATAATAGAATAAACAGGATCACACATCATTTAAGAACAGTGCATATATATGTATTCTGTATTATTTAAGGTCTCCATTCACCTTTTGAATGACAAATAATAAATAGACTAACACAAAATACATGTGTTTTTACAGTTATTTGTTTCTAGAGTTGTTTTCTATTGAAAACACATGCAGACCTTCTTGAAATACACAGTTGCATCATTTTGCCAGCAGATCTGGGGCCAATGAAGTGACCAACATTTCCTGTGCTGTTTATGATTATTACAAAGGAAAATGCTAATCACTGGTTAGAAAAAGGTTTGAGAATTATATAACCTGGAGACTGCTGGCTGGTGTTGATTTTCGATGACTTTCAGCCAGAAGATAGTATGCATGTGTTTTATGTATAATGTGTATATTACTATAGGTTGTTTTATAAAAAAAATGTTGTTGCTTTTTATTGTTTCAGATCCACAGGATGAAAATAAAATAGGCATAGATGGAATCCAGTTGTTCTGCGATGACTTACATTTGGATCCAGCCAGTGCCAGTGTATTAGTCATCGCATGGAAGTTCCGAGCAGCTACACAATGTGAATTTAGTAGAAAGGAGTTTGTTGATGGCATGACGGAGATTGGGTATGTATCCCCAGAAAATGTGTACAATTGTGCACCCTATAACAGCAACAATCATATCCTGAGATTTTCTTGTATTGATCATTTTCAAGTATTTCAGAATCAGCCACTAAAATATAATATATAGGAAGACTTTATTATTCGACATGATTTTATGTATTGTTATACATTTGCACAAGTATTTATGTCTCTAAACCAGTTGTTCTCAACCTGTGGGTCGGGACAAACGACCCTTTCAAAGGTGTTGCCGATTTTTCTCTGGAAGCATCCAAGCTGCTCCTAACAAGCAGCAGCACTGATGCCCACAAGCGGGGTGGGAAGTTAGGAGGGAGAGTAATGACCCCTCACTCCTAACTTAGGAGGGATGGGGTGTTATGCTTCCTCCTAACTTCCCACCACACACATTATTTGGACAAGCGGGGTAGGAAAATATAAGGGAGGGGACATTGAACTAACCGGATTGTGCCAGAAGTGATGTTGCAGAGTGTGACTTCACTTCCGGGGTCGCAGATCTAAAATGATGAGTACCACTGATCTAAACCATCAATAATAAAGCTAACAAGTGTGTTTATATTGTGGCTGCATTAGATTTCTTTTCCATGTATATTTACCTCTGTACTGCTGTTTTACCATTTTCAATCGATTAAATAATTTACTCATGTATATTTTTAGGTGTGACAGCACGGAAAAGCTGAGGGCTCAGTTACCCCGACTTGAACAAGAGCTGAAAGATTCTCTTAAATTTAAAGATTTCTATCAGTTTACATTTAATTTTGCAAAAAATCCTGGACAAAAAGGGTTAGGTAGGTATGGGTTTATTTACAAATTTTAGGTTAGCAATACTTTAAAGGTTACATTCAGGTTATCAACAATTTAAAGTAGCTTACCTACCCCTGTGGGCTGTAGTTTGGCAGGAGACTGGGAAAGTGTTACATGGTGCATTGGCGCCAGAAGGATGCTGTTGCATTGAGCCTCTTGCTTTGAGATTATCAGCCCATACTAGGAAAAAAAGAAATAGAAATATTATTGATTTTTACTCCTTTACTTCTCAATTTTCCACTACCCTATATTAAGGATGACTGTGTCAGAAGTATGGCCATTTGTAGAATGTGAAAGCCTGTAATTCACCTCAGCCATAGATAATGATGAGCTTTTTCTACATTGTGGAAATATATGCAATTGAAAATTATAATTGCACAGATCACAGCATACAGAGTACCCCCCCCCCCCCCCCCCCCCCCCCCCCCCCCCCATCCCTGTCCACGTTGCCGGAGTCATCAACAATAGTCCGGTGATGCGCGCTTGGAAACTGGCGCCCCACCATTACATGGAGGTCTATGACGAGCCTCTTCAGCTTCATCGGTTCCAGGAACCCTGAAAATGCTGCGGTGATATAGTGAGCTGCTGCATCTTTCCAGGGATATATCGGGTTTTCCCCGCTCCTCTAGAGTTTAAAATGAACCCAAACAGCGGACAAGCTGGGTTCATTGCAAACGCTAAGGAGGCTAATTCTGAGACCAGAAGTAGGGAAAATTCCCTGACAGGACCAGACAGCCAGAAATATATACTCGTATGGTTGTTGATAATACATGGCTCAATTTTTCTGTTTGTTCATCTTTAAAAATTGATTGTTAGTAATTTGATTAATTAAATCCTAAATTTATCGACCAAAAGAGCAACATTGAGAGATCGGTTAGGTTGAAATTAGTCGATTGTACCTAATTGGTGTTTCAATGGATTTGTATGCAATCGGATTACTGAGCATGCACAGGCTTTTATTTTTGCAATTGAAAAAGAATCAAATTTATGAAATAATTTTTGCATTACTTACACTGCCATGTATTGGATCAATGACTAATAATAAAATTAATCGATTCAAAAATGGATTGAGAAAAAGTTGGTGAGATGAATAGGGACATATATTGGATAAATGTTTCTGGATGATTAATAATATATTTGTTATTTTTTAGATTTGGATATGGCAATTGCATACTGGAATTTAGTATTGTCAGGAAGATTCAAATTTTTAGATCTGTGGAATAAGTTTTTGTTGGTAAGTATTTGTTTTACAAAAAACGCACAGGCTACATGTGACATATGTTGCTTAGTGTCATTTGCTGCAGTCTAGCATTGTTTTATTACATTGCAGATGTAAATGTTGGATATGAATATCACAATGTATGTAAAGGATGTAACATAACCATGTTTGGTACTGTAGACTTACTGAAGTGAAAGTGTATACTAGTATCTGGCATGCCAAATGTACAGAGTCCTCTAAAGTAACAGAAGTCCTTAAGGGCCTTTCACACTAAATGCATTTTTTGAAGGCATGCGTTTATGCATATATATACACAAGCACATGCATTTTGCACTTTGCGTTTGGGAACAAAGCAATGAAAAATAGATGCAGCAGGGAGTTATAAAAAAATGGATGCGGAAACGCTTCATTTTTAAAAACACAACTCATGCAGTGTGAATGGTAACATTTTCTATTAGAAAATGTAGTACTGTAAAAACGCACAAATTTTCAAAAAACGCAATTCAGCGCGTATAGTGTGAAAGGACCCTAACATTGGCTTTGTTTAAAAAAAATCCATGGGAAAGGAAGTTTCACCCTATAACATGCACATTTTGAGGAGGGAAAGGAGAAAAAAATATTCAAACCCTAAATGGTATAAAATACTGAATACAATATACATAATATTGTAACAACAATCATGTGTCTTTTATTGTTATGAGAGCACATTCTTTTAGAACATCAGTGAATGACACGCTAATCTGTATATTATACCTACAAGCCCATCCATTTCAAACATCAAATTAACCATTAAGTTGTAAGGACATTAGAGAATGCTGAGACTTGTAGTTCCCCAGCACAGATGTTATCTTCAGGGCAGTGCACTTCCAGACATTACTACAAGCCTCTATTTCTGCCCCACCCCAGCCCACATGCAGATTTTGTTTTACATATTTACTTACAAGTTTAATAGTAAAGTGTTGTACCGTGTTAGCCATCAATAAATACAGCAAGTTTGGAGTTCAAGTGATACCGTTTATTGGCTAACTGAAGTCATTAGAGAAGCAAGCTTTCGGGATATCCCGAAAGCTTGCTTCTCTAATGACTTCAGTTAGCCAATAAACGGTATCACTTGAACTCCAAACTTGCTGTACTTACAAGTTTAAGAAATACCCATTGAGCTTCGTTCCTACTAGCCAGAGATAGCATGACCGATTCTACCCTTTTTTTTTATGAATATTCCTAAAGCTAATATTAAAGATGTTTTAATTTTCTCTTTCTTTTATTTTCTCTTTTTTTCTGACTTTCTCTGTAATGAAGATGCTAATTAGTTATAAAACCTGTTCTGTTTTCTTTACATACCTTATTTTAGACTCATCACTTCTTCTTTGTGCAGTGCTTGCAGTTAATGGCATGGCTGTGCATAGCTTCCTGAAAATGAATGAAAGTATAGGTTATGGATAGTAAGACGGGAAAAGGAAAAAGTCTAGATGTTCAGATTATCGATCCTACTTGCTGCAAATTGCACAGCACAGTGTGCAATGAAATCTCAGTTGGCAATTGTAGTACAGGTGATGAGAAATTACATTTAAAGTTAAGGCTTGTGTTCTGCTTAGAGAAGTGGTTCTCAAACTTTTTAGATCCACAACCCCGGAAGTGAACGTGAAGTGATCAGGTAAATGTAATGTCCCATCCCTTACATTTCCCCACCCCACACATCATTTGCACAAGCATTAGGAGGGGGCATTACTCTCCCTTCTAAACTCCCAGACCGCTTGTGGGCATCAGTTCTGAGGGCCATTTCACACTATATGCGTTTTTAAAAAGCATGCCTTTTTTATAGGCATGCTTTTTCCGCTTATATGCAAAAACACATGCGTTTTTAACATTAAATATGCGTTTGCGTTTTTGAACAAATGAATGAAACATTTTGGAAAAATTAGTAAAAAATGCATACAGCAGTAAGTTTTTTAGAAACACTGCGTTTTTTTAAACACACCACGCATACAGTGTGAATGGTAACATTGGTTGTCTATGTATAAACATGCGCATTAAAAAAAGTGTGTGTTTTTAAAACGCAACACATATAGTGTGAAATGGCCCTGATGCTTTCAGCGAACTTGGCGACCCCTGTGAGCCACAGGTTGAGAACCACTGGCTTAAAGGAAGTTCTTACTAATCATAAAATCACTATACATTGTAAGCTAGGTGTTCCCTGCCATCATGAATAGTTCTGTATCTTCATGATGCCATGCAATCTGATTCATGTGACAAGTATGCCAGCAGCCGTTCCTGCTGTATGTAACAATGGATTTACCCTGTTTAAATATACCAGAAACATACCTGCATTTAATACTTTGAGATGCATATCTGTTATGCTCCTCCCAGACTAGGCTATCTCACACATGTTCTAACTTATGTGCAGTTGATAGAAATATAATTTGGTTTTCTGCACAGGGGTGATAAGGGTTCCTCCTACAGTATTACAAGTACATTTAAAATGAGTTGGCTTGTCTGCAAAAGTAGATAAGCTGTTTAAAATATGCAGTAGAGTGAATGTTTATTTAGTTTTATCTGTTTGTTTGTATCAAGGAACATCATAAAAGATCTATCCCAAAAGATACCTGGAACCTCCTTTTGGATTTTGGAAATATGATTGCAGATGACATGTCCAACTATGATGAAGAAGGTATATATAGCCATTGTTGTAATGGCTTATTTAGTTGTTGAATTAGTCTTGCTGTTTATCATGCTGATTCTTTAGATTTACTTCTCTCAATTACTGGCCCAGTTATAAATTATGCAATTTCAATGTTCTGAATTCACTCACTGCATTTTCGATATGATTTACTGATTCATAAAATACTGCTATCTTAGGATGACCATGACTTGGTACTTTCAGAACAAGATCAACAGTGCCATCATCTGATTTTTACTCAGCAAACATTAAGGTTGTTGACAAGGGAGTTTCCATTACTGAATGGCCTTTTAAAGTAGTTGCTCTGGATTCCAGAGCCATTATCCCAGCCCTGGGTTCACTGCTGTGACTTTGACCTAGAACAAGCGTTCTGCCCTGCCCTTGTTTTTTTCAGTAGCTCATTAATGTTGTGTTATCAGGGTCAAGATAACAGTCCTGGAATCTTCAGCTGTTATACTTTTTCAGCATTATTTGTTCTAATTTGTCTTTCAGGAGCATGGCCTGTACTTATAGACGATTTTGTGGAGTATGCAAGACCATTAGTGACGAGCGAAAAACGCAAAAATCTTTAACTACGAACTTTTGCAAAGGACTAGTGAAGCTTTTGCCATTTCATTTAGATAATGAAGACTGTTTTTCGCCAAGAGTGTGCGTGCAGCAGTCACTTGGACATAAGGACACGGAAAATGCCAATGTCTGATTTCTGCCTTAGAACATTGTGGTGGACGGCTTTTGGCAAGACAAGAAGAACCCACAGCGGGAGTACTGGCTGTTTGTAGGATGCTGGCTTCATATCTTATATTGGTTGTATCCTATAGGATGTAGAGATTGCATGATTTTATACTTTGGAGCCGTTTCAATAGACACCATTTTATTAAAACAAAGTCTAAGAAAAAAAAATGAAAGAGCATGCCATTCAGTTTACAAGCCAGAATAAACACCAGCAGTTACTGAACAGCTGTATTATATTGTATCTATATAAAAAGCAGTATTTGTGATGTAAATTAAATCTCTAATGGAATCTTACATGGTATGTTGTATTTTTATTCTAAAACTTTCAAAAAAATTTTGGATGTGAATTTCAATATTCAACTTTATATACACATATATATTGTGTTGCTCTGTATATAATCCCTCAAATATCTGGTTTTGAAATCAAGGAGAATCCCAATTAATTTATGACATAAATTATGTCTATAATTAAGTGATGGCACTCACAGCACCTAATTAGAATTACATTTATTACATATATTACCACTCAAGCATAAATGTCTGTGTGTGTATAGATAGATTGATTGCTTTAAAAAAAAAAATATATATATATATGTATATATATATATATTACAATTATTATAAATTATTATTTATACAATTATTATTCAGCTTTGTGAGTTGATTGCAAAGCCCCTGACCATGGTATACTCACCAAACTTGCTGGTGATGTAATGAAGGATTATGGGCAATTGAGTTGATATGGATCAGCATCACTAAAAGGCCGCACATAATAATCTATACTGACTTTTAAATGTTTTTCTTTTACATTAAAATGCTATGCCTGACAGCCTGACAACTTTTTTTTTTAAATAACAATACTTGTTTTAAATAATACTTCAGGCATTAGGGAACACTGTAGTATGATAATGCACATTTTGTCATCAAAGGTTATGTGCCTCATAGGTATCATCAAAGCCTTTAAGGATATCTATGGGGCACATAATCATGAGCAAAGATTGGCAGACAGGTGAGTTCCTATACCCTATGCATTAACAGTTAGGTTTAGGGGGCCACAAGTGGAGGACTGAGGGGGGGGGGGGGGGGTGCTGAAGCACACCCAACGGGCCGCAGGTTGGGCACCTGGGGTTTAGGGTATACTACAAAATAAGAAAGTATTGCTCTAACATGTTTTTGGCCAAAATTGAGTTAAAGCCAAGTCGAAATTTCGACTTATAACTTAATTTATGTGCAAACTAGAGTTTTTTTGGGCAAATTTTTTTCAAAATGTTCCCACAACCCTTCTCTACATGTCCAGCAATCCTGGTGATAATAGCATGTTCAGGGGCTTTGCAATCAACTCAAAGTCAGCTAGTCAAAAAAACTTAACTATCTCTAATACCCTGTTTCCCCAAAAGTAAGACCTAGCTGCTATTTCCCCCCCTAAGCCCTTCCCCAAAAATAAGACCTTCCATGTCCCAGAGACAGCTTCCATATTAAGGAAAGACATGACGTGACAGGAGGCATTTGGCACGATTTGTCGGGTGATCGACCGCCATGCCCGGCGATCATTAGGTGGTCGCTTGGCCACAAATTGGGTGCGCCCACCTTGACAGATCAACCAGGATTGTAAACGCAAGTGGGAAAATTCCTGGCCAATCGCATTACTTTGGATGGGGATATGTCTGGCACACAAATTCGAATTAAAATTCTCATCGCTTTCTTTCCAAGTAAAACAGTCAGAGGGGCCGAACTGTACACTCCTGTACAGTGTTTCTGGTTTCTATTTATTGATATGAACAAAAATAGCAGAGACACAGATAATAATTCTAACAGACATTATAAATGTGCAGGTTGATTTCTTTGGCTGTAAAAACTTTATTTAAAATACAACTTTTTTGGATTTCACATCAATCATACACAAACATTTGTTAACATAGACACACAAATGATTCACCTAGTGACATACACACAGAGATACACATTACATGTACTACTTTCTGTCTGCAGGTACTTTCTCCATGGTTGGCTTCCTGCTTGTCCCTTCCTTTGCACCCTAGCTGCACCCCAACACCCCCTCCCGGCAGTTTGGGAACCACTGTATTACAGAAAGCTTATTTAGATAAAGTTGGCAATTACTGTTATTGGCACAGACCACCATAGCATCTATCCTTCCAGTTCAAGTCTGGCCACATTTGCCTAAACCGTAGGCAAGGGCATCAAAATGTGCTTTGATAAGTAAAGCTTATTTACTGCATACACTACACACATACACAAAAATTATCCCTTTTTTATTGAGCCACTTGTAAAAATAAGTGGCATGCTGTGTACAGCAGTAAACCGTAAAAAAATATATTCGGTGATGTATAAATCGTTCTTGCAGTTCAGTGTGATATTTTATTGGTAGCCGTTCTCCATAGAGAACAGCAGTACTTGGCTCTATTAATGGCTTGCTATCCTGTTCCTCTTTGTATCTCTCTAACAAATTTCCTGTTTGTTGTATTTTCCATAGTACCCTTTTGTGTAAAAATCTGTCATCTGCAATAATCTATATTTATGTTAATGATACAAGGATGGGCCTTAGAAATGGACTGGTGTAAGCCACCATGTTACTGGCATTCCATGCCAGGCTGAAATGTTTGCACAGTGTATTAATACACTTGTACTTTGACAAAGCCAAACTTTACTTTTCACCAGCAGATGTCGTACTTGTACCTTTTTTAGAAGTAGACTTAACTTTCCCTGGTGTTATTGTGACATAGATGTACAGAAGTGCAGTCGCCTGAGGGCTAAGCTGGTTAAATATATATTTGGACATTTCTGATGCATTTATTAAACGGTGCAAGTAAACAGTGCGTAAATGTAACCTTTTCACAACTAATGTCTTGTTTTGAAGGCTGAATGCAGCTTGGTTTTGTGAACATATATTTTGCTCTTGATCATATTACAACAGTTCTGCAATCATTAAAAATGAAAACATTAGTCCATTCAAAACCAGTGTAACACCACACCAGCAGCATCTACAACAGTCTGAAATATATGTGAACATACATCAGAACTAACTCTCACCATATCAAATGAGAAGGGCATTGATGAAACCTTAAAAAGAGGCTGTTATTGAAGTTAAGGGAAAAAAACTGGGCAATTTCTGACCAATCATTCACAAATCGGTGCATGTTTAAAGCATGCGATCGACCGAAATGATGAAAAATCAGCTGGGCAGGGATCGGACATGTCTGTAATTTGTAGTCAATCTATCGCAAATCGAAGGACATTATTAGAGACCTTAAGATCTACCCTTTCGATCGACCCATGCAGACCTGATCCCACTTCCATCATTTCTGTATTTTCCGATCTTTTGTTACATCACCAATTGATCGGGCGCATAAAACGGCAATAAATCGTACGAACATGGTGCACTTTTCAATCGATGGAGGACTTATTATTGATCGCACGTCAGGATCGTTTGACTAATCAATCTCTGGGAAATCTAAGCGTTTATGGCCAGCTATAGTAACATGTTAATTAAAGCTGAACCATAGTAGTAGGGGTGCTGGGACAGGGAGGTCAAACTCCGGCCAGGTCCCAAATATATTTGACCTTCAAGATTGTTTTATTTTTATTAAAAAAATTAACACAGACATATATTTTATTTGACACTTGATTTTAAATGTGTTCCATGTATTACACTTTGCTTGTTCCATATTGAATATTTACATTTTATCTCCTTATGAAGAGGTTCATTGTTTTATTGGATGAGAAGGAAAAGCTTCCACAATTGTAGACATTTTGTCAACAAATATCAAGGTTGGCCTGTGACTCTGTGAGTTTTTAATTTTGGCCCATTGTGTGGTGGAGTTTTTAACCCATGATCTAGGGCAGTGGGGGGCAACCGAGTTGCTATGGAGGGCCGAAAGTGCCGCACATAACATTTTAAATCTATACTGACTCATATCAGTATTTTATCATGAAAAATAACAGCAGAAAATTGCTAGAAAACATTATTAAAAACTTTTGCCATGTCACTTTTCCCCATGTCACATTTGCCCGTGTCATTTTTGCCCATGTAACCTTTGCCCATGTCACCAACATGTCTGATCACTTTTCGATCTATTTCATGTTCGACTTGAATTACTTTTGGTCGATGGAACCAGGTTAGGTGCCATTGATTTCCATTAAATTGACTTAAAAATTTATCACTTAAAGTCAATCACTTAAAGGTGGCCATACACAGGTCGATTTCCCACACGATTCCTGGCCGATCGATCACCGGGCGCGTGCAACCCACCTTGACTGATCGACCCCGCCCGATCGACATGGCCCCCAAATCGGATCTGCCTGAGAACCAACCTGTTGGTGTTATCTGATTGATTTTGCTCACATCTAGGGGCGTTGACATTTGTGAACCGATCGACTGGTAACAGAATCATCCAGGAATCGGTGGCCTAAGGTGGTAGGCACAGACTTGTATGGTCGATCGATCAACGCCTGTGGCTTCACCGGAAGCTCAGGAATCGACACGTGTATGGCTAGCTTAAAGGAAATATCGAAGTGTGTATAGCATTGCTTGCTGTGAATGGTGCTCCAAAGTATGGAGTCCCCCCAAAAAAGAAATTTAGGGAGGAAACAAAGTAAGTTATTAACACCAGTAAGGGGTGATACATGACAAAAGTAGATAGTAGTAGATATGGTGTATTTGACTTACTTTCTGGCAACTTGTGTACATGAAGCACTCAAAACATAGAGGTCTCCAATAAGACCAGCAACCTATAGGGTACATGAGCTTGTGGAGAATTTGAAGTATGCTGTCTCCACGCAGCAAGATGATGTATCACCTGCGGTGGTCGCACAGCAGAAGCCTGTGGATAACCGGAAGTATTACGTTGCCAGTGCCATACTTTCCCTGTTTGGAGGCTCTTTCTAGAGGAAGCTTTCCACTGGAAAAAAAGGCTCTTTTGGAGGCGCCTGTTCTTTTATTGATGAATCTTTAAAAACGTTACAGCACTCTGTGGACAGACATAAGCGCTTTCAGACGTTTCATGACTCTCAGGTCACTCAGGCTATGCTTGGCTATCGTAAGGAAAGATTGAGACCAATCTTTGCACATTTTTTGGTCCTAATCTTCTCTAAAAATAGCCAAGCATAGTGACCAATTGCATCCTGACGAAGTGGCCTGAGATTCACAAATGCCTGATAGCGCTGATGTCTGTCTGTTTTTTAAAAAGATTCCTCGATAAAAGAACCTTCCTTGTAATGGGACGCCTCCAAAAGACCCTTTTTTCCAGTGGAAAGTTTCCTACAGAAAGAATTGAAGCATGTATGTCCACCTTTATTCATCCCTTTAGACCACTGGTTCCAAAACTGGGGGGCGGCCCCCCTCGGAGGGCGCAAAGGTATTCCGGGGGAGCACGTGCCCTCATTCTGAACCTGTGTTTGAGTTGGGAAAATGTTCCTAAATAGAAAAGGGGGGCCATGCAAGGAAAGTTTGGGAACCACTGCTTTAGACTACCCAGTAAATAAACATCCCTTAAATGAAAAATGCTGTGAGTCAAAATAAAAACTGGGACAGAGTCACAGGCCAATCTAGATATCTGCCCTGCCCTACTAATGAAAGCATATATTTTACCGACATTCTCTTAAGCTTGATCAACTGCTTCAAGCTGCTTTTATAGTTTTGCTATTTATTATGCAGAAGAGAAATAATGTTTCTGAAATTATATTTATGTTTGTTGAAAATGCTGGGGGTTGGAATCAGGAATGCTTAGAGTTTTAAGGCCCCCATACACGGGTCCGTTTCCCATCGGATTCCGGGACGATCGATTCCGGGCGCGTGCACGCGAAACTATCGTCCTGGAATCGCGTGAAGCCCACCTTGTCCATCTGATCAGGTCCGATCGTTCGGGGGCCCAGAATCGGATCGGACAGAGAACCAACATGTTGGTCTTTCTAATCCGATTCAGCACACATCAGGGGGAGTTGCCATTTGTGGAGTAAGCGATCGGACACGGAATCGTCCAGGAATCCGTGGGACAAGGTGGTATGTAGCGATCGGACACACTTAATTTTCCGATCCATCGGACCTCCGATTCCCGCTGAGATCGCCGGAATCGATCGGATAGGTGATCGATCGGCCATGGAATCCGACTGTGTATGGCTAGCTTAAGCAAGATCCTTTTTTTCCAACATATATAAAATACAAAATGATGTCCCTTTTATATTTGGAGAATTGCTTAAAGTAAAAATGGTTCATACTAATAGTTTTGCTATAACCTAAACACAATGATACAGCCAACCGTTATTTAAGGATCCTGGCACAACAAAGATGTGACTATCAGAGACATAAGACATAAAGCCTGCCATAGACACGTCGATCTATGGCAGACCTTTAGCAGACTCATTACAGCGTGGTGACGTCACCACGCTGTGAGCAGTCTGCTAAATGTCGGATAGGAATCCTGTGTGTTCCACTGACACACAGGACTCCCGTCCGACTCTAGCCAATTAACTCGGAGGGGGAGGAGATTCCCCTCTGAGTTAACAGCGTATAGAAAAAGAACCGGCATGTCGGATCCGTGTGTGATCCGACCTGCCGGCTTTTTTTCAACATAATTCAAGGTGGGCTCCCACATAGTTGCGGCAGACCAACCTTGATGTGCTCGGCGGGAGCGAGCACGCAGGTTGGTCTGCTACAACTATGGCCGGGAGTCTGCCCGTCTATGGGGGGCTTAAGTCAGACAAATATAACATAACATTAATAATGAAATAACCACAAATGTCTTTTCTGTGCTCACATCATTATCAGTTTTATTCAACCCAAAGTGACATTCATTCTTAGTACTTAGTACAACATCCTTTTCCAGTTATAACAGTTTAAAACGTGAAGCATAGCTTATTCCAGAAGGGGGTGGGGAGGTAGTGGGCACCGAGAGTCAATCGGGTCCACGATCTCTCCTGTTTGTTTCTCCTTGCCCGAGGGCAAAGACAGGGGGACTTTGAGTGTGGCCAGCCAACCCTAAGATTTAACCTCGGCTTGAGGATTTGTAAGAGGTTAAATATATATATAAGTCGAAGAAGATCATATACAACAAGGATACATCCGCATCAACATATTCAAAAAATAGGTTTACGCGTCACCTGTGCAGTGCCAGGGGAACGGTGTCCACATGTTCTAAAGGTCTGGGTGTTCCAAGGTTTCCTCCGTGAGACACGGAGGAAACCTTGGAACACCCAGACCTTTAGAACATGTGGACACCGTTCCCCTGGCACCGCACAGGTGACGCTTAAACCTATTTTTTGAATACTTCATGCCCACGAAACAGGTGGTCCTGCCATCTTGCTGACAGTGGCCCCCTGTTCCTTCTGGTGTCGTGCTTTCCCCCCTATGGGCAAACCCCTACCATAATATATCCTCTACAACTCAGTTCCACTTTGATGGCTCTAACCACTCCTCCTGAGGAAAATCGTTTTTTGAAACGCGCGTCGAGGTAGTGGATCTGTTTACCAACTTTGTGATGTTTGAGAAGTAACAGAGATTGTTATATGGATCAGCTGATATCCTCACAACCTCAGGATACTGCTTGGACTGTGTCAGAACAACAAGAACAAAAAAAACAACAAAGACTTTGAAAACATCTATTTTATTTTATTTATTTGCGATCATATGTTGATGCGGATGTATCCTTGTTGTATATGATCTTCTTCGACTTATATATATATTT
>CM070033.1:69997609-70025772 GCA_036250615.1 Ptychadena robeensis | reverse complement strand
AAGAAAAGTTGGTTGTACAGAAATTGCATGGTAATTGTATGTGGTGTATGGGGGGCTTTGCAAGAGCCTCTTTGATTTAATTGTAAACAAGATGACCGACAATGATCAAAATCAATGTCAAAATGGCCAAAACACGCAATTTCAGTGGGGGTTGAATCATTTTAACACAACTGTAGATTAAAAATACATGACTTAAAGTTTTAGAACAATCCAACAAAAACATCTGGGTCTGAGTGATGTGTTTCACTATAAATATAAGGTATACTTTTCAGGTTATGTAATGAAATATTATTTTGTTTAAAAACGAATGCAACATGTGTGTTCTGTATAGGAAATGAATTATCAAGACTTAATATATTGTAAGTTTAGTAATGGACAATGGTCACCCAGGTTAAATGCAGTAATAGTGGTATTTATATTAGATACATTGTAATCCATCAATCTATACTCATATGGTGAGTGGACAATGTCCAGTTGCAGGGATGTGTTCAGGGGAGGATGTTGCAGGTCCTGATAATGGCAGGACTACCTTTTATAGTCAGGAACAGGAGCTCTGCCAGCCAAAGAGTGACACTAAAGTTAGACCCAGTAGATGCCAGACAAAAGAGAAGTGCGAGTTGCAAGGTCCTCTAATCATGGAGAAATTCACAGCTGCTGCTATGCTGCTGGCTGCAGTTGGGGACTCTTTGGGCTATAGAAACTTCAGCTGGGAAATCTGTTCTTCAGGTGTAAAGATTCAAGAGAAGCTCAAGGAACTTGGAGGTATAGACAAGCTGGTGCTCTCAGCAGATAAATGGCCCATCAGTCACAACACCCTAATGCATATGGCTACTGCAGAGGCTCTTGTGACGGGTAAGTCAACATCATCTTTCCTTCTTGTATTAGACTAAATTCTTCTAACTGTGTAACTTCTTCAGTAATGAAGAATGAGAATACTACCAGTACTCTCCTCCCTGAAACTAGGCTGTAGAGTACCAAATTCAATATATGAAAAGCAGGAAATACTAAAAACATAATCTGCTTGTGAAATTGGCCAATTTTCCAAGGAAATGTAATAATCTGCTCCTGAAAATGGGTAGTTGCCAAGGAAATGTGGTGCTCATTCAATATTTAAAACCCCCCATACACGTTGCGATTTTTCGTACGAATTTTGCCCAACCGACCAACGTGGTTGGGAGATTAATCGATCGGGAGATTAATCGGATACGGAATTATGTACCCGACCGATCCCGATTTCTCAAAATCGGCCGAAAAATCGGTCGGGACCGCTTCGGACCTGTCTGTAAATTTTTGGTTGATCTGCTGTTAATAAATAGGGTCGGGCTGATGGATCGGTGATAATTCGAATTCTGATTTTTCGTGCCAGCCGACCGACCATAACATTTTACTTGAAAATTGGGTGACAGGATCGGACGAAAAATCGGTCGGGAGAATAATCGGAACGTGTTTGGGGGGGCCTAAGTTTGTTTATTTAAAGTACGTCAAGCTTATTCTACAGTTGTTCAAAAGAGTCATAATAGTATCCTAACATTTTGATTAAAGAATACACATTGAAAGTCATCAATGATGTACATATCTAATATTGTTAATTGTCGTTTTTTAATCAGGTTCATTCATACTACCACTATGTACCACCATAGCTTGTGTATTTAAAAGTAGTTTAAATAAAAGTATGTGGAGATCTGCCTGAACAAAGAAAAGTATAATATCACTTTTTCCTAACGTTGTTTAGAACTTTCATGTACAAATTGATACCGTATTATTGCCACTTTATAGAGCACCATGTGCAACATTTACAATGATATTAAGCCCCCCATACACCTTTAGATTTCTCCATAGAATTTCCATCAGATCTACCAACAACTATGTAGTATAGTGACCTCCCTGATAGAATACATAGTGATTGGAAGGTGTAGAAAGTTCCTCCTATTACATGGTTTTGGTAGAAGAACAGTTGGTTGTACAGAAATTGCATGGTAATTGTATGTGGTGTATGGGGGGCTTTAATGTTTCAATTGGGGAACCCACATAAATACATAGGAAACCCATGATCCCAATCCTCACTGGGTCCTCAACCTAGGCCTATAACACCTATATACCATTTTTAGGCACACTTACAGTATCTGGTTTACAAGCACTAGGTAATGCAAGAACAGCACATCCACATTATAAACAATGAGCTTGTTCACGGCTGTGTGTTAAGCCCCCCATACACCACATACAATTACCATGCAACTTCTGTACAACCAACTTTTCCTCTACCAAAACCATGTAATAGGAGGACCTTTCTACACCTTCCAATCACTATGTATTCTATCAAGGAGGTCACTATACTACATAGTTGTTGGTAGGTCTCATGAAAGTTGTATGGAGGAATCTGAAGGTGTATGGGGGGCTTTACACTTCATGTTAATTTTTTATTCTTATAACAACCTCTATAAAAACAATGTCAGCATATGAAAATAGGTGTACAACATATGGATTAAAATAGATAATGTGAACATGGACAAATGCACATTGAAACGACTGGACATAAATGTATTGTTAGCTAGTATTTCCACTAACAGCTTATCTCTATTATAATAAGAATATACTAAAAATATAGAATTATAATAAAAAATATACTAAATATATAAAATTATACTAAAGAATTTGCCGTATATTAAAAATACTGAAAACATTATTCATTCTCCTGGGACTGCAGTCAGTAAGCTTGCATTGAAAAATTATACTTCACGGTAATATCTTGTGTGTGATACTAATATTTTGGTTCCATAGTTGGAACCTATGATTCTATTTTATTACTCTACTTTCTCTTAAAGTGCATAGCACAATGGGTATAATAATTGAGCTCCTTTAAGCAATAGCCAATAGAGGTTAACAAACACAACAACGGCTCAAACATTACACCAAAGATAAAGTAAAGCAGTCACTACAAGGTGTAAAAAAAACACTGGCTAATTTCAGTGTTATTATATACATTATTCGTTAAAACTTGATTCTCTACCATACGTGGATTAAAAAAATTTTTTAGCCTCACGACAAATTAAAGTCCTTGTGAATAGGAAAAGTTTTCATTTTGGTTCAATATTTTGTTAGCAACATATAGAGGTGTGTCTCATTGTGTAAAAAGGTATATGGTATTGTGTTTGTGGGCTTCAGGTATATGCAGAATGTAACTCAGGCACAGTCACTTAATTGGCCCTAAACAGGTTGTATCCTTCACAGCCAATCATCCACCACTTTGTCAAATTGTCAGCAAGAGTCGCTGCCAATACTATATCCCTATTAGTCCCCCTGTAGATAACCAACATTATATGACATTCTGGTTCAAACTGGGGTTACACTGCATATAAACAGGACAGTCCTCCCAAGTAGTACAATTTTCTACCATTTCAACCCTTTTCCAAAAGTTAGTCTCCCCACTTTATCCTTCGCTTTATCCATATAATATGAATATATCATACTTAATATTATCTCTGTAGTATATTAGCAAGATAATAACATACAGTGTGCATCTGTAAACGCCACAAAATGATCCTAGGGGGACCTGGGGAACGCTGTATGCCTGGACCACTGTTTAGTACATACAACATAGTCCTAACACATACAATGATGTTAATAACATAAATGGTACAGCAAATACTTTTTGAACAATCAATATTATAATACATGTTTATATTGAGTTCAAGGCCTGTCAGACCTGTATCTGTCTGGCAATTGCATATCTTCAACATAAAAAAAAAAAGAAAAAACTAAAAGAATACAATACATATACAGAAAAAAAGTTTATACATACAAGAAAATATGCCATGGCTGCACCTGCAGCTGTTTCATTAAGTATTCTATATTCAATATTATGTAAATTCAAGCTTATCTGTTCCTATGCATTGATATCATACTTTTCAATAATTTGCACATGCCTGATAACAAAAGGCTCATGATGGCCCTACCTGCTAGGATAACCAAAATCTTCTGTGGTAGATGCCCAGAGATTTTAATCACAGGTTACTACTATGTTAACTCCATCTGACCTCCATCCAGATGGCACACCGGAGTACCAGAACATGGTTTTGCATAAACAAGGGGAGAAATTAAACTATTACCACTATATCTAAAACTGCTGTAATTGCCTCACTGTATCAAATAAAACTCTAAGGGGGGGGGGGGGGTTGTCCACATTCGTGGGGACCCCCTCCACTAAGTGTATTGCTTGGCGGGGATCCCGACGGATCACATTCACTTTAGCTGGCTGGCTGATGCTGTGTTCAGACATCCGTGGATGCAGGTGTTCAATGTACTCCACTAGGTTCAGCCTTGCATCGGCAGAACGGCTCAGCGCTGTGAGGACACAGCATCTGCTGAGCAGGTAAGTGAATGTGCTCCGTCGGGAACCCCTCCACTAAGCGTATTGCTTGGCGGGAGGTCTCGACGGAGCACATTCACTTACCTGCTCAGCAGATGGAAACCCCCCTATGTGTCTTATAATAAATAGACAGCGCGAAAAAGTCCATCATAGTACCGTATGTGCGCTGTGTTCCTACATACAGTCTGCATGAATATATTTTGGTGTCTGGACTAACAGCTATCAAGGATTAAATGGCTGAGGTCATTTCAATTAAAAGTAGTATAAGGAAAACAATAAAAACGATTTAAATAAATAAATAATTGCAATGATGGAGCGCAAACAGTGATGTGAATAGATCAGTGCTAGATCAGGGGTGGGCAAACATTTTGACTTGTCGGCCACAATGGGTTTTTAAATGTGACATAGGGGCTGGAGCAAGCAAGGGCCGCCCGGCATAGGGGTCCTAAGCTTTTTATAGAGAAGCTTAAACATTCTATTACAGACAAACTATGGCCTCTAGGAAACAATCCAAACAATTATCTTCTAGGTGTAATCTTCACTTATTGCAGGGAATAAGGGGAGCCAGAGCATCTTGAGGTGACAATCGGCCAAATTAAAAGACATAAACAGGAAACACACACATGTAGATATTGGCCAGATCGATGGCTGCTTCGAGCACCATGCGCACTCACGGCCATCTATCTGGCCCATATCTAATGGACAGTCGATGTCCATTGCTTTGCATGGAGACCGCTGGAGCTGGAGACACAGCACTGCTGCTCCGATATTGGGCAGGGAACCTCGAACGGCTCTCATATCAAGCCGTGTGTTCCCTGCTTAAAGGGCTGGTTTTGGCCAGCCACTTAAGAGGATCCGATCGCTGCATACCACCTTGTCCGAGTGATCGCGTCCAATTGATCGGGGGCTCAGAATTGGATCAGAATTGGATCCGACAGAGAACCAACATGTTGGTTCTCTGTCGGATCCAATTCTGAGCCCCCGATCAATTGGACGCAATCACTCGGACAAGGTGGTATGCAGCGATCGGATCCTCTTAAGTGGCTGATTGATTGCAGCTCCCATTCCCGCTGAGATCGCCGGAATCAATTGGGTGAGTGAGCAATTGGCCATGGAATCCGACACGTGTATGGCTAGCTTTAGTTTGCCCATATCTGTGCTAGATCATATAAATCTATATTATCAAAATGATATTGAGTTTGTGTGGATTTTTGAAAAGTAGTTGTGCTGGTCCTGTGCTAACCTGACATGCTGTGGAATGGCTAATACATTCACATACACATTTGCATCCCAAAAAATGGATGGTCAATGCGCATCTTTGTATTTACCCAAACCAAGGTAATAATAAACATTTTTTTATAATTTATATTATTATTTAGGATACAGAAAATAAAGCAGAAAGACATGTACCAGTAATATGGTGTGGCTCGGTTGTTCTATCCTGTATTATTTGTTTCACAACCTGATAGTGTGAGCTTGATTGGGCAGGATCCTCCTCCCCGGTTTCATTGTGTGTACTTGTAGGTAACGTGCTTTGTTATATGGCCATTATTTAATGTATAGCTCTTTGTAATATGTTGTTACTTCATATATTAAAGTTAATCTTAATAACCACTAATGTTGGCTGGTGCTGTAAAATATAATATTTGATGCTATTGAAGGTCTATATGTGTGTAGTGTAGAAAACATAAAAGACATTTGCAGTGACTTGGTATCATGTTATCACTTCTTCCAAATCTAAATATATATAGAACGCGGAATGTTCTCTCCCTTTTGTCTGATAAGTAGGGCACTTGCTTTAATGCCACTGTCTAATCTTCAGCCAAGAGTGACCTAAATTTAGTTTCACTATTCACCAAGTGGGAATGCACGTTATCTGAAAATAAACTTGGACAGTGTTGGAAAGATAAGAATTGCCAGGTTGATGTCCAGTCTAAGCCTGAAATCCATTGAAACATAAGTTCACTACACAAAAAAATCATGTTTTATATAATCAAACTACAGTTACTTCTTGCCATTAAACTGTATAACACTCAAGAAAAGTTTTGTCTCTTAATGTAATGTGTCCATTTTGCTTTACATAATAGTATAAACAAAAAAATATAACAAAAATAAATTTTTATTAAATTTGACTTGGGCTATTGTGGGCAAGGATTACCACTTTATGTCCACTTTCCCAGGTTTGATGTAAAAAACCAGAGAGGTACATATAATTGTAACATATTCAATAACAAGGGATTAGGTGTTCTGTTCAGTACCAAATATTTTAATAAGCAGAGTATAGTCATAGACAACAGACAACACATAAAAGCAACTTAGCAGTACATCCCACTTGTCTGAGGTTACCTGTTTGAGTATATAAATACATGAAAACTTAAAATTCTAAATACTGATTATTTCCAATGAGATAATACTGTTGTATCAGGAAACTGTTTTTTTTTTTACTACAGACTACTGGTGTTTGGAAGACCTTTACCGTGACATGGTGAAGCATTATGTTGATGCAGTGGACAGACTTCAGGGAAGAAGACCAGACCCAGCCACCATTGAAGGATGCTCCCATCTAAAACCAGATAACTACTTACTTGCATGGCATACACCATTCAATGAAAAAGGTAGGATTTTTATATTTCTATTTCTATTCATCACTTAGATTATTTTGTTATATACAGTGGGGTAAAAACGTATTTAGTCAGCCACCAATTGTGCAAGTTCTTCCACTTAAAAATATAAGTGAGGTCTGTAATTTCCATCATAGTACCTCAATTATGAGAGACCGAATGGGGGGAAAGAGTCCAGCAAGTCAAATTGTCTGATTTTTTAAGAATTTATTTGCAAACTACTATGGAAAATTTGTATGAAAATAAGAAAAGTTTATCTCAATACTTTGTTATATGCCATTTGTTGGAAACGACAGAGGTCAAACGTTTTCTGTAAGTCTTGACAAGGTTTTCACACACTGTTGCTGGAGATCTGGGGACTGGCCAGGCCACTCCAGGACCTTGAAATGTTTCTTATAAAGCCACTCCTTCCTTGTCCAGGCGGTGTGTTTGGAATCATTGTCATGCTGAAAGACCCAGCCATGTTTCATCTTTAATGCCCTTGAATATAGAAGGATGTTTTCACTCAAAATCTCACAATACATGGTCCCATTCATTCTTTCCTTTACACAGATCAGTCGTCCTGGTCCCTTTGCAGAAACAGCCCCAAAGCTGCACTGGCTGGCAGTTTCCTCACACACACAGCCGCAGAGGGGAGACCAGAGTGCAGATTCCCCCATGTGCCCCCTCCCTTCCCCGTGTATGAGAAAGAGGAGATTTCATTATATGTGCTCTCTAGTGACACCATTTTTGTGGCTGAAATTGGGTACTGCATGGGATTTTTTATCCCTAATTCATTTAAACACATAAAAAATTTTTGGGGGGATTTCCTGCTCTAAAAACTGGGTACGTCTTTTGGTCAGGTGCTTCTTATAGTCCAAAAAATATGGTATTTTGAGGATCAAAGATAACATAAAAGTGCGTATTGAGTTTTACAGGTGGTTGTAGTTGTATCTGTTTATATAAAGCCTGTTCCTAATTGGCTCTGGTCTCATATAAACCACTTGTATTTACATCCGGGTATCGGAGCTCAATCAGTGTTTTAGACACTTCATGGGAACATCGTCCCTCTCAGGAAAGGATTATGGCACATATCTATAGTGCAGGGAGTAGGTGGAATGGTAGATTAACCGACTGTGTATTTACTGTTTCAAGGAACTCATTGCATAGGATTAGAGTCCCTTTGCCAAAGGGATCCCCTGGATCGTTAATGAGCCCCCCACTCACAGACACTCTCAACACCAGTTGTGGGGATAAGTCCCCTTACTTTAACAATGTATGTTATGGCATTAGGGCTTGTTTGAGTAGGTAGGAGTGGACAGGCTTGTCATTCATTTCTTCTTTGGTTGGCTAGATCTACAATGGGGCTTGGTTAAAGGAAGGGGGCATGCTTGATTGTTCCCCACATTAAAAGGTATTGAAAGGCTCTATGCCTAAAGGGTTTCTGATATTACCTTAAGAGGGCCCAGCTAGTTCTCTGACCCCATTTACTAGGTCTGGTTGTGAAATATATATTTGAATACAGTAATAATAAATATAACACACTCCCTGTGCACATGCAAATTTGTCCTGCATTAAAGGGGAATGCTCTAAGAGGTTATATAGGCTTCTTTTAAGGTTTTAGCACAAATGTGCTAGCACAGGCAAAAATGCGTGCAGACACCAGGAGGAGCTTGTGCAGCAGCAAATGTTATCATGAGTGAGAATATGCAATATGTTTTTTGTTTTTTTACTCAGAAACTATCTATCACAGAGATTTAATGTTAAACTCTTACTAGGTATCCAACAAATGGGTTAAATAATTGATAGGTGTAAGCTTACTAAGGCACATTCATGTACTCATACTAGCAGCATTTTCAAATATATAAGTTGTTGTTCATCTTTTAGATGTTTTGTTTTTGGTGTTCTGCTTTTCGAAGGAGTACACAATTATATACATGCCATATTTAAATGTACCTTATCCACAAATAAATGTAAATCATTTTTCTGTATGATAACATGATTAGTGTTGAGCTTGAATATGCGAATTGCCAGTATATTTGGCGAATAGTGGCTATTCGAGAATTTGCTCATTTTGCAAATATGGCGGCAGATATTCGCAATTTCGAATATTTGCGATATTTGCCATTGGGATGCTTATGGGCATGGATTGCGAATATATATTCGCAATGTGAAAATAAATAGCACATGTGACCTTGTGAATATAGTTTCGCAATCGCATATAGAATCGAATATCAGTAGAATTATTCGCAAAATATCGGAAATTTGAATATTGCCTATGCCGCTCATCACTAAACATGATGTGACAAACATTTTTGGATGGTTTAGATTTGTTTCTTGGAAGCAGTACTAAGTATGTAAATACAGTTTCAGGTACTGTAACTTGAATTTGGACATTCAAGCATGTTTAAACTCATGCTTTGTTCTAGGTTCAGGATTTGGAGCAGCTACTAAAGCCATGTGCATTGGAATGAAGTACTGGAAACCAGAAAGACTGGAGACCTTGATTGAAGTTAGCATTGAATGCGGAAGGATGACCCATAACCATCCAACAGGTAATCTGTATAGAGCATGTCATGGGTTCTTCAGGGAGAGAACTATAACAAAGGGAGCATATCATGAGTTAAGAAATCTCAACTGGGAGAACTTAAGCCTGTACGTACTGGAAACATTTTTTTTCAGGTAAGGTTTCCTTTAAAAAGGCAGTTGAAGCATTGGTCAAAGGTGTGATTGTGCTGACTAAGCAAGTAAGCCATACAGAATCCCAGTTATTACAATCACATTACCAGAACTGTTTACAATAAAGAACTTTCTCTGTATACATCCCTAATGTCATACACTTGTGTCATGGCATTCTTTAAATGGACATGCTTTACATGGTTTCCTAAAAATCAGGGTCTTGTAAACATGTATCATCGTGGGCGCTGCAAGCTATGTGTTGTGTAACCTGATAAATCTAGTATAACTACAATAAATAGGATAGAGGAGGTGAAATATCTTCTGGGCCTGTAAAGTGCATGCAGCCCAGACTGTCACTCACTGTCTAATAATTTTATAGGTTCTGTAGGTTGTCTTAGGAAATTCCAGATTTCTGGAACCACCCCTTTGGTGTCATCGATGATGCTGAAGGGGCAGGGTGTTGCGAACCGTAGACCGCTAGTATAATGAAGGGGTATCGGTTTGTCATTGAGGACGTGGGCGATGTGGACAGGGGCGGGGTAGGGGCTCACCACTAGGTACCACTAAGGAGGTAAATTTCTTGTGAAGGCTAAAACAAGAACAGACAATCAGCACAGAAGCTTCTCCATGAGTTCTTCTGCAGAAGAACTTTTCCTACCACTTGCCCTAATTTAAAGATATTTTAAATTTACAAGGATAGGTGTAAAACACGCAGTGTCTACAGTTGAACAATGATTATGTCTTTGATAAGAAGCCACCTTAGTATTCGGCCGTATATACTATGATCCATTTTTCAGATCTATGCTTTCATCACTTTTACAGATTTTACTTTTATAGGGCATGCTGTCAAGAGTTCAAAATAACCTACTAAGTTCTTTATTAAATGAATAAAGTGTGCTGGCAAGAGACTTCACATCTGAGATATCAGAGGATCTTACAGATTAAGTCATAGATTATTTTTTCTCCTGGCAAGGTACATATCAAGCCATTATGCTAAGACTACCCACCGAAATGTACAGGCATTTTGTCATAGTCACACATACATTTAGCTCTGATTAAAATGTTTCAGTTTCTTCAAACTTTTCCATCAGCCTTTGTATCATATAATTTAGGTCTTATGTATTGGACGAAAATGTCATAAACCAAACATATGCTTGACAAGAAATCTTTAAATCTCTTGGCTTGGCACGTCCTGTGAGTAGCAAGTTACAAGGCACATACAATTACAAAGCTTCTGGCAGGATATCTTCTTCCAGTAAAAGCTCCTGGTGTCTTAAATCATTCACTAAATGCAGAGTCAGACAGAATATCTCATGACGGGAGTCAAGAAATAAACAAACAACTAAACTGACTGATGAGTATATTAATGTAGCTGTAAAATGCAAAATAAATGGCTTGTATAGTTTTCCTGTAGCTTTATCATATCACATACCACTAAATAAAAAGGTATTTTCATTACAAATTTTTTTTTAATAAAAACACTATAATAATGGTATCCTTCTGGTCGCTCATATTTATCCTACAGTCAGCTTTTATTTTATTCGGTTGTAGATTCCCCTGTGTCTGTGACTCCAAGTTCATGTCTGAAATGATAAACTCGGCCATACTGTAGTTATTGACAAACCATAAATAAAGGGGGAGTGGCTTATAGAAACAACATATGCAGAAATAGTTTTATTTTTACAATCTAAAGGTAGCCATAGACACCTCGATCTATGGCAGACCATTAACAGACTTATTACAGCGTGGTGACGTCACCACGCTGTGAGCAGTCTGCTAAATGTCGGACAGGAATTCTGTGTGTTCCACTAACACACGGGACTCCTGTCAGACTCTAGCCAATTAACTCGGAGGGGGAGGAGACTCCCCCTCCGAGTTAACAGCCTGGAGCGCAGTCGGGCAGAAAAAGAACCGGCATGTCGGATCCGTGTGCGATCCGACCTGCCGGCGTTTTTTCAACATAACTCAAGGTGGGCTCCCTCATAGTTGCGGCAGACCAACCTTTATGTGCTCGGCGGGAGCAAGCACGCAGATTGGTCTGCTACAACTATGGCCGGGAGTCTGCCCGTCTATGGGGGGCTTAAGGGTCCCCCTACAACTTTAGATTCCATTTAGATCTCCTTTTGCTTTACTAAAACCATGCAATATGAGGGAATTCTAAACCATCAAGTCTACCTGTGTTCAATCGAAGAGGACCCGGCACTACATAGTTGTTGGTAGATCTAAAGGATATCTGACATAGAGATCTAAAGGTGTATGGCCAGCTTTTTATTTTATTTGTTGCTATGGATTTAACATAGTAAACTGGGAAAAGGATCTTTGGCAGTGTTATTTTAAAGTGTTAAAGTGTTATTTTTAAGTGTTAAAGTGTTATTTTATAACAAACACAAAAACAAAAGTAAAAAAAAATATGGATCAAATTAATTCCATCTTAGCAGCTAAATAGATAATAAAAATAATGCCATGCAAACAGCCTTTTTTGTAAATTGTCCCTGCAAATGGACGTGGAAGAAAGTTATTTTATAGCAAAATTAAGTTAACCAGCACATGGGACCATGGTTCTGCTTTCAACATTACAGCACTTCATCTATTTTATGAATAGTAACCCTCACTTGAGGGCTTGAGAAGTAAAGCATTTTGTGTTTGTTCCATAGTAATTTTGATTAAGTTAGCTGTTTAACTGTCCCTATCATGCTGCGTTCATATTAATAACTGAAGAGTGTTCATGTAGGGTTCCTGGGATCACTCTGCACTGCCTTGTTTGCCTCATACGCCCTACAAGGGAAGCCCTTAGTACAGTGGGGAAGAGATATGCTGAAGGTCATCCCCATGGCTGAAGAATACTGTAAGAAAACCATCCGCCATATGGCAGGTAAACACGAAAACCCAAGAAATGTAAAATTATCTTTGTTAGCACTAATAATACATACCAAATGTACTCGAATATGAGCTGAATATTCCCAAAATGTACTGATTACTTGAGGAAAATTTTTAAATATAGTCATTGCTCTAGCATATCACATGTAGTTTTTGCATACATTAAAAATTTTAATAGTATGTAAAAATATGACATTTACACAAATTTGTCTGGCTAAAGCAACAACGTAGTACTGATGTCTGTGTTGATTGATTGATAAATATTTTATACATATAGAATTCTTTGATTACAGTTCTCTGCAGATTAGACAATTGTGTCAGTGTTGATCAAATGTTTAAATGTTTTTTGGCCTGCTTCATATTTTATGTCTGCGTATTAATCACTGATGGTAAGTTTAATAGTTTAGAAAGCTTAGTAATGAATGTGCTTCTGCCTTATCCTGTTTAACATTTTGTTAAATAATACAAATTTAGAGTACCAAGAGCATTGGTTCTACTTTGAAGCCAAATGGCAGTTTTATCTGGAAGAGAGAGAAATAGAAGATGACAACATAAACAAGCCAAATTTCCCCGATACGTATGATGCTGATGAGAGAGATAAAGTAAGAAAATTGTTCAGGAATACAATGTTCATTAAATTCTTGATGGTTCTCTTGTACGCAGAAGCTATATTGACACCCTTGAGGCACATTTGTGCATTATAATAGTTAATATCCTTTCTTTTTACTTATTTCTTTTTACACATTTACTCTTTACTATCCTTTCTTTTAATTATTCTTTGGTGCACATTAAACTTTAAAAACATATATATATAGCTTCTCATTTATCCAGGTAATCATATAGTTACAACAGACGTGGGAAAACTAAGAAAGATAACAAATAGTTGCGCACAACCGTCAGCAGTGATTACATAGTTGCAGTGATGTCAGTGGCCAGAAGGGCCCTCAGTTTGTGTATAAGGTCTGAGCAAAGATTGCAGAGTAAAATAGGGTCAGTATGAGGAATGCTTGTGTTTAAGTTGCGTGTAGGTGTCCAGCTATTAAAATGGAGGAGTGTGGTCCACTGTAACAGACAAATAGGAGCAAGGACACGAGGCGCACAACCTAGTACAACAAAGTAAGGTAATGTAAACCAAGAGTTAAAAAAGAGCCTCCGCTCGAAACGCGTCCAATTGTTCCTGTTGAGTCCTCCAGCATCTGTATGTAGGAAGTGATCTGTAAGCAGGAAGTGATCTGTAAGCAGGAAGTGTTTTGTTTTATTTTATTCCATACTATTTAACCATTTACATTACCTTACTTTGTTGTACTAGGTTGTGCGCCTCGTGTCCTTGTTCCTATTTGTGGGCAAACTAAGGCCTCGTGCCAAAACCGGCCTTTTAGTCTTTTAATTTGGCCTTTTGTCACTTTGGTGCCCATACAATCTGGCAAACCTTATTCCCTGCAATAAGTGAAGATAACACCTAGAGGATAATTGTTTAGATTGTTTCCTGAAGGCCATAGTTTCCCTGAAAAGAGAATGGTTAAGCTTCTCTATGAAAAGCTTCTATTTAATACTGTACATATTTAAGATATTTTGTATCTTTTAAATATCCTGTCCTAGCAATGAGGACTTCAAACCACTATGTCGGTCGGTCCTTGCAGGCTCTTGGTTTGGCCCCCATGTCACATTTAAAAACCCATTGTTGACCAAAAGCCAAAAAGTTTGCCCACCCCTGAGCTAGCACTAGCTACAATTAATGCTTATCGTTATAAAATACAAAGGACAAAAAATAAAGCCATTTAGTTATTTTTATATGCATTTAAAAAAAGTAGTGTAAGCACCTGAATTTGACCCGGTAACAGCCTTTTGCACTCCCATCACAGCAGGTCAGGTTCATGTACAGATAAAAAACATGGTCATAAAAGCTAAAACAGATTGTCAAAAAAAAATACAAAAAAAGATTGTTTTTATTTTGATTCTCCTTGCAATGTATAGGCTGGGTTAGGTCCCGCATAACCAGAACATAAAACAAAAGTGTTTAATTTTGTTCACCAGACTTATACGCACATTTTCAATCTGATCGACTTGTTTAAACATTGACTGTCACGCCAATCCAATCAGATACAATTCCATCAAAATCCTAAACAAATTGTCAGGTACTTGTTATATCAACTGTCATTTTCCAACCTGACCTGATCACGGCTGTTTCTATGTTATATGATAGAAGAGTGCTGTACTGTGTTAGCCATCAATGAATACACAGAGTTTGGAGTTCAAGAGATACCATTTGTTGGCTAACTCATGATAGTCATGATAGAAGCAAAAGGGATTTCAGGATGTCTCAGATCCTTTCTTTATGCTGAAGAAGGGATCTAAAGCTAGGCACACACAGGTAGATTTGTAAAAAGATTTGAGTACAATCAATCAACCGTGTGCGCTCACAGTGATTGATTGTACTCTAATCTGTTTATAAACTTACTTGTGTGTGCTTTCCTCCTTGGAAACATGTTGGAAAACCCAGTTCAATCTCCATTACTTTGCATGAAGAAGAATCTTCATACAAAGTATAGGAACAGCCTGCTCCAGCCTTCTTCTTACACAGCAGTCCGACTGTCAGTGTGAAGGCCCCCTCCTCACACTGAAGCCAATGCTGCTGTGAGGAGAGAGGATGGATGGATACATTTCTGCCCAGCTTGTAGCTCGCGTTCTAAGGGAGAATTTACTCATGTGTGGTTGCTTAAGACATCCATTCAAGACATCCAAGACATTCATTCGTATGATAAAATAAACAATCTACCAATAACAACTGAAAAAAAACTTACATATACAAGATGGCAAGAAATGCTACATCTAAATATCCATACTAAGAGCCCTAAACTGTATTTTTCATGCACAGACATATAAGAAATGGAGTTCCGAGGGTCGTGGTGGAAGAAGAGGGCATGATGCGCCTATGATTGCATATGACGCTCTGTTGGGAGCTGGTGGTGACTGGAAGGAGCTTTGCAGCAGAGCCATGTTCCATGGAGGTACATTGTAGTGTTAAAAATTAGGAATACTCTAGTTTTAAGCAGCCAGAGGTATTTCTAAAAACATAGCAAAAGATTTATGGAGCACAGAATTATCTTAATATATGGCAGCTGACTTTTTGCAGTAGATACTCACGTAAATATTTCATAATACCTTTATTTAAAAAAAAAACACTTATAAGCCTATTTTACATACTTGCATATTTTACATGGTATTTGGATTACTTAATGCATACTTGTGATCTGTTCATCGGCTACTGAACCCACAATTTGAAAAGCCTTTTCTTTCTTCCCTGATAGTTTTGCTGTTTGTATTTCTAGATTGTGCTTGAACTTTTTTTGTATCTGGAGGGTGCACTAGGCTGAAAACACAATGTTGTGTTATTTATGTCTTTTTAGGAGAAAGTGGTGCAACTGGGTCTATTGCTGGATGTCTTTTTGGACTGCTGTATGGTATCAACAATGTGCCTAAAGGCCTCTACCAGGAGATTGAACTCAAGGAAAGACTTGAATATTTGGGAGAAAAACTCCATCAAGTATCTTCAAAAGAAAAGTAAAGCAGTTAAATTCTCATAATACTGTACTATAAAAAGAAATATTTCTGGTCATTTCACAGTTTCTACACTTATAATAGATTTAGAGGTTAATATTTTTTGCACATACCAGGGATTGGTTACAACCTTTGCAAGGTTTTTTAATTTTTACTTGAAATAAAGAAATGAGAAATCATTGGCCAGTTAGTTAAGTCCAAGTAAAGGATCGTTCAGTGATAAAAAGTTAATACAGCCATATTTTAGGTGTCACTGACCATCTCCTTCATCAGGACTATAGGAGATGACCATACTTGGACTATAGATAATTCTGAATGAATAGATATTTAACAAACAGATGGATACTCTCTCATCTGATATGGCAGCTTTTCACATTGTTGAATGGAAAGTTTTTTGCTATGTGTGAGAATACAAGCAAGTTACTCACCAACAAAAACAAAAATGAAAACCTAAAAGATAATCTATCAATTTTACAATCTAGCCTAAATTTTAAATGGCTGGTGTTCTATGTAAATCTGCTGTATTAGCAATTCTACATCACTAACTAATGTATTAGCAAAACCTAATATTACCAATTACACTACATTACCAGATATATTAATTATTTCTAAGCATGGGCCAAGCAAGACAAAAAAGAGAAGAAAAATAAAAAACCTACCAAGGCCTGAGTACCAAATCTCTGTAATTACGGTATTTAACTAGTAGCCAACACAGACATTTAAAAACCACATTCAATCACATATTAATGATATGCTAAGTGTTATACTAAATTAATATATGACTATGAATACTATGATTGCACTTGGCCCAGAGGGTCTCACTGCCACTGCATGGCCTGCTGCTGTGATAATAGCTTTGAAAATGAAATTGGGAAGCATGTGAGTACATATGGGGAACTACCAGCTGAATAATGAATATAATTATTAATAATAAATAGAAATATGTGGTTATTTGTTGTTATGCAAAATGCACTGTTAATGATAAAATGTTATGGTGCATGTTATGCTGTCAAATGCTGGTCTGCACTAAGAAGCCTGGATATTATAATGCTGAATTTAGGTAGACACATTGTTAAAAAAAACATAGGAAACATTATTTTAGTGTGTTATATATGCATGTTAATAAAATGTTTTTTTTATAATATCTTTCAATTGTGGATCTTGCTATGTGGGTGAACTAGATGTTGTTATAAATATTTGGTGGTAACATTGTAATAACATTTGAATAACACTAACAGAAAAGGGTTTCCATAATTCTAGAAAAAAATATATATTTCTGTACATATCACTCATCATGGGACTTTACTATATAACATTTTGTAGCTTCCCATATTAAGTTAATTTCTTTAATGTAAATGGCATATCATAACATTGCAATCTATTAGTAAATACCATAAAAGCTCCTGCACTCTCAGTTATTGGGTATTTTTAGACAACAAATGTTAGTATAATACTATAATATTGTGTATTTTTTATAGCAAATAAAAATTGATTTTGATAATGCTTAAAGGCTACTTGAATTGTTTTTGGGTAGTCCAATTTTTTTTACTAGCTTAACCCTGTGGCTTCCTATGTTAATGTCAAGCTGGTAAATTGTGTTAATTGTGATACAATTCAGAAGTCAAGAGCAATGAGCTGCAGAAAAGTTATACTTGGTTGCATTTTTATTTTTGGCGTTTTTGTGCTTACAGTATTTTGTTCATTATAAGTTGCACTTGTTTCCCCTCACAATTAAGGGGAAATGTCTGTGTGTCTTATAAAGCAAAAATCCTGAACTATGTCTAACCAGTAGCACAGCATCCCAGGAGGCTGAGGTTTGTTGCACGTTCTCCAGCTACGCCAAAAAGCCAGGTGCCAGGAGGCAGAACTTCACAGCACAGGGCTGCAACTTTAGCATGTGTCTATATACTAGCAGTATCCTTATCTTATCTTACTGACCAACTTATGGAGAGGCACATTTTACAATCTAACACTAAAAACTTACTCATGAGCAGTTACTTACATATGAAAAGATATACGTGTTTTTTTTTACTATACATTACAGCCACAGCCCATGCTATGTGAATTACAAATGCTAGAACATGCTGTATATTCACTTGATATAAGAATCCCGGTGTGAATCGTTATGTCTCATTCTAATTTTCTCTCCAAACTATGGGGTGCTTCTTATAGTGTGGAAATTGTGGTAATTGACAGCAGGTGTACATGAGTTATATGAACCTGCTCTCAATTTTCCTCCTTCACTTGACAAATAAGCCCTTTGCTGAATGAAATGCATCAGAGAGGATGAGCAGCCTCATGAGCTCATAGTTTGTCTACGGGTTTTGTAATAAACTTGAAACTTGAAACATTTGGATTTTTTATCCTACATGAGAGTGCAGGAGCTTTTTTGTTATATACTAATGGATTACCGTGAAGAAATAGAAGTGCGCTTGTGGCATACCCAGCACCTATGAGACCTGTAACACTGGAGGAGAGAGAAATCTGTTTATCAGAGGAAGTGAGTACGGACATTTTTGGGAACCTTTGGGTTCCACGTAGATTGTAAATGACATCTGTTAAAGTATTCATGTGGCTTTATAAGTCCTGACAATCAATGGCTACTATAAATTACAGAAATGTTTTTTAATAATTAGGTTGTGTAAAAGTTACCCCACTGATAGCCAGTGTTGAAATGCTTATAACTGTAGTATTACAGTATACAGTATACAGTATATATACTGTATTATTATTATTATTCCTTTTTCAACAATATTGAAACTCTGTTCAGTCTTTTCCTTTTTCTAAACAGAATGGTGATCGTAAATCAGTACACAAGCTCTGCAGCAGCATGCATGACTACATATTCATTGACCTTTGCAAATGTGTAAATGGTGTATGAATAGTGTTCTTTATTTTATATATATATTATATTTAAAGTGGACACTATGATAAATCAGCTGTGATGTTTCCCTCTCAGTCCTGGGATCTTTTTGCTTATATTTCATTCCATTCCTGGATACGATTGTAAATACTACACAAAGAGTAATTCATGATATGAATATTCCTAGATAGATACATTTAACTTAACTTTGGGTTAGGATTAGTTCAGTATAATGTTTCTTTTAAATGTATGGACTTTTATCACAAGAGATTTATATTTTATATAATCTGCAGGTTCTAGGCTCCCCATACATGAATACCGTATGTACCCTGCAGAAAGTCCTTAAATTTCATTCCATCATTGATCATAAAACATCATCATGCTTCATGTGTAGATTTGCATGAGATTTTTAGTGTGTGCTTATTAGCTTCCTTTTTTGTAAACAGCCTTCAATGTGTCAAAACTAAAAAAAAAAGAATACTATTATTTGCACATCACAGTATAATGTGCAAGAGTAAATGCCAATGAGAATGAGTGAAACAATATCAAGGCTAATGCTTTGCAAAATAATATTCAAATCATTGTAATAGGCGCCATAACTAATAAATAATATATGAAAACATTTGCTGATTTATTGCCAAAGCAGAGCAAGCCGCTTATCTCAACGTGCAAAATATAGTAATATACCCAGCCAATAACTAACTAGAATGTTTCTTTAACTGGTTGGCTTCAAATAGAGTTAATTTTGATTAGTTGTAAGGAACTACTATATTATTCTCTCAGAGTTGTTTTTTGAACGAAGTCAATTCATCGTTAAAGTTTTTCCATTTTTGCCAAGGACTCTTTAGCAATATGCTATGCGAATGAACTTCCTTGCACTGGTCCTAGTCCGCTGGTCAGCCGACTCAAAACTGGTCACTAATTATTACTAATTGCACCTTATATATACTTGCTGATTTGCTGTATGTGAAAAATTTATAAATAATAAAAAAATCAGTTCTTACTATACTTATGGAGAAAATCGTAGTATATAAAAGGAAGGGCTGAGAAATTAAGATGATCAGTAAGGCATCTGAGCTCTGAGCTTCCTAGTTCATCTAATTTCCGATATTTAATACACATTTGGAATTATGTAGAGAGAGTAGTAACTATTAGTATCATAGATTCTCCATAGAAGTACATTTAGAATGCATGTCAATTCAGTGCACACAAGAACCCTAATTCTCAGACTATAGGTACATGTCTTTATTTTTAACAAAACGAAACAAACCATATCTTATTTTATTCTATTAAAAAGTGACAATCCAATGTAAGCTTATTTTCCCATAATAGCAGTCTGACACTGTGTCATTAGCTGTTTTTAGGGACTGTTGGTATTACCCAAAGGCTTAAATGTTCAACATGTTGTATATAAAGTTATATTAAGTGTGTTGCTCTCTAGATTTATGAGGTCAGATTTTTTTTCCTTGACATTATAAAACAGGACCTTGGAATTTACAAGAGATTATTCCTTAGCCGGGTCATTTCAGTTATCTTTGATCTCAATAAAATATTTTGGTAGCCCAAAACGAGTCCAAAGAATACCAAAGTACCATAATCATCTTGGATGAATATAAAATGTTGTTGTAAGTCTCCTTCATATAATTACTTACATTGTTTCCAGCATATAAAAATGAATTGAAGAGTACATTTTGAGGGCTGTTTGTATTTTCTTTATGCATTTTATTGCATGTAACTTGCTTTGAATAACAAATAATCAACAATTTGCTATGCCATAGGATGGTGCAGGAGGCAGAATTTCACTAAGAAACCATTATCAGATACTTATAGCAAATTGACTGACATTTTGCCTAAAATATCAATAATTTATTGTTTGTTTCATATTACTAAAATTCAAAATGTCATCCTTCATATCACAATTTGCTCCATCTTTGTCCATAGCTCTTTCATACAATATTGAACTAATAATACACAACCTTTTTTACTGTAAGTGTTGTACCATCACCTATACAACGGAGAAGTTGTGGGCAAATTGGGGGCTTTGAAATTGCTGTGCAAAGATGCATCTTCTTAAATTGTTAGATAACTTAATGCCAATATTAGTCAAAATGTTAGCCCGGTGTTGATCTAGTACAGTGGACAGATATATGAATTAATATTCATTTAACAAACTCGCACGTTCTATATGTATTATGTGATAGGGCATCTTTTTTGGACCTTTGCACTAAAGCAGGGTACAGACATGTAGATATGGGCCAGATCAGGCCTACGAGACCCTATGCCCTATCCCATATTAATCAATATAAAAAGGTTTATTCAGATTACATTTGTCTCTTGGAAGACAGGTTCTCTTGATATGTAACCTGGACAGTTTTGTGAACTGTCCCATTGCAGTCAATGGTGAATTTTTACTGCAAAAACTAGACAAGCACCCACTGGACACAGAATTTTGAAAATTTCATTGACAAAAGCTAGCACTTAAAAAGACCCATCTTGCTCGGCACCATTGTATATTGATGGCAACACTTTTATGCACCTATTCACACAGCATGATAAACTAGTGTAAGTAGCATGAAAATAGCATAAGTCAATGTTTTTGTAATGACTACAAGGGACCTTCGTTTTCTTTTACACAGCACAAAAAAGTCAGCGACTCCATCAAGTATGATGTTAATAGACCCACTTGTCCTAAAGAAGAAGATAAATAAAATTGGAAACCCAGGGGAATGTGCTGTTCTCAGTAGCTTGCTATGCTACATTATTAGCCTGAATGGTTCTGATGCCACAAAAGGTACCACAGAAGAGCTGCCAATAAAAGTCCTTAAAACTAAGGCACAAAATAAAATTCAAGAACAGCCAAATAGCAAGAAACCCATACGGCCAACCAAATTTCAGCTGTTGCAATCTAAGTTTTTAAATCCAAACCATGAACCCCCAATGAAAAAACTAAAGGAAGTAGGAAAGCTCACCTTCAAGGAGAAGGAATATACCATCCCTCGTTCAACACGTAGTATTGTCAAGAAATTAGATGCCGCAAAATTTAAATTTGGCAAAGAGGAAAAACTAGAAAATGACCTTCACTTTCGTACTGATAAGAATCAATGGAATAAAATTACTGGGAAAGGTAGAGTCAAATCTATTCTAAATAAATTTGCAGCTGCAGAAGAAAAAGAAAATAAGCACATACAAATGGATTTTCAAAAATATGCTCCCAAAATGAATTCCAGAGGAATTGTTATTGACACCCTTAAACAGAAGTTTGAACAAAACCCTACAATTTGCTCAGTAAAAATTGTCAAACCTTCACAGATTCCAAAAGAACAAACTGTGAAGAAAGAACTCCCTACACGCATTAAACACTCAAGGCAAGCAAAGGATCATGTGACACATAGTACCCTAATGGCTGCAACATGTCTTGAAACCCCAGTGCTTGAGTATGCAGAGTTAAACGAACAAACTATTCACACCTTTCAGCCTACAAGTATGATAATGAAAGTGAATACTTTTGAGGCATCAAAGCCTAGTTCCAAAGAAATAGATACAGGAGATCAATTGCGCCAAAATGATAAGCACAATAAAGAGGATTGTGTTAATTTAAGTAGTTCTACTGGTAGAAAAAAAATAGACATGGAGGTAAATAATAATAGGGTGACGGGTGGTAAAACTAAAGAAAAAGTCACAGTCCAAAATCATTCTTTAGCTATTCTTGGTGTGGGTGGTCACTGTGAAGTAAAACCAACAAAAGAAACAGATCTTGCAGCTGAAAAAGGATATTATGACAAGACTGATCAAATTCCCAAGCAATCTAGTGTTGACAACATAAGTAGAGCGCATGTAGATGCCAGCTGCAAAGATTCTATTCCCAACAACATTTCTGACAAAGTCCTGAAATATGGAGTTAATACTGAATGTGAACTAAGTGATGGTAGAAAGATTTGTGACACTACTAGTAAGCATGTATCTGAAGGTAATATTGTTAAATGTAGTGTAAAAGATAAGGAAAATAAAAACGTACCTAATGCTCAACCAAATATTAATAGTTATACAATCTTTCAATGCTCTAACACGAATGAGAACAATGATAATACATTTGTGTGTCTGGATACGGATGATCCGATCCAGCTAAATGTTCATGGAATACAAAATGACAGTAGTCATA
Organism: Ptychadena robeensis; assembly: GCA_036250615.1. NCBI lineage: Eukaryota > Metazoa > Chordata > Amphibia > Anura > Ptychadenidae > Ptychadena > Ptychadena robeensis. The sequence continues at coordinate 70,002,670 of CM070033.1, read as the reverse complement.
CAGAAAGTCTCCAATGGACTGAGAAAAAAGATGGGAGTAGCAATACAAAAACTATGACTATGTTCCCGGAAGTAAATGTGTCTTCATGTGGAACACAAAAGGACAGTAGTACATGGGCAGAAAAGGGGAATAAAGATACTGTGTCCATACAAAATGACAGTAGTCATACAGAAAAGCTTCCATCTACTAGTAAACAAGAGGATAATAGCACCGAAGGTCCTCATTATCCCAATGTATCCATGTGTGTAACACAAAGTGACAAAAATTCTACAAAAATATCTCAAAGGGCTGACAACGAAGATGATAACAATACTGAGAACATGTCCATATATGTGAACTCACAAAGTAGCACGCAGCCACTGAATGCACCTACTGAACAGAATGACAATGAGATTACAGGACCCACTAATAATTTGGATTACAATGACAATAAAAAAGTACTTCTAGTAGCTTCTAATGACAGAATGAGTTTACTTTTACATAAGAACACTGAGAGAATGATGGACATTCCTAGAAAAGCTATAACAGATCCCACCATGAAAACCCCAGAAATTTTCCCTCAGAGCACATCACACCAAACCAGTGGTGGATCTAATAACATTAATTGCAAAGATGGAAACATAACATTGGAACCCAAGTATGGAAAATTTTGTGAATTTTATCTACACAAACATTTGCCAGGAGTTCTTCCATATATTCCCAGTCTTACAGATAAAGCTACTTTTACTATAGAGCCCTATGTTTCTTTAGAAATGGCCTTGAAAAAAGAAATCAAAGTACATCAAAGCATGTCAGTCCCAAGGTTTGAAAAAGAAACAAAAAAATTTAACAATAAAAAGTCATCACAAACAGAGCCATTAAATAGTTGCACTGCCCCACAGATATTAAAGCCTATAGTATTGCCAAAAACAAATCAATCGAACAAAAGTCGGAATCTGTCTGAGTTATCTGACTTTGGTGGTAAAGTGACTTCCAAATCTCAGATTCCTTTACCTAATGAGTTCCATGGTGAACAAGGTTCATTCTCTAGAAATAGTGAGAGGTGTGATGTTTTGGAGTATGTAAAGCAACCTGAAGTCATGAAGGATAACCAATTGGAAGCATTGATAAATGACCCTAAATTGTCACTTTCTGCTTATAATGCCTTGAACAATAGACATGGAAATCAACAAATAAAAACAACTGAGACCTCATTTTCTAAAAACAAGGGATCAGAAGACACAATGACAAAGATGGCATCAATTGACCATTTAAGTGAGAGCGTGAATAGCACAAGCAGAAAAGAGAACCTAAAATCTGAGATATCATCCCTTATTGTCCATCCTAGTGATCAGTGTCCAGTGGTGTCTGGAGAGCACAGATCCAGCAATGTTAATTTTGATAACATTGAGAAAGCCAATGAACCTTCTATTACAAGTAGAACCCAAATGCCAACGAAGACAATGAGTAAAGGCAAGGCAGAGCCTCCCAGGCATTCAGAAGGCAATGCAGCTGATAGAAGAGCGACTTCCAAATACCAGATACCCTCCCCTAGAAATCTGACCAATGACCAGCACAACAAAGCATGTCCTACACAGAAAACTAAACCTAACAATGATTTATCAAAATACAAAGTGCAAAGTTATAAGGACACAGAAATATCAAAGCAGCTGTTTAAGCCACTTGTTGTGAGAGTCTGTGACACCTTTAAACATGACACGTAAATTGTGGTTTATGTCTGCACTGTAATGGAAAACTTCCATAGACAAAATGTCAAATATTACCTATTACTTGTGGGGGGAGTTCTCTTTTTTTCAGAGAACATAACACTTATTCAATACTCTATGATGTATGTTTTTTGGTGTATGTGGCTTTGAAATTCAATGGCAAAGAGTTGGTAATCTGCAAATTACAAACAAAACTCTTACTAAAATATATTGGGTAGCTTACCTTGGAGATTTAGCAGACATATTTTATCATTTTACTGATGTGCTCCAAATTATATGATCAGAATTTATATAAAAAATTTATTTAATGGTAATTCAGAGCAATGCTTTTGAAATACAACTAATAAGAGTGTTGGTGTATTGGTTACTAAATAGGAGGCTCGACTGACCCTGCACTTCTAGTTCTGCTACATGGCGCTGGTAGAAAACTATACAACTTCTGTAAATTTGTACACTATTTCACAAAATTGAGTACACCCCTCACATTGTGGAAAATAGTTTTTTATATCTTTTCATTAGACAATAGTAAAGATGTGATACTTTGGTACAATGCATCTTCTTATAGACTCGCCCATCAATATGTAGCACTACAATAATTTCTTTTTATCAGATCCTCAGAAAGTTCTTTGCCATGAGGTGCCCTACTGAGCTTCCAATTACCCATATGAGAGAGTGTGAGAGCAATAACACCAAATTTAACACACCCACTTCCCATTCACACTTAAGACAATGACACTAACAAGTCACATGACACCGAGGAGGAAACAGGGTACAATTTAGACATTCTGTTTAGCCAGGGGTGTACTGACTTTTTTGATAGAGTTTTAAACAATAATGTTGGGTTATTTTGAGGGCCCAGCAAATGTATACTGTAAGGCTGTGTTTCAACTAGATCGATGGCGCGTGATCTTTACCGCGGGTGGATATTTTTTGTGTGTTTTGGCTGAGATTCATTGAGATGTGATTTTTAAAAGCGTCCATTCATGTCAATGGTTGCGATTGCACATGCTAGGGTGGCATTTAAAATTGCCCCCAAAATCGTGAAACGCCCGATCGTGGCTGATGGCGGGTGATCACTTGTGTGGAATCATGCCCATTGACTTAAATGGGAGCGATCGTCCGTGGTCACCACGCCGCAATTAAAAACGCGGGTGATCGCGGCAGATAGCTCTAGTGGATACAAGCCCTTATACAAGCTGTACACTTGAAATTGTATCAAAGTGTCATATGTTCAGTGTTGTCGCAAGGTAATATAATCTCAATGTCAGGGTTGTGAGTTACTGTAGATCAACCATACACAGCTGACATCTCTGAGATGATTTGAGATAAATCTGGAAAAAACAAACTGGTTTAGTAAATGTATTAATTGGGTGTCACAATACAAAGATTGGTTTTCTGCTGAATCTTTATTCTTCAAAATTCTTGTGTCATGTTGGTGACCGTCTCAAATAACTCACTATTTCTCTAACATATATTTGTCTGAGCCATTAGATACATTTTCTGAAAAATAATCCTGAATTTTGTAATGTACCGCCAACTTGCTCCAATATATATTTATTTTGTTGACATGCATTCATATTTCATATTTTTGGGATTTTGAATGAAATCAATTAAATGATATAAATAGCTTGAAAAGCACACTTTTCTGCCATCAGTTAGCAAACTCCTTTCCACAATATAATGTTAACAGGGCAGAAATTTTCAAAATGATGGGCAGTTATGTAAAGAATGTTAAAGCATGTCAAGCCAAAAACTGTTTTTTCATTTAGTTTTGGAAAGTGTGGGCTGGACTGTAAATGATATCCAGGAATCTGCTGGATTACTCCTAACTGACAATTTGTTTTCACATTTTGTCTATACTGTATTTTCCGGTGTATAAGACGACCCCCAACTTTTCCAGTTAAAATATAGAGTTTGGGATATTATAAGACCACCCCTCTTCCAACGCACACCAAATAAAAATGTTTATGTCTACTCTGACTTTCAACCCCCAGATCTCCGACACCCTTAGAAGTCCAATCTTTTTTTTTGATTAGTAATTTACATTCCCAATATGACACCCCTATCTGCAACCTTTCATAGTTATTAATGTTTCCCTGCGGTTATTGGGACATGGGACATTGTATACATTTAACAATAAAAACGGAAAGAATGTTGGCAATCTAAAAATATAACTTGTTGTGTATAAGTTATAATGTAAGGTTTTTGTACAGATATTTAATCTCCCTGCAATACCAATTTCTGCCACGATGAGGCTAGTGAGCACTTGCCGTCTGTAGCAGCCGAGGGGGATGCTGAAGACCTCTCCTTCTGGCTTCCGTCGGCCAACAAACCTACGGGCTTCCTTAGATGGTCGGCCCGGGACGGGAGTATTTCCTCCTACCTCCACACAGCAGCACCCGGCATATAAGGCAACCCCTGACCTTTACACACATTTTCCTTGTCTTATAACCCGGAAAATAATGTATTTTAAAATGAAAGTGATCTAAAACATCATCTGATTTAAAACAAGTCATTCATCTAGTAGAAGACCTAATTGAAAGTTTTTTTGCTTCTCCTAATTTTAAATATTTGGGGTTGGTTTTTCCCATTAATTTAACTATGACTGCACAGGTGTTCCATAAACTTTAATTGACTGAAACCCTGTATTTTAGAAGGATATTCTGTTTAATAAGGTTGAAATTATTGTAGTACTGTCTGATACAAGTTTGGTTTACCAGTGTTTATATATATGATATTTCTATTGTGCTCCTCTTTCAGATTGATCAAACTTCCAATAACCAGGAATGCCCGCAACTTTTTAAGAGGGGGCAGGGAATTTTTTTTAGCTTATACAGGGTGAAGTACTTTAATTAAAAAAAATAGAACAAAATAAATTTTAGAACAACAAGAACATAATCAAATAACGAAGTGTGATTTTTTTGTTGTCAGCAATATGCTAATTCATTGTTTTTCCCTGAACTTGGAAGTTAAAGGTGCAGCTAACAATTATGTCAATGGCTGCACATGAAAATTCATGTAACCATGTGTTGAAGGATGTCTTACTGCACTATGCCTATCACCTCCCTGAGCAACCTCTACTTGGTCCTCTAATTTCACTGGCTGGGCTATATGAATCAAACCAATGCACAGCACAGCAATGAAAATGCATGAAAAACATACAACACATGTTAAAATAAGCATAAACTCATGGACATAAAACGGATCCGAAATTAGACAAAATGCAACAGATAGGTGTGATCCCAGCCTCAATTGGTCATCTTTAGCTTTAATAATCAAAAACAGCAAAATGTCAAGCAGGGCTGGGACAAGGTCCACTAACAACAGAGGCTGAGCTGCCCAAGTGCGCCCCCCC
>CM070033.1:69983877-69997509 GCA_036250615.1 Ptychadena robeensis | reverse complement strand
AGACCTCACCAGCCGCCCAGAGGCTCGAGCCTGTCCTGCCTCTGTGTCGGCCCGGCCCTGATGTCAAGGCACAGAGATTTCCTTTATTATAGATATATATAGTATAAACAGCTCTAACAGTAACTACTGACCCCTAAAATGTAAGTAAAAAGTAGTCTAGAAACGAATATCTAAAGAAAGTTTCACTTTTGAATGGACTAGTCTCTCCCAAGAGGTAGAGCCATTCAAATCAACTTTGTAAAAATTAGACATTGGATTAATGGATATTACCATTAAAGACAAAAAAATCTCTGCTAAACCCACATTTGTGTGTTTTTTTTTTGTATTTAGACAACTTGGCCAATACATACCGTATTTTTGGCTCTATATAGGTGGGTTTACACGTGTTGATTTTTTGTTTCAATCAACGAAGAACAAACAGTTTTTTGGTTTATTGTACAAAAATCTAGAATGGCCAATTTGTACATTTTGTTCAACCTCGAACAAAAAATAGTTTGAAAGGCCATCAAAAATTTTATCTGTCGTAATTCTGAATGTATTTTCATTTGATATCAGGATGGACAAACAAAAAAATCTAATGTTACATTCTATAAATGGAGGAACGACGTTCGACAACGACATCGAACAAAAATTTTTATTGGCAGTTGATTGAAGAAAAAATCTACACACCGTAAACCCACCTTTAGGCTAAGTTTACACTGGCGAAACCGCCAGTGCGCTCCCGCAACCACGGGATAAACGACTCCCTGTAGTCGTCTGCACAACAGTGCAGATGATTACAGGGCGTCTAATTAAGGACCCCATAGAGGTCCTATGGCACAGAAGCCGAAAAAACCGACCGGTTTACCGCCACACCTAATGTGGCGGTAAAAAACCGCCAGTGTAAACTTAGCCTAAGTCATGAGAAAAAAATAATTGTCATGACCAAAATCATGAAAAAACGTCTGTGCATCCGATACAACGAATATAAATGTTTGAGCAAAGGAGAAGAGACTGATTCCGGGCTCTTAGCAGTGTCTCCTCTCTACTGTGACATGCTGTATGCTTGTATTAACTCAAGATGGGTAAATACCTTTATACAGCATGTCACAGCAGAGAGGAGATACTGCTTAGATCCCGGAATGAGTCTGTGGGTCTCCAGGCTATCAGCAATTAATCCACTCTCACGGAAAACATGCTGTATTCTCTGCTGTATACTACCTGCTGATCCCACAGTCATTGAATAGGTTCTGTATGCACATGGAGATGTTTACACAAGGACACCCAGGCACACACAGTGATTATGGGAACCACAATGAGCGTTTCAACACTGTGCACATACGGAATTGCAGAGACATTTTTTTCTGTGAGTAACTTTTTTCCTCACTTTCCTCCCCGCAATGATGGGCACTTCCAGTGCGTCTTATTGTGCGTTAAGTATGGTATTTGAAATAATATATTTACATTTTATTATTGCACAAAATTTTTTTTGACAGTTTGTACAAAGTGTGATGAGATTGTAATGGAAGGACAGAAGTAAAACTGTTTTTTTTTTTTAATTATTATTTATTTAATTAGGAGAGTGCTACAGTTACAACATGGTGAATGCAACATGCTGTGTACCCCAGCAGCTTTTTGAGAATTTGGCCATAGGTTTAACATGGAAACACTTGTCATGTTTGGCATATTCCAAGAGTTTGCAATGTGCACACAGCATACGTGAATGAAGCCTAGCTCTCCAATCTAATAATATTGTATATTAAAAACAAGCTTTGAGGGTGCCACCATCATTTCATTAAATCTACATTTTATTGAATATATATACCGTATTTTTCGACCTGACCACCCACAACCTGGGTGGTTGCGCCTTCACTCTCCTCTGACCCGGCTAAAAAATAAGCTTAGCCGTGGAGCTCTGAGATTTCTTACTGACTGGATGTCAAAGTTGAACAACATTTTTTAACAACAAAGTTTAAGGGAGTAAAATTAATAATTAAAATAACTTGGTATAGACATTTGTTTTCTAAGACAAGACTGTACAAAGTCCTACAACCAGTGTCAGGGACATGTACAATGGATATAAAAATGCAAAGAAAAATTGGGCCTCTTTCACACAAGTGAGAAGCCAGCATCCCAAAACAAATTAAAAAAAACAAACTAGGGGTGTAATGAGAACACTAGCGCCCCAAGCGCAGATGCCTTCTGTATTCACAGAGGCAACGGGACTTTCAAGGCTTCAGTGGATATAAAAAGTCAACACACCCCTGGTAAAATGTCAGGTTCTTGTGCTGGTCAAAAATGAGACAAAAATAAATCAGAACTTTTTCCACCTTTAATGTGACCTATAAACTGTACCACTCAAATGAAAAACAAACTGAAATCTTTTAGGTAGAGTAAAGAAAAAATATAAATATAAAATAATGTGGCATAATGCTGCATAATAGTGCACACCCTAATACTAATACTTTGTTGAAGCACCTTTTGATGCTATTTCAGCACTCAGTGTTTTGGGTATGAGTCTATCAGCATTGCACATTTTGACAATCAAAATGTTCAACTGAGTGATTTGAGTGAGTGATTAAGTTTATAGGTCACATTAAAGGTGGAAAAGGTTCTGAAATGATTTATCTTATCTCATTTTTGACCAGGGCCATTTCACACTATATGCGTTGTGTTGCGTTTTAAAAACGCAGAATTTTTTTTTCTGTACACGTTTTTACATAGACAACCAATGTTACCATTCACACTGCATGCAGGAAAAATGAATAAAAAATGCAAACAGCAGTAAACTTTTAAAAACGCAACGTGTTTCCGCATGCGTTTTTAAAAACTCACTGCTGTATGCATTTTTGATTCATTTGTCCTGCATTTTTCATTCATTTATTTAAAAACTCATATGTAATGTCAAAACACATGTGTTTTTGCATATATGCGGAAATGCATGCCTATAAAAAAATGCATATAGTGTGAAATAGTCCTTAAGGTGGAAAAAGTTCTGAAATGATTGCACAAGAACCTGACATTTTACCAGGGGGTTTTAGACTTTTTATATCCACTGTAGCAATGCAACAGGAGTACAATCTGGTCAATATCCATAGATGTTATTTGGTTACATCCTCATTGCATATGACCACTTGACCGTATCTACGGCTTCCACAGAAGTATCATAAAAAGTTGACCCTCCTCAGAATTGTTCAAGATAAGTACAATTTTACTTTATGGTTTCTTGCTTTACCTATCTAGGTGGATAGACATATTAAAGTAGTATGCTATTTGCTGGTGATAAAGGGTTTACTGGCATTTAGTTAGACTTAAGTTGGTATATGGCAAGCTATACCACTGTGGTTATTGTGTCCGTTAACTTTGGACTAAAAAATGCATCTTGGCCAATCATATAGATCCATATCTTCAGAATAAAAGCATGTCTGAGTCCTGTAGAGTCCTAGAGTCATAAAGTGGTTAAAATAAAAACAATAAAGTATGATTTAGATCCCAATTGCCCAACCTACCACCTTTGGGCATACTTCGGCAGCCCCCCTCAGTCCACTTGCAGCCCCCAAAATCTAACTGTTAATGCATAGGGCATAGGAACTCACCTAACTGCCAACAGGCTTTGATGGTATCTATGAGGAACATAAACTTTGAGGATATACATGACACAAAAATCATGTCTCAGTGTTACCTAATGCTTGAAGTATAATTTTGTTATTTAAAACATTTTAAATAACATCTTCTAGCTATGCCCGCATTCTTTAAATTAAAAAATGCTTATACAAGTCAGTATAGATTCAAAATGTCCCTTTAGTGGTGCTGAGGGCCGCAGTTGTGGCCCTCCATATCATGTCAGTTGCCCACCACTGATTTACATGCTGCTTAATAACCAGAACCCTTTTCACCTATATTCATCCCTTTATCTAGTGTAATAGCAGCTCATTTGCCCCACCTTGTGGTGTAATTCTAGAACTGACTGCCCTGGAATTAACTATGTTCCCTAATTAAACATATTATTAAACTTACACTTGCTTTTATTTAATCAGGACCACAGTTTCTTTTTTCAGATTACTATATTGGTATATACCAGTATTATTGAATAATAAATTGACTCAATTGTAAAAAAAACCCAAGAGAGATATGCCAGTAGATTAAATGTGAGAGGACTACTTTACAATAGCATTAGGTACAGGTTTTTACATATATTTTGCATTATTTTATTTAGCATTTGGCAGGAATGTTAATATCCAAAGTTGAAAATATAAAAAAAACTTAATACTATATTTAAATGCACCATCTTTCTTAAGGCTCATTCATATTATCTGGCCTGCCAATTCACATCAACTACGGTAATTCTCAGATCATATTTATCCATAAATAAATGTAAATTGACACACTTACTGCAGGGGTAAAAAATATAATGTAATGTAATGAAAAGTATAATTAAATTTTTGAGGTTTCTTTTTTGTTTGTTTCAATATATTTTATTAGCAAATTGTCCCAAACATTTAAAATCAAACATATAAGTAAATGACAACAATAATATTAATAGTAATAACGTTTAAGAAAACTTTAAAAGCTTAAGAAAACTTTAAAAAAAACTGTAACAGTCAACATAACAGTGAAACAGGGCAGAAGCCCAAGGATGGTCACAGCCGTTGGCAATACTTCCTTCATGGAAAGAAAGGTCCCAAAAACAATGGCTGCGCAGTAGTATAAAAACATACAGTGAAAATCTTGGCGTGTCTGAAAAAATCAGAAGAGTCCAAGTGCCCAAAACCCTACCTATTTATCTCAAAGTTTCAAAATGGCAAACAACCTGAGTGACGCACACAACTCCTTTACAGACACACTCTTCTTTGCTATAAGATAGAATAGGGGAGGGTATGGGGTGCTGTGTGCAATCAGAAGAGAGGGGAAGAGAACTGACAGCATTGAGAGCCAATAGGCTGAAATTCCCTCTGTGCTGTCTGACAGATCGCCACCTCTGGCACGCGTGCCATACATTCGCCATCACTGCCATAGTTTCATAAACAAAACAAATGGGGGAAAAAACAGAAGGAACAGAGAGAAAAAGAAATAAAAAGAAGAGGAGGGAATGGGAGTGTGGGTGGGTGGGGGGGGGGGTTGTTACTATTTTAATATGGGCAAAAATCAAGTTTTAGTTCTGCAATCATGTTTTTGAATATTTAGCTTTTCTATTGAATGTAATCTCACATCATTTCCATGTATTGAGTTATTTATAGCTGGTTGACTTTTCTCTTTATGCAGCTAATGAAAATTCCTTTGATTACAGCTAGGCCTGCTGAAACACAGATTACTGCTAATGATGCGGTATATTGAGCTCATAGAAGAGATGGAGAGTGGTATTTTACAGACATCGCAGTCACAATGTCGCAGTGTCACAATAATGCTTGAATACATATATATATGTTATGTGATATTGTTCTGATGGTAAATGACATCAACCAGACAGGTGAAATCTAAGCACTAGCTTTTCTTTTACATGACCTGCATTTTTGTACAAGCGACATTGAGTGCTGGGGATGGAAATGTGATGTAAAGGTGCAGGTGTGGCTGCAGTGAGTCATTTCATGTACAATTGTATAACTGAGGGATCACATGTCTCATGCTAAATGCTCCATTATCTATAAATAGACAGACAATGGTGCTTATTTACTAACGCAAAAGATCAGAAAATTCACTTTCAAAGCAAATTTTCACTTACCTTAGTGAATGAGGGGAAAATTTAGATCAGAGTTTAGCTTGCACGTGATTTGATGATTGAAGTCAACATATCTACAAGTGCTACACACCTCTGGGAACTCTTTCAAGTCTGTTGGAAAACCATTTCTAGCTGTTGAAGTTCATCGAGAGAATGCCAAGAGTGTGCCAAGCAGTAATCTGAGCAAATGGTGGCTATTTTAAAGAAAGTACAGTATATCTTATTCAGCTAGCCAAGTGATTTTTCTCTTTTCAAAGTGAACTTTACTTATCTAAACCTGGGTATACACGGTTTAATTTTCCTATATAATCAATACCAAAAATGATCATTTAAAGTTGATAGGTTCAAAAACAATTCTTTTTTTTCCCGCTACATACTGTGATAGATTTAAGATCACTCAATCCCATTCCTAAAGCCCCCATACTCCTTACAATCTTACCATACCTTTTCTGTACAATCAACTTTCCCCACAAACGTAATGAGCCGCAGTCTCCGACCGATGTGCATGCGCACTTGTGGCCGTCAGTTGACGGTCAAATCGGCCACGGATTACAGGTGCAGCTCTGTCGGCCAGAGGACGAACATGTTCCTTAATCTCTGGCCGATGCCATTAGTTTGAATGACCCCGTCTTAACTAACGGCTGGCACACAAAGGGTTTCTGCTGATACTGTGAGCGATGGCGAGCAGCGTGATGACGTCATCACTCTGCTCTACACAGCTCAGCTGTAGGTCCACGCTCGTTACATGTTTGGGTACCTTAACCTTCTGAGCGTTTCGCCCGTGGCACGTTTTTTTTTATAACCGTGCCATGGGCAATTGCGGCGGAGCACAATATGCCCAGCTGAAGGTTGTAAACATAAGTCCGGCGTCACTGGAGACGCCAGACTTATGCTGGAAAAAGGCGACGTCCCTCCAGTTACACGGGGGTCTATGGCGCCGCCGAGCCCCGCCCCCTTCGCATCACCTGTGACGCGATCGGGGGCTGACCCGGAAGAATCGCCATACATGCCGATGCTCCCGACCACTGTAGGAATCCAGCAGTACCTAGAGCGTGGTTCTAGTTAACTGGGGCTGAGTTAATTTGGGCTAAATGCTCAGAAGGTTAAGCCCTGTGTGTCTGCTCCATAGAATGATTGGATACAAATCCATCCAAACACCTAAAACCTGACAGATTCTTAAATGATTGACTGAAATGTACCTACATATCTTTTTATCACTTTAGGTTTGATCCATTCAGGTAAAATGGAATTGATTTTCCTATGGCCACTTCAAACAATTGTTTTTTAATTTGGTCGAACAGAAAAATCAAACCGTGTATGACCAGCTTTAGTGCAAATAGTAAGTTTGGGGGACTTAAATACTTCACTAGTGATGAGCAGCACAGACAATATTCATATTTGCAAAATTTTCACCTAATATTCGCAATAAATTTGAGAATTCCTGATCTCCGATCACTATTGCCTTCATTGCTCAAATCGACACTTGTACATTCTCATCTTGCGAATGCAATGCATGGTACATTCCACAGATTGCGCTCATTGCACAAATCGGCACATGTACATGCGCATATTGTGAATGCAATGTGCGATAGTTAGAGGTGCTGATGTAAAAAATCTTGAATATTCCCAATTACAAAAATATAGCACTATATTCAAGATCTTCACATAATTTGATTCGTTATTGAAAAAAAAAATTGCAATCGCAATCAACACTATATTTCATATGCATATGCAACCAAAAATCCTTTTTGCTTTGCTCATGACTCTAGTTTTATACTTTTTTTCACCCCATATACTAAAATATGCAAAAAAAACTGCCTAGACCAGAATGATACAATTGCTAATTTTAACTGTCAAACACCTTTGAGTTCCCTTGTCCAGCTCTTGGTGAACCACAACTGCCAACCTTGCTGAAAGATGAACCTCTGCCATTGAAAAACATCCCTACAGTATGATGCTGCCACCACAATGCTTCACTATGGGGATGATATTGTCCTGGTGATGAACGGTGCCTGATTTCTTCTATTTGACACCTACCATTCACATCAAAGTGTTCAATCTTTGTCTCATGAGACCAGAGAATTTGGTTTTTTATGGTCTGAAATTCACCAGGTGCCTTGGCAAACTCTGAAATGTGCCTTTTAGTAAGAAGTGCCTTTCATCTGGCCACTTTACCATACAGGCTTGATTGCTGGATTGCTGCAGAGAAGGTTGTCCTTCAGGAAGGTTCTCTTCTCTCCACAAAAGACCCCTGGAGCTCTCATAGAGTGACCATTGGGTTCTTGGCCAACTCCCCGACCTTCTCCCCTGATTGCTTAGTTTTGATGACTGACCAGCTCTAGGAACAGAATTCCTGGTGGTTTTGAACTTCTTACAAAGGATGGAGGCCACAGTGCTCATTGGGACCCTTAAAGCAGCAAAAATTTTCTGTAACTTCTCCAGCTGTGTGCCTCAGGACAATACTATCTAGGAGGACTACAGACAATTCCTTTGACGCCATGATTGGTTTGTGCTCATAACCTGTCAACTGTGGGACCTTATATAGACAGGTGAGTGCCTTTCCAAACCATGTCCAATCAAATGAATTCACCACAGGCAGACCCCAATTAAGCTGCAGAAACATCTCAAGGACGATCAGGGGTAACAGGATGCTCCTGAGCTAAATTTTGAGCTTCATGGCAAGAGCTGTAAATACTTAGCACTCAAATGTAAAATTTTTTTATTTTTATACGTTTGCAAAAAACCAAAGTCATTGTCTTTCACATTGTAATTGTGGGGTGTTGTGCGTAGAATTCTGAGGAAATAAGGCTGTAACATAACAAAATGTGGAAAAAGTGATGCCCTGTGAATACTTTCTGGATGCACTGTGTATGCACTGTTTGGTTTAACCGCCCTAGCGATCAGGACGGCAGCATCTCGTCCAGCGCTGCTAGTGCTACTATAGCACTGGACGAGATGCTGCCATCCAGTACACATCGGGGCACCGGGACAGCGCATACTCACAGTTCTGCGGTGTCCCGGTGTCCCCGATATGACATGCTGCCAGCATGCCTCCTTCTCTCCCCCCCCCCCCCCCCCTCCGAGTGACGTGATGACGTCACATCGGGGAGGCGGTGGAAGATTTGAAAGTAAATTGCACGAAAGCAGTTTTCTTTGTAGAAAGAGAAGTGCATCTATGTACTAAATCTCGCCCAAATAAAAAGTCTCTGGTGCCCCAGATGTGCCCATATGCAGTAACCCTCTCTAACCTGGTGTGATTTTATCACATCCATCACACCAGGTTAGAGAGGGTTAACTGCAAATGGGTACATCTGGGGCACCAGAGACTTTATTTGGGCGAGATTTAGTACATAGCAGCAAAGCTTTGTGCCCTGATTTTTGTGTTTTCTCATTAAATGTATTTTAAAAAAAAAATTTTATTTGACATAATTGAGTGTTTCAAACTTCATTATATTCAGGATGTCTATTAGACCCACGTGCGGACATATTTTGGGAAGTTACAGGCCTACAACATAAAGAAAAATTTACCATTGAAGTCTATGGTGCACTTTTGGTACAAAAATCTGCAGTGCGCTAGGGAGGTTAAAAGTGTTGAGGATTGTTTGGGCGTTACTTGGTACACAGATCTCTATACAAGTACATATAAGGTACATTAAGGGAACAGCCAAAGTGCCTCTGATTTACTTATACAGACCTTACGTTTCACATTGCATTAAGGCCTTGATAAAATGTAATAGACTGACAGTACATTACATGAACTAAAAACAGACAAACATAATGCTTTTCGCCATGTTGTACTGTAGTGTGCTAATGTGTGTTGCACTAAACCTATAGTTTACTTAAATACACAATAAACCCCAATCATTATCTCTAAATCCTTACATCTGACTTCATGCTTACACTAACCTATGACCTAAAAAGCAATTAGTCAATTAACCCCTAAATGTATGGACCTACTGAGTTTCAGGAGAATCAACAAAATAATGGCATCTGAAGTAAGATGTACCAATACCCAATTTCACACACAAAAGTAAATGATTTGCCTTCTGTGAAAGGAAATGTTGCCAGAGTCACACCCAGGTAATGGGAGCAGTTGGCATAAGATCTGCAAAAAGTACCCAAGAGGATTAACATTACTGCCATTAAAGTAGTAATCTTTCCTGGAAAACCTGTAGATGTTTCACAGATACAACAATAATGACAGATTGCATCATATCCTCAAATTAGAGACATCACACATACAAATAATTCATACTTAAAGGGGACCTACCACTAGGAATCTATGTTTTCATGAATGGCACTAGAAGTGCCAATAATAGGGAGGAATGCAGTGAAAAGAAAAAAAAACTTACCTGTAATGAGCAATTTAAGAAGATAATTTGGCAGCTCTTCTCACTTCCTGGTTCATTGTAGGCAGAAATAGGCAGCACGTCACAGGAAGCAGTGATCTGCTTTGAAATTTCCAGTAGAAGATCACTGAACGCCCCCCAGTGGCCACCCGCGATATTGCACCCCCAGTTTCATGTGTTGGCTCCACGAACCAGGAAGTGAGGGGAGCTGTGTGGTAATCTTGTTTAAATGGTCATTACAGGTAAGTTTTTGAGTTTTTTTTACTGCATTCCTCCCTATTATTGGCACTTCTAGTGCCATTCATAAAAACATAGATATTTGGTGGTAGGTCCACTTTAAAGCAAATGTATACTCAAAAACTAAAATACATATATGAAATAAAAGTTTGCCCTACCTCTGAGCTGGTATGATGCTGTTGTAGCACTCAACAATACAAAAGAAAATCTTTATCTGCCAGGCTTCTGGAGGCATTTATAATGGTTTTCACGTGAGAAAAATGTCAATGTGTATTTCAATGCAGAGCAGAGATAAGGTACTTTCCTGACTGTTACTGTTCTCAAAGATGTCAGCTTTTCTGCCCTGCAATGCATCGTCAGAGAGAGAAGGGGCTGCAGCAGACATTCCTTATTTTCTCATTACCGGTATGTTTTTTTTACACATTCTGCCCTGTTATTGGCACTTCCAGTGCCATTCTTACAAAGAAAATCTGGTGATAGGTCCAACTTCAGAACAGAGCTGCTCCTTCATCTGTCTGGGGGACAAGATGCAAGCTCCAAAGCAACTGCTACTGGGGGCTGCACCCCATTCCTTTTCAGTGTATGACAGGACTACAGCTACCACAGATGTTAATAACAACACATTATTATATATAAGATAATAATAATATATAGAGAAAACTTCTGTCCAAATAACATTTAATAAAATAATATGCCTGTTCTGACTTACATACAAATTCAAGAACAACCTAAAGGCCGTGTCTCCTAGGTAACCCGGGGACTGCCTGTAAATGTAATTTTGTATTCTGACCATAGTTCTACTTTTATAGTTGAACAAAGTTTAGTTTAGTTTGAAAATAAAACACTTTTTTTCTGACAGCAGGAGGGGCAGTTTTTCAGAGATCTCCCCTCCCACTGTCTGACGTCGTGGCCAAGCAAGTGTAGGAAGTCACGCCTGCCCAGTCTCTGGGGATTGTGACATCAGTGTCACATCTGTGAGACTTGGGTGATGACATGTGATGGCTGATGTCGGCTGCAGTGATGAAAGCATGTCTCTCCCCCCTGGATGGCACCTCTCATCACTGCAGCTGACAGCCCCTCCTCCTCCACCAACGGAGCTCTCTGGCAGAGGAAAGAGAGGCTTGACTGAGGCTTGGAAGAGCTGGGATGTCAGCTGCAGTGATGAGAGGTGGAAGTAGCTTTGGTTTGCCAGTACTTAAGATGCCGGCACTAGGTATTAAAATGTGAGAAAGGTAAGTATGGGGTTTTTTGTTTAGCAGTTTTCCAGGATGTAAACTGGTGACAGGTGAGTATTATGTCTATTTAATGTATGTGTTTTTTATTTTGTGTTTTAAACCGCTTTAAGTTACAAATGGCCCTTGGAAGGAAGCTGCTAAATGATATACATATCTATGTAGGCTACCCCTGAGCTCTCAAATTCTTAGCCAAGCAAATGTTATATAGCATTAATGCAATCCAATATAATAATCCTTAGGATAATATTCCAGAAAGACTTCAAGAATGCTCTGACATGTTTAATAAACTATAAATACACACTGTATAAGTGTGCTATCATTGTCTTGGCACTGTTGGCATCTGTTCAGGTTTAACAGTGCTAATTTTACTTATTCTGAGTACGGTAATGCCACAAACTGTGCTGTTCATACAAATAAGGAATTTGGTTCAGAGTGTCAGAAAAATCAGAGGTGTCTGGAGGGGAGGGGGGGGGGGTCACTGTGTGTGTCAACAGGCTTCAACCACATTTCCATAAAGAGAAGAATGTATTCATATGTGTTAATCACCCCATGGATAAGTTACATCCTATTTTTCCCAAAATGGAATACATGCCAATCCAGTCATTGAGTTTTTATTACATGTAACGTGACTCGTTTCCATTTGCTGTTTCACTTGAAACTAATAGTAGTATCAATTTCTTGTGGACTTTGTTCTACTCTCATTCATGAACTTTCAGCACTTCTCTTTTATTCACTGTCACATCGAAAATGTTCCTTTAAACATTACCGCTGCATACAAAATAGTTAGTATTTGATACTTTTACAGAGATGAACAATGAATGTAGGACTCCTATTCGTCAGCTAGTGTGCTATTCTTTTTCTCTTAACTATTCTGGAAATAGTAATTGATCACCTTTAGTAAAAACTAGCCACATGCGGTCTAAGACCAAAATACCAATGTCTGTGGAATGTTCAGGATTAGTATATTAGAGATCAGGATCCTGATTCAGATTTCCTGAAGTGTACCTGAACTCAAGAATATTCCTGCAAACAATCATCCTGGCAAAGACAATTTCAATAGCCTTTTGTTTGCGCAACTCATGCTGTTTTCATAAGACAATAACTGTTCTCCTTGTTTACTTAGTTCAATGGAAAGAGGAGCTTAGAGCTAGCTACTTTTAACATTGTAGCTTAATCACCCTACCATAGCAGGGCACCGGTCCCTTTAAAGAAAAAGCCCAGCAGCCCCCGCAGGCCCCAGGGTACTTAGGTGCGATCCCGGATGGGGGGAGTCAGACTGGAGGCACGATTCCTGATGAGACTGTGGCAACTGGGCATACCAGCGGTTTCCAGGAAAGCAGCCCTCCTCTGTTTATACCAGTGTGCTGGCAGCCGAAAATATTAGTGTTATACTGGCCAGGCCAATCAGCAGCCGCAATGTGTTAAGGCCCCCATACACGTGTCGGATTCCCACCGGATTCCGGCACGATCGATTCCGGGCGCGTGCACGCGAAACGATCGTGCCAGAATCGCATGCAGCCCACCTTGTCCAATCGATCAGGTCCGATCGTTCAGGGGCCCAGAATCGGATCCGACAGAGAACCAACATGTTGGTCTTTTTGATCCGATTCTGCACACATCAGGGGGAGTTGCCATTTGTGAGGTGGACAATCGGACACGGAATCGTCCCGGAATCCGTTGGATTAAGGTGGTATGCTGCGATGGATACTCTTAATTGGCCGATCGATCACACCTGCGATTCCCGGCAGAATCGCCGGAATCGATCGGATGGGTGATCGACTGGCCATGGAATCCGACACGTGTATGGCTAGCTTTAAGCGAGTGGACTGAAACCAGAGCCAAGACTATACCGCCCGATCAGCGAGTTTGTTCTGCAAGTTTTGTGAGTTCATTGTTAAGTTTTATTAAAGCCCTTTTGAATAGTTCCTCCGCCTCTTGTCATGATTGATCCCAACCTTTACAATTTGACTGAAAATTGTTATCCTACTTACCGTAATTCTCCTTTCCTGATAGACACTATGTCGGCATACCACCGGGGCCTAACCCCCCTTATCCACACCTTTAGGACTTCCCATAACTTTACTCCGACAACAGCACTCATAACTAGAACTCCGAA
>CM070033.1:69960755-69978437 GCA_036250615.1 Ptychadena robeensis | reverse complement strand
CGGGGGTGGGATGCTATTGGAGAAGAAAGAAGATGTTGTTTCTCCTACCTCTTCTTCTACTCCTTCCCCCTCTACCAACCCCCATCCCCACATCAGCAGTTTGCGCTGTTCAGAACTGAGAGGGCAGCCATGTCGAGGAAAGCGCCAGATATGCACCAGGAGGGGTCCCCGAGGCACTATTCGCACACATATTGCACATAGCGGAAGAAACGGCCCTGGTTGGTTAAGTAGCTATGTTTTGCCTATTATACATTTACTTGGGGGAGGAAATTACTTTTCTTGTTTCCATGCATCACCTGTTTTGGTCTAGTAGGGTAGGGAGACACATTAGGTAGGGAAATGTTGTTTGTATTTGTGCTGTGATGGTTTTTGTGCCTGGTGTCATCCATGTACAAGTATATTGAATGTTTGGCTGATTTGAATGTGACTTCATATTTTCCTAGCTCCCTTGGAGCGCCTTTCTTAGACTTTGCCCCTACCGTGCACAGTGTATTTTGTTCAGATATCAAGGGTTAGGAATAATTAGTTACAGAACTATGAGGTAGCCATTAACTGTTTTTTTTTCTTTTACCAAGTATAAGATGAATTTAGAAAGGGTTCACTTGGTATACATGCCAGCAATCCAAACTTTTGCAATCAGAAATCAATAGACTGAAAGGCTCTGATATCCTGGTTTTCTGAAAGTGATCAAAAGTCTGATTGGATTTACTTGGTTTGTCTTGACACCACTTTTAATCAACTTAATGTGAAACTCAAAAAAATCTATCTATTTAAATTGGCCTTCTAAATCTTCAGGTTCAGTTTACATGATTTTATTGGAACAGAAATCTTAAATCAATCCGAAATCAAAAATCAATCTGTGTGAACCCGGTCATATTGCATTTGATGCAATGAGCTACCTGAACATCAGCAGTGTGATCTAAATTATGGTCAATAATAACCTGATACTTCCTTATTCTCCAACAACAACCATAGAGATCAGGGCTTGTCCTATTACCTCACCTCTGTTCTTCCACACAGCCCCAGGGTGAGGAACCTTCAACAGAAATTAGATTGTCATGTGATCTCTTTGCCAACTCTTTGTTTACATCCGTAGGTCCTTTTAAATTGATGTATGTTGGTGATGTTGTATGTATGTTGTATATTTTCTTAAAATATTTGTGAATTTCTCATCACATTACACATATCTCTACCTTTCTTATAAAAATAAGCAACTGTTATTCCTCCTCCCTTCCATTTCCTCTGAAAGACTCTATTGTGATTCCAGTCACACACAAGGACCCCTCAAGTACATCATCCCATGCTGCACTTTGTCTTAAGACAAAGATATGGATCAGGATATGCACAGGGCTTATTTGTTCACAATCACAACAAATGTGTAAATGCAAAAATAGTTATTAAAATGTATAAACATGACATGTAGCTTTGTTTTTGAATGTACCTGTGGCCACTTTATGGACAGTCAAGTATTGACATATTAAATAGTAAAAGAGATCCAAAACACGCACTCGCTGACCTCTGTAGCACTGTAGATAAATTCCCTAATGTAATTCTGACATTTTTAGGAGGATGCATTATCATTGGGATGAAAGTCTTTATAATGTGCTTAGCTGTGTCAGAATTTATTTTGAAGACTGCTGTGGTACTGCTTTTGTATTTGTACATAGGATCGATCCCTATGGATTTGAGAGGCCTGACGGATTTGATTATGCATTTTATGAAGACTTCCATTCCAGATACTTGGAAGTTCTCACCAGAAGAGCTATAAAATGGTCAAAACTCTTGAAAAAGTCTACAGCTGTTGAGAAGAGCCTGAAAGGTAATATGTTAATATGTAACCGATGTTAATATGTAACCGATGTGCGGCTGAAAATCAGCCTCAGATCTTGGGTGCCCACATGGGGCAACAGATCACTGTCACCTCAAAGCACAGACATGTCCGTAAATCCCTGGCTGATTCCATTAATTTAAATGGGGACCAGTGTTCCTGTCCAAAGACATGGCCGGCACACAAAGGGTGCCCACCGATACTCTGAGCGTCGCTCGTCTATCGGCCCCCGGCTCGTCCAGTGTATGGGGGCCTTAACAGGTTCTTTTAGAAGTGCTTGGGGCTCTCACAGGATAGTCCTCCGCTATCCTGTGTAATATATGGAATTTTCCACCTTACATAGAATTGGTCTCCGCTATGCCTGACAAAATCTCAGATTCTGTTTACTTTTTATCTAAACAAGGGCTTTTGCGCTGGTGTATATGCCCTAAGGGTGTGAGTTACTTACCCCACATGTAATTAACCTCCCTAGCAGTTGAGACGAACCCTGTTCATTCGCTGAACAGGGTCCTCTCAACCGCAGGGGAAGCCGGCGGCAGGGAATCCCTATGCCTCCCCAGAAAGCTGCAGCGATTGTCTTCATCGCTGAAGCATTTCCGGGTTTGCGGCACCACCCCAATCGCGTCACGGTGACGTTGAAGGGGGCGGGGGGGCCGGCGCCATAGACCTCCATGTTAATGGAGGAGCGCTGGCTTTCCCTCTCACGCCTCAATCGCCCTTACAACGGTGCGATATGGGCAGTGCGCTCAGAAGGTTAAGGGATGTGCACCAGCACTGGCTACATAAAGGGCTCCATAAAAACCCAATAGCTTTGGTAGCCACCAAAACACATCATATGCCTGGTGCACATTGTATGGCTGCTTAGTAAACCAGAATAAATTTAAGTGGAAAGAGACGTATTAAAGCAATGACATGTATGTGTAACCCTTTGTTAATAGTAAAAGGCTCTGTGCTTGTCAGATTTTAGAGAAAAGCCAAATGAGCTGCCTAACTTATAGCACACTTATTATATGCAGACTGAAGCTTTGCTTGATTGGCTCAGTTCTATTTTGAATATAATGTTCATGCTAATGTCAAATTTTCTCCATCACATTAATAATAGCTACACTTTACCCTATTTGTGTGTCTATAATCCCTCACCTCATGATGTGTTGCTTGGAGGGGGGTGATACCCTGTGTCCTGCAGCCTCTGACGGAGAGAGGCTGCAAGCTCAGATGGAGATAGAGAAAGGCTGTGTGCATGTAAGTAATGAAGAAGGGGAGGAAGGGGTTTATGCAGGTAGGAGTTGGGGGGGGGGGGGGGGGGGGGGGGGGGGGGTTGGTGTGTGCTCGCTCTTCTTGGACACAGGCAAAGGGGGCATTAAGCAACCCTCCCCTAGTTCCTGTTATTATTGGAAGGGACAAGCGTGCATGTGATTGGACTGCTCTAAAGGAAATGTTTCTGTGATAACAGAAAAATTTACTTCCCTCCCAAAAAAAAACATTTACCAACTCTATTTACCACAACTACAGCAAACTACTAGTGAAAATAAATGCTGCTTTGCTTTGTTCTTCTAGTATAGATTAGGAAAATTGAGGAGAGCTTCCTTCTGTGAGATGAGCGCTTGTACTACTATTCCATTACATAACCTTATATTTAAGCGGTTTAAACTGAAAACATAACAACAAAATAAACTTGCTTTCCTACGTGGATTATTGATCCATCAAACCGAACCCTGTAGAGAAAAATCCATATATACCTTCCCCTCTGTCTCTCTCCAGCGCCGACATGCCTGGAGTGTCCTGTCTTTCAGCATGTAAGATGGAGGATCAAGACTCTAGCGAGCTCGCTCTCTCCTCCAATCCAGATCTAAATCCAGTGATGCTCCACCCCTCCAGCGTCATGGATTCAGATATGGCTGGCTGCTGGGCAGAAGGGATGTCTACTTTCCCAAAATCCAATTGCAGATTAGGCTGGCGACATGTCACGAGGGGCAGGGCACCACTGCATTTTTTTTTTTTTACACCTCTGATCTGGTGATGATATTAGGAAGCAGATACCGAGGTAGTAGGTCCCCTTTAAGTTCTATATAACCTGAAAATATTTCACTATACCATTGTCTCAAATCTTTTGGAATTCAGAGATGCCCCCCTTTTCAGAAAAAACATTAAAGTCTTGCTTTGTTGTTTCAGTAAAGAGATATATTAGGAAAGGCATTCCTAATGAACATCGCTGTCATGTGTGGATGTTGGTGAGTGGAGCACAGGCACGGATGGAGAAGAACCCAGGATACTATCACAATGTATTAATGGAGGGAAGGAAGAATGCAAAGCTTGTGGACACGGTTGTCACAGGTAACATCATGATGATCGTGGTCTACCTCTTTTTTCCCCACTGTTACATTGCTTTCTTCTAAAAAAAAATAAGGATCTAGAGTAATTTCAAGCAGTTCTGCATCTGCAGTGCTTGAATACCATAAATTGTATCTCACTCATTATGTCATATATTAGTTTAAACTGGGTAAGCACAAAGAAAAATAGGTATTGGGCATACTGAACTGATGAAAATATCACAAAACATAATTGGTTACACCCATCCAAAACGTCATATGATATTCCTTTTCTCCAATAATTTCCAAACTAACTAGTTCATATTTACATCTACATATCAGTAAATGAAGTTGGAACCTGCCAAACTGCATAGTGGTTAAAATAAATTAAAAACTACCATCCATATGCATATGATCAGCTGTCTAGACTGGAACTAGAAGACTAAGGCTATGTGTTTTCCATTTCCAGTTTTGTGTTGCTTGATTGATTCTTATTTGGATATGGGATTAAGTTAAAGTATACTGTATTTTTGGGACTATAAGACACACCTTTTCACCCCCAAAATCAGGGGGGGTGGGGGAAGTGCCAGCATCTTATTGTCAGAATGCACGACGCGGGTGGTCGCATTTTGGCTCCTTGCCAGCTCTCCCGGCAAGAAGATTGGTCAGGGATGTGGAGGAGCTGTCAGATGGGAGATGCTGCCACAGCCGACTCTCCCATCTGAACTGCATTGGTTATATTAGTGGAGCCCTCCTGATATAAACAATGCACTCCTCACTCGCAGCTTAGAGGGGACACATGCAAGCAGCTTCTTCTGCGGCCCCCTGCCATGAAGTGTGCTCTCTACTGACACCAATTCAATTGTGGCTGAAGTTGATACTGCAGGGAATTTTTTCCCCAATTGATTTGAACACTTCAAATTTATTTTTTTCTGGTAAATTCTTTATTTTGAACATGGGTATTTACAGTCATAACATGACATATACCTGTTCTAACAAGTTGAAAAATAAGGGTTACAGTAGTTATAAAAGAAAAAACAAAAATATAAAAAAAATCAGTTCATAAACAAATTGCAAATCCAAGTACATATTTTGCAAAAACTGATATGTGCTAGAGCAATCCTTTTTCTGTAATATAACCTGGTGATGATACTTCAGTGGCTTCATGTTCAGTGGCTTTGCAATTAACTCCCAAATAAACTAGTCAAAAAGTCACAACCATCTCTATTGACAACATAACTGTATCCAATATTTTAAAGATGTTAATTAATAGTCCATTACCTATCCTATTTAGAGAAAATATCAAAAAAATGTAGATCTATTTTTTTGGGTTCCTACTTGCATTGATTTTCTATAGAGCTTCAGCTTTTGTGTCTCTTTAGTGGTGGTCTTATTATAACCACCATACCCTTGAGCATTGATACCTATACACCAAGTTTACTGCTTTAGTAGGCTAGTCTTAGCATAATCTGCATGAAAAATTAATACAACGGTTTAAAGAGACTGTGACATGTACTGTTTGTGGTACTTTTATCTAAAACAGCTCCTACATAACAAGGCGTGGGCAAACTTTTTGCCACAATTCACTCTTCAGGTCGACAAAGGTGCCGGACCAAGATCCTGCAATGGCCGCCCACCATAGGTGTCTGGATTTCTCACATGCCCAGTTTAATTGATGATGCTGGTGACACTGTAAAATTTTTTCATTTTCTGTACGTAAGAATAAAAAAATAAAATAAATAAACTTAACATATTTCAGTAAAAATACGGAGACCTTGGTCACAAGAGACTCTGGCTGTGCTTGTTCACTGCAATGAGAGGAGGTAAAGTGGATGCTTAGACTCCTCTAAGCATTATGCACGCTCATAGGGAACAAATCGAGGGGACCCAGGACATCGTCAAAGGGACAACAGTCCACATAAAAGAGCTGAACGTTTTGGATCTGGCCTTCGTTTTCCCCACGTCTGGTCTAATGGTAGCCATACAAAGGTCGCTTGTCTTGCTTGCATGCGCCTAAGTACACTCAAATATGAATCGATTAAAATGCCTAGAAAACCTAGAGATACCCAAACGATAAAAAATGTACCAAATTTTTTATCGATTTTTCTGTTCCAAACGATCACTTGGTTTTTTTTTCATACAGCTTTTCATTAAGAGCAATTATAATTGTACATTTTTGTGACTTATGTTTATCTTTAAACTGCCTTACAGGACATAGCACAATAAAGCAATCTGTCATTTTAATATCTTCCAGATTTGAACAGAACATTTCCAGATAATGTGAAGTTCCGTAAAGATGCAAGCCAGTGTTTACAGCCAACTTTATACAATGTTTTAGTAGCCTATGGCCACCATAATAGCAGTGTGGGCTATTGCCAGGTAGGTCTAAAACTGGTACACGGATAGAACCTTGGTAAAGCTAGCCACACATGGTACAATTTATCATTCATTTGAGGTTCGATACGATTTTGTACTTCGATTAAAAAAATCGAACATCGATTGTCATTTAATCGAAGTTCTCCACATGGGGAGCACGATAATTGAACAATTTCGACTGAAATTAAATCGAAGTAATCTAAAATCGTCGATTGGATTAATGTTTTTTTTAACAGGAACTTTTTATTCCCAGGAAGTAGTCATATGTTAATAGCGCACATCGAGATGATTGAATCGAAACAAACAAAACACTTTCAGAAATGTAGTTCGATCATTGATCAATCAACAATAATTTTCCAACTTGTCTGATCACTTTTAAATCGACGATTCTACAAAAATTGTACAATGAACGTCGATAGTACTATGTGGGCAGTACACCGATTAACGTTCAATCGGTCTTTTTTTTTTTCATCAAAAATCATCGCTTGAACGCTAAAATTGTACCATGTGTGGCTAGCTTTAGATTTCTCATGTTTTGTCTGACTTAGAAGATAACATTCTAGTTTTGAATGACAATGACAGGAGGGTAAGGGAGTGA
Organism: Ptychadena robeensis; assembly: GCA_036250615.1. Classification (NCBI taxonomy): domain Eukaryota; kingdom Metazoa; phylum Chordata; class Amphibia; order Anura; family Ptychadenidae; genus Ptychadena; species Ptychadena robeensis. The sequence continues at coordinate 69,971,326 of CM070033.1, read as the reverse complement.
TAAGACAAGAAAGAAAAACAAGACTTAATAAAGTTATGAAATGGTATGATATGGAAATAAATGTTACAGATTTCCACTGTACAGTTGATTATAGTGTTATACACCCTTATTTGACACATTTCTGTATTAGACAATGGAGTCCATGTGATTTCTATGATGCTAAAAGTTAGGAAGTCTATTTCATGCATTTTTCATTCATTTTTTCAAAAACGCAAATGCAAAACGCAAATGCAGATGTAATGTCAAAAACGCATGCGTTTTTGCATATATGCAGAAACACAAAAAAAATGCATGCCTTTAAAAAACGCATATAGTGTGAATGGGCCCTTAGACTTCTATGGGCTTGGATACATGGCTAGAAGCTGCTGGAAATCCCTCTTTACAAATATACTGTTCTGCTCTGCCTGGGAGCTCAACAGCACTCTGTCACTATGGCTGCAGTTGTAAAGCTGGCAAGGGTGGTTTGCTGGAATTCTTTTCTCTAGAAGGGACCAGACCGTGCAAAGTATCTCAATGAAGTTTCTGGAAACAAACTGCTAGAAATGTACAAATGTGAATCCCATTAAATCTGATTGCATTTCCATATGCACAATCGCTTCAACATTGGATTCAACATTCCAGCAAGTATTTTGTGAGCTGGAAAATGTATGCAGACTTTTATAATTGCATGCTAAAAAATATTCCACTAATTTTTGATGTTGAAAAAGTAATTATTTTTAGCACCAAAAACGTCCTGCTGCGGCTGCTTTTCTGTATTTTTAGAATTGTCTAGCTGTTTAATTGTTCCTTTTACTTGATACAATAATCTGTCACAAAGCTTACATTTTCATAAGTTACATAGTTTCATTTAAAGCAGAAATTGTCCCTTGCTGATTTCTCTGACGGTTTACCCTCTTCCAGCAATGACAGATCAGAGTTGTCTGAACCCGAGACATCTGTGATTTTACCACATACTGTTCTGCCATATCCTATTATACAAAATGGATAGATTCAGATAACTTTTTTTTATAACCTAAAATGTATACCTGAGCTACAGAAAAGTGATTTTTCCAAAAATATCACCAAGAAGGTTAATACCACCAGTCTGTGTCACCTCTCCTAATAAACATTATGACCTTATAGCAAGTCCTAAGGTAAGAGGTTTTACCAGGGGGCTCATTTGTATCACCGTTCAGGATGTGGATCCCAAGCACATTAGTCATGGTAAACTTGAGGACCTTGAAAGGAACTAACTTGTGTCTCTCAGCAATCCCAGATGACTTGTTTCTTGCACTGAAGTGCACTGTGTTGAATTGAGCTGTTCATTCAAAATGAATGGACTGTAACTTGCATAACTGTGACACACTGATACTGGTAGAAAACTAAACTCCAGTATTGCTTCCACTGGCTGCAATAATAACCTCCAGCATTTCTTCCACCAGCTGCAATAATAACCCCAGCATTACCTTCACTGGCTGCAATAATAACATCCAGCATTACATCCATTGGCTGCAATATTAATCTCCAGCATTACTTCCACTGGCTGCAATAATAACATCCAGCATTACATCCACTGGCTGCAATATTAATCTCCAGCATTACATCCACTGGCTGCAATATTAATCTCCAGCATTACTTCCACTGGCTGCGATAATAATCCCCAGCATTACTTCCACTGGCTGCAATAATAACATCCAGCATTACATCCACTAGCTGCGATAACAACCCCCAACATTACATCCACTGGCTGCAATGATAACCCCCTGCATTACATCCACTGGCTGCAATAATAACCCCCAGCATTACTTCTACTGGCTGCAATAATAACCCCCAGCATTACATCCCCTGGCTGCAATAATAACCCCCAGCATTACTTCCACTGGCTGCAATAATAACCCCCAGCATTACTTCCACTCCCAGTCCCAAGGGCTTAGTGGCTGGCTATGCATTCTGTGTTGAGCAAAGAGAGTTTCAATCCATTTGCAAAAAAACATTCTTGCAGCTTAATGTGCGTTGGTTATCCACAGAGACTCAGAAGATTTAGAATGTTGTGCCCAGTATTTTGACTTGGATGTTAAGGAATTTGCTGGTTGCTTACATTGCATTTCCATATCTATGTGGAGGGGACCAGCCATTAAACTCATACTGTTTATCTTGCAAGGCTGACGTTGGCACAAGATTGCGATGTCACCCAGGGATTGTTATTGGTTCACTTACTGCTAGGCATTCTGAATATTAACATTCACATCTCTTTTAGCTCTACCTTTCTAACAGGACTCCTATCCACCCTTCTATCTTTTTATTTCCAGATGTTTTTTTCATTTAATTTACAATAGTACTCAATAGAAAATGTTACCTGACTAAACTATAGATTAAAAACGTATACCTTTTTACTGGGTAGATAATAAGGCACATATAATGCAACTCTAGGGACAGCCCACCATTTTGTTTTGCCTCTCCACATTTGGTTACATTGTAATACAGCTGTAGTCTTTCTGGTCTTTTGGTGATGGAATGAGTATATCATGTGAAAGTGTGCTCTCTGCTCTACTTTTGAGTATGCTGAAACTTTGCCTTGGATAAAACATTTTGCATTGCAGCAAAGCTCATATCTCCGTTGATTCAGAGCAAGGAGTCTGTTCCAAATAATACACGAGATCAGTAATATTAATGCAATGCTTTTACAAGTTTAAATATTCCGGCTTATTATCAGTTTAAACCAATACCCCAGTATAGGTACTATCTAGACTATGCGTCATTGCCTATCTAACGTACCATATTTTTCGGACCATAAGACTCACTTTTTCACCCCCAAAACTGTGTCTTATGGTCCGAATGCACGACTGGCCGTGGGTCGTAGCTGGAGGGATGCCGGGCGGTATCCGGCTCTCCCATCTGTACTGTGTAATTGCCTATGCCAGCAGAGCTCAGAGCCCTGCTGGCATAGGCAATGAAGAGAGGCATAGATGAACTGGCATCAATCACTCTGCAGCTCCCAATGACACAGTAACTGCAAGATCGGCAGAGGAGAGCAGAGACTGAGAGGAGAGACTGCAGCCCGGCCCCCTCCTCCGGATCAGTGGGGAGAATGACGTATACTGAGAGTGTACTGCTGTACTACTGGCCGAATTGAATATTGCATTCATTGCATTTATTGCATTAACCCAATTGATGTGAAAACCTATTAAACTTTTTTTCTGGTTTTCCTGCCCTAAAAACTGGGTTTGTCTTATGGTCCGAAAAATACAGTATTTTATTTTTTAACCAAACTCTAATATTTTGAGTAGACCTATACTGTATACTGCTTGATATGTACAGTATTAAGACTACTAAACTTTTTTTCATATCTGATCCTTTTTTCAAGTATCAGAAATAAAGGTTCTCTCTTTTCCTCTTAAAATGGCTTAAAATCTACTTTCAGTGGCAGCACTGTTAGATGTGTTGTATTACATGGCTGCCTGTTATTTGTGTAAGTTAACACATCATATGTTTTATTGCAGGGTATGAATTTCATCACTGGATATCTTATTTTGGTTACTAAAGATGAAGAGAAGGCCTTCTGGTTGTTAGATGCTCTTCTTGGACACATTTTGCCTGGTATGTATTTTTTTTTTTTTTATCCCTGATTCATAATGCGCATGAAGTCTTAATTAAGACACCCCCGTCCACATTCTTCTCCCTGGCTTTGTTCAGGTGCCATGGCCATGCTGGAACTATGTTACTATGGCATTATGGAATGATATAACAAATGTTCATTCTGTTCAAGTGTAAACAAGTATGCTTTGTTTTATTGCACAAATGACATTGTATGTATGCTGCCAATTGTTGTAGTTGAACTTATGAGAACTTTTGGGGCAGTATAGATGGTTAATCTTCTAAGCTCTTATACTCCATTTGTGTCTCTTCTATTTTAACCATGCATATTCATACTACAATAAGCACAGTATTATTTACTTTACTACTGAGCTGTTGGTTCTAGGCACAGTACAGCCAGACTATGAAAAGAGACATTATTATGGTAATATACTTTGTTTTTTAAGGAATTGTTATATTTTCATTCTTTTAAGGACACATTGTCCCTGGTGGGGTTCACCCATCAAGGTCAACTGCATATCCTTTAGATAAGTGTATGACCAAATCTGATAGGGCTTGTTTACACGTGTTAACATGAGGGTGCAGACACCCGCCCCCATGAGTGTCTGGACGCTTTCCAGGCTGGAGCCGACTGATAGCAGCCCAGAAAACGAAAGTGTAAATGTACACATACTGATAAATCCACCTAGTGCATAGCTTCTGAAACATGATGCATGATATGATGGAATACTCTCTTACCTAACTACTTACTATTTCAAGCTTTCCCAATTTATGCTTTCTTTTGCTGTTCATGTTGCTTATGTTGCTATTCATCTAGCTCACACAACCTATAGAAATAAAATATTTTGCTTTGCATTAGATACCATAGGAAATGAACTGAATCTCTGACTATGCTACAGCCCAGCACACTGTCTGAGAGTTTACAAAGCATATGGTGTTTTCCAGTACTTATTTGTATTGCATAAATATTGTGTACAAACACTGAAAGGCATTGATGTGTGTTTCACATGTGCCATAGCAGATATATGCCATAGCATATTTTTTTAATAAATAGATTTCACTTGTCTGTTTGTTCTAACCAGTATAGCATTTTTGCAAACCGCAGCATGTAGATGAATATTCAGATTCCAATTTTTTGTTATTACCTTTTAAATAATCATCTCTATAGGTAGACCTTTCAGAAAGGGAAAGAAATTCAAATGAAAAAGAAACCATAGATAAAGTGTGGCAAACATAAGGCCAAGGAATGGATATGTGCATACACTAGTAGAGAGCTGGTGATGTTGAAATGTAAACTATAGTCAAATAGGTTAATAAAAAGTGCTCAAACTAGTGAGAATAATAAAATACTAATCTCCCATACAAATGGACTAAGTTCATGGAGTGAGGCTGAACTGGAAATTATTTACAGGTTTTATTGCCTAGTACATAAGGTTGGCGAGTTCTTTTATTGGTCAATTTCCATATTCTACACTCCTGCAGCTTTTGACCTCATTTGAACCTGCTAACTGTTGGTAACTGAGTAAATATATACAAATCAAGACTTCGATTGGAGGGTGGGTTTGGTCACTGTTCCTATCCCTAAAACATACACTCCAATACAGCAAATAAGTTCCCTCCTGGGACTTTGATTGGAGCAGTGACCCGATAGAAGACTATTTATTATGTGAACCTTGTCACAGCAGATAATAACATATATATAAAATCGATGGTATTGACAATACAAGGAGTGCTTGCTATCCTATAACACACATGAGGTATAGCGGCCAAGACAGACATAAAATAGATGTTAATATGGACGAGATGTATACATTTGGCACGGTGCTTGAGAGGCTACATGTTTCGCCGATTTGCGGCTTCTTCAGGCCAAAAGCACCTAATGTGGGTATATGTATGGATCTGTATGGGAGAAGATACGTGCAATATAACTATTATATAGAAAAATAATCGAGAGTATATGTATATAATGAAATACCTTCACTGTTAAGAACAAAGATAGGCTCCTATCCTCTATGGTGGCGTTATGCCTTGAACCAAACAGAAGCGCGTGTCGCTCGGCGGGGCCAGTGGATGGGCAGCAACGTCTCCAACGGGCAGTTGGAGTAAATAGGGATAGGTAATGTCAATATCTATAAATGAACTGAATTGTGAGAAGATAGAGGCCCGTATATAGAATTAAATCTTTATATATACCGTATTTTTCGGACTATAAGACTCAACTGACCATAAGACGCACCCAGTTTTTAGAGCAGGAAATCAGAAAAAAAAATATATCATTTGTTTAAATGAAGTAGTGAACAAAATCTCATGCAGTACCCCTTTTCAGCCACAAAAATTGTGTCACTAGAGAGCACACTTCGGCATCTCATCTTCCTCACACACGAGGATGGGAGGGGCAGGTGGGGGAATCAGCACACTGATCTCCCTGTCACCTCTCCGCTGTGTGTGTGAGGAAGCTGCCTGCAAGTGCAGCTCTCCCCCACACACGCTCTGCAATGGCTATATCTGCGGGGCTCTGCAAATATAGCCAATACAGTTCAGCTCCCAGCCAGCTCTCCCTGCAGATGGGAGGTCTACACACAGCTGATCTCCTATCTGGCGGGAGAGCTGACAGGGAGCCAAGTTGCGATCACCAGTGGCCAAATGGCTGCAGGTGGTCACACATTCAGACCAGGCACTTTTCCCTCCAATTTTGGAAAAAGTGCATCTTATAGACCGAAAAATACAGTAATTATCTGGGATTTTTAACCTCATGGTTAATTTACTCACTGGTATCACTGAGGACTAGGAGGGAGGATCTAGATACAGATCTAGATGATGTCATCACACTGCTCTCCAGTGCTCACAGCATCGGCAGGGCACCTTTTGTGTGCTGGCTGTTAGTTTGGACAGGGACGCCGGCCCCATTCAAACTAATGGCATCAGCCAGAGATTTACGGACATGCTGATTTTGCCGCTGACGGCCGTGAGCGCACATGCACATGGGTCGGCTGCAAAATTGGCCATGGCTCGTTACCTGTGGGGGGGACCCTTAAGGTAGTTTTCAGAACAGACTATATATTTATATATCAGCTAAGTATAGTTCTTAATATTATGCAAAAAGACACATTCCAATACATTGCAATAGAGTAAAAAAACGATGATAATAGGGGTGTTTTTCAAAATTTGTAACAAGCCTAAAAATAAAATCAATTGATAACGCATATAGAGTATAGTAGGTTAGGTCCACACTAGTTAAACAATTTCATGGCAATTTTTATGGGAGCATAAAATCATAACATAAAAAAAGTTATACATAATTGGTTAAAAGTATATAAAATTCAATCAATTCGGGAAGGTAATATATGTTTAAGGATGAAAGCAATTACAAAAGGTATGATAGGTGAAAATAATAATTTTAGGGAATCTAGAGGGAAAAAGACGTTGCATTGTAAAGAAAAAAAAACCCTTTAAGGAGTGTATATATAAAATACACTGGCTTGAATAGTGAGCTTCTCTATTAACTTGGACAACTATGGTGTAGATAAGTGGTTGTAAGTACATTTGGATGGTTTTTATAATAAGGAAAAAATATAGAGGTATTACCTGATGCTCATTTATTAGGGGTTCCATAATGGAGTAAAGGGTGGGATTTCAAAATGTGATTGCGCAATATGTGCGAGTGTGCTTGTGTACATATATATTTATGCAGCGCGCCTGCGCCCTGTAAAGTGTCTTGTGGATGGGGCTGGGCAGGGCAAACTTAAGCTGGCCATACACCTTTAGATCTCTCTGTTAGATATCCTTTCGATCTACAACTATGTAGTGACTGGTCCTCTGCGATTGAACACAGGTAGATTGTTTAGAAAGTCCCTCATATTACATGGTTTTGGTAAAACAAAAGGAGATCTGACAGAGAAATCTAAAAGTGTATGGTCAGCTTTACTAGTGCCCGTTCCTCTGCCGTTGTGATGGATGTCACTGTGATGTGTATAGAGAAAAATCTCTGCAGTAGTTTTTATTTCAGTCACTGGGATAGAAGTAGGAGCACACCTCCACAGTAGCACCTGAACAATAAAAAAAATAGTCTATTTTTGTCAACCAATTAGAGTAGTTAAAACACTACATCCATAATACCATCATTTCCATTATAAATAAAACGTTAATGGAGTGCTGGTTGACGTGAAAGAGAGTGGAAATTTTTCTCTAACATGTCAGTGATTCACAAATAGGAGTTTGCGCAATGTTATCTTGTCCTTGAGTTTGTCACATAGCTTGAGAAACTTGTAGACAGTCGGCTTATCAGTGTTCTGTGCAAGAAGTGGCCCATTTATCATGTGCTTCCTTTATCAAGACTTTGGGAGACATTTTGGGAAAAAATATCATCACTATCATGTTCCTTTTCTATATTGCTAAACCAGTTCTGCAGAAGTCAAAGAACAGAAAAACAAATTGTTCACAAATATTGTGCTGTTGGAGGTTTGTTTCTCAGAAAAAGTGTTTCTATTGGATGGAAATAAGTGTTTGATCCCTCACTGATTTTGTATGTTTACCCTCTGACAAAGAAATTGCCAGTCTATGGAAGGTTTATTGTAGCTGTGAGATGCAGAATAACCAAAACTCTTCACAAACCTAGTTCCACAAAAGTCAGAGAGTGATATGCATTGTTAAAAAATTTATTTTGGTCCCTTTACAAAAGATGACTTGGTACTTTGTTGCAAAACCAATGTTGGCAATCAAAGGGATCAGGCGTTCTCTGGAGGGATTTTTAGGTTTCAAAGCCGATGATTTGCAAGTCAAACCTTCTGCTCCCCTCACAGATTAAGGTCTGGAGACTGGCTCCTTTGTTGCATTGGTCACGTGTTTCATACTGAAATTCCCCTCCATCACTGATTGTTTAAATCCTGGCTGCCGGAAGGAGATCTGATGTTATATGATCCTGTCCATTGCTCCTTTGATTTGATATTATATGATGTCCATAATGTCCATTGTGCTTTTGATGTCCTTTCCCTCCAGAAGAAAAATACCCCGAAGCATGTTTGACAGTGGGTATGGTGTTCTTGGGGTCATAGTCGGCATCCCTCCTCTTACAAACACAATTGGTTAATGCCAAAGAGTTTGATTTTGATCTCCTTATTGTCATCGGCGATTGATCGCGGGCCGATTGCAAGGCAACCTTGCAACACCTTTAAGCTAGCCACACACGGTTCGATTTTGGTTCAATCGATGCTCGATTTAGATGAATTTTTTCATTGAATGAACGAAAATCGAGAAATGCCCACATGGTACGATCGACGATAATGTACGATGAAGGCAGAAAAATTTATCGAATTTATTTTGATCGGACATGTTGGAAAATCATTGTCGATTGTGCCAAAATTGTTTTAAAATCGTCGATGCTTGTGGTGTTTCTCCTGGATCTATTAGATTCAATATAATAACATAGACCACTTCAATCTGAACTTCAATCGTTTCCATACCAAAATCGACGATTTTAGTCATATTTTGGAATCGAAATCTCACCACAATCGCAAACTCAATGTGGGGTGTATGTAAATGCGATTAAGATCGATTTTTCAATTAGACGATTGAATTCCTCGATCTAATCGAGCATCGATTGAACCAAAATATAGCCGTGTGTGGCTAGCTTAAGTTTTACCAAAACTCCTTTTGTTTTACCAAAACCATGTAATATGAGGGACTTTCTAAACCATCAAGTCTACCTGTGTTCAATCGCAGAGGACCCGGCACTACATAATTGTTGGTAGATCTAAAGGAAATTTGACAGACAGATCTAAAAGTGTATGGTCAGCTTTATATGTAGAGTGTGTTCTTGGCATGCAAATCGCAGTTTCTTATTTCTTATTTTCATGTTTGGGTAGAATATTTATTTTAAATGTCATTATATGAGGCACTAGTTAAACAATAAGCAAACATAAAAAAAAGTGTACATATCCCTTTCTCCCTTCTGATTCTTCCCTAACCCAGCCTTCCTGCAGAGCTGTACTCCCCGATCCAGTATATGGATACCATTGCAGTGCAGGGTCCCGCCTCTCCTGTTTGTACCTGCACAGCATATCCTCATGGACTTGTATTGGAGTCTTTCTACCACCCTATATGTACTGTAGTCTATGAGAATTTATTGCAGTTGGATTTATGGGACTTCGGTAAGTATAGCTCTGCAGTAGGGGAGCGTTTGGCTAGGGAAGGTTAGTGTACAATGGGGAACGGGTTAGTTCATTTTGTTTAAAAGTGGACTTCCCTTGTAATAAGTAAGTTGCAACAAGTGCATTATACTCTGATGTATATACATATATCTGTATAGACTGCTAGAGTGAACACATGAGTTCATACTGGTAGGCTGGTGAGATGAGAAGCTACAGTAAATGTTGTATATTGACTTAGGTCTTTACCAAGAGTATAAGCAACAGGAAGTTCGGAATTTAAAGATTAGCATTGTATTTCTGGGCATCACTGATCTGCAGATTGCTGTAAGTAGATTACTAGAATTAGTAAGTGAAGGTCTTATTTTGGCAGTATGTTCCCAAGCTTGAAGTAACATAAAGCAAGGTCGCATGTTGGCTGCAGCAATATGCTTAATAATGCGAAAGACTATTTTGTTGCAAAGTGTTATTTACAGACATTGCATCTCTACAGCTAGGCACACACGGGTAGATCTGTAAAAAGATTGGAGTACAATCAATCAACGTGCACGTCATGGTGCTTAAAGCGGACCTACCACGTTGTAGGTCACTTTGCACTATCGGCATCAGGCTGCCAATAGATAGGGCAATCACTGTCCAAAAAGAAAAAAAAAATCTTAAAGCAAGAAAGATGAGTTTTTCCGAGGTAGCACAACCCATGCTGTGACGTTGCGCCGGGAAAACATCAGCTGTGTGTGGAGTCCCATAATGAACTGCTCTGCCTCTGCTCTGTGACGTCACTATCACAGCGATTCACTGTACAGCCCTGTGTCCTGTGTGCTCTCTGTCAGCATGCAATCCCCCCCCCCCTCCCTC
>CM070033.1:69947155-69960655 GCA_036250615.1 Ptychadena robeensis | reverse complement strand
ATGTATACTGCTGACAGGTGTGTAATATGTCCATGTAATGTATGTGGGGGAATTTTTTTTGAGTTTACAACCGCTTTAATTGTACTCTAATCTGTTTACAAATCTACCCGTGTGTGCCTTCCTTAGAGCTGGATCAATAGTGCCCGCTCGAAGTAACTCGATTGAACGGGGTCCAACATGTTGGAAAACCCAGATCAATCTCCATTACTTTGCATGGAGATGTGAGTCTACATGCAAAGTATTGGAAGAGCTGCTGCTCCTGGACTTCTCTTTCAGTGTGAAGGGGGCAGAACCAGCAGCAGAAGCTGTGAGGCTGGATGCCTTTCTCCTCAGCTTGCAGCATCTTGTGATTCACACGCTGCAAGCTGGTGAGAATGGATCCCCATTGAACGGGAATCGATGTGCCCATGTGGTGCACATTGATTTCCGTTCAATTGATCCCCGATCAATCACAGCGTGGTGATGTAATCACGCTGTGATTGATTGGGGGTGCATTGCATTGCGTATGCAAAACAAAAAACGGTTTACAGCGTTTTCTGAGCCACGCTGCACCTGCGTCTCAAACGTGCAATCGCCCTGGTCGCGTCCATTGAAAGTTATGGACAGGGATTGGACGCGGTGAAAACCTGCGAAGGAAACTGTGGTTAAAACGCGGCTGATCCGTCCAGAAAAAAATCAGCTTATTACTTGTGTTTTTATGTCCGCATGGGTGGCCTTAAACAGAAGCCATCGTATATAATCATAAGTCACTGGGTTGTGATGCTGATATTTGTAAAGGTAGCCATACACGGTATGATTCCCGCCTGATGATGGTGATTCAGCCAGTCGCTCAGAGGATCAGAGCACACCCCTTGTGTGCTGGACATTACTTTGGATGGTCACAATCTAAAGTATTGCGATCGGCCAGGAATTAACCGACATGTTGGATCACTGTTCGATCCGACTTGCTGTGCGATCCTGGTAGATCTGTCCAGGTGGGTGCACCTCATTTGCGGTCAAGCTATGGCTGATCGATTGGCAGGAGCACGCAGGGCCGCAAAATCGTATGGGAATCACACCGTCTTTGGCTACCTTAAGCAATTTCTGATTTGAACAATTTCCATGATTGTGATCCCATGATACAAGGGCACTGACCTGGAGAAACAATCCATGAAACAGCTAGGTGTGTACAGCATACATTCCCTCTTTAATCACAACTATACAATTCATGAGAACCTCATATCACAATGCTGTTATAATGAGGGTCTGTATTTCATCAGACTGAGAGACCCACTTTTGTCATCACTGTCAAACTATTCTTTACTTTTTGAAAGAAGCATAACAGGAATCAGAGTTTACTTTATCCACCCGGCCTGTGATAAGACGGTGGAGACAGGATGAAGCCTTCCCATGAACATCTCCTAATCTGATTAGGTTTAGTAATAGAAGATAAAACTGAATTGCTTGAGTTCCCCTGAGGGCACTGGAAACACTTGTCATACCCTGTCAAGATAACTTTATGCTCTGTTATGAAAATGTTAATGGTTCGTTTACAAGATGAGGTTGGTAAACTATAATGGGAGATGCATGATATCTTAAGGCCCCCATACATGTCCAGATTTTTCATCCAATCAACTCAATTCAATCAATTTTTTTGGTTGATTGATTGAAAATCTATGGCAGCCCACATGGCTACATCAACCTAAAACAATTAAAATTAGTAAAAAAAATTGATTGAAAAAGGATTGGACGTGCTGGTAAATTTTAATTGGTTGTATTGAAATTCATTGCATTTTCAGTCTATCTACAAAAAAGTTGGTCAAATATCTGTTACTGCAGTTGGCAAACATACAATCAATAACAGATTTTCCTGACCCCCCAAAATTGATCTTTTTAAGTTGAACAGAAAATCTAGACATGTATGGGGGGCTTTATTCTACCTTCGTGTCAGTGAAAAGTCTAGCCAGATATAACAATACACCCTAGATACAGTTATCTGTTCATTTATTCATTAAAAAAATTTTTATTGTACGGTTCAATGATTTTTATTGTTTTTTGAACATACAGAAAAGGAGTCTGAGAATTTGTCGACCAATAATTAAATCAGGGTACAGACAGCTCGACATTCGTGCCTTCCGATGTTCCCTGCAGCAGCGTGATGACGTCATCACGCTGCTGTCAGATATCGGCGGAGCTGGAGAGACAGCTCTCCCCAGCTCAGCCGATGCTTTGTATGGAGACCCGTGTTTTCCATGTAAAACAACGGACATCAGCCGTGATTGTGATGGTCCCGCTCGAAAACAGCGATGGCTGCATATGATATTTACCAGATAGATGGCCGTGAGTTTGCACGGTGCTCGAAACAGCCATCAATCTGGCCCATGTCTGCAGGTCAGTACCCTGCTTTAAAGTAACAAAAAACTTGGGTAACCTACACATTGCACAAATCCAAAAATTCAATCTCATGAGAATAAAGCAGTCAGAGTCGAGGCCTGTATGGGGAGCCCCTGATTACGGTTTGAAGAGCAAGAGTAGTCTCATGCGTGGAGTATTGGATCCAAGGTGACCAGAGTAACTTTTTTTATTTAAATGATTTCATAATATGCACCAATTGTCAATAACATTAAATCACTGGCAAGTAAAAGAAATAATTGATTATCTTCAGGTACATATATAAGGTTACCAGTTCTAGGTGGCAATGTTTTGAAAGCAGGAAAAATGTGTTACTATGGTTGTGGTGCCTACTAAGAGTGGTTCAAGGAACTACAATTGGTTGACATATGATACGCACAATGGTCCCACAGAGCTAATGTAGCACAAACTGCAGACAAAGTTTATCTTTATAGAAAAGTGTCAGAATCCAGTCAGGAAACCCAGGCCTAAAACAAACTTTTACTTACCTCTGAGTGAGAACAATGGTGGCAAAGCGCTCCAAAAACTCTAACAAAAAGTATGCTCACCTGCGGTTTCTTCTGGAGATTAAGTTATTACTGCAGTATCACACACGGCCACTAGATGGTGCTAGATAATAGTTTTCAATGCTGAAAATATACAAGTCTGTTACGTGTCCATTCCCAAGTGTCTCTGCCACCAGCAGAAGAGGAGCTGCCTCCATCCCAGAATGACATAATCACAGTGGATGAGCTAAGGGAGACCATTATGATTTACAGATAACACGTAAGGGGGGGGGGGGTTAATCTCTTTGAGAATTTACGCATCATGGAGGGACATGGAGCACAATAGGTGAGTATTGGTACACTTCAAGGGGACAGAGCTGTTTTTGAAGCACAAAGGGACACTACCCATAATTGGAGAACCATGAGGTTGATCAATGTTTCCCCTGTGTGTTTCATTTGTGTTATTATGGGTTTGTCTATTGTAATGCTTTAGCTGCAGAAATCCTAAGCCAGGTCCTGACAGGGACATTTGTTGGGCAAATAATACTGTTCACGTTACATATGTCATCAATGCATTTATTTAGCGGTTCGTTTTAACTTTCAATGTGTGCTTTGGTGGGCCAATAATGTAGGAAATACTTTGAATTAAACAAAATGCATGACTCAATTATTTATTTATTTTACCTAGACTATTACAGCCCTGCGATGATTGGTCTTAAAGTAGACCAGGAAGTACTGGGAGATCTTGTAAAACTGAAGATCCCGGCTGTGGCTGAATTAATGGAGAATCATGGAGTGATGTGGACTCTTGTGGTCTCACGTTGGTTTATTTGCTTGTTTATAGACATTCTTCCGGTAGAGGTAAGTCCGCTGACACTTTAATAAAATTTTTGCAACCTATTAGATGATTGGCTAGATTGTTTTTTTTTTAATCTTAATGAGAGAGTCCACCCAAGAAGTGTGTGTGTAGAACCCAACAAGAATGGGGAAGGAAAAAAAGACAACGATATTGGGTTAGACACAAGGACCAGTGAGAAGCAGTGTGAGATGATCTAGTATTAAGGGCTGAGTCAACAAGTGTATTGGGAAGATAGACTTACTATTGCGGTCACTAGCTTTTTGTTGATCCCAATATGTAAAACATATGATGGATCTACCATCCAACTAGCAACATTAACCTTCTTAGTGTTCATGACGAGCCCATCTCGTCCAGAGTTTGTGTGAAGAACAAACTCTGGATGAGCTGGGCTCCCATGAAAGCTGCATATCCCCGGAAAGCTATGGCGATGCTGCTTCCAGTCGCAGCATTTCGGGGTTCTGCGGCTTCACTGATCGTGTCGCGGTGACGCGGAAGGGGGCGAGGGTGAGCAGTGCCATAGACCTCCATGTTAATGGAGGGGCCTCTGCTTTCCAGCCCTCCCAGCTGGTGTCATGAATGACACTGGCTGTATGGAGAGGGGAGGGGGGAGGGAGGAAATGGCAGGCAGTGTACCTCGTGCACTGCTGCCATTGCCTGTACCACACTGTTAAAAACAGTGCGGTACAGGCGGTGCTCTAGGGAGGTTAATGTGTTGAACCGCAGGTGGAGATATTCTTTCACTGTCCTCACGCAGTGTTGTAAAGGTCGCACTCTCTTTGCCTATAATATTCAGATTAGTTGGATGCCAAGTCCCAAAATTCTTTGGAGAAAAGATCCTAATAGGTATATTAGTGGCAAACCATATAAAAGGATAAAAGGAGGTGCCCATATGGTGATAAAAAAAGTTTGGTAAAAAGAGGTATTTTCTAAATACATCAACGCCTAAAATAAACAACAGTTTTTTTTAATGTGTTGATGTATTTCAAAAATACCTCTTTTTACCAAATAAAGCACTTGCCATATGGGCACCTCCAAGTAGCCTGTTCCTTTTCTAGTAGTTTACCACTAATATACCTATTAGGATTTTTGCAACCTAGACTGAGAATGGGAACTGGGTCACTTACTGTACTGAAGTGAATAAGACAACAAAAACTAATAATTTTAGATTCTTGACCTTGGATAACTACCAACAAAATTACATAATTTGTCTGAAAATGACAGGTTTAGTTTAATTTACAATACAAGATATGCAAACATGGTAAAGACTGACCCCTAAAGACACTCGAGCTGTAACTGCATCCCGTGATCTTCTACAGAGTATTCACTACTGAATGTGAATAAAATATGTTTGGTTGAAAATATTCGACACCTTAAACTTATCCCCAAGCTACACTCTGGGTTAACTCCACAATGTGCTGTTAATTTATTAAAAAAGAAAAAATGAAATATCACATGATCCTAAGTATTCAAACCCATTTGCTGTGACACTCCTATATTTTACTCAGGTGCGGTCCATTTCTTCAGATCATACTTGAGATGGTTCTACACCTTCATTTGAGTCCAGTTATGTTTGATTATACTGCTTGGACTAGATTAGGAAAGCCACACACCTGTCTATATAGGACCTTACAGCTCACAGTGCAAGTCAGAGCAAATGAGAATCATGAGGTCAAAGGAACTGCCTGAAGAGCTCAGAGACAGAATTGTGGCAAGGCACAGATCTAACCAAGGTTACAAAAAAAATTCTGCGGCACTTAAGGTTCCTAAGAGCACAGTGGCCTCCATAATCCTTACATGGAAGACGTTTGGGACGACCAACCCCTTCCTAGAGCTGGCCGTCCGGCCAAACAGAGCTATTGGGGAGAAGAGCCTTGTTGAAAGAGGTAAAGAAGAACCTGAAGATCACTATGGATGAGCTCCAGAGATGCAGTCGGAAGATAGTAGAAAGTTTTAGAAAGTCAACCATCACTGCAGCCCTCCACCAGTCGGGGCTTTATGGCAGAGTGGCCCGAAGGAAGCCACTGGTAGATTAAGATGTATGCTATAAATCACCTGCACGAATGTAATGTTACAATATATAGGAAATGGGAATTTCAGGGGTGATTGAGGATACAATGTGCACAATACAGACACTTAATGAGATGCTGAAACTCAACATTAATATGCAAACAGAAGCTGAGCAAATCAAACTCTGCACCTGCTGTGTTCCATTGGCTTAACTTTAGTTTGGATTTCTCTTTTTCCATCCATTTCATTAGGCATCTATAGTGCATAACTTTTGTACTTGGGCTCCAGTGATGGTCAGTAGCATGACAATGCATACAAATTTCATGCACACTGAGCTCTTCAGGTATAGCAGCTGTTGCACTTCATTGGCTCAGTCAGCTGTCATGTACTTCATTGGCTTTGGTTTATTTATTTTAAAACATTCGGCATCTCATTATTTATCTCTTTTGGGTACCAATTATTCCACTGCTCCTGTCCCCTATCCTTCTTCTCTTTCTGATCCTATACAAATACAAGCCAAAGCACTAGGTTATAATGCTACCAATTGTTCTTCACAGACTGTGTTACGAATATGGGACTGTTTATTCTACGAGGGATCAAAAATCATTTTTCGAGTAGCCTTAACACTAATAAAGCAGTACCAAGCGTATATATTGGAAAGCCGAAACTTCCCAGATGTTTGCGACAAGTTCAAGGAAATAACGAAAGGACAGTTGGTCACAGAATGCCACCTCTTCATGCAGGTATGTCATATGGCTGTGCTTATCTCTCGGCAGAACCACAGTGTTTGACGTTTGCTAAGTCAACATGCTCTACCTATAGAGTACATTTCTACTTTGCATAGTGAATGAGATTTTAGTAAATAAATATTCATCAATTTGTGTGCAAGGAACATTGTGAACCAAAATTACCACTCACATGAGATATTTCAACTCGCCACAACTTTTTTCACCTAATAGAGATGGTTGAATGTTTTTTTTATCAACTGGTTAAGCTGGCAATACACCTTTTGACCTCTGTCAGATATCCTTTAGATCTACCAACAACTATGTAGTATAGGGTCCTCTGCGATGGAACATAGGTAGACTTGATGGTTTAGAAAGTCCCTCATATTACATGGTTTTGGTAAAACAAAAGGAGATCTAAAGAAAAACTGACAGAGGAATCTAAAGATGTATGGGGGACTTAAAGTTAGCCACACACGGTTCGATTTTGGTACAATCGATGCTCGATTAGATGAATTTTTTCATCAATTGAACGAAAATCGAGAAATGCCCACATGGTACGATTGACAATAATTGTCCGATGAAGGCAGAAAAATTGATCGAATTTTGATCGGACATGTTGGAAATTCATGGTCGATTGTGCCAAAATCATTTTATAATCATCTATGTTTGTGGTGTTTCTCCTGGATCGATTAGATTCGATATAATAACATAGACCACTTCAATCTAACTTCAATCGTTTCCATACCAAAATCGTTGATTTTAGTCATATTTTGGAATCGAAATCTCACCACAATCGCAAACTCAATGTGGGGTGTATGTTGATGCGATTAAGATCGATTTTCCATTAGACGTTTGAATTCCTCGATCTAATCGAGCATCGATTGAACCAAAATTGAACCGTGTGTGGCTAGCTTTAGACTCTATTGCAAAGTCCCTGACTTTGTCACTAAACCTGCTGGAGATGTAGAGAAGGGTATTCTACAAAAATATTTTTTGCAAAAAATTTTTAACTACATGTAAACTACATCTGCTAGAGCAATACTTTTTTTTTTTTTTCAAATATTCCCCCAACCCTTTTCTTTGTCTCCAGTAATTTTGGGGGCGATACCATATTCAGGGGCTTTGCAATCAACTCACAAAATCAGCTAAAAATCGACCATCTCTATTCCCTAAGCCACAGGTTCCCAAACTTTCCCTACAGGGCCCCCCTTTTCTATATAGGAACATTATCAAGGTTATTCAAGCTACACAGGTTCAAAATGAGGGCAAGAGAAATGTGGAAACACAGGGTTTCATTTTAAGAGTAACAGACGCGGTAGCATTATTGCAAGCATGTCCTTTATGATAAAGAAAAAGCACCAAAGCCACTATGGTAGTGGTGCGTGGTGTGAAATGGCCCTTAAACTTTATTTAAAATACAAGTCCCTTTTTTTACACACACCAATCATACAGAAACATTTACCATTCACATAGAGGCAAACACACACATTACATGCACTCTACCGACCCCCATGGTTGCCTTGATTGGCTGACAGTGGTTGTAGAGGGTGGTTGGACTGTGTGCAATTCTCAGATGGAGAAGAGAATTGACAGCAGAGAGATATTCCTCGGCTGGCCCCCTGGGGAACCACTGTCCTAAGCCATGAGATTTTACTTTGCAACATGAATATTCTCTTCTGCTTTATTCTTTTACATATCATTAGCTAGTGCCCCCCCCCCCCTGAATTTATAGCAATCTACCCAGTGAGGCTTAACTACACAGGAGCTGCTGGATGTAAGCTGGGGGAACATGATTACTTTTGCTTTAAAACATAGTAGTTCTGCATTTAAATCTGTCCTCTTGCATCATGGGTAATAAACTTTGGAGCGTGCTCAGGTGAGGAATGTGATGTCAATTCTGTTGGCTGAGTAAATATTTCACTTGATGAAATCATCACTTTACTGGAGTGTGGCCATAGTATGTGGGTGTGAGAACAAGTCCCTTTATTACTTGTTATTATGTGGGAGGAGCCAATAGAGCTTGGAGGATGGCCACATTGTTTCACTTTAATGTCTGTGTGTAGACAAACTTATTAGGATTAGTTTGGAGTTCAAGTGATCCCCTTTAATGTCTAACTGAAGTCATTAGTGAAGCAAGCTTTGGGGATGTCTCACATCCCTTCTTCAGGCTTAAAGCAGACCTACCATGTGCTAGGTCACTCTGCACTATCTCTGCTGCCGATAATTAGGTTAATTACTGACCCAAAATAAAGAATTATAACAGCAGGAGGGGCGATTTTTTTCCTAGATTGCCCCGTCCTCCAGAGCAACCAACTCCCGCCCCTGGCAGTGGAGAGTGACACTCGTCTCCGGATGCTGGGGGGGTTGGGGTGGATGTGGTCACACCCCCCCCCCCCCCCAGCGGTTCAGGGGGGCTTTCCCTTATGTAGAGGATACGGACCGCCCCTGCTGGGGAGAAGTGCTCAAGTACTGGCAAACCTAATTGGCGGAAGTGGATGCAGTACTAAAAAATTGGCTACAGGAATGAGGAAGTGAGGATGGAAAGTACATTTTTTTTGTGTAGCAGTTTTCCCCGATGTAAACTGTTGACAGATGCCTTTTTTTTTACAACTGCTTTGATACCTGATATATTAAACCTGTAAAAAGAATCTGAGACATCCTGAAAGCTTGCTTTTTCAGTGACCTCTGTAAGCCACGAAACAATATCACTTGGACTCCAAACTCTTTATACTCACCAATGACGGTACAACACTCCACTATTGCTGACCTTTTAATATAGAAATGTTATCTCTACTGAAGCACAGAGAATGAAACGCAGCATTTGATTGGCTTAAGCAGGGAACACATGTGAAGATATAGGCTAGATCGATGGCTGATTTGAGTGCCGTGTGCACTCATGGCCATCTATCTGGCACATATCTAATGCAACTATCCCTGTTTTTGAGCGGGACCAATCAATTCCGAAAACCATGGCCGATGTCTATTGCTTTGCCGGTCTCCATGCAAAGCATCGTTGGAGGTGGAGACAGAGCTCTTCCGATACAACGCCATCGCGCGGCTGCAGGGAACCTCGGACGGCTCCTATATCGAGCCATGTGTTTTCTGCTTAAAGCAGTTTTAAACTCAAATGTGAAAAACAGACCTACATTAAACAGACCCAATACTCACCTGTCAGCAGTTCAGATGCTGGGAAACTGCTACACAAAAAAACCCACAGCATACTCACTTTACTTGCTTGCAGTTCTCATGCTGGCATCTTAGCTCCTGGAGACCTGCAGCTACTTCGGTCCTCACTGCCCTCCTCTCCTCACACCTCCACCTCTTCCTGTCTCTTCTCTGTCGGAGCTGTAGAGACTCGTGGGGGGATGTGTGGAGTGGGGGGGGGGGGGGGGGGGGGGGGGGTCAGCTGCTCACGAGTTCCTGCCTGGGAGAAATGTCCCAGACACCATTTCAGCTGCCTAGGCGCTACATAAGGCAGTGGGAGGAGAGCACTCGTAACAAGCTCCCCTCCTGCTGTCAGAAAAAGATTTTTTATTTACAAATAAGGATGTCAGCTGCAGCTGATCCTGCTGAGTGACCTCCTAGGTGGTAGGTCCGCTTTAAGTCTTAGTCTGCATGTTCATGTCAAAACCCAGCATCTTCATAAGAATCTCAGTTAATGAGCAGAGTTTTGTGTACTAGAATACGTGCTATGTGTAAAACCCAGAACCCACCCCTGCCGTGCAAGGAAGCTTGCCTGATTTATTATCAAGAGGAAAAACGTCACCTATTTTTTTTTTCCTCAGAAAATCTTTCTGGAACCAGGAAGTTTATCAAGAACGACAATATTGAAGCTGCGAGAGAAGCACCAATCACAGTTACTCACTCAGGAATAATGTCAGATGGACAATTCTAATCAATGCATTCCTTCAATATGATATTTGCACAGGTTAACCCCTTGTTATCTGGTGGAGTACAGCATGCTGTAAATAGCGAGGTGTAGCCCAGAAGCGAGGGGTTAACAGACGGCACTGACTGTTAGCGTAGGTCGTAGACCTGTCTAAGTGCTTTATTCATGTGTTTTGTACCATTATGACACTGGTAGTTTTGATGATTTTTGTGATGTCTTGTAAACTTATGATGACTTCGGTGAAATAAATGTATGTTAAATAAAGTACCAGGTAAATACCTGTAATAAAATATTTATTTCTGTGATATTTGTTTAGTTCTTCAATTCTTCCAGGACCACATTAGGCAAATCTAATTATTGTATTGGTCGGACCATTCAATTAGTTTTGTCATACTCTGCTGAATGGAGCTTAGTGCTCTGAATGGCAGAGTGGGAGTTGAGGAGGTGGGGGAGCTTTCACAGCTTCTCTGCCTCCAGCCCCGACTAGCAGAGCTGTATGTCAGCTGGGCACATGGAAGCTCCCCCATCTGCCTCTGCATGTCAGCTGGGCTCAAGCTGCCCAGACTCTCTCTCTTTCCTATGCACTGGGTAAGTCAGCTGGACTCCCCATAAGTCTCACTTAATCCGTGCTCCAGCTCTCTGTATGTGAGCTGGCATCATGATTGTAACTCAGGCAGATGGAAGAGCTTTACAGTACAGAAGGAAGATCCATGGGTGGAACTTTCTTCTGACAGCTCCTCCCCAGCTAAGCTTATCACAGACAGCAAAGACACGAGCACCCCCCCCCCCCATTTTTGAGGGAAAAATATGTGTCCTGTTCAAATAATATGGTATACAGTGGGGCAAACAAGTATTTAGTCAGCCACCAATTGTGCATGTTCTCCCACTTAAGATAAATAAAAGATGAGAAAGGTGTGTTATTGTCATCATAGATACACCTCAACTATGAGAGACAGAATGGGGGGAACGAATCCAGGAAATCACGTTGTCTGATTTTTAGGAATTTATTTGCAAATTATGGTGGAAAAGAAGTATTTGGTGAATGAAAAGTTCTCACACACTGTTGCTGGTATTTTGACCCGTTCCTCCATGCAGAACTCCTCTAGAGATGCAGTGATGTTTTGGGACTGTCACTGGCTAACATGGACTTTCAACTCCCTCCAAAGGTTTTCTATTGAGTTGAGATGTGGAGACTGGCTAGGCCACTCCAGGACCTTGAAATGCTTCTTACGAAGCCACTCATTCATTGCCCGGGCAGTGTGTTTGGAATCATTATGCTGAAAGACCCACCCATGTTTCCACTTCAATGCCCTTGCTGATGGAAGGAGGTTTTCACTTAAAATTGCACGATACATAAACCATTTATTCTTTCCTTTACACAGATCAGTCGTCCTGGTCCCTTTGCAGAAAAACAGCCCCAAAACATGATGTTTCCCTTGCTTCAGTATTCTTTCTCCTCCAAACACGACAAGTTGAGTTTTTACCAAAAAGTTCTACTTTGGTTTCATCTGACCATATGACATTCTCCCAATCCTCTTCTGGATCATCTAAATGCTCTCTAGCACATTTCAGACAGGCTCGAACATGTACTGGCTTAAGCAGGGGGAACACGTCTGGCAATGCAGGGTTTGAGTCCCTGGCGGTGTAGTGTGTTACTGATGGTAGTCTTTGTTTCTTCTGTCCCAGCTGCAGGTCATTCACTAGGTCCCCCCGTGTGGTTCTGGGATTTTTGCTCACCGTTCTTGTAATTATTTTGACCCCATGGGGTGAGATCTTGTGTGAAGCCCCAGATCAAGGAAGATCATCAGTGCTCTTGTATGTCTTCCAAATTTCTAGTTATTGCTCCCACAGTTGATTTCTCCACAGCAAGCTGCTTGCCTATTGCAGATTCAGCCTGGTGCAGGTCTACAATTTTGTTTCTGGTGTCCTTCGACAACTCTTTGGTCTTGACTATAGTGGAGTTTGGAGTGTAACTGTTTGAGGTTGTGGACAGGTGTCTTTTGACCAAATACTTATTTTACAGAGGAATTTACCAATTCATTAAAAATCCTACAATGTGATTTTCTGGATTCCCCCCCCCCCCCATTCTCTCCCCCACTGTATTTGAGCACAAAAATGGTAGCTATAATATAAATATAATAGGCCAGTATAGGTTTCACTTTAAAGCTGATGTTTGCTTTGCACCATCCTTTATTTGAACTTGCAGTGCTATCAGTGCAAGGGATCTGTCAGGTATCAGCCGGCATCCCCCAAGCAACAGTCATTGGGGAACCGGATGGTGAATTTCAGTAATTAGACCTTGCATTACAAAGTAAAACTAGAGGATAATTGAAAAATATGTTTAAAGGGGACAAGGCAGAACCTAGCATGGCTGTGTAAACTACACAGGCAAGGTCTCCCTGCAGCAGTGTTGTGAGCTATTTTCAATAGGAAAATAGCTTACAACAGCGGACCAGGTAGGAATCGATGTGCACCCGCAATTGAGCGCAGCATGGTGAAGTCACTAACCCTAGAAGTGTTCATACATTTATAGGGTGATGGTTCTTTGATAAGCATCTTGCCCCACAGAATAGACATCCAGAATAAACTCTACTGACCTTCTTTAGAATTGTACATACTCCAGTTTTGAAATGCATAGGTAATCTAGTTTGCAAAACTCTTAAATATGTAAAGTTTTTCATACTGCAGATTTTTACCAGAGCTTTTAGTTTTAGGTGGCTTAGTGCCAGTATACTTGCCAAAAGGTGAGTTTCATGTATGATAATCTGCCTACTAGTCCCTGCAAATGATTCATGACCCTCTCATCTTCTCCTAGGGTATTTTTTCCCACTGGCTTCCTTTGGTCCCTCTTGTCTATACAAGAGATTCTTCCCTGAACCTTTATGTCTCAAGCACTTGTGCGAGTTAAGCTAGACATATGCAAATTTTTTCTACCACAGAAGTGTGGAGATGAGCAAATATAGGCTTCTATATAAGTGCTCAATACAAGTCTACAGCACTACAGGAAGTACCTGGTGGTCAAATCAATGCTGCTCTTTAAACATGAATGCAGGAAGCATTTGAAAGCAATACAAGTGTATGTATATGATTTTATATAGTACAAATCCTCATTTATGAATTGAGAAAAAACCCAAAGCTCTG
>CM070033.1:69934673-69947055 GCA_036250615.1 Ptychadena robeensis | reverse complement strand
AAAATTATTCCTCAAAAATACCACTTGCCTAATAATTCTGCACTCCCTGTATAGTAAGTGGAATACTTTACACTTTCTCCCTAATTGCAACAAAAACCCTTCTGATCACCACACCTACTGGTATACTTGCATAGACACACACAAAGTAATGGGCAGGCATTATTGCTATAGGACAGTGGTTCCCAAACGTTGCCTGCAGGGCCCCCCTTCTAGATAGGAACATAATCGAGTTTCTGTTGGGGGCCATTTCACACTAGATGTGTTTGTGTTGAAGTATCGTGTAATAGTACTAGTGTGAAGTGTCCCTCAAACTTTATTTGAAATACAACTTGTACAACTTTATTTGGATTTTACACTTTTACAGAAACATTCATCATTCACATAGAGACAGACATACTACACTCATGCAAAGACATTAATCATTTACATACACACAGATACACATTGCATGCATTCTACTTACTGTCTGCAGCTAGTTCCTCCATAGTTGGCATCCTGCTTGTCCCTCCCTCACCACCCTAGCTGCCACCCCTCCTGCTTGGAATACCTCTGCGCCCCCCACACAGTTTGGAAACCACTGCTATAAATTGTGAGCCCGATCGCGCAGGGTCCTCTACTCCTCCTGTGTCATAACCTGTACCTGTGTGTTATATTGTGTTGTTTCTCCACTCTAATGTATTGTACAGCGCTGCGTAATATGCTGGCGCTATATAAATAAATGATGATAATAATATAGAAGAATGACAACGACTAAAGAAAAACTTTTTATTAGCATTGTTAAGGCAATGCAAACATTTCTTGCAGTGTACAACCCCAACCAAGCATCAAGCTAGGCAATCCGCATATACATATCTATACTGTACACATGCACAGAAAAATACCTTTCAAATCATTCAAATTAAAAAGACAAAATGTTTCAGAAAACAAACAGAAAAACAAAAAACACCCAGTTTATAGTTTTTTAGAAAATTAACAGCTCTGGAAAAGCAGAGCATCGAGAACAGCAAACAAGACTTAGAGTAATTAAAATAGTGCATTGTTAATGCCCTGCATGAGCACATGATTGACTTGTTTCTAGCTGTGTAAGAGAAAGGTAGAATCACTGAAACCCAAAGAAAACACCACAACCTGTTACACTGGGATGGATAGAAGAGGTTTCTGCTCCTGCAGAGTACTTAGTAACCGTAGCATTGAACTAATTCCCTTTTGAGTTAAGCAGAGTGTTACTGAAACCCTATATAGATTAGAGTGTGTTCACAAGTGAAATACCTTCATCATCTTTTAAAGCACTTGACGATTTGATGAGAAGAAATGCTCCCCATCAGAATAATCGATTTCATGGCCAGACCTGTAGTGCATAGGAAATATATGCTTTCGGGTGGTGGGTCACGTTAAAAACACAAAAATATCTTATGAAGCAGTTTGCATGAAATCTCGCTTGCACAAATGAAACTCCCCAATTAAGAATGTGGCGGCTCGTCGCAATTGTATAGAGCTAGTGGTCAAATTTACATCAAAAGGAAATACGTTCGTTATATTGTTTGATATCCGGCATGACTTCTCTTTCTTCCAATGAGATAAGCAATCAGCACAATGAGGACCAGTCCAGCAAGAGCAGCGCCAACCACGATGGGGACCAACATGCCATTCTTGTCATCTGCACATTCCAAAGCTGCAACACAGTGAAGGGAATACAATGACCAATCCAGATGTACAACAGCCTTCTAGTATTACATAGATCATTTACATAGGTGTTGCATTATAGCACATTGCTGTACAAGGATAATGATTTGGACAAACAAAAACTTGTTGAACGCAGTTGTTAAAAATTATGTTTAAAGTAAAGCCGGCAATAGATGCCTAGATCTGCGGCCGATTGGTCGGATGTTCGATCGCGCAAGATGACATCATCATGTTTCTGTCGATCTGACAGGGAATCTCTGTGCAGCGGTGATGCACATGCATTCCTGTACAATACTTTGGAACAAATAGGGCTTGTGTATCTTTTAAGCCCCCTAAACATGCATGGATCCAGGGTCCCCATCCAAACCAAGAATTCTTTGATGGCAACAAGCTGTACACCAACTCTAGGGTCGGGACTCACCAATGACAAGTGAGACCATGTCCTTGAAACTAACAAATTAGATAAAGGGAAATTTCAGCGGATATACATTAAATGTATGACTCCTGGTAGTCCTAGTACTTTGTACTAGTTTAAAGTACAAGTTAATACGTTGGGCATGCAACAGGTTCACAAAGAATTCTCTGTATTCTTGTTTTGAATGTTAAGTTCAGAATACTGTATATAACAAGCAGCCAGAACCATTTTATAAAAATGTAATGTTCTCCCTAAGGCTGTGTCTACACTACGCACGTAGACTGCGGGGAAAACTGCACAGTGCAGCTGTCCCCTGTAATCCCCATATGAGGAATGACGTGTCAGCAGCAGCGAGAGTGGATTTACAACGCCCGCCTGGGCGTTGGAGATCCAGGGGCATCCCGTGGCCACACCGGGAGCGCGGTGTGTGATACGCACAAACCGCTCCCCATGGGCATTTGCCAATAGATATGTATATGATGCAGTATTGCCGGCGCACCAACTTGCCCAGAACACCCCCCTGTGGTTACTGGGGCGGTGTAGTGTAGACCCAGCCTTATCCTGCCAGTACGATAATCTGTTACTGCGTCTATTTATAGTAGGAGCCGAATACCAACAATATGTGAATGATTCACATTTATAATCCTTACACGCAACATATTCTTTGAAAAAAGAACACTGAATTCAATAAAAGCTGTTGAAAAATAAATATCAAAAGATGAAACATTTACCATTATACAAAATAATATTAACTACCAAATATACACAAATTATTTTCCTGGGTAAGGCTATGTTTCCATTATGTCGGGACCCCTCCGCTAAGCATATACGCTTAGTGGGAGGTCCGGATGTAGCAGATAGACTTACCTGCTCGGCGGAGGATCCACCTTCACTGCGCCGAGCCGCTCCGCCGATGTAAGGCTGAACGTAGACGAGTACGTTCAGTCTCTGCACCGGTGGATGTGTAAACAGACCATCCGCCGGCAGGCAATGTAAATGTGCTACGTTGGGGAAACAACCCCTTAAAAGGGAAGAAAAAGTGTAAACAAAACAATAGGAATCGGTGTCTTACCGGGTCCGAAATCATTTTTATCTATATCGAAGGCCTGGACCTGAAGATTGTACGTGTCAATGGAGAAGTTGCTTGTAACCTGGAAAATTTGCTTATTGACACATTTGTACGACTTGCGTGTTGTGGTCTGCAGGTACGACAGGCTCGAGTTGTCTGCAGAAAACTTGGGATCTACAGGATAAACAGGGGGAAAAAACGTCAACTTCTGGGAGAAATAACATCAGAGCAGTGAGTTAGCTTCAAGATGTGCAGAATCTATACAAGTACCTTGTGCATCAGGAATAGTAGCATTGACACCAACTTCGCCAAGGTAAAACTTGCTCACTGTATTGTTCTGAAACAGAATAACAAACGTGAATATTGAAGGATGTTCCAAAGAATCAAAGGGGTTTATAGGAAAATATTAGAAATGTAATAACCAATACTTTTAAAAGCTCTGCCGAGTATGCAGTTCTATTGCAAGCAATGCTACACTCTCTGTCTAAAGCCCCCCATACACCTTTAAGATCACTGTACAATCTCCTTTAGATCTACCAACAACTATGTAGTGCTGGGTCCTCCCTGATAGAATACATAGTGATTGGAGGGTTTAAAAAAGGTTCTCAAATTACAATGGTTTGGCAGAACAAGTTAGTTGTATGGTAAGATTGTAAGATGCATGGTGACCTTAAGTAATGTCTATCCTGTCATCATATTAACTTCTGTGTAGCTTCTAGTCTTTCAGGTAAAGGCTGCAGTAATGCAAATGGCCACCGGGGGTCGCCAGATACAATGTCTTTCAATGGAAACAAAGTGAAAGTAAACAGTCCGGAAGAGCTGCGGTTTAAGAATGTGCCATCTGACACATGTCTCACCGCAGCGGACTTTAGAAGGTGCCAGAAAGAGGAGGAGCTACACAAATATCTCCTCACAGGTAAGAATTTGTTTATATTTTACATACAGATTGCTCCAATAATAGGGGGTTGGCTAGCTAGGGACAAAAGTTTATTGGGGGGGGAATTTAGGTGCACTTAACCTTTTAGCGCTTCCCCTTCCTCCCCCCTCCACATCACCGTCCTCATCAAGGCGCCACAGATGTCTGCGGCAAAAAGCAATGCCCCCTCTATTATTATGGAGGTCTATGGTGCCACCTCAGGGGTTATGTCCGATTTCAGCACTGCCACAGTTTGTTCTAAGAACAAACTGTGACCATACTGAGTTTGGGCATAAAGCTTAGGTTAAAGCTGCCTATTCAGTATTTCTACAATAAAGTGAAGAACATACATAATAGAAGATGGATGGGCAAAAGTGCACCTTCATAGAAAAAAAATGCTCGCTATCAGAAAACACAAATATTGGATTCGTAACACACACACAAAAACTCTTAATTACACAATGTCCCAATATACTTGCCAGTGTGAAGTTGAACATAAGGTAAAATTGATTGGAATAAAGGATCAGAGATGCTGAGCTATTCAAGCATTCGCCAGTGAAACTGATGTTCTTCGGATCAATAGTAAGCACATAAAAATCCGTCTGAAAAAAAGATAGAAATTCAAATGACATTACACGTTATGTATCCAATCACCTCTGAACTGTCCACTTCATCATTGCGATATTCTATTCGGAAAGTGCACACTCTTACAAACTCTTCCTGAGCTGGGATCATCAAAACGTACCTGTGGTTCTGAAAGTGGCAGCAATCCTCCATCCAGTCACACACTCCAATTGGTTCTAGGACCACCCCATCTGCATCATCGGTGACACTGAAGGGGCGGGGCTGCGCCATGGAGGGGCGTCAGTTTTCCAGCCCACATCACCAGCATCATTGATGAGGGGAGGGTGGTAAAAACAGGTGCCAATGCCCATACAGCGCAGTTAAAAAAACACACAGGATGGGCTGACCACTAGGGACACTAAAAATAGAATTTAGGAAGTGTTTTTTTCAACACCTTTATATCAGCCCTTATTCTCTATAGACACATCTTTGGCCCCAACGCACCACTTCAATACCAATGTGGATTACCGTATCAAAATTTGGTATCGAAAAGCAATGGACACCTCAAATGTTTTATCAGGTGCGTTTGTTTTACACGTTTTGCCCATAAGAGCAAATTTGAAGCGTTAAGCATGAAGTTACAAAAACGCGATGCCCATCGCTTGATGGACATAGGCAAATTGGATTCATTAACACGGACAAATCTGTGACACACAGTAGAGACATAGCCTAAGACAGTGGGAAACATTAGGACTCTTAAGATTTGAAGCATACATGTGTGTTCAGCTTCTGCAGGATGTGCGCATAAAAGAACATGTGAAAGGACATACACAAATAAAGAAGTCTAGAGGGCTTACTTTGTCCTTTTTGGTGCGGTAGGTAAAATTTAGCTGCAAGCCCATTCTGGCCAACAAGCAAGCTGACCCAGAACTTCCATTAACTCTATAGTCTCCAACATCAGGCTGTTTCGGGTTCACTGGCACAGTAGTTGGTGAAGGAGTTGGAGCACTGGTTGGAGAAATATCTTCCTTGCAGTGAGATTCTATTAAATAAAGAAAAACACATTGAAATAGGCTATTCAGCACTATGGTGCTACATTGAAAACTGAGGCGGAGACCTTCTACCTCTTCCTCGCACCGCCTCCTTTGCTGAGGTCATTACATGGCTGCACCTTTCACATAGATCGGCTGGCTTTAATGAGAAGGGATGCACATCTATGGGAGGGCTGGTTTATCATTACAATAAGAACACAGATTTGTCCTTACTTTATGTGGAAATTATATCTTTTTTATGTGCATTAAGCCATAACCGTATTTTTCCGACCATAAGATGAACTGCAGCCTGTCAAAATCGAGGGGGAAAAATTGTCTTATGGTCTGAATGCACAACAGAGTAGCCGTGGGTGGGCGCTCTACAAGCAAGAAGATTTGGTGGGAAGGTGGAGGAGTTGTCAAATGTGTGATCCGCCCATGGCCAGATCTCCCATCTGTATTGTCAGTGGGGCCCTGCTGATATAACCAATGAATAGCAGAGAGAGAGATCGATGAAAGCCAGCCAGCATCTATGTGTGTGAGCTTTAAGCTACCAAGTCCTACCATAGCCTACAACCTGAAGTAATCAACAAAGCAGTCCAAAGGTCCATATAGTGTATGGTAGATGCTTGTGCTGTGTCTGCAAAGATGTGGGCTGCCGGCTATTTGTGGTAATGCGCTGCGCATGATCATTAATCATGAACACAAACGTGGGGACCTTGCTGCAGTGTGGACAGTGTCACAGATACATTTAGAATTAATATAGTCAATACACAAAGTTAATTTAAGCGGACCAACCACATCACAGGGTTCTTTACGTTATCCGCAGCAGCATTGACGATAATGAGGGTAATCGCTGCTCGAAAATTAAAATTCTGACAGCAGGAGGGGCGTTTTTCCCATGATTGTCCCTCTCACTGTGCGACTTCCGGCCACAGCAGTAATTTGTAAATATTCACCGCAAGGTCACTCGGGACAGATGTGTCACAAGTGCCCAATCCAGTGCGATTTTTATGGCAGCGTCAAGTCTGTGGGATCTAATGTAATAAAAGCAGTGCCATCTAGTGGCTGTTTTGTAAAATTACAGCATCAAAATAAAGTATTCATAAAGAATATTTGAAATTAGCTTCTCTTTGCCACATGCTGGTGCCAGGAATGAGGAAAGCTAGTCCTTTGTGTATTAGTTTTGCCAAACTGCTGAAACATGAGTATTATGTAAATGTATGGATATGTGTCCCAGAGTTAATCTGGGTTGAGTTTCAATGATCAATGAAACTTAACTCGAGATATCTCAGGCAGAACACTCAGGAGGTTAATACACCTTTTGCTGTGTACTATATGAATTGTACAAACAGGGAAATACTCTTACCTTTTTTACTGTATGTATTATTACTCAAATATGCTTCCAACATGACATTATAAAAGGTTAGGTTGACGTTTTCCAATCTAAGCAGATGTGGGTTTTTACAGAGGTACGTGGAGTTATTTTCAGCAAATATTGCACTGTTATTTGTAGATACTTCTTTAGTTCCTGCAATACAAAGTCAGATACATGCATGTGTGTTTGTGTGTGTAAAAATGGTGTAACATTACAATTTGGCATCCCACAACAAATCACTCTTACCATTTTCAGAAGCTCCGGGGAAAAGAACTTTGTCTGAAAGATTGTATGCGAATACCACCTCATCAACTTGATACTGGCCATTGGACAAGGTGAAGTTTATGCGGAGGGAATGGTTTCCAAACACAATAACTAGAAGTTCTGTTCCTTTTTCTTTGCCGCAGGTGCTGTCTGAACCCACAGTGGAGTTGTCTGGCAGCACAAAGTTGGACAGCATCTACACAATAACACAAAATCAATGTCAACCACATCTGCATGTAATGCAATAAAGAGATTTCCTAATAAAAAAACAAAGTGTTTGATAACTAAACTATACCCCATTTACAAATATGCCAACACCCGCTAGCATTCTATAAACCTTACTCTCACTTAGTGCCAACCTCTACTAAACTAGAAATGACTGGTAAGTGGCAAAACCTAAAAAGGTAGCTTAAGCGCACCGATTTATTTAAGGCTATGTTTCCACTAGGGGGTTTACCTACAGTTTGAATCCACGGGAGATCGCTAACTCCTGTGGTCTCCAGCAATTCAAACCGCGGGTTTAGACCTGCAGGCAGGAGGTGTGTCGTGGCAAGATGTTCTGTTCCACCCCCACCACTTCCTGCCTGATCATGCCCATAATAGACAGTGAATGGGCACAGTTAAAAAATCCATGGAAGGAGGCACCATTTTTAACTGCGTCCATTCATCTCTATGGACACGATCAGCCACCTGTGTGCCCCAATCGCCAGCGTTCCGCAATCCAAAACCCGGTAAGCCGCAATTCAGATAGCGGCCAATCACTGCTGTGGAATTTACCCCATTTAAATTAATGGGGGCGTTCAGCTGCGATCACCACGCCACATGATTGTCTCTATTATTTTTATTGGGACTAATTCATGGAGTGGAAACTTATTTTATTTATTTTTGGCAGTGTGGAGTTTGTTTACATTAGATCAGCTGTTGTCGAAAAGGAAGCGTGCGCTGGCTTCAATTTAGCCACCTGGGACCCGTGGCAGGTAAGTGGACCCTAACTTTGACCCCCTGACACAAGTATAAGCCGAGGGGGTCTTTTTTTAGCCAATTTTTGGGCTGAAAAACTTGGTAAATACAGAAGTATATACAGTAATATCTGATTGTATACAGCTATCATGCCTGCTGGGGATAGGTGCTGGGAGACAGATGCTGCTGGCCAAAAAAGGAAATACGATGGATATAGGTGCGAGAGGGGGCTACCAAATATTTATCAATACCACAATCAATAATGTTTGCCCCCTCTCCGACATATACCGATTGTAGTTAATAATAACCCTCTCTCTCACATATACCGATTATACTTTTGTTCTACAAGGCATCATACTTATTGTACTAATAAACTACTTCTATAGTACAATGCATAATTAGTAAATGTAGGATTGGGGGCTACTATT
The DNA here is from genome assembly GCA_036250615.1 of Ptychadena robeensis. Taxonomy (NCBI): domain Eukaryota; kingdom Metazoa; phylum Chordata; class Amphibia; order Anura; family Ptychadenidae; genus Ptychadena; species Ptychadena robeensis. The sequence goes on along the minus strand of CM070033.1, from coordinate 69,938,347 downwards.
ATGTATTAGCACTACAAGCCTTGTACCCCAACCAAAGCCCCCCCTTTAGGGGAAATTATGATGGCACCCATCAACTCTAGCACATCCCTACCTCACCATGGCACAAGACTCTTACCCATAAATATCACACAACCAAATCCACCATGTATACCTGACCCACAACACATTTTCACCTTAACCCTATTTACAAACCCCCTCAACACACACCCATAGCAGACCCACATTTTTGAAGTTCAATAACCTTTCTGATAGCAGGGCCCATGTAACTTTTACGGTATAGTATAGCTCTGAACCCCCCAGATCTCCATTTCATTTGTAGTTTTCTGGGATAATAACTAACCCCAAAGACCACCAGCAATTCAAGTTCCAACCGCTGCAACCCTTCATAGTCATGTTCCAGCTGTCAAACTGTTCTTTTCTCATGTCAGGCTTTGCTACCAAATGCCCACTCTGAATTATATGCGATCTAAATCTTTTTTTAGCTGGTAATTTACCACCATTTACCATCCTAATTTAACACCCCTAGCTGCAACCTTTCATATTTATATTATTGTTAACTGAGGTTATTCAGTTGACATAAACAGTATACACTTAATAAAAACTGCTGTATTTTCCCCTGTGGTTCTAACATAAGCCCTACCCAGTCCCGGAGACAGCTGCTGTATTTAGCAAGGACAGGACAGGACAGGAGGTGTACCGGCACGCCTTGTAAACCCGCTGCGTGCCTGAAGCTTAGATGGCAGTGACATCGGGTGGCCATATTCTAGATAACATTAAACACACCCGTTTGGTGATGGCACGAAGGACTGGAGAAGGGGGATGGTCCCATATATGAGTCACTCCATATTTGATCCACCTATGGGACCATCCCCCTTCTCAAATCCATCGTGCCATCACCAAACGGGACAATAGCAACAACTTAAGATGCATCCACCACGCACTATATATGGACACGAATAAATTGATTGGATTTGTTCCTTTTACCCTTTGAATACCGCAGAACAGACTTTCTTTCTGTTTTGCTTTATTTTACGCTCATGGTACCACTTTAAATCGTATACGGCTCATTTATATAGGGATCTATTATGTCAATCATTTGTACTGATTGACACATTGTATAGGGAAAAACTGTGAGGTGGATACCTGTGGGGGACCGCTGGACGGGGATTTTTGCCCCTTACCCATCGTACCCCACAGCCTCCCCCTCCCCGCGCTTTGTTTAAGTCCAGATTACAATCCAACCAAACAAAACATGGTAACCTGGGTGGGGGGGTACTGAGCTTGAGCACTTATTCCAATTCAAAGGGAGTTATAAGCCAAAAACCCTTGCAGGGGTAAAGAGCTTTTTTTGCATACTTCTCTTTCCCCTATTTACGGGAGGTATTTACAGTACCACAGAAGATGATGAAGCTATACAAGTTAGAAATAGGAATAAAAAAGTAAAAAAGTACATTCAATAACCCCAACTGAAGGGTCAAATGGGCTTTAATGTTTTTACAAGTAGTGCTTCACAGAAAAGCTCTGCATCAGTACTTTCCAAACGATTCCCTATTAAATTATCTATTATTATACCCCTACCGTGAACCAGTCAATCAGAAGTGAGATACCAACTCATATATGCCCAAACATAAGATATTTGTTTGAAAAAAATACGTTGCACATTACCTGTTTGTCGCCAGCAGTGTACGGAACGGTGAAATTGACAGAGAGCTCCGCCAATATGCAGGTTGTGTTTGAATCTTTGACTTCAAATTTAACACAGGAGCCAGAATGGAGAACACCTGTAATAATGACAAGAGTAAAGAGTAAGTAATCGCAATGTAGAATCATCATAGCATTTGGATTGGTGGATACTTCAGGACAGCAGTTCATATTCAGGTATGTGAAACGAGAAAAGTACTTGAAATTTAAAGCTGAACTCCGGGCTAAAGGTTATTTTCCTGTCCCACAAGAGTTTACCGATTCTTTTCTGTGTCATTAGACAAACTGTAAAGGTACCCACACACGTTGCGATTTTTCGGGGACCGATGCGATATTCGACGCCCGATTTTTGCTTTAGTGCTATTTTTTAAAGTCAGTCGGATGCCCGATTATTCAACCGATCGGCTGGTTGGATTGGGAATCTTTTAAGAGTGGCCGACCGTCCAAAAATTACAGGCATCCTCATTCTGGACCCGACCGACTTTTCGGCCGATTTTTCTAAAAACAGCATCGGTCGGACTACATTTGCATGTTAGGAATCCCGAACGATAGACCGACCTGACCGACCGGATCGGTTGGAAGGGCTAAAAATCGCACGAAAAATCGCAACATGTATGGGTACCTTTATTCAAGAGTTTTCCAATCTACAAACATACATTATAGATTAAGGTCATTTTAATTATTTTTAACTGAAAGGCTTTTTAACCTCCCTCGCCCTCTTGCAAGGTCTAGATTTTTTGTACCAAAAGCGCACCATAGACTATTTATTTTGTAGGTCTGTAACTTTCAAAATTATGTCAGTACAAGGGTCTAGAAGATAGCTTGTATATAAGAATGTTTGAAACACACAATTTAAAAAAAAAGAAAAATCCAATTAAATAAACGGTATCCAGGCAAAGGTCAGATAGCCAGTAAATGATCAGCAATGGTAATAGTACAGTGTTAAACACTAGCGATCCAGCCTGAAGCTATGTTTACACTGATACCCTGTGTAAATCGCATGCCTTGATGGGGATGTTGGCACATCCCATACATATGCATGACTTCCTGTCCTGCCTGTTTACATGAGTTACATGGGTCTCAGTGGCAGACGAACCCAGTTCCATCTGTGTCCTTTTTGCATGTCCAGAGCAAATTAACTGGGTTCGTCTCAACTGCTAGGGGGGGTTAATCAGTTTTTCTTGTCTGTCTTTCTGTGCCACTGTTGCAGTTTAGGGGTGAGCCCTCCTGTGTATGTATTGGTTCCTTCCCTAGGACTACATGTCCCAAGAGCACTGGTTTGAGTCACTTGCTGCATATGGGGAAACAGTGATGAGATGCGCCACATACAGGGCCCCACACAGTGCCACACAGTTTCCCTCACAGCAAAAACACCCCATTGTCATGAATCTGCCTCATCCACTACAATGCGGACAGATCTTTTTTTGTACAGAAACAGGAATGGAGAGGTACTCCTGCTCCCTTCACAAGCCTACAATAGTACCACCTTCATTTTGACAGTTTACAGGTTTTGTGTGAACTGAATAACCAGAGAAGCAAATAGCAGAATATACACAGGATACATGCAGCCTCAAACATGCCAGTTGCTGGCTGCCTTCATATGTATTTCATAAAAACCATACAACTCTGCTACAGTAACTTAGCAGTGCTCAGTATTAGTACTTTAGCTTTGTTATTTCCTCATCCATAAACAGAACAAAGTTTCAGTTGTCCCCTGAAACAATGATGTGGCCACGTGATATGAAGCAGGTAAACCGGTTTTCTATATAAACTAGGACAAGTTTTTAAATATTACACAACAGAATTAGACTGTGCAGGCACTTCGATTTTCAGGGGTGTGGGTCACCCAAAAAAGTTTGGGTCTACATTGAGAGTACTGGGGAAAAAAATCTGAAAAGTAGACTGGTAAAAGGTGGAAACAAGGGTGGATCTTTTTAGCAAAAGACGAAAAAAAATTGAACAAATATATACCC
>CM070033.1:69918948-69934660 GCA_036250615.1 Ptychadena robeensis | reverse complement strand
AGGCTCAGCAACGTCCTACAGGCCGGGCAGCACAGAGAATGCTCCCCCCTAGCTCCATGGGGATGTAGGTCCCCTCCGGACAGAGGAAACACCAAGATTGCCATTTGACCATAGGAGGAGACTATTTAAAGATCTGGGGTATTGCGTTTCCTACCTCCAGTGGGTGGAGTTCTCTCATGTGCTGTCCTGGAAAATACGATATGGGAAATATACCATTAGCACTGGGCAATGTGACTATAGATGTCATCTGGACAATAGAAAAAGTATTTTGTGTAACATGAAGCTCTATCGTTTACACAACGTTATACCACACAGAGTTCTATCACATAGTGCTTCCTTCAGCTCCTCCCAGCAGCCAATTGAAACAGAGGAGGTCACACAACCTTGTATAATCAGCCAGTAGAATCACAGAAGCACACACAGCCTTGTCAAGTATAATTTCAACACAGCTATTAAATAATGCTTCCTTATGGTCAGAGTGCTATCCTCAGCGACTTTGAATATCCAGATTTCAAATTTTGATCCTTGTAAAATAGAACCTTGAAATTTTGTGAGTTACCAATTAACCCCTAAGACTACATCCAAGCACAATATTACACCCCTGGCTGCAATCCTTCCTACTAAACAGCACGCTATTAAATAATGCTTCCTTATGACCATAAAGGCCTACACTGCTACATACATTCTTTCATTCACCTACTTTGAACACCCTATGTACTAGAACCTTAAAATTTGGGGGGTTGCTAGTTAACCCCTGCAAAATGTCAACCTCCTGTCTGCAACACTTTCTACTAAGAACGCAGCAGATGTATTATCTCCTATATAGATTCATACTTGTAAACAATAAGTACAGTATGTACTGGGTACACACATGTAGACAAGTAGGACCAATAAATCCCGCTCAAAAACAGGGATTTTGGACATGACCGTAAATCATGGTCTATGTCTGTTGCTTTGCATGGAGTCAGCAGTGCTGTTTCTTCAGCTCCTCCCATATCGGGCAGCAGCGCAATGACGTCATCACCCTGCTGCAGGAAACATAGAATTACTCCAATATCGAGCAGTGTGTTCCCTGCTTTATTTTGGGGAACACTTCATATCACCAACCAACAAAGCCAATCATGCATTTTTATTAATTAATTAAATCAAACAAATTGGTATATCATTGGAATATAAATTGAGCTATATGGTACATAACATTTTGGTCATATCGCCCAGCCCTATACACCAGTACACAGCACTGCCATTGATTAAGGGCTATCCTCATCCTGTACACAATATGGCCAAAAATCCCCATTTAAACTGTCCATTCAGCTGGAGATCCACACTTTTGAAGAGTCACATTTTACAAGCCGGCACTAACAACCTACAGATGAGCATCCATTTACATATGGGAGAAGGGATAAGTGTAACATAATATATCCACTTCCACACGGAATGTACAAAAGCTGCAACTGATGGCATCACCTAGCTATTTACATATGAGAGGAGAGCACATAAAATAGTCACTGCAGTATAAATTAGGTATCTGCATACTTCATGAGTTTCTCATTCTGTGCAGTGAATATATTATGCAACAGAGATCTCTCTAATAAGTAAATAGCCAATCGGTTCAGTAACCCCTAAACAAGTAGTAAACCCTTGTAGTGTAATGTTCTTATGTAGAGTTTGTACCTGGTATTTTCCTCCTAAGTTCCCTGCACAGACATGCATGTTTTGATAATGATCATGCCTATAGGAACATGTATAGAGATCAGCTTGTCACTGAGCTGGTTTTCCTTTTACTATCTGTGAAAGTCAGGAATGGGTCCAGAACAATGTCTGCTCAGACAGCGGGTTGGTCACCAGACTGATGGACGAGGTATCTACTGGTAGAAAACACTGCAGAGAAAATCTAAATGAAGGCAAATCCAACAACAGGAGATGGGCAAGTGACTTTATTAAGCTGGGAATAGACGGTACAATTTACAGTCTATTCCTTACTCGATTCTCTGCACTAGAAGTGGCATGATAACGTCATCACGCCAGCTATTGCCGGGAATCGGCCAGCACTCTTTATGTGAAGCTCATTACTTCGGCTGGGGGCAGGTGTCCCCAGCCAAACTAATGGGATCGGACTAAAATGTACCATCCTGTCAGATAACTGTGCGATCTGACAGGACGGCTGATTTTAGCCCAATCCTCGTTAGTTGCAGCCTCCAATTCCTGAACGACCCGATCTCTAAGGGATGCGGAAGCGCACGGCATCGGATCGGAGGTCGGAATTGGACCGTGTATACCCAGCTTTAGGCTGTTTTTTCTTTATCTTGTCTTGCTCGAGAACAAGAGAATATTCACCCCACCCATTAGTGTAAATTGGCAGCATGGTCACAACAATTACACCTGCCCAGATATTCCGCACACTTTGGACTTCAGTCAAATTAAAAGCAGCAAGGAGGAGACCCAGTTATAGTCCAATGTCCAGGAAATTTGCTATAAATAAACAGATAATCATTATGGTAGAAATGGACTACAATAGCAAACACAGTTCAGTTTAGATAAATCCAGCAAAGTACAGAAAGTACTCACATGGGATTTTATAGGCTGAGACAGTGTTGTCACCCACACCTCTCAAGTATCACAACATGAGGGAAAAGAGTCATTAGAGGAGATCAAAGCAAGTATAATCGTGTATTCTGAACCTAGAGTTCTATGCATCACTGTTAATGGGTATCCTTTGTCCATAGTAGTTGCACATAGGAATATCTATTTTTTTCGATTTTTTAAGCTTCTTAACTTACCGTATATCAAATTATAACTGACATAGTGTTCTGTAAATCTATGCTTTATGGCCACCCACTTTAGATTAGAACAATATTCAATTTAATAGTGTTGTGAATTCAAACCATGTATGGCCATCTTAAGGCCTATAGTCGCTTTCCAGGCTCCTGTCAGTCAGCAGCAGCAGCAGCCTCAAAACAACCGGGCATCCCTGTCTGCAAGCGCCTGCAAACCTATGTAGGTGCCTGGGGGGATTTAGAGAAAGCCACCACTCACCAGAACGCCATTCACCAGAAGGTTACGCCGATTGCACAGAGCAGCATCCAGTGCAATTATTAATAATCCTTCAAAGCCCTGAATGCCGGTGTTATGGGTCATTGTACACGTACACCGAAAAGACCCTAAATGTACAAATCAGGGTGGATAAAAATCAAGGTTTTTTTTTATTTAAATTGGATTTATTTTAATAAAATGCTATTAGACTAAATATATTGCCATCCAAAAGTTATTCCATCATGAAATAAAGATTTGTTTTTTAATTATGTAGAATAAGGCTATATGTTTAAATGTTTTAGTAAAACATTTGATGAATCCATTCACAATGTCATGCTCTTCCAGAGGTTTCTGTAAGATTATTGGGCAGTTTCTCTGTCTGCAAGATAACATCACAGATGCTTGGTTTACTTTTGCAGTTCTCAAAACGGAATTTGTCTCAGCAGAGATAACATGCCTCTTCTTCACAGCAAAACTGTTATAACATGAGTTGAGAAAAAGACCTTATTACAAACCTATGAATACAAAATCAACCCCTTCGGTGTCAAGTTTCAAGAAGTTCCGTGAAAAGTGGACTACAATAGATTTGCACAAGACGAAAGTGAAACTAAGTGTGAGGAGGGAGGGGCATTCTATCTAAATTGTTATTAAGGTAATGATTATTTTTCTCCTTCCCAAGTACAACAGAAAGGTTGTCCAAATATGAATGATTAACCTAAACTGGGTATAAAAAAATATGAGAAGCGGTTATTCTAAAAATCTTCACCTACTTGCATATTAACCTCCCTAGCACACTGTACAAAGTACACTGCCTGTCATACACTCCCTCTGCTGCTCTCCACACAGCCGGTGTCATTATTGACGCCGGCTGTGTGGGCAGGAAAGCCGGCGCTCCACCATTAACATGGAGGTCTATGGAAATGCTGCAGCGATAGAGACAATGCCGATGCCGGCTTCCCCTGCGGTTGGGACGACCCTGAACGCCGAACAAACAGGGTTCGTCTCAACCGCTAGGGAGGTTAAAATTATACCACCAAGAGTTATGTAGAAAACGGATTTAAATCAAGTCTTACCGACAAGTGATTTAGCCACCCTGGTTCAAATACACAAAACTCTCCAATTTCATTTAAAGTTAACCTGTCAGTTTTACAGTTTGGAAAGAGGGGGGGGGGGGGAACAGGACAATCTAACTATTTGATAGGTGGTCTCATAACGGAGAGGTGTGCTTGTAAAGGAGGCAGAGTGTGATCACCCATATTTGTCATAATAAAGTAACCCTAGAGACTTGGTGTCCAACCTGCGGCCCTTTGGGCATTGTTTGGCGGCCCCCCTTGTTCCACATACGGCCCACAAAAACCTAACTGTTTATGCATAGGGCATAACAACTCACCTGTGAGGTGGTCACACACTGACCCAGCTTTCCTAATCAACTTTGGCCGTCTTACATCAGTAAAATTGTCAACGTTTATAGGGGAAACCAGGTCAGGAGGGGGGGGGGGGTGTTCTGTTGGGTTTGACCATGCTGTGGGTCGGTCGATAAATTCCCATACTCCGACTCCTCATTTCAGATTCTTCCGACTCCTCTGTATGTATATGCTAATGTATTGTATCCATCCATTGAAGGAAGAAGGCCCATCATACAACTACACCACACAACTACCTGGCCATGATCCAGCCACATCGTAATGCCCATATTAAAGCAAGAAAGGGAGTTAGGTCATAAGATGCTTCTGCTTTTTCCTTAACTATGCACCACGCTGTTATCGGGGATCAATTGAACAGAAACCAATGTGCACCACATGGCACATTCAATTTGCTTTCAATGGGTACCACTTCTCCACCGCTGTCTGCTGTCATTGTGACAGGGACCGAGCCAATCACTCCTCAACTTGGAAGCTGTTTTATACACCTGCTTCTCTCCCAGTTGCAAGTGGTTGAATTTACAACACACTCCACAAGCTGGGTAGAAGCACCTGTCTCACACAGCTTTCAATGAGGAGTGCTGGCTCCTGTTCCCCTTCACACTGAACAGCCGAATCCTGTGGAATAGGCATAGACCGCACGCTGTTTTTAATACTTTTCCATGAAACTCAATGTCTCCATGCACAGTATTGGAATTGAACGGGTCTTTTCAACATGTTTGGAACCCCCGTTCCATCAAGTTTTCCTCCGATCCGCTCTACTTGATCCCGCCTCGCAAGGAGAATCACACTGTAGGTTTTTGTAAACAGATCTAGATACAATCAATCACTGTGAGCCGTCGCAAGTTAAATTGATTGTACCAAATCTTGTTACAGATCTACCCTATGTGCCAAGCTTTATGTTCTGATCTGCTTCTTGACTAACTATGGCAGTTGAAAACTCCAAAAGAGGGAGGGCGACAGGGTCACTTCAAACAATGAAATTCATGATTTCCCTGGAATCCCATAGTCATGTGTAAAGTTGAAGCTAACAATCAACAACAACAAGTATTTGTTGCCTCAGCTGAATGACAGTGGTTTTCCAAATGTTTTACAGTTCAGTCCTGAACTATTGGCGATCCATTCCCTTCCCTTATACAAGCGTCTCTAGTCTGACAACACACATTTACTTCATTATCAGCGAGAGTTAAGGCTGCCATACACACACAGAGCGGCGGCCGATTTTGCTGCCGACCGATGGGCGTGTGTGTATGCCGATCGGGGGAGCCCACATGGGGTGACAGATCGCTGTCGCCCCACAGCTCGGCTGGCCAGAGAACGGACATGTCCGATAATCTCTGGCCGATGCTGTTAGTCTCAATGAAGACCGGCGTCTTGCCGACTCCGACTCCAGGGACCCAAAAATGTCTCCGACTCCTCGACTCCGACTCCACAGCCCTGGTTTTGACTGCCTGTGGGGATCTGGTCCACCACCTGCTGAGATATGTGGACGGGGGGAGGGTCTGGATCGATGTTATGTGCGGCCCTTTAGTGATGCCGAGGGCCACACTTGTGGCCCTCCTTATCAACTCAGTTGCCCACCACTGCCTTAGAGACTTCCAAGGCACCCAAGAAACAAGATACTGGCTGAATATAGTATCCAATTACTAAACATTTGGTGTGCTACAGGCCACAGCATTCATATAGGAAACATATTCCACTTGCTCTCAGATCTTCACCCAGTGTCAGGACAACATCCTTCAGCACCTAAGAAGATTATGCCAAATTGAGTCCTCCCTACACTCTCTTCGTAAACATGGACAAAGTTTGCACACCCAGGCTGTACAGTATAGCTTCACATGTGAGGTAGCGGTTTTGAACCAATCGCGGTTCAAAAGGTATTAAAAAAAACTTCTTTACATCAGGAGAGGCGATTTATGGGTACTTCTCTCCCACCGTGTGACGTACCCACCACAGCAAGCTTCTAAAACAGTCATGGCAGGGACAGCTGGGATAGTCCATTGCATCATGTGACTTGGAATGCAGCTTTACATCTGCAGAATCTATTGTGATGAAATCGAAGCTCCATCTAGTGGCCATTTTATAGAATTACAGCCCCATAGTCAGAATTAAGTATGCCTGAAGTGTGGGCCGAACTGCTTCTATCTGCCCATAATAAATATGATTTCCCCGGGAATGAGAAAGTGAGGAAGATGAGTACAATTTTTTTTATTATTCTCTAGCAGTTTTCACAGATGTATACTGCTCACAGGTGAGTATTATGTCAATGTAATGTATGTGTGCTAAATGTATGCTAAACTAAAATGGTTCTTCCTAGTGTTGTAGATTGGAACAGTTGTTATTGTTTAAAGGTTTATGCAGTAAAAAAAGAATCTACGAAAAAGGCCCAGACACCCGAGAAGAGGACCGCTGCTATGCTTACTTGCTGGGTGCCTAGTTCCAGTTTACATTGATTACACTATATACCAGAGTATAAGGCAAAGTACCCAATCTTAAATACAAAACTGGGAAAATGTATTGACTCAAGTATAAGCCGAACACATTTTTTGGTTATTACAGGATGGGTTTTCAAGGCAAGTCAAGCACGAAAATAAATTTCCATTTAAAAAGTATTTTTTATTATTATTATTATTGGGACCAATACATGTAATTGAAACTTATTTTCATATTTGAATCCTAAGTAGTGGAGTTTTCTCATTGAAATTCCACCATTTCCAGTAAAAATGAACAAACAGTCACTTTGTGCTGCAGAGCCCTTTGTTTACATTTCACCAGCCGATCTCGGAAATACATTGGAGCATTCACAGAGGCTGCCGGTGCCTGTGAACCAGTGATTAGCGAACACCCGGGACAGGTAAGTGGGTCCTGACTCTGACTCCAGTGTAAGCTCAGGCTTTTTCAGCACATAACTCTAGTATATACATGGTATCTCCTCTAGAGATCAATAAAATGCAAAATATCCGACATTAGCATGAAAACTGGCACTGTTCTGTAGCTGTGGACTTCGATTTGCTCAGCAGTTGTCAGCATGCAACTTTATCTTTTTGATCACCTCCAGTTACTACAGCCGTACAATAGTTGGCAGTGCACATTTTTGAACAAGACCTACAAGAAAATGAGGAAACAAATAAAACAAAAAGACGGTTGGGATAAACACAACTGAGATAATGGGGTGGCTATTCCCCAGGGACTTTAATGGCACTTACAACTATTCAACTGTGCGTGAATGAAAAAGCCATGGCTCTCCCTTAACAAAATTGCTGATCTACTGATTGGATCATATGGACAAGGATCATATGGACAAACCAGAAGCATACTGGAAGAAGAATGTTTATGGATGGACAAAGCCAAAAAAGAACATAAAGTAAGGCCCCCATACACCTTTACCAAAACCATGTAATATGAGGGACATTCTAAGCCATCATCCGATTTCTCGGCAGATCAACCAGGCGTGATGTTGTCATCATGTCAAATTTGACCCGACAGACAGCATTTAGGGACCCCGGCCGATCGGCTTTGCAGCTTGTATGGGTGGCTTAAAGGGTATCTGACAGAGAGATCTAAGGGTGTATGGCCAGCTTAAGAGTGGGCATGACAGCTTGCCATCATTGATGGAATATCGAAATCTTAACTATATATGGGCAGCTCAGGTGGTTAGCAATCTGGCTATTGCTGGTGTCCTAGGTTCAAATCCCAGCCTGGCCCTATCTACAAGGAGGTTGCATGCTCTTCCCATGTCTGCGTGGGTTTCCTCCATGTACTCGGGTTTCCTCTCACACTTCAAAGACATGCTGCTATGGTAATTGGCTTCCCTCCTAAAAATATTCTCCTCAGTTAGTTACACATGACTTCGTCTGCGACCTATGCCTGTTAATTACATATACCTGACTAAAGTAGGCATTAGATTGTGAGCTTCTCCGAGAGACAGTTAAGCAGGGAACACATGGCTTGATATACGAGCCGTTCCAGGTACCCGGCAGCATCATGCTGCTGCCAGCCAGTCAGCTCCGACGATGTTTTGCATTGAGACCACACGGTCCCCATGCAAAGCAATGGACATCTACCGTGGTTTACGGTTATGTCGGATATCCCTGTTTTTGAGCAGGATTAATTGGTCCCGCTCAAAAACAGGGATGGTCGCATTAGATATTGGTCAAATTGCTCCACCACAGAAGGGAGAATAAAGTGAACATTGTAGAATGGCCAGACAAAGTCCTGACCTTAATACAACTGAAATGTTGTGGAAAGAACTACAGCAAACAGTTCACGTAAGGAAACTTCACAAGGGGGTTGATACCGAATACTGATTGCACACAAATGTTATTTAACCCTTTTTTCTCTCCAATAAATATATGACTAACCACACAAGAATTACATTTAAAAATTGTTTTATTTAACAAGATTTTCTTGCTCAACTTTTAGCTCACAGTCACACAAAAATTTAAACAGCTTTCAAACTTTCAAGAATCATGGTATTGAAAGCTAAAGAAAAAAAAACAAAAACCAAAAATAAAAATTTCTAACCCATTCCCCTACCCCACCCACCTTTAGATCACTCCATACAATTACCAAGAACTATGTAGTGCCGGGTCCTCCCTGATAGAATACATAGTGATTGGAAGGTTTAGAAAAGTCTCCATATTACATGGTTTTGGTAGAACAAAAGGTTATTGTACAGAAATTTTATGGTAAGATTGTAAGGTGTATGGGGGGGCTTTACCATAAAATTGTTATCCGTTTAACAATAAGCCGGAAAGTAACCTTGTTTTTGCTTTAATGGAAAGAAAGGGAAGTTACAACCCAAACATTTTATTATTTGCTGCAATCTGAACCATCTACACCATCTGAGAACAAAAGTTATCATTTACAAGGAAACCACTGGTCACAGAGCAGAACCGTTTACAACTGTAGCTTTCATTCATAGATAAATGCAGAGTAGAACCAACTGTCATACTGACAAACCTACATTCTGGGAAATTTAGAGAGTGGATAAGTGGATCTCTGTAATAATTCTCAGATCCTGGAACTAGAGTGTGGCTGTCATATTGACAGCAATTGTAAGGAAAACACAGGCAGTGCTTAGATTGAGCTGTCAATTAGGACAGCCTTGTCCTGCACAATGCAGGAGATGGTAGAAAGAGGAAGTGACTGCCATAGTAGCAAGGCACTCCCTGTGTAGAGTACTTCTGCTCACTATAACTGACCACACAAAAAAAATGCAGAGCAGAACCAACTGTCATACTGACAAACCGACATTCCAGGAAATTTAGAGAGAGCAGATGTCTTTTCAGTATTCAGTGAATCTCTGCAATAATTCTGAGATGATGTAACTAGAGCCTAGGTGCCCAACCTGCGGCCCGGGGGCCAAATGCGGCCCTTTGGGCATTGTTTGGCAGCCCCCTTGGTCCTCCACATGCGGCCCCCAAAACCTAACCGTTAATGCATAGAACATAGCAACTCACCTGTGAAGTGGTCACACACTGGCCTAGCTTTCCTAATCAACTTTGGCACTCCTACATCAGTAAAATTGTCAATGTTTATAGGGTAAACCAAGTCAGGAGGGGGGTGGGTGCTGTCGGGTTTTGACTGCCTGTCGGGATCTGGTCCACCACCTGCTGTGTCATGTCGATGGGTGGAGGGTCTGGATCGATGTTATGTGTGGCCCTTTAGTGATGCCGAGGGCCTCACTTGTCACCCTCTATATCAACTCAGTTGCCCACCACTGAACTAGAGTGTGGCTGTCATATTGACAGCAATTCTAAGGAAAACACAGGCAGTGATTATATTGAGCTGTCACTTTTGACAGCCTGGTCCTGCACAATGCTGGAGAGGGTAGAAGGAGGAAGTGACTGCCATAGTAGAAGGACACTCACCGAGTACTTCTGCTCACTATAAGTGACCACAGGATGAGGCAGCTGTATGGCTGCAATGTTACACCACTTCCTACACTTCCCTCGCATGTATATTGTACTGTATGTGTCAGTAAACTCAGCTTTGCAGCACCCCAAACCAAGATCCTGTGTATACTGGCAAGCTCCCTAATGGCTGCCATGTCTTCACTAACAGTGTATAAACATGTGCTGAACACCCTACAGAAGGAGCAGCACTGGGGGAGGCAGGGGAGGAATAACTCTCTGCAATTAACTGTCACAATACGCCACAGCACAAATACTCTGTAAGGAACCCCATATACAGGATGCATTTGTTTATCTACTTTTTATCTGGTCATCCTGTCAGTAACACACTTCCTGTTGTAGGGTGGCAACACTGCACTGGCAGAGCAGCGTTGTCACCCTAGTACTATTGTCAGGAGCTTGTATTATACAATATGATGGATCACACCAAGCCAGCATCATGTGACTGGATCTACTGGCACCAACCTTATATCGGGCCAGCCAACCCTACATGACACACATCACATAACACGGCTATAGACATTGTAACACCAGCGACTTCTATGGCACACTATAAACAATGGGCACTGCAGCCCGTGCCAGCAAATGTCATCCCTATCAGATTACCGCCACAGAGCACAACAACACGGAGATCTCTGGCAGGAGACCGCCCGGGTGTGACCCCCGCACACCGGTAATGTCATTAGGACACTGACAGCCCAAACACCCCAACCCCCATCCTGGCACAGTCCCGATACACCGCACACTCACCGAGGAACAACACCAGGGCCAGCACGGCCTCACGCAGCCTCCTCTGCCCGACTGTCTGCATCATCCTCCCGGTCACCGTGTTACTGAGAGAGGCGCTTGTAGATGACAGAGCCGGGATCACCGTGACAGAGAACACTTCACACAGACCACTGCGAACAACCTCACACACAAGTCATGTGAAGTGACGTCACGAGGCATCACGCGCTCTCCCGGAGTCCCGTCCACAAGAGCCCACTGTATATTTCTGAGCGTGCCGGCCATTTTACCGAAGTCTGCATCATGTAGCCTCCTAACTAGGCACAGAACGGAATTAACCATGAGACATTACCTTGCTACAGCGAGCACAATTTTGAAATTGTAATCTTTTCATACAAACATAAATTCTGCTTAACCAGGATGGGTTTCGGATATATAATACACAAGTATAACAAATACATTTGAGATGAGACCATAAATGAGGAATCGAAGGGGGCGTGGTTTAACGAAATGGGGTGTAGTCACATAATATTGGGTGTGATGTTAGTACACTACATTTAGCAGGCCCGTGTATGTATGAATAATGAGAATGACTGTGAAGGGTAAATAAAGTGCAGGGTCACATCAATTAATATGTGACAAATAGAGGTAGTAGTAATATATGCCAAGGGGTACTCACCCATACTCTGCCAGGCTTTTATTGCTGCCAGTGCACACAATAGGCAGATGTTGTAGCAGAACCAAAGAACAAATTATCCCTCAGTATCCTGTTCCAGTTCTAATTTACTTAAAGAGTTATATTTGTTTCATAGAATAGAGTTCATTGATAAAATGCAAACATTAAATACATCCATATTAGCATGCATACAGAATGCAAATCTGAGCTCAGCCAATCAGCCCCCGGAGTTGCAGAGTTTAGTAGTCCAGTTGCAATTTGCATGATAATACAAACTTTTTGTTCAAAAAGAATCGGAAAATGACCAAAAACGTGGCCCACATGTGGCCCTTAAGGACTGGGTTTGGACAGCCAAGTCTAAGATAATCATTTGGTTTCATTAATACACTGAAACAGATGCAGATACTTGTAGTACAAGGCATGCTGGAGTGAGCTGAACCCTGAGCAGAATGGGGCAGTGATCCAGAAAATATAAGGCTAGGGCTCCATTATGTGCCAACAAGCACAAACCCCCCTTTTTTGCTCCGTTAGGGACATATTATTGGCCGTGCTACATAGGGCTGATGTATAACTGGGTGTAATTGTTCATACATGATTATGATAATTGGTCATACGTGATTGGTCATCCGTCAAGCCTCTTTTGCGTTAATGTTGATGTGGAGCTCTGCATCGACATCAATGTGACAAAGGTTTGGACCAACGGATTAGGGGCTTACAGATGCCAAGCCGCTCCGTGGCTGCAAGGCTCAACATAGTCTTTGCACCGGCGGATGTGTAGACAGACCATCCGCCGTGCAGGCAATGTCTATCTGCTATGTCGGGAGCCAGCTAAGCGTATACGCTTAGCGGAGAGGGTCCTGACGTATGTGGAAACTTACCCTTAGGGCTTGTTTCCACTACGTTTTTCAGTCCGTAAAGTTCCCTCCGTCAACGCACCCATGATGCGTTGGGGGCCCACGTTAAGCATCCGTCAGGGCATACGCAGCTTTTTTTTTTATTGATGCCCATCCGTCGGTAACAGATTCAATGCATTGTCTATGGGTTGCGTTGGCGCACCCACCTTGCGTTACTGACGGATGTGTCAAAATCAACGTAGTGGTCTATGTTGATTTTAACGCAATGGGGCACAAAGTAACAGACTAACGCACGTGGAGACAGTAACATGGATCACAATGGTCTACGTCAACATCCTTCCATTTGACGTACGTTAAGCGGAGGGATTTTGGCGCAGTGCAAACCCAGCCTTAGAATCTGAGGATCAGAACACCTATTGGGCAAGCTGCATTTTGCACCAGTAGCTCTGCAATGGCAGCTTATATAAACCTCAGATAAGTTCTGATTGAGGGCGTATACGCTTAGCGGGGACCCCGACATGGCAGATACACTTACCTGCTCGACAGAAGATCTGTCTTCACGGCGCCGAGCCGCTCCGCCGCTGCAAGGCTCTGCATTGGCGGATGTGTAAACAGACCATCCGCCGAGAAGGCAATGTCTATCTGCTACGTCAGGACCTGGAGAGGAAATGTGGAAACTTACCCTGAAGTCCAAAGATAAATATTATACAACATTTCCCATAAATCATTGTGTTCCTCTTTGTAAAGCATTATATTTACTGCATAGATAATGAGATAACATGTTATGTCAACTCTACAGTACAAGGGAACACAACAGGGAGCAATAAATACATTATACTGTATGTTTCAGTAGATATATAAATATACTGTAAATACTTTTTGTATACTATACAAAATATGTAATGTTCAGTATTTATTCTCAAAACAATGAAGATAGCAACTTGTGTGTAGAGACACATTTTATATTTCACAACTAGTCCATGTTTATTCCCGTGGAGTATGAAGGTTATTGTCTGTTGTTAGCAACCTTCATACCACAAGATCAATAAATAAACATTGTTAATTACCTTAGTTGTTATTAAAAGTTGCCTTAAAGTCTGCCTTGTATTCAGATAGAAAAGGAAAATACAAAGTCACAATATAATACTCTTTTCTTACAGTACTCCAGAAAAGATTTTGGGGTGGAATGAGAGATCCATCAAAAAAAGATTGTTTTGGGGTGATACTTTAAGTTGGCACCCAATTTACTATGACCACAATGTTAAATTATCATTAAAGCTGGGCATAGATGGGTCGTTTTCCCATACACGAGGCAATTCTTCCTCAATCGATGAGGGATGGACTGCAGCGCAAAGACGTCATCCCGCTGCAGCCTGTCGATCAGCTGATCGACCGGCACCGTGCGTTCCGACATGCAGGAGATTCCTGAACGATCTTACCAGATGGGTCCACTCGATTTTCGGCCGGGTGACTGCCAAGTTGGAGCAATTTCCACCAAGCGCATCAAGGAAGTATCCACAGTACATAACATTTTCCACATTTCTCACAGCCTTTGCCATGAAACTCAAAATTGAGCTTAGGTGAATCCTGTTTCCCTGATCATCTTTGAGATTCGTGTGGATCACAAATATTAACTATTTTTTAATTGGGAATATCAGCACTTTGAGAATTTGCTTAGATCTCGAATATAGTGCGTTATCTTCCTAATTGCGAATATTCAAATTTTTTTACACCAGTACTCGGAACTACTGTGCACTGCATTCGCAATATGCGCATGTACAAAAGCCGATTCGTGCAATTAAGGTAATCTCTGTAAAGCACCATGAAATGCATTCACAATATGCGCATGTACAAGTGCCGAATTGTGCAATGAAGGTAATAATGACTGGAGATTGGGAATTCTTGAATTTATTGCTAACATAAGGTGATAAAAGTTGTGATATTTTGGGAATACGGATGTTGCCTATGCTGCTCATCACTTCTTAAGATGTTTCTGCAGCTTAATTGGAGTCCATCTGTGATTAATTAAGTCGCATGGACATGATTTTGGACACACCTGTCTATATAAGGTCCCATAGTGGACAGTTTATATCAAAACACAAACCAAGCATGAAGTCTAGGGAATTGTCTGTAGACCACCAGGACAGGAATGTCCCGAGGCATAAATCTGGGGAAGGTTAAAAATAAATTTCTGCTGGTTGAAGGTCCCAATGAGCACACTGGCCTTCATCACCTGTAAGTGCAAGAAGTTTAAAACCACAAGGACTCTTCCTAGAGCTGGCCGCCCATCTAAACTGAGTGATCAGCGAAATGACCAAGAACACAATAGTCAGTCTGTAAAGCCCCCAATACACCACATACAATTACCATGCAATTTCTGTACAACCAACTTTTCTTCTACCAAAATCATGTAATATGAGGACCTTTCTACACCTTCCAATCACTTTGTATTCTATCAGGGAGGTCACTATACTACATAGTTGTTGGTAGGTCTGATGGAAATTGTATGGAGGAATCTAAAGGTGTATGGGGGGCTTTAGACCTCCAGAGGTCCTCTGTGGAGAAGACCTTACTACTTACTAAAAGGCATATGGCAGCCCGTCTGGAGTTTGTCAAAAGCCACCTGAAGGACTCTAAGAGCATGTCTAGTTTGACAAAGATTGAACTCTTTGGTGTGAATGCCAGGCATCACGTGTGGAGGTACTGCTCATCACCAGACCAAAACCATTCCTACGGTGAAGCATGGTGGTGGCAGAATCATGCTGTAAGGAGGTTTTCAGAGTCAGGAACTGTGAGTCTTGTCAGGATAAAGGGAAGGACGACTGAATGTACAGAGACACCCTGGATTAAAACTTGCTCCAGAGCGCTCTTGAACAGGGTTGAAAATTCAATTCAATACAAATATTTCATATTATCCTCTGTGAATGAACACAGGTAGACTTGACTGTTTAGAAAGTCCCTCATATTACATGGTGTTGGTAAAAAAAAAAGGAGATCTAATGGAAATCTGACAGAGAAATCTAAAGGTGAATCTAAAGCCCCCCATAGACAGGCAGACTCCTCCATACAACTTTCATGAGACCTACC
>CM070033.1:69870699-69914887 GCA_036250615.1 Ptychadena robeensis | reverse complement strand
CTCCCAATATTCTCTTAGACAACCTCTGAGGCCGTCACAGAGCAGCTGTACTTGTACTGAACTTACATTACACAGGTGCACTCTATTTAGTCATTAGCACTCATCAGGCAATGTCTATGGGCAACTGACTGCACTCAGACCAAAGGGGGGTGAATAATTATGCACACCCCACTTTATTTATTTGTAAAAAATGTTTGGAATCATGTATGATTTTCGTTCCACTTCTCACGTGTACACCACTTCGTATTGGTCTTTCATGTGGAATTCCAATAAAATAGATTCATGTTTGTGGCTGTTATGTGACAAAATGTGGAAAAGTTCAAGGGGGCCACTGTAGTTGTTGGTAGATCTAAAGGAAATTGTATGGAGTGATCTAAAGGTGTATGGGGGGCTTTAGATTCAGACTCCTGTCAGGCTATCCTGCTATATATATATGGATATAGATACACTTTACACCTCTCAGCATTATCTAGTGTACATCCAGAACAGATGCATATATTGTCTTTGTCTTATGTTGGTTCTTTTTATCTTATTTCCTTGTACCATAAAATCTGGTCACAGTGTTTACTGATGTGTAGTAGATCAATAACGATGGCACAGCGTTAGATTAGCCATCAAGCTCAGCATGATATCTAAGGAGCTTGAGGTGCAGCACTGCTTCGTTATCGACCTCAGCCAACCCTGTGCCCAGGGACCCCCAGTCCCCATCCAAAGCAGCGTATATAGAACAAGGTTCTCCAACATGTTGGAAACCTGCTCAGCAGAGCTTCTTCGAGCAGGATCAGTTGATCCTGCTCAAAAGAAGCCTGGATGGCTAAATCTTTGTAACAGATTAGAGCACAATCAAGCGGTAAACGTGCACGGCAATCGATTGTGCCCTTATCTGTTACAAAATCGATCCGTGTATGCCCAGCTTTAGGGTAGGTTTAAATAAATACTCACCTTAATTTCTAGATTTTTTGTTTTTTCACTTTGGCCTGCTGTGAAATTGTTCTGCTTTTATTAGCAATTGAAAAGATATCAACTGCCACCAAATGTCTGTACTGGTCACAGCAGGATTCAGCAGCTATACATGCAGAATGCCGTCCGTATTCCCTGGCTGCATGCTCATTCCAATTTTGTGATGTATAAGCAAAAAAAAACCTAGGAGAGAAGCCAGCAGTGGCAGCTCTTGTATTTTTTTTATCCTAACCAGTTTGGTAAGATGGCTGTGCAAACCAGTGGTACTGCTGGCCCTGCGACCATACTAACAGCAACCCCATGAAAGTGAAGCTCTTGATGTTATTTAATAAAGTTGAAAAGATCAAGCCCTATTGGATTGCATGTGTTCTATAAAATCCATTACAATTTGCAGATTTCACCCAACTTGATTGATATGGCTACAGACCAGAATCTTTTTTTGTGACAATGCTGCTGATTGTTGAAGCTACAACAGATGAACTTTCCTTTATTGCTGTCCCTGTTCCCAGTTCTCAACACTTTCTGTGCATAACCTGCCAGCAAAGAGGAAGTCAGGGAAAATCTGCCAAACGTGATGCAAGCAGCCATAACCCCCCTGCAGAGGTTCAAGCAGGGGGCTGGAATTTAAAATACACTCCAAGAAGTTGCAAAGTGCATTTATCTTTCTTGCCAATTAGGTGTACTGGATGTGGATAATAGACTGGAGTGTAATAAACTATTTGTATTTTTCCAGTTTTCCAGGGAGAAAAATCCAACCTACACCTTCTTTGTGCCTGAGGGAGTTGGGAGTTCTCTTGCTGTCTTATATTAGTTATATATAAAAACAAACAATCGCATTGGTTGGAAACGTTGGGGTCACCCCTCCCTCTGGCAATGAAATGGTACCCAGTGCTCATCACGTGTGCATGTCATTGATCCTGTAGGCAGGTGGAAATTTGAAAACGGGGCGCACTATGGACATATTGGCTGACAATTATCTAGCATTTATTTAGACATCCAGTTCTGGTTCAAATAGTGGTGTAATGTCACAAGAATACACTAAAGAGAGTACAGCTTGGTCCTGTACTGTACAGATCACAAGCAGAAAAATGTACTATATATACGAGTATAAGCCAACCTGAAAATAAGCAGAGGTGCCTCATTTTATCTACAAAAATAGGGAAAACTTATTATACTCAAGTGGGGTGGGAAATGCAAAGTCAGAAAGTAGAGAATTTTTCTAAATTCGAAAACTATAGAGAAACCATCTTTTCCCCTAGGAATAAGTCAGGATGGATTTTCAAGGCACTTATGATTCAAACATGAATATAAGTTTCCATTTAAAAAGTTTTTCTTATTATTGGGACCAATACATGGAATGGAAACTTATTTTTATGTTTGAATCATAAATATTGATGTTTTCTAATTGAAATTACACCTTCTCCAGTAAAAATGTATTGTTTACATTTCACCAGCTGATCTAGAAAAAAACATTGGACCATGCACAGAGGCTGCCGGCATCTGCGAACCAGCAACCACCTAGACAGGTGTATAAGCAGAGTGTTTTTTTTCTTGGCTTGGATTCTACTCAAATATTTACAGTATATTGTGTGGTCCACATCTATCAGTTTTATGCAAAATTAAACACATGCCTAACAAGCCCACATAATCCAATAGGCACGTGTAGCCCAAAAAGTGATAATGTGAGCCAGGCCTATAGCAGGATTACTTCTGTGGGGGGAAAAAGTTTCCTAGGAGGTTTTTGACTGCATTTGCATTGGCCTGCATAAGGGAAATAGCATTCCAGAAAATGCAGGTGCTGACATGTATCATATTATGGTGTGAATGGGCCTTTGGAAGAGGAATTGGTATATGGGAGTAATAGGTTCGCTAGAACTCACCTTCTTCAGCACAGAATTCCATCTGAAATAAAGCATATAGAACATTCACCCATTAACATATACATTGTAATAAAGGCACCTGATTTCTCTGTATACTTAAATATAAAGTTAGGGGTGCTTTAAATAGCTTTTATTAGCAAATGCAAATACTTTTTTTTTTTACATTGTACAAATGTTCTCATTGAAACATATTTTGCCCTAATAAATTGCATATTGAAAGCTTTTCAGAAAAGAACCACAATAACTTATTTGAAAGCTTTGCTTTTAACAATCTGACAAAGTGCATGGATATTGATGATGAATTAAGGTCAATTAACCTCAAGGCAGCAATATTGTTCACTACGTGTAATCTGCAGTGTAAAGAGACCTGTATGGTGAGCTCCCAGAATGCTCGAGCACAGAAAAAAATAGGAATAACCTTAACTAGTCACCCACAGAGAACACAGCTCAACAAACACCGTGTATCCTTAAACTCTCGTACTATGAATACCTTAGTGTTGTGACATCAGTAATGACTCCTGTTCAAGGTGCATGGATATTCTAGCTATGCCATATTTTGGTAGAAAAAAAAAAACACACACAAAGAAAAAAAAAAAAGAAAAGAAATGCTGGACCAATGGAGAATCCAACTGGCATAAATGCTGGATCAATGGAGAATCCAACTGGCAAGTGGAAGCTGCTGTTAACACCAAAGTGTATACTATTGGCTTCAAAACTAAATAAAAATGCTTCCACTAATAGTTGCATTATAACACATTTTCTCTTTATCTTTGTGTTTAGATGTGCAGTATTCTTGTATAGCAGGTAGCTAGGCTAATATAGGAAGAAAGATGGAATTATCTGGTTTATAATGTAATTTAGATGACACGGTATAGTATGACCTGCATTCCTTCAGCTAGTAAGAAACATTTCAGCATGTCAATGTAGATGTAGGTATGTACAATATAAACCAAAACAATCAATAATAATAAAAAAATTAGGGGGATTGGGGGACTACAGATGAGGGGTGGGGAGTCTGGAAGAAAATGGTGACATGTATGTCAAATTAACTGGTAAAACATCCTTTAAACATTTTAAACAAGAAAAAGGCTAGATTGACATTACTAAGGCGTAATAATGAGAAGATCTCAAAACAACATCTCAAAACAACTGTTTTAACAATAAACCATAGATGAATGCTGATTATGTATCTAGTCATTGTACTATTAAAGCCCTCAACATGCTTCTTATGCCAGGTAACGGTAATTCTTGGAGTCTTCTTTGTCCCTTTCCATGTAGTCTCTGTCTATGAGTGACTCAATCCTTTTCTTCAGGTCTCCAGGCTGGAAGAAAACAATTCAGATTGAAAATGTTTAACTGCCAATCGATGATTTTCCACTAACGTCACATGTGATTATCAGTCAGTCTATTATTAATCTTTTATACAGCTTACATCAATAGTCCGAAAAATAAAGCAAAAGAACTCTAACGGTATGCAAAGTGCAGTAAAGATGTCATACAGGGTTTGATTTTTCTGACCACTTACTATCACAAATTGTGATTGTTTAAAAGTAGGGGTGTCCAAACTGTTTGCAAAGAGGACCAGGTTATGTGAAGTGAAAATGTGTGGCAAACCATTCAGCATGACATTCTTTGAACCATTAACATTAAATGGAAATGAACTAATGCTACATCCCCATACCAGTAATAATATGTATAATGAAGCCAACAACAGGCAATGTATGTGTAAAAGTTCTAGCAGGGGCTTTGACTTGAACCACTCCGCCATGAAGGGTACCTTCAGGGCAGGGTGGTTTAAGTCAAAGCCCCTGCTAGAACTTAACACTGACATTGCAGCTGTGGTTCTTGAAGGAGAACCCTTAACATATGAGCACAAACAAAAAAAAAACATGACACTGGTTAGAAAGTTTGGTGTCACACCATCTCTAGTAGTGAAATAGTGTCATCCCAGTGGAGAACGCCTCTGCGTATCATTGATTTTGTGACTCACCTGTCCGCTGAAAGCCATAGACGGACCCACCACGATGACTTTCATATATGATGCCTAAGGGGCGGGGCGTAGGCGGCACCATTGACCTTAATGTTATGGAGGAGCCGTTGCTATTTACAGCACATCTCTGGCATCAAATATGATGCTGGGGATGTGTTCGGGGGCCAAAGGATGGCAAAAAATCACTGCGGACTACGGACCAAAAGTGATTAAAGTTGAAAGTAAAATCATAAGTTGCGGAATTGACCTGACATTGCCTCGTCTATGGGCGGCTTAAGCCCTGTACTGGCAATCACATGTAGGATATTTAAGATACAAAACACAATGATCTACCTGATATCCACTTGTTGGAATAAGACAGAACATTTATTTTATTTTACTTATGAATAGTCACTTCATTATTTAGGTAGACACCTATCTAATTACTTATCTTGGCTGCTGCTGATGTAACTGGTGTACAATGGTGACCAGGAGCTCCAAAAACTAGCTTATACAATTGCACAGGCTTAGGTAACAATGGTGTAAAACACTAAAAAGACCAAGTCTGTAGCTGCTACAAATCCCTGTACAGAAGTCACCCATGTCATATGACCTTAACAGAGCATGATGTGAAGCATAGCTTTATGGCAGATCCATTTTACTGTGGGTTTTATGCGGCCCTTTACACAAAAGCAGATGACTAGACCTTGCTAATGAACCATGGCGATTATAGAATGAAATGAAGCAGGCATAACCCATTACTTTAGTGCAACTTGAATAATGTGAGTGCTTCTAAGAAACAGCAAAGAAAAGGAATTCCAATATGAAACTATTATGAACTGCTATGTGTTGAGAGAACATACAAAGCCATATTTACCTTCACAGGGAACTTCAGCTGATTAAACAGCTCAGACACAAGAAGATTGTGTGTAAGAGTTTTCCTCATCTTCATAATGCGCACAATAGCTGCATCTATTTGGTATTGCCTGTCCTGGAAAACCCTTTCTGTCGTATTAACTTGTTCTTCCACCTGGAAAGAGAATTTCTCATTTTTATTGCTCCAGAATTACATTTTGTTTTTCATTTATACTCTGGCTTGCACAGTAATGCTCACCGTTTCCTTCATTTGGATCTGGTTGATTTTAATCCGATACAACTTGTGCTTAAAGTCAGATTTAAAGTAAAACTTGTCTCCATCTTCGATATCTTTACCTTTCGGTGTTTTATTTAATACCCTGGCTTTCCCACATGCCAGTGACTGCAGAGTCCGTCTTAGCTCACCATCCTCTGTATAGGGCACGCAGGGAAAAGATCAGTTTTCATTCATTCGTAGTAGTATTAATATTAGTTATTAATAAATATAAGTCCATCTTTGCTTACTATACTCTGTACAGAAAAAAAGTTATTTAAGTATACGGCAGTCTCCACTAAACTGTCTATTTCACAAACCCTAGAAATAATCCAATTATATTGCTAATATGGTATTTAGAGAACAAAAGTAATCCCACCTATTCCTGTAGCCATTTTAATTTCTTCAAAACTAAATTCTTCTCCCTCATTAAACATAAGCAGCACCAGTGTTTGAAACAAAGACACCTGAAGCTCTTTCTTTTCCTGTAGGAAACATACAAAAAGGGTATTAGAAAACATGAATGATAGTTCTATCTACAAAGTCTACCAGCCCAATTTGACTGTTACACTGGACAGAAAATGCCAGGGACATTTCAACCAACTAAAGCCCCCCATACACCTTCAGATCACTCCGAACAATTTCCATTAGATCTACCAACAACTATGTAGTGCCGGGTCCTCTCTGATAGAATACATAGTCGGAGCCGAGCAAGGCTGCTGTGCATAGTGCAGGGGGAGCTCCCCTCCTTGCAGCCATCCTGTGTCTCTCTCTCAGCAGCTCCCAGCCGGTGTTCTGAGATATTTTTCTACCCTGTGTTAGTTTTCCTAAATATCTCACAACACTGGTTGTACACAGGACCAGGGTCCCCGTTGAACGGGAATCGATGTGCAAAGTTGTACACATTGATTTGCAGCTTGATTGACCCCCAATAGAGTTCAGCGTGGTGAATCGAATGCATATCGACTTGTGTATGGGGGGCTTTACTGCTTAAGGAATTGACAAACACTCTCATAACGAAATTATATGATCATAACAAATAAAACGATAGCAAGTGAAAAGTATTTGTTTTGCTGACATTTAGGTGGTTGAAATGTAACAATATGAAGTAAGTGTTTAGTCAGTTTGTCAGTTACCTCCTCATTTAACCTACCTAGCGGTTAAGATGAAACCTGTTCGTTTGCCGTTCACCCCAACCGCTAGGGCAGCCGGTGTACCCGATACACCCGCGGAAAGCTGCAGCGATTGTCATAATCGCTGAAGCATTTCCGGGGTTTCATGGACCTCCATGTTAACGACTTTCCTGCCATTAATGACACTGGCTGTGTGGAGAGGGGCGAGGCGAGGGTGGAAATAGGTGGCAGTGTACTTTGCCGTGGTATGGGCAGACTGCTAGGGAGGTTAAGGCATTAGCAGAAACATCTACACAGACTACAAACATTGTTGACTACCTGACACCTAGGAAATAGGGTACACAAAATGTGGTAATCAACGTTTAACAAGACATTTTCTCTTACTTGTAAAAAATTACAAAGAAATTAATTCCAGTGAGCTCAGATTTCTAAAAAGGTTTAGTAATAGCTGTTTGTAAAGGCAGAATGACACCAGGAAATTGCGTGAGAAATAGTTGTTGGAATGACAAACAGCCTCTTGGTCAGAGACATAAATGGGTCTTACCTGATGCCACGATTTTAGCATTTTACATAAAAAACTGGTGGAAGTAAGAGTAAATCTTTCTAGCAATATGTATATGTATGATCAGATCCCTTTTCCCACCTGAAGGAGTATTAAAAACGGACTTAAACCCCTAAAAAATTTACTCGCTCCTGTATGGCCATGTTTGGAGTGTCCAGTGCTCGAGGCTTCAAGATGGAGGAGCAAGACTCTTCCAGTCTCGCTCCATCCACCACATCCATCAGGGGAAGAGGCGTCAGAAGTGATATCTAATTTCCCATGTTCCCTTAAGGCCACCGCGGCACAATGTCATAGGGGAGGTGGAGCACCGCTAGATTTTTAAAGATTAAACAGGTATTTTTTTTCCTTTAAATTTGACCTTCGATCTCCCAGAGGAGCCGATAATAGAAGGCAGAATCGGAGGTGGTAGGTCCGATTTAAGTTACTCTGCCATGTGTGCTAGACTTTAGGTTACAAAAAGATAAATGCAGCATGAACTATTTTGAAATAGTCAGAAGCTGATCCATACAACACACCTTAGCCAGCAAAGGGAAGGGTCTGCACATTGAGCAATTAAAGTTTAGGTGAAGCCAAATTTTGTTCAGCCTTACAGTGTAAATTTTTTTTACTTTTGACTACATTGGTAATATTTTCCCTCACTATCTGTCACAACCTTCATCACTTTAACCATACAGGACGTAACAGAAATCTCCAACAGGGAAGCTCAGAAGACTTGTGACTTTACTGTGCCAGAAAAAAAGTCTTCAGTGTTGGCGATTTTGCTTCACTTTCTGTCTGGTAAATGCACGGTCATTGGTACAGAAGCAAAGAGGAATTTCTAAAACAAAGCCCTTCACAGCAGAAACAATATTACAACAGCATGGATCATACGAGTCATCTACTGCTAACTAAGACAGGTAATCATTTGCCATAGCTAGTTCTTCAATGAAATAGGTCCTATAAAATTTACAATTATAATACATGGTATTAAAGGTACAATACATTAGTACTGTACCTTTACAAAGTGAGAGCATGTCAGCCTGGGCATGTCTAGGCATTAGAACAGGTGTGGGCAAACTTTTGGACTTGTGGGCCACATTGGCTTCTAAAATTACCCGATTCCCAAGGAATTCCCGGGACGATCGTTCCGGGCGGCGTGCATCTCTTTAATCGATTCGTCCCGAATCGCGTGAAGCCCACCTTGCCCGATCGTCCGTTCCGATCGGTCCCAGATCGAGCTGGCCAAGAACACAGTTGGGCTTTCTGATCCGTTCAGCACACATCATGGGGAGTTGCAGTGTGAAGTGATCGATCGGGCACGATGTACGAATCGGTGCCAAGTGGTAGGGACAGGCTTAATTGGGCAATTGATCGACATCCAATTCCCTCTGGCATCGAGAATCCCGGTGGGTGATCGATCGCATGGAATCGGAACATGTATGGCTAGCTTTAAATTTGATAAGTGGCCAGACCAAAACCTGCAATGGCCGATCCTCCAATGTGCGCCAATTCCATACTGGCCGGCTCCACCAATGATGATGATCTGTTCTCCCGAATTTTTTTTTTTCAGCCGGGCGGCGCATGACGTCATCGCGCCGCCTGCACCGGTCCGGGCGCCCTCTCTGATAGGCTGCCGGCCAGGCGGCGAGCAGCCTGACGGCGGCGCCTCCCCATTCTTCAGGAGCGCGCCGCATGCCACTGAAAACTCCGCCCGCGGCTCCGGTAGTGTGCCTCGGGCCGGATTCCAGTGGCTGTGGCGCGCTCCTGAGAATGGGGAGGCGCCGCCTGTCAGGCTGCTCGCCGCTGGAGGACTTGTGGGCTGCGCGCTGGCCGGCAGCCTATCAGAGGTGAGCCGCCGAGGATGAGAAGAGCCACATGCGGCTCTGGAGCCGGGGGTTGCCGACCCCTGGTATAGCGGACGGAACTGCCGTGCGTGGGACTAAAATCTCCCGGGCGGGCCGCCCGGCCATTTTGCCGTTGTTTGGGGAGGAAGTGTGACAGGAACACAGTTATCTTTCTGGCACTTAAAAAATAAAAAAGCTCATTTATTGCAAGCAGCAGAGATAATTCCTAGTGACTGCCTGTTGTCGCCATGAGGATGCGCCAAAAGTGTCATGATCACGCCACTGCATTGTCCCCATGGCAATGCAGTGGCGTGATCAGACACCTCTCGGTATTACGTGCATTCATTGCATAGAACAAGCGGAGGGGAGCATCTTTTCAGCACTGTGACAAAGGGCCAGAAAAAAAACAAACGGGCCAGGCCTTAGTTTGCTCACCCCTGCATTAGATAAATATATTATATACAGCAAACCACCCCACTGCTTAGAAGTCTTGTTACCAGTACAGTACCAGTATAAATGTTATCTAAATTAAAAATAAAGATTTCATTTTAAATAACAATTAAAATAATAATCATTTACAGCAAACCAAGTGTCTGCTGGTTTCATGATATTACACAGTCACATGTTTTGCCATGACAGCTTGAGAAACTTGTGAGCAATTCTGTATCGTTAAGTTGTGGTTAAGTGGTTTGGGTAACAAGATGCAGATAAAAATCAGTAGCACATGACGGGGCGTATTGCGCAAGACTTGACAAGTCGTGGGTAGACAATTATATTGCTGCTGACCTTCTTCAAGTTGTCTGATTCTATGCACAGCAACACTTGTTCTACCCTTTTCCTTCCCCAAACTCCCCCACATCTTTCTCTTTTTCTATCCTTTATGTGTGTTTTCTGGTGTGGTTAGATAACCACTGGATTTCAAAATGTGTTACCATAATCTGGACTTCTGTAACTGTAATCAGGTTACTTGTTTTACTTTGCTAACTTTACTTTGCTTTGACTATATCACTGTATTTATTACCTTCATATCTATATCTATATGTAGTCTGGACATCAAAGTTTTATTCAAAAAAGAGTTGAACAAGAAAAACTTGTTCAGCACAGAGTGGCGCTCCTTCTTTGCTGTTTCAGGGGATATAATGTTATTGATGTTGTGGATGCTCAAAAATAATACTCTAGTCTATAATACAGTGCATTCAATGTGAATAAAAGAGTCCTCACAAGTTATACAGATAAGTGTGTATAATATTGGGCAATGCAAGTATGATTAACAGTCACACCATCAGATGGAATATCATAAATGTGCACAAACAACACATTGGCCTATCTTGGTATGGTTGTGCCTTCCTGATATAGACATTGAGAAAACGCATTACATAGTCTTGGAAAAGCGATTACCAGGCTCAATGCATGGGTGGTAAAGTTCATTGCAAATGAAACCTTTCTTGAGAGTTAAGCTAGCCACACATGGTTCAATTTAGCGTTCAATCGAGGTTCGATTCGATTTAGTAGTTCGTTCAAAAAAAATCGAACATCGATTTTAATTTAATCGATGTACACCACATGGGGAGTACGATTATTGTTCAATTTCGACTGAAAAGTTAATCGAAGTAATCACAAATCGTCGACTGAATTCCTCTTACGATTTAGTTTCAATTGGAAGTTAAAGGGAAGTAGCCCAAAAAAAAATCGACCAATCGAGCAAAATTTTCCAACCTGTTCAATCACTTTTCAATTGACGATTTAACAAGAATCGATCAATGATCATCGATTGTACTATGTGGGCAGCACATCTATTTTTTTTACAATCGATCGTTTTTTTTAAATCGAAAAACGACGATTGAATGCTAAAATCAAACCATGTGTGGCTAGCTTTAAGGTGGGCATACACTGTTCTATTTTCTGTTCAATCCACTTAAAAAAAGTTAATTTGAAGAAGATGTTTTTTGATTCCTTGTGATCAACATACGATTGACAGTCGATATTTAAACTGCACTTGGATCAACTTATGGCCCAAAAGTGAAGACTAATCTCAATGTAATTTTTTTTATTAAGATACATAATTTCAACCACAGATTTTCCAGGATTACCAGTCATTCTAGCATGTGATGGCAATATCTTCTTAATCATGCATTTTTTTTTTTACCATTTGTCCAGTTTAAATTGTCCATGTTTATGACAAGTATGTATAAAAAGGGCACCCAAGATTAGTCCTGCCAACATTTGTGAAATAATGGGTGGCTTTAAAGAGCTTAGTGAATTCGAACATGGACCGTGCTAGGCTGCCACCTGTGCAATATGTCCATTTCTTGCAACTAAATATGCTGCAGTCAACTGTTAGTGGTATTATAACAAAGTACAGGCAATTTGGAACAACAGAAACTCAGCCATTAAGAAGTAGTTAGCATTAACTCACAGAGCAATGTCAGAACTCAACCGTGGGCAGAGCTTCATGGAATAGGTTTCCATGTAAAAGTATCTCAGCCTTGCATCACCACGTGCAATGCAAAGCGTTAGGCACTTCTCCACTAGAGCAGTGTTCTTTAACCTTACAAATTGTGCTTCTCTGTCTGGCAATCCAATGGACAAGTCAAAAGGTACCCATACACGTGTTAAAGCCTGTGCGATCGAGCAACATTCACTAACGTAATGGTGATCGAACAGGGATTTACCTACAAATTGGATTCCTGTTTGATTGGCATTTCTTCATGTTGGATGGATCGAACACGGTGGGCCATGTTCAGGAATCAAACGGAAAATGAACCCATGTATGGGTACCTGACGTTTTCCAGATGCCAGGAGAATGGGAGCAGGCTGATTACACCATGTGGGAAAAAAGTTTTTTTTCTTTCAACAGCTCTTTTTCTTTGCGTAGTAAAGTATTTGTATTTATAAATTACATCAATTTATTTTTACAAGACCGTATAAGCAAAGCGCCTGCCTCAAAAAATATATTTATGTATTGTTTTGTAGAGGCAATTACTGTGCTAGTCAATATATAATGTATACAGTATACATATATAGAAGTTGGAGAGGTGTAAGCTGCATGGAAACCAGCAGCACCAAAAAGATCAAATATACCAACTGGTGTCACGTAACTAGGTCAAGATTGTGTGAAAATATGGTATTAGCACAAAGAAACAAAACACACTAGGGACATAAGGGAATATTAAGTATATCAGATGACACCTACATCTTTAAACTCTGCTTTCAACACAGCATGTCCTAGTGTTGACTGCCACTGTAATCTTCTGCCACTGTGCTTTCCCAGGTAAAAAGTCTTAAATATTTCCTGAAGTTTCACCATCTGGAAGAAAATAGAAAATAACTGCAGCTTTTCCTTTGCAACTCAAATCCGGATGGGTTTCACAACAAGTTTATTCCAGAATCAACATGTATTGACCAAACACTCAGCATGTAAAAGAGATTCTAATAGGCACAACTATTTGCCATGGATCTGTTAATTTTAACTGAGCAATGTAAAATACATGTGTATACAGTGCAATGAGTGCAATGCAATCTGTAAATCACTGCTGTTTACTTCTGGTTTCCTGGCTCCTCGAGTCTCTAAATTGTGCTAGGAAGCTGAAATACAGCAAGTAAGTAATAGCAGTTGAAGAAAGCAATAATCAGGGGGTTGAATATACTGTATAAATAAACAAAATTATATAAAAGTTTACATTATTTAACATATGAAATTAAGATTTACTTATATTTAAAGCACCAACATATTACACAGAACTGTACATGTAAATATGTTTGAAGTATAACACAAGCTAACATACAACTACAAACTGTAAAGTGATGACATCATTACGCTGCAGCCAGTCGCTCAGAGGATTTGAGGGCACCCTTTGTGTGTCGGACATTACTGGGATGGGCCAGCAATTTACTGACATGTCGGCTATTCAACATGCCTGACCTGTCCAGGTGGGTGCACCCGATTTGCGGCTGAGCAACCACTGGGAACGCACATGGCGGTTAATCTGCCAAAAAATCGGGTGGGAATTGCCCCGTGTATGGCTACCTTTACCTGGGAGGAGAAGAGGACCCTTCTCAAATGGCCTTATAATCTAAAAGGATGGGGAACAAAGTATAAAATAAGCGATCTGAAATAAAAACTCACTAACATAGACAGAACATATTTTATTCTGTCCGCATGCATCACATGAGGCTGCCTAGCTACTTGGTACAAAATTGCACGTTGGAAATCTTGTGAACATTCTCTAACAACAATACACCAATGTTTTGGTTTTCAGAAAGAAAGCAGAGGGGAGCAGGGAGCTGAGCTTACCGCCTCTCTGTGTCACCCCTCGTCTGACACCACTGTTGGCGCACCCCGCTCCCCCACTTCCCCAAGTCCCACTGACATAAACAATGTAGAAGCAGATCTTTCCTATGTCTCTATGCTTTCTGTCTGTGAGCTGGGCTGCTACAGCCCATCTCACATACAGAAGCTCAGCATTGGGGCTGGAAGAGAGGCAACTTTCCCACCTCCCTAGTTCCTACCGATCATAGCATTGAGCTATATACGGTGCTTTCTATGCAACAGCGCATCTGATGGTCCGGAAAATATGGCATATTATTTTATATTTTACACAAGGGTTTATTAACCATTTAGCTACTAACTTTCAGGTTGTGCTGATAAAAGACGAAAAGGTATAGACCTGTAACTTATACATGCAGAAAAAAATATCTTACCTCCGCAGGTAAATGTACATCCATGGGTGTGTAGGTTGGCCAGTATCCCATAGTTAGTATGTTGACAGTTAAGTCAATGTTGCCTGGGTCACTATGACTCTGTATATGCTGAAAAGAAAAAGCAATAGTTAATACTTTACAATGTCAGTATGTTGTTATTACTTGAAAACTGCCAACTGTGGGAAGAACTGACATATTGGGGAGATCCCTGATGGCTTTCTGGTCTGAAGATGTGCCCTCTACACAGTACAGTAAAAGGTTGATTTTATTTGCAAAAGGTTCTTGTGTGCCTGGATATAATGTTTGCATTTTCAAAGTATTTACTGTATTTTTTTAACCATAAGATGCACCTTGTGTCCGACTCTCCCATCTGAACTGTGTAATTGCCTACGCCAGCAGAGCTCAGAGCCCTGCTGCCATAGGCAATGAAGAGAGAGATATAGATGAACTGGCACCTATACCTCTTTCTCCTGTCTGTGGAAACTGCAATAACTCTGCTGCTCCCACTGACACAGAAACAGCTAGCCGGAGAGGAGAGCAGAGACTGAGAGGAGAGAATCTGCAGATGTCTGCTCCCCCTCCCCCCTCCTCCCGATCAGTGTGGAGAATGACGTGTGCTGAGAGTGTACTGCTGCTAGTGACACCTACTGGCTGAATTGAATATTGCATTGTATTAACCCAATTCATGTGAAAACGTATTAAATCTTTTTTTTCTGGTTTTCCTGCCCTAAAAACTGGGTGAGTCTTATGGTCTTATAGTCTGAAAAACATGGTATGTTTTTATGCGATTGTCAACTATGAAAAAATCTGAGGAAATGGCAGTACAAATCTTATCATTCTTAATAATGTATTAAAATTGGATAGACAAGTTACTTTATTATACTTAAGGTACTAATATTTTTTCATTACCTGTTTAAATTGAACCATGACATCTTTAGAGAGCTCCATATCTTTAAACATGCCCTCCAACTTACTGGTGAATGCTGCGCCACACTCTGCAAAGATAACATAATCATCTCACAAAACATATTTTATATGTTATACATATTTTATATCTTCCAGATACACGTGATATACCTTCCTTGAGGATACTGATTTCGTGCTAATCATATAACTCAAGTAATTATGGCAGCCATTACATTAATATTAACTAAGATACTAACCCTTATACTAACTGCCATACACATGCCGATTAGCGGCCGATTTTTCCGCTGACCGACGGGTCGGCGGCAAAATCGGCCGCCAATCGGTGTGTGCCCACATGGGGCGACAGATCCCTGTCGCTCCACAGCTCGGCCGGCCATAGAACCGACATGTCGGATGTTCTCTGGCCGATACCAGTCGATGCCATTAACTTCAATGAAGACCAGCATCTTCATTGAAGATAATGGCCGGAACACAAAGGGTGCCCGGCTGATTAAAGCAGCCCCAGAATGCACCGTGATGCATCACGCTGCATATCGGAGCTCGTCTGTCTGCACCCGTCTGTGGGTGTATGGCAGGCTTTAGGCCTAAATTTGAACCTGGGACACAGTTGCTGCAGTTACAGTGCTAGCCACTAAGCCACCACGTTAGTATCTAAACGAATGCATTCAGAGTACCTTGGCAGTACCTTGGGTAGGTACCCCTTATTATCTCACTACTACATCGAGGCTCTATTCTGGAGGATTGGGACATCTGTCTTCGGCATTAAAAACTAGTACTGCAAATACACCAATGCAGGAATATTGGCAACTCCCAAGGCCCAGGGAAATAGCTCATTAGTACCCTATCATGCCAACTAAGAGGCAATTCAAGTTTAATTCAACATTGTTTTGAGAGCTGCCACTGCCAAAGTATGAGAAAGTACTGGAGCCACTAGATCAGCATGTTAGGTACAAGTTTCAGATGATCTAAATGCAAAAAAAGCCCTATGCTGCCAGAGTGTAATGCTTGTCATTTAGAGATATGTAAAATGCATTTATACTTAATTGGTGGGATGCAGTATGTAGAACTGTAACTGTATTATCATTGTGTGTGGCTTTCACCACTACAAAATTCAGATAAGGGTTCTACATAGATTGCCTTATCTTTTTAATAAAATACAAAACACTTGTTTGTAGAAATTCATACATTTGACAGACTAAAGCCAGGAACACACAGCTCGATATAGGAGCCGTTCGAGGTGATGATGTCATCACGCTGCTGCCCGACATCGAAGGAGCTGGAGGCCCAGCACTGCTGTGTCTCCAGCTCCGACGATGCTTTGCATGGAGACCCCGTGGTCCCCATGCAAAGCAATAGACATCAACCGTGAATTATGGTCATGTCCGATATGCCTGTTTTCGAGCGGGATTAATTGATCCTGCTTGAAAACAGGGATGGCCCTATTAGAAATGGGCCATCAATCTGGTCCATATCTATGCATGTGTTCCCTGCTTAACTTCCCTAGCAGTTTGCCCGAACTCAGTTCGGGCACAGTTTGAACGCCGATCAAACTGTGCCCATACCGGGATCGGGCAAAACTGCCGTCTCCCTGTGTGCCGGCGGCTCTGTAGAAGAGCCGCCAAAACACAGAGCCCTTCTGGCCCCGTGTCTTCGTCCGAAGGGGGCGGGGGGGGCGGCGCCATAGACCTCCATGTTAATGGAGGGGGCGCCGCTCTCCTCTCCACACGCCGCCGGAGTCTATTTGACGTCGGAGGCGTGCAGAGAGCTGGGCGGAGAGCCGGCAAGCACGGCGGAGTACACTCCGCCGCGATTGCCGGTGACATGAGGTTTTCGTGCCTTAAAAAATGGCACCAAAACCTCAAACCGCCCAGAGGGTTAATACCCTCCATACTTTTATGCCACAGCTTAAGATTTAGTATAATTAAAGCTTTCATACCATGCTTTAGTTTAGACAGCATAGATTTCTCTGAATCAACGGATGCACTTTTTCCCACCAACAATCTCTTAGCAAGGTCCTTCTTGTAAAATGCCTCAAACACATCCTTGCCTGAAATAAAAATGAGAAATACATAAACTGGACAATGTTATGAAATCACAGTAAATGTACAAACAGTAATCTCAGGTTTGAAGCAAAGTCACGATCAGTCAATAACTGACATTGTCTCTTGTAAGGTTTACTCACTGTAACATCCGGCTTCAACTAAAACAGCTGTGATTCATAACAATATTTCGGCAGGATTGAAACAACGTATCAAAATAAATAATGGGCCACTATCACCCGGATCCAAATAGTCACAAAAATGAGATCTCAGCCACTTGGTGGAAAAGCTGGGGTGGCCAACCCCAGGGGACTTGACATGGCCAGGGACCAGTAGTTAAAACCCACTCATAAGATAAAGAGTAAATTACAACTTAATTACATATCAAAAAGACATGCACAGAATAAATAAGTAATTGTCAAGATAGTATTGAGAGACCAGCAATATTAAACATGGCTTCCTGCCCAGCTGATTGCCCCAGGGGAGTCATAGCTTATATATATGGAGCACTGGTTACTATGGGACTACTTTACTAGAGAGGGTCACAGCATGACCATATAGTGGATTCCAGGCATTGGAATGTACATCCAGAATTCCGAATCTATGTCATTTGGATCACATGTAGTACAGATATAATCCAGGCTGGAATACAATCCCCTCCTGAGTAGGCCATGAACCTTGGGCCGAAACGCATTGAGGGGGTCTGGGTGACCATGGACTGGTTGGTGTACTAAGGCGGTCCTAGTACCCTCCCCATTACGCCCCAGACACCAAGAAATCTTGCCTTTACATTGGGATCTGTACCTTTTTATACATTGCTCTGTACTTATCCATTGGGGTATATATTGACCAGTATTGACGCTCAATATTGCTGCGGATTTTAGGTCCCACAATAGTATCTTGAAAATTACTAATTTACTTATTTATTCTGTGTATGTCTTTTTGATATGTGATAGAGTCATTTACTCTTTATCTTATGAAATATGGGGTTTAACTACTGGTCCATGGCCACGTCAAGTCCCCTGGGGTTGGCCACCACTTGCTCTTCATCCAAGTGGTTGAGATCTCCTTTTTATAAAATCAGCTGTAACTAAGGGAGCCGTAACTTTGCTTGTCACCTTTCACAGCAAAGACACATTTGCTAACATCTATTTTTTTTGCAGTGTATTAAGATGTGTGTCTGAGGTCAGCTTTAAGATGTCAAGAAGGAAATGAGCAATCAAACTCTGGACAAAACTTTTCTGAACAAACAACACTAAAATCTTACAGGGGGGTTTACCATCCAACTCTAGTCAGAAAATCTATGTATAGAGTTTTGATAAGAAACATGAACGGCTTGACCAGTCGGGATAAAAAAAAAAAACTGTGAAGAGCAATAACAAGAATATATTAAAGGTTGCTTAAAATGTAAGAGATCGTCAGACTGTCAACAAAGCTCACAGCAGAAAATTTAGAATATGTACAGGAGCATTTTCTAGGTGTGTCATCAAGAATTATAATGTCAATTCAACTAATTGGCATAGTAGATTACGACCCCGGGTCTCCCACCATTCCCCACCAAAATATAGACACAAACTTATCAAACGTAAGCTCGAACAAAAAAACCTTCGGCTCGAAAAAGGTTGATCGAACCGGGAACGGACATGTCTGTAAATGTCGGCCGATCATGTATGGGGACCACACAGCCCCACCATAGCCAGCACGGTGTTCACCCGATGTTGCGAGAACATTTTCCAGAAAATATCTCACAACACCAGCTGGGAGCTGCTGACAGGCAGAGCTGAGAGCGGGACACAAGACGGCAGCAAAGGAGGGGGCACTCAGTTCGTGCTCAGCTCCAGGCTCTCAGCTTAGAGTCAGGACCCAGGAAAGGAAGCGAAGCTGAGCACAGACTGCTGTGCACAGTGCAGGGGGAAGTCCCCTCCTTTGCAGCCATCCTGTGTCCCCTACCAGAAAAATATCTCACAACACCAGGTGTATACAGGACCAGGACCATCAAATGGTAATCAATGTACAAAGTGGTGACATCACCACTCTGTGATCGAACAGTGTATGGCTAGCCTTTGGCTCTATTTCCACGGCATCTAATACCATACATTTTCTGCAAGTTTATTTATAGCTCTGTAAACACATCCATTGACTACAATGGATGAGTTGTAGTTGTTAAAAAACCACACCAAAAACCCATAGTATCGGACGCCGTGGAAATAGAGCCTTACCCACCACCACCCTGAATGCTAGCCAATAGTCTAATATCTACAGCTATCTTTTATTTTAAACATATTGGAGCTGTGTTTATGCAACTAGTTATCAAAGCTTTTAGTAAAAGTATTTTGTGCCTGGTGTGCTGTAACAATTTCTACTATAGCCTAAATAGCACAAAAACGATGGCTGATATATAAGTTAGGGGTTAGAATCTGATGAAACCAGTAATACATTAGCTGCGATACATTTGATTTTTTTCCTACAAAGTGCTTATCACAAAATCTTTCACACACACACACTGTGACCTAGGGCATGTTTAGATACATTGGCTGCTTACATACCATGAATAAATCTAAAAATGATCATAATTTTATCAAGGAATCTTTCAAGTTCTTCATCAGTGGCTTCTTTGTTTCCAGACCGTAACTTAGAATCAACATATTTAGCTGTAAAGGAAAAACGAGAGAATCGAGTATTATATATGAAGTTTTATGAAATGCTGCGGTAAACATAATTCAACCTTCTGTAGTGTCCTAAAGCAGGCGCAGTATCAACTGAAACAATGCAAAGCAAGTGGCACCCTTTTACTCCACCCCAGCTCTCCAAACACTAGAGGTGTATTCACTTACATCAATGTATACGTAACTATCACATTTCCAGCATGCAAGCAGAATAGGCAAAATGTCCTTCCAACTACTTGCATTAAGATTTTCTATTTTTCTAGGGAAAGGAGCACCACCAGGAAATGTCCCTAGCAAAGCATTTGTTCCTCATGACTTCTTGCATGTCATAACCCTGTTATCTTCAAGGAGTGTAATTAACCTAAATGTTGGCGTAGTTCCTCCTTACACAACCTATGTGACTACCAAGAGAACAGAGGCTAGAATCAACTAGAGCTGCCGACACATTAACCTCCCTAGCGCACTGCTGAGGTCCAGATTTCTGTACCAAAAGGGCACCATAGACTTCAATTGTAAATTTTTCTTTATGTTGTAGGTCTGTAACTTCCCAAAATATGTCCGTACAAGGGTCTAATAGACATCCTGAATATAATAGTAGTGGAAAAAACAATTATGTAAAATTAAAAATGTTTTTTTTTTTATAAAATCAATGAGAAAACAGAAAAATCAGGGCAGAAAGCTATGCTGCTATGTACTAAATCTCGCCCAAATAAAGTCTCTGGTGCCCCAGATGTTCCCATTTGCAGTTGCAGTCTCTAACCTGGTGTGATGGATGTGGTAAAATCACACCAGGGAAGAGAGGGTTACTGCAAAGAGGCACATCTGGGGCAGCAGTACATAGATTTTTAGTACATAGAAGCACATTGAATGCAGTTTTCTAAGAAAACTGATTTAATGCAATGTACTTTCAAATTTCATCACGTCACTCGGAGGGGGGGTGGGGAGAAGAGACGGAGAAGCTGGCAGCATGTCACATCGGGAACCCGGGACCAAACCGATGTGTACTGGATGGCACCATCTCGTCCAGTGCTATAGAAGAAGTAGCAGCGCTGGACGAGATGGTGCCGTCCCGACCGCTAGGGCGGTTAAAGGTGGCAGGGCCCAGCAGCAGGCCTTTACACAAGTAAGGTTTTACAGCTATATAATGTGGCTGAAATATGTTAATTACACACATAAACATGTGGGTACATATCTTTCAAGTCTCTTACGCAAGCGTAATATTCAAACAGACTTCTCTTTATTGAGGTATAAACAACGATCCACAATGCATCAAACACGACCCCCGGAAAGTCTCCTCCTCTCTGACAAGTTTCTCCCCTGCTATTTGGGGCTTATTGGTAGGCTTGCACACTGTCCGCAGAGACTTAATCACGGTGAGCTCATCACCGGGAAATCAATACCTCCCATTTGCTTCTGTAAGAATAAAAATTTTTCTTATAGGAGCTGTTATTTTATGTATAAGAAAAATATTGCAATATTATTGCAGAAGCAAATAAGAGTTAATTATTTACCGAAGATGCTCTCATTCTGAAGTAAAAAAGTCTCTACGGACAGTTTAAAATTATTCATCCCCTCCTCAATAATCAATAGAAAAGCCATTATTGGCTATTACAGCAATCACACGCTTCCTATAATTGCAGACCAGCTTTTTGCATGTCTCCACAGGTAGTTTTACCCATTCATCTTTTGCAATGAGCTCCAAATCTTTTAGGTTAGAGGGTCTTCTTGCCATCACCCTGATCTTTAGCTCCCTCCACAGATTCTCGATTGGATTTAAGTCAGGACTCTGGCTGGGCCACTCACAAACGTTAATGTTGTTGTCTGCTACCCATTTCTTCACCACTTTTCTGTGTGTTTTGGGTCATTGTCATGCTGAAATGTCCACTGGTGCCCAAGGCCAAGTTTCTCTGCAGACTGCCTGATGTTGTTGTTGAGAATCCTCATGTATTGCTCTTTTTTCATGGTGCCGCTTACTGTGATTAGGTTCCCTGGTCCATTGGCTAAAAAACCCCCCCCAAAGCATTAGGTTCCTACCACTATGTTTGACAGTGGGGGTGGTTGAAGGCTTCTCCTTTTTTACGCCAAATGAAGGAAACATCATTGTGACCAAACAATTAAATTTTAGTTTCATCTGACCATAACACAGAAGACCAGAAGTCTTCTTTGTCCAGATGAGCATTTGCAAACACCATGCAAGCTTTTGTGTGCCTTCTTTTGTTTTGAGGAGTGACGTCCTCCTTGGTCTGCATGCGTGGAACCCAGCAGTGTCCGTTGGATTGTCTGCCTTGAAACATTGCCACCAGCAGAGCCCAGATTGACCAGGATGGTCTTGGTGGTGATCCTTGGATTCTTTTTCACCTCTCTCACTATCCTCCTGGACAGCACAGGTGTCACTTTTTGCTTCCGACCATTTCCTCTGGGATTTCCACAGTGCGGAACACCTTGTATTTTTTAATAACACTTTGCACTGTAGCCACTGGAACTTTAGATATGGCTTTGTAGCACTTTCCTGACTTGAGAGCAGCCACAATGCGCAGTCCCCGATCCTCACTGAGCTCGTCTTAGCCATGACTGTCCACAAACCAACTGCAGAGAGCGGCTGTTTTTGATCTGTTGACTTGATTAAAACAGCTGTTCCTAATTAATCAGGGTAATTAGGATGCTTTAGAACAGCTTGGACTATTTGGAATGGTATAGAACTTTGGATTTTCACAGAGACTGTGACAGTTTGCGAAGGGTATGAATCATTTTGGAGATGACACTTTTTGTGTAAATAAAAAAGATTAGTACATCGTCTTATTATATAAAAATAACTTTAAGTCAAAATTTGCAAGGGGTATGAATAATTATGGGCTCGACTGTATATGGATATAAATGCATGCTTTCAGTCTGAGATCTCTGCTTTTAGAGGTTAACCTATTGAGCTCAAATTTAACAAGAAAATATGTTTTCTAAAGAAGATATAAAAATGGGACTTTAACTTCTTTACAGTCAATGCTCACAAAATATGGTTTTCTTGTTGTTTTTGTATTTTGATGAATAGATACATAAATGGTATTCATACAAATGCCCACAAGAGTTCAGTTTGGGCTGACAATACACCCGTTTGTCTAATTATAAATGTTAGAGAGTGACACTATGTCTACTATAATGTCTGATCAGAATGGATAGAGTTAATGTTTTTAATTACTGGTATTTTAAATGTAAACCCAAACGAAACCCTCCTCATCTCTACGAGTAAGCCCCCCTAGCAGAGGAGAAATGCATCAGAGAGGAGGAGACTTTACAGGGGTCGTGTTTGATGCATTGTGGATCAATAGACACATTTTGTATGTAATATTTCACAATGAATTGAACAGGAATAACAGAAAGTTCATCTGTACCTATAAGTTCTGCAGGTTTATTAGCTCGTTTGTTAATAAAGGTCTCAAAGGATTCTTTCATCACACTGACAAATTTCTCATTCTTCTGGAAGCAAACTTCAATGATATGGTCCACTTTATCCTTGAAATCCAGTAATTCTTGAACCATGTCTTTGTCTTTTTCTGGATTCACAACTATCGAACTCCCAAAGTTCTATAACCAGTTGGAAAAGATGACTCAATGATGATTGTACCACATACAGATGACATGACATTAGAAAAAAAATTTGCCTCCCTAGTGTTCTGCCCGTACTGCGCCCTTTTTATGCAGTACGGGCAATCTCGGCCATGCACATAGTACACTGCATAAAATTCCAGCCCTCCCCCCACCCCTGTCCACATCACTCATCAATGATAAATGACGCCGGTTATGTGGGCTGGACAGCCGACATTAACATGGAGGTCTATGGTGCAGCGTCCCCTTCCACGTCACCGTGATCGCATCATGGTGACATGGAAGCAAGCTTTCGGGATGTCTCAGAACCCTTGTTCAGGCTTGAGGTAGCCTGAAGTAGAGTTCTGAAACAACCAGAAAGCTTGCTTTTTAATAACTTCAATTAGCCAATAAAGGGTATCACATGTACTCCTAACTTTCCATAAATAAAGTTCAAATTTAAGTTAAGATATTTTAAGTTGACTCAACTTTATACTTAGTTTATGCAAAATCTATGTGTGCTAGAACAATACTTTTTTTCCCCCAAGAATTAACACAACGCTTCTTCTCCTTGAAAAATCAGTTTCTTAGCTATCCCAGTAAACGCCTTTAAGGTCCCAGAATTTCGACAAATAGGCAGCAAGCAAATCAGAACAAATGGTCTGCACACGTGTCACTCAGGTCATCTAGAGGCCCAGCACAAGCAATTTCAGAGGAAGACTCTAATGACAGACACCTATTTTGCCCAATCATGTTCCTTTAACCTTTAAAAAATTAAAAGGTTAAAAAATAAAAGTAGTGAATACGTACCTTAATATACTCCCCCCAGTGTTGCAGCAGGATGGACTGACCACCTCTGACCCGACTGTACAGCTGATACAGAAGTGTCAAGTCTGAAACTCTGTTCTCATCTAGCATGCTGTTCAAACCTATATTGATACAAAACACACAAAACCATTAAAATCCACTATTATGATTGCCTTTATTGAAATGTTTGAAGATGAAAGCAAGCATAAGAAAAAACAATTGAAGATGGCAACATTTGTTCATTAGTCAAGCCTTGTACATATACTAGATTTTAATAGCCCAAAGGATTATCTTCTGTACAAGTGGGTCTATAGCTACGGCTCACTAAGATTGTTGTTTGCAGGAGTATTAGAACATGGGTGTGTGAAGACAGATTATATCTCTAAAGCTAGTGAATCTTAAATCCAATTTGATGCAGTTCATTTTAGAATTTGTCTTGTTGTGCAAATGACTGAAATTCCATTGATTGTACTACCACTCACTGCGACTGAAGAGGTCAGGCAGATCATGTTTTGAGCAGGTTACAAAGCACTGTCTCACTAGCAATTCTCTGTAAAGCCAGCCATACACAGTCGGATTCCATGGCCGCTCGATCACCCATCCGATCGATTCCGACGAT
This sequence comes from Ptychadena robeensis, assembly GCA_036250615.1. Taxonomy (NCBI): domain Eukaryota; kingdom Metazoa; phylum Chordata; class Amphibia; order Anura; family Ptychadenidae; genus Ptychadena; species Ptychadena robeensis. Next base: position 69,890,096 of record CM070033.1, on the reverse strand, counting down.
TCTGCCGGGAATCGGAGGTGTGATCGATCGGCCAATTAAGAGAATCCGATCGCTGCATACCACCTTGTCCAAGGGATTCCGGGACGATTCCGTGTCCGATTCCATCTCCGACTCCACCTTACAAATGGCAACTCCCCCTGATCTGTGCAGAATCAATCTGATGGAACCAACATGTTGGTTCTCTGTCGGATCCGATTCTGAGCCCCTGATCAATCGGATGCGATCGTTCGGACAAGGTGGGCTGCACACGATTCCGGCACGATCGATTCGCGTGCACGCGCCCGGAATCGATCGTGCCGGAATCCGGTCGGAATCCGACCCGTGTATGGGGGCCTTAAGACTTTAGGACTTAGAAACCTTGAATTCAGTATGCACCCCCATGTTGTACGATCGACTGAAATTTCCCAACATGTTCCTCTCTCTTATATCACACTCTTTTCTCTTTTTGTTTGTATCTTGTTTAAAACTTTGATAATCATGTAAAATGTAAAAAAATAAATGTACCAACATGTTCAATCAATTTTTGTTTGATTTGGATACATTTTGGTCAACTGATTCAGTTTAAAAATAGTTGATTTTAAAGTGATCAAATGGAATAATCAAACCATGTATGGCCACCTTTAGACTGAGCTACTGTGCTTTCCCACAGCTAGTGGCAAAGTCATCCTTCCCTAGTCTGGAGCTATCACCAGGATGAAGCTGCAGAAAATGGCTGCATCAAGAACTCACCAAGCAGCTTGGTGTCCTCCTGAGTGCAGCCAGGTTGTGTAGGGGACATGCAAGGGTTATATTATCTATGAAAATGAAACTTTGGCACAGAGGACACAGAGGGTGGCAAACATTAAGGTCTATACAACAATGAAGAAGGTAGATGGGTGTAGAATCTTAGCAATGGATAATAAGCTTCTATAAAAAAAATAAAACTTTGTTTTTGTGTAACTGATTCTGCGGATCAGCCCTAGTCTCTTATTAGATTAGCAGATTTCCAGGTTTTAAGTGCTAAACAGCAGTGGTTTTTTATTACTACTTTAACCTCCTTAGTGTTCATCACGAGCCCATCTCGTCCAGAGTTTGTGTGAAGAACAAACTCTGGATGAGCTGGGCTCCCATGAAAGCCGCATATCCCCGGAAAGCTGCTTCCAGCCGCAACATTTCCGGGGTTCTGCGGCTTCACTGATCCCGTCACGGTGACGCGGAAGGGGGCGAGGGTGAGCAGTGCCATAGACTTCTGCTCTCCAGACCTCACTGCCAGTGTCATGAATGACACTGGCTGTGTGGAGAGGGGAGGGAGGAAATGGCAGGCAGTGTACCTTGTACACTGCTGCCATTGCCTGTACCACACTGTTAAAAACTGTGCGGTACAGGCGGTGCGCTAGGGAGGTTAATGACTGCACAGTTAATTTAATCTACCTAAAGTTCAGTTGAAATATTGTAAACAGGACAATGAATTGAAATGAATCAAGGAGACCAATATAATATCAGCTTTACTGCATGGTCACTTGGATATGATGTTTCCAAAAATCATCTGGAGATTTAAACAGTTGCCTACTGATCAAATAAAAGTAAAAAATCACCTGCTGAAATTTGCTGTCTGAACTGTTCTGCCAGAATAGATCACTTGGTGCAAGTTGGCAGTACTCATTATCCCCTGTACTGCTCAATGAGCAGTTCTCACCTGACAGCATGGTGGTTGGTACATTTTGTGGGAAGGTGCACCTGACTAAAATAGCCTGATGATGACACTGAGATAATAGTGTGCAATATTAGAATTTATGGTTTACTACACATTGACTAGATTCAAGAGAACTGGGATGATAATGATGATGCAAACATTGTAACAACTTACCTTTTTGCAAGATAGCAGCCAAGTGCTCTCCCAGTAATTGTTTCTCTACACAAGCTATCAGAGGTTTACTGAATGAGAAAGCAGAAGGCATCACTCAGTTCCTATTATGTGGTTAAGTCAACCCTTACAATATTAGTGAATGTCAAACAGCATACTTGCATAATGATTACCAATTTAACACAAGAACACTTTATTGTAGGCTTCTTTGCAAAATATCAATGCATACCCAAAGAAAGGCATTCAATAGCACACTGTGGCTGAAAGTCTGTGTTTGGTATACAATTCTGCCTGGAACCCCTGAACACCAGACAACAGGTCTAAATATAACCAATGAGCATGAGCAGTTGGCAAGAGTAGAAATTAGGTGTAGCCCTTTGAATGTTGCGACATTTGGAGCACAGCTGACTGTAAGCTTATATTAGGTACACTGAGTGCCCAGTGACACTGACACTGCTCTCATACATCCACAACACAAAGTGATGTTCGCTACAGTGTTCTGAAACCCACATATTGCTACAATGGTATTAGTAAAACCAAAGAAAAAGAAGTTCTGACAGGTTTACCATAAAACACCAGCAAAGTGCTGGAAATAGAAGATGCCCTAGAAAGAAATTTACTGCTGAAATCATCTTCTCTAAAAGAAAAGAAAGATATTATAAAAGATAGATATAAAAGAAAGAAAAAAGATATGATTTTATATATATATATATATATATATATACTGTATATTACAGTCAACATATTGCAATTTGTACTTATGTTCCCTGTGATTACTTACTGTGTGCTATAATCCAAGTATGTAATTACTCGGTCAGCCTCTTCTTCTAAGCGCCTGTTTACATGATGGAGATACTCAGGAACCTGTACAAAACCAAAGAACAGCTATTTTTATTTACTGAACAGGGATGTTCTGTTTACATCTTAATTATACTTGTAATGCTTTGAAAGCTGAATGAATGAATACCACAAATAATGAAAACTAAAGGAAAGGAAAAGAGTGGCAAGGGATATACATAATGGATAATGTTTCCTATACCTTATAGTAAAGAACTGCAATCACCTGCACTTCACATTCTACATCAAAAGTCTGCAACCACAGCTCTTTAGGAGTCTTGTTGCGGCTCTCTGGCTGCCAGCACGCCTTCTCCCTGTAGAGTATGCACTGATGGAAGAGCATGCATGAAGGAAAAGCAAGCATGCCAGCAGCCAAGATGGCTGGCTGCAGATGCAGCAGTGGCACCTTGTTCAGACTTCACCACCATCGTTCTCCATAGTGTTGCAGCTGACAGCAAACACTGTAGGGGAGAGTACTGCTTCTACCTTCACCCCAGGACACAGATGCTGATAGAAAAGGAGCATGAGCAAAAGATGGACCAGAGACCCCAGTCACTGGGCACCTCAGAATGCCGGTAAGCTGGCCAGCAGCACTGGAGATAGGAGTGTGGGTCCCTAGATGGTAAGAGGGTAATGTAGCACAAAGGATAGATAACATAACCATTATCTTATACAGGGGTGTGCAAAGTAAGGCTGCAGGACATACATAGCCTGCTTAGCTATTCAATCAGGCCCATGCTGCTCGGGGTAATGCAGCACGGGTCGGGTCAGAAATGATGTCTGCAGACAGCCTGCTGTACACTGGCTTTATTGCAGAGGAATGACTTCTAATACATCTATTACTATTCTAAGTTCAGCATCTTCTGGCAGGAGCTGGCACTGTGGGCTTACATTCCAGACACCTGAACAGAATTAACAGTTTCCAAACCTTGTAGATCACTGCATCACCGTCTGTTTTAATAACAAATGTCAGGTGGTGCTTAGTATTTCATGAGGTTCAAGAACAATGAATGGTCAGCAGGTCATCTATTATGTCTGTGTGTTGGATAATCTTTAAGGACCCTTTCTCACTAGCTGCGTTTGCGTTGCAGTGCCACAACACAGCCTAGCGTTTGCATGAATACTAATACGCAATGCCGCTCAATACCACAAACACCTTGCAGTCTGCATTTTTGCAGGTGCAGTACAACAGTCAAAACACAGGGTTTTAACCAGCAATGGACACATCCATTACTAGCACGTCCGTTATCTGCCAACAATCGTGAAGGGCCCTAAACCAACACCAAGATTATCAGGCCGGTGCATCATCCCATGGCAACATGCAGACGCTATTGAAGAAAGGCAGGAGGGTAGTGTAGCACAGGCAAGTGCACCACAGGGCAGTCGAAATGACCACATAGGTCAGTTGACATCGGGTAAGATTGTGTATACTCTGTGATACTACATTACTACTACTCCACTAGCGTCAAAACTCCTGTGATCGCTGCATAGCCCATTGTTCAAATTGATTCTTTGAAAATGCGTTAAATGCACCCTTAACGCAGTGGATGTGTTTTTTTGCCACGTCTGTGCATTTGTGATCTCTGCTCTTGTTCTGGCCCTTCTGTCAAATGTAAGAACCCATTGTGGTCCACAATAATATCTATGCATGCTCTCACCTCCCGTTCTTGCATTAGCTTCTGCCCTTCAGCTGCATACAGGCAATTTGTGTCTTCCAAGAATTTTGCTTCAAAGGAATCTTTGTACATCTAACAGAGTCAAATTAGATGAAAACAAAAAACATTGTACCCATTTAGAGAAAACAAACAAATGATCAAGATCAACAACAGAACAAACCAGAAAAATGGTTTAACCATAACAAAATCAATTAAGGCTGCCATACACGTGTTGATGCCCATGAGATAGATGAGCCATCAAGCTCAGCGCGATGTGACCCCCGATATCCAAGGAGCTCTAGGCGCAGCACTGCTGCGTCATCGAGCACAGACAATGCTTTGCATGGGGACCTGCGGTTCCCATCCACAGCAATGGAGATCAACCACGATTTACAGTCATGTCCGATAACCCTGTCTTCAGAGGGTGGCTGCAATAGATATGCGCTAGATAGATGGCCGTATATGTGCATGGCGTTCAAAGTGGCCATCAATCTAGCACATATCTATGCATGTATGGGCACCTTTAGTTTCTGGGAATTAATAATTAGTGTCACATTTAATTAGTATACTCTATAATAAGCAGAATCTCTAAGGAAAGCAATTAGTCTTACAGGAGATTGTCCTCTGCCTAAACTACAAACCTCTATTGTACGAAGTGGAAAGCAACAACCAGAAGTCTCCACCCACAGCCTGAGTATGTAGGTAAAAGGAATAAATGTAGAAGTGATTACTTACCTGTAAGTCAGACAGCATTCCTAGTAAACTTCGCAACAAACTTCGATCCACGGCTTCCCCAGAACGCTCTTTCTCAATAAGGAGGAGGATGCCATCAATTGTCTTTGTCTGAACTAGTTTGTCTCTTAAAACATGACAGCGAAAAAGCTCCAGACCCATATCCCTAGACAAATACCAAAGAATAAGCGATTTGATACAATGCAACAATTCTAGAATATAAAATATTTCTAACAGTATATGAAGGCCCAGATGCTGATAAATCTGCTATTAACCTCCTGGGCGCTATGCCCCAACTCAGTTCAGGCGCAGTTTGATCGCTGATCAAACTGCGCCCGTGCTGGGATCGGGCACAAACAGCACCCCTCCGTGTGCCTGTGGCTCTGTAGAATCCTTTCCGGCCCCGTGGGGCGGGGGGGGGGGGGGGGGGGGGGGGGTGGCGCCATAGACCTCCATGTCTATTTGACACCGGCGGTGTGTAGAGGGCTGGGCAGAGAGCCGGCAATCACGGAGGAGTACATTGTATTCTGCCGTGATTGCGGGAGGAACGGCTGTTCGTGCCATAAAAAAATGGCGCGAAAAGCCCGTAACGCCCAGAAGGTTAAGTTAATGTAAAGTCTTTAGATGTTGCAGCCAAATAGTAAACCCATAATTCCAAATGTACTGACCTTGGGGTCCTAGATATAAAACACACTGAATGATGTCCTCTATGTTTAAATCCAAGGGAACCTAGTGGAATAACTGCTCTATGGAGTTGAAAAGCTATTTGCTTTACTTAACCCTCTGGGCGGTTTGAGGTTTTCGCGCCATTTTTTATGGCACGAAAACCTCATGTCACCGGCAATCGCGGCGGAGTACACTGTACTCCGCCGTGCTTGCCGGCTCTCTGCCCAGCTCTCTGCACACCGCCGACGTCAAATAGACGCCGGTGGCGAGTGGAGAGGAGAGCGGCGCCCCCTCCATTAACATGGAGGTCTATGGCGCCGCCCCCCCCCGCCCCCTTCGGCGTCACAGATGACGCCGAAGACACGGGGCCGGAAGGGCTCCGTGTCGGCGGCTCTACTACAGAGCCGTCGGCACACAGGGAGACGGCGGTTTTGCCCGATCCCAGTACGGGCACAGTTTGATCAGCGAGTTGAGTTCTGGGCAAACCGCTAGGGAGGTTAAAAAACAAAGATTTCATCGGACCTATTTACAATACTAATGCCAATCTAATATTTAGCTAATCTGGTAAAGTGCCAAATTGTGCTGATTGGTCAGGTACTGTAGGTACCACACAGTACACATTATTTATTCTTAGCATGAAACAGGATACAACAGGATATTTTGCATCTGGAAGATTCAGGAATTCTTTCATCACAGACCTACCATATGGAGAGAAGCATGGAATTTTGGAGGACATAAGTTCGATCCAAGAATAAGAAAATGCTCCGGATCATGATCTAGAAAAAAGGAACACGCTTATTAATAATTAAATGGAATTAGAAAATACTAAGGGTACTCCTTGCCAAACAATTCCTTGCAACATTAATATTTCCCTAAAAGGAAGCAGGGGGTCCAATAGTTACCCGTACCTCCCAAAGAAACACTGAATCAACATGGGAGGACTAAAAAATTTATGGAGTATTCAAACAAAAAACATTTTTATATTTTGAATATTTTATTACCATTTTGGTCCTCCCATTATAACAAAGACCTTTTAACAATACAGGGAGTGCAGAATTATTAGGCAAATGAGTATTTTGACCACATCATTCTCTTTATGATGTTGTGCTTTACTCAGCTGTATAGGCTCGAAAGCCTACTAACCAATTAAGCATATTAGGTGATGTGCATCTCTGTATGAAGAAGGGTGGGGTCTAATGACATCAACACCCTATATTAGGTGTGCATAATTATATGTAACTTCCTTTCCTTTGGCAAAATGGGTCAAAGAAGGACTTGACAGGCTTGAAAAGTCAAAATAGTGAAGATATCTTGCAAGGGATAGCCCTCTTAAAATTGCAAAGCTCTGAAGCGTGATCATCGAACAATCAAGCGTTTCATTGAAAATAGTCAACAGGGTCCAAGAATTGTGGTGGAACACAAAGGCGCAAAATAACTGCTCATGAACTGAGAAAAGTCAACGTGCACTGCCAAGATGCCACTTGCCACCAGTTTGCGCCATATTTCAGTAGAGCTGCAACATCACTGGAGTGCCCAAAAGCACAAGGTGTGCAATACTCAAGACAAAAGTGCGAAAACGACCACCACTGAAACAAGACACACAAGCTGAAACGCCAAGACTGGGCCAAGATTATCTCAGACTGATTTTTCTCTAGGTTTTATAGACTGATGAAATGAGAGTGGTCTTGATGGGCCAGATGGATGGGCACGGGCTGGATTGGTAGGGCCAGAGAGCTCCTTCTGACTCAGACGCCAGCAAGGTGGAGGTGGAGTACTGGTTTGGGCTGGTATCATCAAGATGAGCTTGTGGGGCCTTTTCGGGTTGGAGGATGGAGTCAAGCTCAACTCCAGTCCTACTGCCATTTCTGGAAACACCTTCTTCAAGCAGTGGTACGGAAGAATTCTGCATCCTTCAAGAAAACATGATTTTCTGCAGACAATGCTCCATCACACCGTCACAGTACTCCCAGCGTGGCGGCAGAAAGGGTATAAAAGAAGAAAAACTAATGACATGGCCTCCTTGTTCACCTGATCTGAACCCCATTGTGAGCTGGGGTCCATCATCAAATGTGATTTACACGGAGGGAAAACAGTACACCCTCTCTGAACAATGTCTGGGAGGCTGTGTTGCTGCTGCACGCAATGTTGATGGTGAACGATCAAAACACTGACAGAATCCATGGATGGCAGGCTTTTGAGTGTCTCTTCAAGAAAGGTGGCTATATTGGTCACTGATTTGTTTTTGAATTCAGAAATGTATATTTGTGAATGTTGAGATGTTATATTGGTTTCACAGTAATAGTGAGATGTTATATTGGTTATGCACAGTAATAGTCACCTGCACACACAGATATCCCCCTAAAATAGCTAAAACTAAAAACAAACTAAAAACTACTTTCAAAAATATTCAGCTTTGATATTGATGAGTTTTTTGGGTTCATTGAGAACATGGTTGTTGTTCAATAATAAAAGTATTCCTTAAAAATACCACTTGCCTAATAATTCTGCACTCCCTGTAGATGTATTTGTGACTGCATGTTGATTCTGTGTGTGCCTTTCTGTTTCCAGTCCTCAGACTCTTTCCTTACATTTGTTTTAATATATGCTTGCTTGACTGGTGTCACACTGGTAGCAATAGGTATCTTCATTGTACTACTTCTGCAGTAGATGACGTCAGTAATTGGCTTGATGCTATTTTTTTTATTAGAAGTTAAATGAGGCTGCATTTTAATGGGGGATGAAGCCAGATTGTGCAAATTGTGCCAAGACATGTAAGCTTGAGAGAGTTTAGATCTGCATTAATGTAAACTGTAGACCATTCCCATTGGTTCATGGATGTCAGGGTTGGTGACACGCCTTTTATACTACTGCCTATTATGAAGGGTAATGAGCATGACAGGACTGGCAGTAGCCACAACATAAAACATTTTAAAAATCTACACATCTATTCTATACCCCACCCCCCAGATTTTATATACTCAATAGCCAGAAACGGCATACGAGTTTTGTATCCATATATCTATAATCCTCAACTGTATATGTTTGCACATAATTTATAACATGCATTTGAAGAAATACAGAACTTAAACTTACCATTTGTCTACAATGATCTTTCCAGCATAAGTTAACCTTTTTTAGAAATAAAAAGCTGTCAAGAGATTCTGTACAACAATAAATACATTAAGGAAATTTCACAGGAATATATAAATATATCTCATATACATGGCAAAAACAAACAAGGGTGTTATTTTAAATGTGTAAAATGTGGAGTTGGCTCCTCTGTAATGAGTTGCAAATTAAAGCGGACCTACTACCTAGGAGGCAGTATCATCTGCAGCTCAGCCGATATTGCTGACATCCTTAATTTTAAATAAAAAATCTTTTTCTGACAGCAGGAGGGGAGCTTGTTACGAGTGCTCTCCTCCCACTGCCTTATGTAGCGCTTAGGCAGCCGAAGTGATGTATGGGACATCTCTCCCAGGCAGAAACTCTTCAGCAGCTGATTCCCCCCTCCACACATCCAACCCCCCCATGAGTCTCTAAAGCTCCGACGGAGAAGAGACAGGAGGGGGAGGTGGGGCAGTGAGGGCGGAAGTAGCTGCAGGATCTAATATGCCACCATAAGAACTGCAAGCAAGTAAAGGGAGTATGGTGTGGGTTTTTTGTGTTGCCGTTTTCCAGCATCTAAACTGCTGGAATGGTGAGTATTGTGTCTGTTTAATGTATGTCTGTTTTTTACATTTTACAAACCGCTTTAATACTGGATTTAAAACCCTAATGAGGGCCATTTATATAAAAAAATGTAAATGTCTCATCTCATGTGACGCCACTGTTATGTATGTAGGATCAGAAAAAAGAAAGGAAAACCGATTGATTTTCTAGAATGTAAAAGTAACCATAGACGCCTCGATTTGTCTGCGTTCGATTCTCTTGATGAATGCGATCGTTTCCTGACCATCAAGGAATCATCGATTGATTATTTTTTAATGATGGCACACCACCTTGGGAAACTGATTTGGGGTAGATTTTGACAGGAGCCGATTTCCAAAAAGATAGATTTTTTAATATTGATCGATCAGAATGGCTGCAGAATATGGGTCAATCTCACAGGAAGTGATCAAAGGTATCCACCAACGTACTTTGATTGACAAACGATCAAGCAAAAAAAATGTCAGATCAAGGTTTGATCCGATTTTTGGTTGATTTCTTTTTTGGTTGCTTGTTCAGGGTGGGCAGCACTCGATTCGTGGCTGTTTGTTCGCTTCGATCAGGCAAAAAATCGTCTGAAAAATCGACTCGTGTATGGCTACCTTTAGTGCTGTCACTTTGAACATGCTTACTAGACATTAAAGTGGTTAAGTTCTCCATTTAATGAAGGGTTAATTCTTCTGCACAGGAGATCAATGGACTATCTCTGCTGTTTGGCAGGTATTGCTACATCACTAGACCAAACATAATAGTACAAAATCAGGAAAAACTGATTTTTTTTACATATTTTCACTTGATGGGTATATGCGTTACATGAAGGATATTCCCTGAACTGATGGATCTGAGCCTTCATGTGCTCCTCGCATACTTGGCGCAGTTGTTTGTACAGTGTGTGAGACACTTTGTAGGAACACAAGTTTTCTACAGCCTAGAAATAAACAAAAACAAACAATTTTACTTGGTAGCATACCTTACACATTAACTGTTATTGTACAGTGCAAGAATTAAAAAAACTGTTTGAACTTAACCCTACAAACATTAATAATAGTTATTTTAAATAAACAATAGGGATAACAGTAAAATAGATATTTTATTAAAACATTTTGATGTTGCTTAAAAAAAAATAAACATAAAAAATACTAAATACTACATAGTATAAACCGTATTATCTCATGTATTGATAACGTCAAGTGTTAATATAGTTAGCCCCAAACTATCCAGATGAAGGCATGCCAGTGGCGTAGATCCTTCTGGCTTTTCAGTCCTTAACTAAGTGGGGGGCGGGCGAAGGCATTCTGGAGGGGGGAGGGTTTCCTAAATAGAAAAAAGGGGCCCTTCAAGGAAAGTTTGGGAATCACTGACTTAACCAAAGCTTGCACAACTAGCACATGCTAAATATTATAATGTAATATAATGTTATATGCTACTGATAACAGTCAGGGTTTTGGATAAGCCTTTAGCATCTTGCCGTCAAAAAAGTTGCATCACAATAAAATTCAAAGGTATGTATCACATATCAAACAAGTGTACAATATATCACATCCGGTATACACTATACTATTCAGGTCTGAATCCTCAGTAACCATGTAACAGCAATGATCCGTAATCATCCTCAGTAACCAAAAGCTGTCCTCAGCTACTGTATGTACCCAGAGCATGGCTTAGCAGCATTGCTTCAAACTAATTCCCCTTTTTCCTAAAGCTCAACAACTATGCTGGCATATAACTGTACAACATGCCATCACTCTCTTCACACAAATATTTGTGTAAGCATTGTAAGAATACAATGTGAGAGGGATTCATACCGGGTAGTTTTCTGTACACTAAACTGTAGGTGCATGCTCTACAGCAAGGGTGGGCAATCTTCTTGACTGGATGGGCCACAATGTTTTTTTAAATTTGACAGAGGGGCCGGACAAAAAGTCTGTAAGGGCTGCCGCCCCCAAGTCCTCCCAGCCTGGGTAGAAAACTTAAACAGATTACACTAAGAAATTGATACATTTTCTGTACTGCTTTAAGAAAAAAACAAATCATACCGCCACAAAAAATAAAAAGGCTTTGGATAGTAAACGTTAACATTCGATTGCAAACTTGGACCAGAACAATCATCTTCTAGGCATTATCTCCACTTATTGCAGGGAATGAGTAGAGGGGAGCCAGAGCATCTTGACACCAAGGTAATAAAGGGCCGGATATTATGACTAAACGGGGAAGATATGGCTTGGGGGACGTATTTTGCCCCCCCGTCTTCTCTATATTACGTGTGTTGTGTATGTTGTACTGGGTAGAGGTGGTCAAATTTTTCGACTTGCTAATTTTGAGAGCCGATTGCACAGCCTCTAAAAATTGTATCATCACCAAACTAGCTGGAGATGTAGGGAAGGATTGTGGGAACATTTGAAAAGAAAAAGTTTTGCTCTAGCACATGGAGTTTTTGCATAGATTAAGTTCAACACAAAGTCGAAATTAAGATTTTTGAAATTTTGACTTGACTTTGAACTTAATTTGTGCAAAAACTATTTGTGTTAGAGACATACTTTTTCTTTGTTGTATACCCCCAACCCTTCTCTACATCACCAGCAATGATGATACCATGTTCAGGGGCTTTGCAATTAACTCGAAATGGTCGAATTTCATCTCTAGTACTGGGTATTCGATGTGCTGTAATGGCGTTACCTACTATGCCCCCAGGGAGACCAAACTCATCTTTTTCTAGAAAAGAACAGTGGCTTAAGGACTGACGATATCCACGAAAATCAATATGAATAAAAACAAAACGAGGCACAACAAAAATGTCCCATTGTAGTGGGGCTACATGCTGCTATCTGTCTAGGGAAGGATACAAACAACTGTTTTACTTACCTTATATTTCCTGGTTGCTGCTGGAGCCTTCTCTATAGGACTTTTCTCTGGCAGTAACCTTTCTAAAGACACCAGTGCAGAGGTCTAATCACTGACATTATCTCCTATATGGCAGAACCAGTAGCCCTGCACTGTAAGTGAGGACTCCCAGAGTGCCAGAAAGGAAAGGCGCATGATAACCCCACTGCAAGTGAATTTTTCTTCTTTTTTTCCCTGGAGTTTAGCTTTAAACAAACAACAAAATCAAACAAAACAGAAAGCACAAGTGGGGTATTATAAATAAAAAATACAAAAAAAACTTTTAATCCAACCAAAAAAAGAAATGAACTAAAAAATAGGTCAGAGTATTTATTTTGTAGAATTTTGCTTCACATCAATAAGAAACTTTTGTGATGACACAGAGAGCACAACTAAAGCTCATACCTGATAGAGTTCTTCTAAATTGTACTTGATGGATGTGCTGCTCTCTATGGCGTTTACTGCTTCTTGGAGCTTCTGCCATGTATCCTGAGTGTAATTAGCAGGCAGCTTTGGTTTATCTGCAACAGTTAAGGCATCAATGTATAGTGTACAAAGCTATATGAATTACTTATATTTCACAATCATATCAATTCACAATTGTAAGAAAACACTCTCACTCATGTGGGATGAAAATACTGCATGTACACAAGAGACCTAAACATTCCAAACAAATAACAGACAAAAGTCTAATAACCTCCTGGGCGTTTCGCACATGGTGTGCTTTTTAAAAAAACACACCACAGATAATCGCGGCAGAGCACATTACATGTCGCTTCGATTTCCTGCCTTCTTAAAGGTCCCGAACATGACTCAGATGTGGTGTGCTCAGGAAAAGTGCCACCTATACCCGCCCTTCTGGCATCATATATGATGCTATCAGGGCGGACCCTGAAGGATTGAAGTATACGCCAATGCGGAGTTTGCCTGCAATTATCTCAGGGTGAGTTTTATCAGCTGAAGAACTCACCCTGAAATAATTCAAGCAGAATGCCCAGGAGGTTAAGGCTGGATTTCCTGCGAGTGCCTGCAAACTTTAATAACACCCCTATGACAGGTCTTTTGGGTGGAAGCCCAAAAACCAACCGAAGAACGCCTAATGTTGAGTTCGCTAGGTGGTTGCGCCAATTGCTTGTTTACCGGGTGTTACAAAAACATCCGTGTAAACAAGCCCTGGCTGTGCTACAAACAAGATAAGCTGACTGTTAACTATGCCTCTGATGCATTTAAAGGGCAATTGGTTATTCCCCAGAATATGTCTGTGCATGAAAATTTGGTGTTTTATTTGAAATATTTCTAAAGCCCCCATACACGCAAAGATCCATGGCCGTTTTTGCAACCAAGCGGCTGAAATTTGACCACGGATCAAAGCTGCCCATCTGAAGCGACCGATCTCGGTTGTTCCACACAGCGATCAGTTAAAGAACAGACATGTCCATTTTTCTGTGGTAGATTGTTAGTACTTTGGATGGAGACCAGGGCCCCATTCCAAGAATTTACGGGAATCACTGGTTCCCTGTCAGATCAACCAAAGCGTGATGATGTCATCACAGATCTATGCGTCTAAGGCCGGCTAAATAAATACAAACATAAAATGCCTTGCAAATCATCCCATAAGGTTAGTTAAAAATAAAAACATTACTCTATCCTGCTAATGGCTAGGATTCTCTATCTTGATACTTCAAGCCCCTATGATCAAATGGCTGGTCCTCTTAGTCCAAGGCCTACTTAATTTATGTATCAACTTTGTGTGTACTTTCTTGTACTAGCTTCCTTTCAATTTGCCCCTAGAAGAATGTAGCAATCTGTAAGCAGATAAAGTTGCCAGAGGAAAAGTTCTATAAATCGGCACAATCCACACATAAAATGTTTAATTAAATTTCATACATTCAAATGATCATTTGGGAAAACAAAACTTTAACTAAACTTACCTTTAAAATTTTTGATAATTAGCTTTTTGGATGGTGCAGGTTTTGAGCCCAGTGCTGAAGACTTCGTTAGTCCATTAGTGTGAGCAACAAGTGCTGAGAAGTTGGCTTTCCTCTGAGTTTCTGATTCCATGGCAATCCAGTGCAACACAGCACCAAGAGAATTTCAAGTAGGTGTCCTCAAGCAGGAGATTATCATTAACAGCTCATTTGGCGTCTACAAAGCAGAAATAGAAAATAATGCAATAACATATAGCATTTGAATAGTAGATGTTATCACTATCTATCATGTTTTTTCACACCAACTTAATGATTACTCCACATTTATAAAGAGAGTGCATCTACACTTAGATGGTTTCTGTAAGTGCCCCTGCAAAGTCCAAAATTATCTGCAGAACCTTCCAATGTGTTAATCGCCTACACTACTTTCAATGGGCTTGTCCCCATTGATAGGGTTGAAAATTGCCACCTCAGGTGATTAACTGCCAGCACAGGCAATTAATCGCCTAAGTGGGAACATAGCCCCATGATGAATTAGGCAGTGCCTGCTTATTCTACAGAGGGATCTATCAGTACACCCATTCATTCACACCTGTAGCCATGTCAATCTGGCATTGATGCACTGCGCCCGTTACTAAAATCCTCCCACTAAGAGCTGCAGTGTCTAGAACAGGGGTGGGCAAACTTAAAGACTGTGGGCCACAAAAGGTTTTTAAATTTGACAGATTTAAATGACACTTTTTATTAAATGTATAATTTTGACCTGATTTGTGTGTTTAGATCTTCCAACAACTATGTAGTGCCGAGTCCTCCCTGAGGACACATAGTGATTAGAAGGTTAAGAAAGGTCCTCATATTACATGGTTTTTGTTTATTAATAATAATAATAATAATAATAAGACTGCCAGAGAGAATAAATTTTATATATATATATATATATATATATATATACATATTTTTAAAAAAGAGGCTTTAGGAAGTCAACTTAACACCCCTAGCATTTGAGATGAGCCCAGCTCACAGGTAAGTTTTGGCGATCCCAGCTCGTCTAGAGCAGAGATCATCAAAACTTACCAGTGCTGCTAAAAGTGGCGGTGATTCTGCATAGATCAGTACCCTCCATGAACTCCGGCACCGTCCCTTCTGTGTCATAGGTGACACCAAACTGGCAGGGGGGGGGCGCGCTATAGACCTCCATGTTAATGGAGGGCCGTTGGTTTCCCAGCCCACATCGCCAGCGTCGTTGATGGTTGGTGCATGCCACCCACATTTAGAAAATCCACCCACTCTTATTTATCTATATTAGAGCAGGGAACATATTTTAATAGTGACTTCTGTTCATGTGATCATCTAATGCCTGCCATACACCCACAGACGGGTGCAGACAGACAAGCTCCGATGAGCTCTGGAATGCAACGTGATGACGTCATCACGTTGCATTCTGGGGCTGCTTTAATCGGCCGGGCACCCTTTGTGTGCCGGCCATTATCTTCAATGAAGACGCCCGTCTTCATTTAAGTTAATGGCATCGGCCAGAGAACATCGAACATGCCCGTTCTCTGGCCATGTGGGCACACGCCGATTGGCCACCAATTTTGTCGCCGACCGACGGCGCGAGCACGCACACCCTTCGGTCAGCTGCAAAAACGGCCGCTAACCGGCATGTGTATCCCAGGCTTTAGAGAGGATTTTCTCTGAAAGAAACCCATTAAGCGCTAAACACCCCAATGACCACAATTATCTTCAAACTACCATTACAGAATGGATTACTAAAACCAGGACAGAGGTTTCAGGCATCCTGAGCTCAACATACAATCTGCCTGTGTTCCTTCTCTTCTATGTACGTCCTATTTTCCCAGACAGGAACCTTTTCAGCTAAGACTGACAGCAATAAGCCTGACAAGGGCTCTAATCCTTCCTTACATAATCTAAAACTAGAAATAGAGCGATACAGGAGACATCTTACCAATGGAGACACTTGTTGTCACAGTCACTCTTGTAGGGAACCCTACTTGTTCGACTTAAGATTAAATCTTCCCAATAGATGGATCAGAGGGCTGTTCGCTATTTCCTACTGTTTAAAACCCACAGAGACATTTGGTCTCTAGGAGTGGATGTGTAAAAACAAAATCACTTTAAAACATAACTTTATTATACACACTGATATAATAGATCTAAAGGAGAATTTTTCTAAGGTAGCCATATAGGGGCCGATTTTCACCCGATTTTTCGACCGATTGACCACCTTGCGTGTTTACGGCGGTCGCCTGGCCACAAATCGTGTGGGCCCACCTGGGCAGGTCAACCAGGAATCTCGCATGGTGATTCGACATGTCTGTAAATTCCCGGACGATCCCATTACTTTGGGTGGGGATGGCACAAAAGGTGCCCGCTGATCAGCTGATGGGCCGGCTGCAGTGTGATGACGTCATCATGCTACAGTTGGTCCCTCCTCTATTAAGGAAAAATTACTTAGTCTATGGCTACCTTAAAATAGGAACGTTTCTGAGGTAGCAGATGCTGATGCCATCATCCCTTTTCTTACAACAAAATAAATTAACAATGCTCAAAGTACTGTGTATAACCCCAGAGCATCGCATCTGGTATGAATGCCATCACAGAAGATTTGTCAGCACTTTGGTCATTGTGTCTACATAAAGAGCGCAGGTAGACGCCTAGTTTCAGATCACCTGACAGTCTAGCTGCCGGACTGCTGTGATGATCCTTGTACTTACTCGAATCACAGAAAGAACAATGGAGAGATAGGGAACGCTGACTTTGGCCTGCAATCTATTTTTGCATGTCTGATGCTGGGAATACACAAGTAGATTCCCATCAGACTGATACCCAGGCAAGCGCTTGAGCTTCATCGATATCAAGACGCATCACTGCTGCGTCATCGATATTGGCGGCTACCTTGGATGGGGACCGCAGTAAGTAATGGAAACCAAGCTTGTTCGAGAAGAAGGGCTGGATGGCTCAAATTTTGTAATAGAATGGAGCACCATAAATGCGCACAGCCTTTGATTTTGCTTGAGTCCAGTACAAAATCAAGACTCATTCCCTACAGCCAGATACAACGTCTAGACATCATTTGTATTGTATATACAATGGCAGACAAAACACCATAGCAGTCCTATTGCCACTGCCCTGAACTATATGTTCCTCTATAGCAGTGGTTCTCAAACTGGGGATTGAACAACCATATCACAGGGGTCGCCGTGTCCACTGAAAGCATCAGAGCTGCTGCTCAAAAGCAGCAGTGCTGATTCACACAAGCTGGGTGGGGAGTTAGGAGAGAGGGTAACACCCCCTCCCTCCTAATTTCCAAATACAGGGAGTGACACTTTGCGAAGTCACTTCCGGGGTCACATATCAAAAAAAGGTTGCCAAGCCTTGCTCTATGGTGTGCAGATGGCAGGAAGAGCAGGGCACCCATGGCAGCACCGTCCTGGTGAAATCCATACACAGGCCATGCAGTGCCAGGGACTACAACTTTATATCATTTCCTTTAGTAATGGATAAAATATGGAGCAGGTAAAAGTGAAAATGTTACTAGAACCAATGCCTCCCAATAGATTTCTCCTCACTTCCTGTCATTATTTACCTCATGTTTCACCAAACAAAGAGTGTGAGCTAACCTTGTAGGGTGGCACATAAGATCCTGACAGAGATGCTAACCCTTTACAGCTGAACTTTGTGGGTGAATACACTCCTTTCCTGGAGCGCTGCCATGACAGAACATGTGTAGGTTGTCTCTGTCATGTCATCTCAGGTGACATATCTGAACATTTCTGACCTACAGTATATCAAAACATTGGATTCTCCTCACTTCCTGCCTCATAGAATGGGGTCACCATGACAGGTAGGCGCATGTCAGGGGACACAGACAGCAATATTACCTCACAGAGGTTCTAACACCTCACCACTCACATAGAATGTCACAATGAATGAGGGGGTCACAGGAAGGAAAGTTATATAACAAGGTGTTTGTCACAATATTCTCTCATACGTCATATATTGGGGAGCCGTGTGTGTAGAGGGGTGAGCTGACCTTTGTGACATCTGTGATACAAGGGCCGACTGCACGGTAATGCTGATCTAATCCTCCGGACAGGAGAGTGCTGATCCTGGGGACACCGCCGCCCTAATGTCACATAACGGGAGCACACTCATCGCAGCCATACTAGACTGCCACGACTGCTATATGACACCGATCACCGACTACTATCCGGTAACTCACCATGCACAACCGCGCATGCGCCTCCACCAAGTCTCGCGTCTGCCGAATCAATAACACCGGAAAGCACCGCGCATGCGCCGCTGTCCCGACTCTTTTCCGCATGGTGTCTGCTGGGTGACATCATCATCGGACGCCGAGCGGAACTCCTGACGCATGCGTGGTCCTGTTTGGTGAGTGTGGCTTTTCTTTATTTAAATTGCCATAAAACCTTTCTATTGAATTTTACAAATCAACGATAACGTGCAGACCCGGTCATTTCACAGTAACGTGTGTGGAAGTCTGTGTGAAGGGTTATTTTATACACCAAGCGTCCCCAGCGTGTGACAAGAACTCGTAATATTAACTACAAAGTTTCCTCTCCTTTTACATCCTCCTCGCCCCACACAATGTAAGGGTAGCGATCACATGTGCAGATCAGACGTGTCATATCATTTATATGACTGCACCACCTTGTCATCTGCTTTGTTCTATCACATCAGGTTATTCATAGTTTCCAGCTTGTGTTAGAGCAGTGGTCCTCAACCTTTTTAGATCCGTGATCAGAGTCACACCAAGTGCTGGTTCAGAGTCACACCATGACATCACTTCCATCACAATCATGTCCCCTACTAGTGATGATCGCGAATATTCGGATTCCGAATATTAATCGCGAATATCGGAAATTTGCGAAGATGGTGAATATATTGCCAAATATTTGCAATTCCGGATATTCAGTATTTTTATCCATTACACATGCCTCTCAATGCAAGTGGACGAATGGGAAGGCTGCAACAAGAGCTTAGCAACACTCCCTGCGACCATTAACAGTTTTTAAATCAAATATTAGTGTGATGCGAAATTCGCGCCATGTTAAACACATATTGCGTGCGCGAAATTCGCAATAAAAACTGCAGATATTTGCAATA
>CM070033.1:69844975-69870599 GCA_036250615.1 Ptychadena robeensis | reverse complement strand
CTCCGCCGAGCAGGTAAGTCTATCTGTTACGTTGGGACCTCCTGCTAAGCGTGTACGCTTGGCGGAGGGGTCCCAACGCAATGGAAACAAAGCCTTACCACCCAGCTTGTGGGCATCATCGCTGCTGCTTGTTTGGTGCAGCTCTGATGCTTTCAGTGAACAAGGGGGTCCCGAACCACAGGGTGACAACCGCTGTGTTAGAGGATATCAGTTCTTTTGGTATAGTGCCTCCATCTTTACAAAACACCTTTTTGTCACATTCTTTCCAAATGAAAGAAAAGTGATAGTTCTCGAGAGTTGCTCCAGGAGACTTTCAGTAAAGACACAATAAGTCTTCCAATGGTCCACATTGATCTTGGAGGACCAGGATCTTATCAGTGTGACATGGGAGGTGAAAGCTAAAGCTAGCCATACTCGGCTTGATTCCCCGGCGATCATTGTGCAATCGATTGCAACATGGTGATTCAAGAATCACCAAACAATATCACAGCAATTGTTCAGGGAATCGAACCCTGGCCAATACTTTGGATGGGGACCGGAGGTAATGGCGATCGAATAGGGATTTACCAACATATCTGATCCCTGTTTGATTTACGATTGATGATCAATCGTTTGGGAATCGAATACAAAATTGAGCCATGCATGGCTACCTTTAAGGATACCTTCAATACACGTGCATACTACATGTTACATTTGCAGACCTGTCAACCTTCCCGTTTTGGCCGGGAAAGTCACGTTTTTATGTGGCTTTCCCGGCTAAATCAAGATCAAGAAATCCCAGATTTTTCCCAGATTCTTGAAATCTAGCAGGGAGAGGGCGTTACTCTCCCTGCTAATGTCCCACCGCGCACATTATCAGCACAAGCGGGGTGGGACATTAGCAGGGAGAGTAACGCCTTCTCCCTGCTAGATCAGGCAAAAGGACGCCGGAAGTGACGTCACTGACGTCACTTCCTGTACATCCCCTGGTTTTTTCATTTCCAAACTTGACACGTATGCATCTGATGAAACAATACAAGTATGTAAGACAAGATCCTGCCTGGATATTTAAAGTAATTAACCATAATCCATATTTTAATTGTACAAAGACTGTTTAGTAGGAGAGACCGCAATCAGATGGCGTGGGATGGTAAATCTAGCACAAGGAATCAGTGGTGTGGCTTCAGTTCTGTTTAAATGGAGCAGAATAACAGCCCTATTGGATGTTTTAGAAATAAAGTCTATGGTCCCACGTAGGCAATCAGCCGCATGGCGGCGCAATTGACCAGCCGATTTTTGCATGAGATTTTGAAAGAAAAATCACAATTAAAAAAAAATAACGTCATGTCTATGGGCGTGATCAGGGAAGAATCACGACTGCCCGCAATCAGAACGCTGGGAGCAGTGATTCTAATCACGGGTCCAACCGCGTCCGCATCCGATCACAGCCATTAGTTGAAGTGAGGACAAGCCATTCTACTAAATGGACACGATCTACAGCGATCGCGGCACGTGACTAATCGCCTAATATAGCCAAAGGGTCGAACACATGTGTGGAAACTTTAGCTTGAGAAACTGCTACTGGTGTGCATTTGCCTAAAGCAAGCCTATGTACTATTCCTTTTTCTTATACTGAATGGCAGGTTGAAGCAAATGTGTATTCCATTATGTGTTTTCATTCATTTCTGATTATTTATTAGTTTTTTTATTATTTGATTTACCCAACAGGACCTGTAACTGTTCAAGAAGACAATGGCACATATTACAATCAATCAGTATCTACAGCAGGTATTTTAAAAGTGTTCTTGTTTGTTAGATTGTGTGGATTTTTAAAAAAAGATGTATGTCAAAATAACATAATGTGTTAAGCCCCCATACACGGTCGGCCGAAAAATCGGGTGCTGATCTAAAGCTTAAAGGGTTGAAATTGGTCGCCAAATCGATCTAAGCCATTACGGACATGTCCCTAATTCTTAGATCGGCCTAATACTTTAGAAAAGTACGGGTATGTCTCCTCAGCTCTGTCGGGGAGTTGTCTGCAGCTGCAGATGTTCTCTCCTTCAGAAGTCCTACGCGGGCAAGGGGAGGGGTACTTGCAGCTCTGCCCTCTCCCTTCATGCTGTGACAGTGAGCAGAGAGGCTGCAAACTCACAGACAGCCTCAGTGACTTGGCAGCCTCTTCTCACAGCCGGGGTCCCTAGATGCTGTCTGCGGGGTGCTACTAGCCACTTGGACCCGACAGACAGTGCTGGCACACAAAGGGATCACATTTATGGAAAAGAAGAGTCTCAATGTTATATGATATGTGGTTTTGCAGTACTGTTTCTTGGTCCCCATATTATTAATAGGACTTAGTTCAGCCTGCCTGTTTGCTGCTCCAAACTGATACTAAGGGCTTGTTTACATGGACGTTTTTTAATGCCTGGTAAATGAACGTGACATGACGTTCGCTGGTTGGCTTTTTGGGCTTTCACCCAATAGACCTGTCATTGGGGAATTATCTTAATGCTACAAGTATGCAGGCGCTTGCAGACTGGGGTGTCCATTTGAGTAACTTCGACTAATGAGTAAAGCCTGCCATACACCCACAGACGGGTGCTGACAGACGAGCTCCGATGAGCTCTGGAATGCAGGGCGATGACGTCATCATGCTACATTCCCGGGCTGATTTAATCGGTGGGCACCCTTTGTGTGCCGGCCATTACCTTCAATGAAGACGCCGGTCTTCACTGAAGTTTATGGCATCGGCCATGTCCGTTCTCTGGCCGGCCGAGCTGTGGGTCGACACATGTGGGCACATGCCGATTTTGCCGACGGCGCGAGCACGCACGCCCGTCGGTCGGCGGCAAAATCGGCAGCTAATCGGCGTGTGTATGCCAGGCTTAAATCTGGCCTAACCGTAACCTTGTTGCTTACAATAAAATCGGAGAGGTGAAGTCCACCTTCCATAGCATTTAGCCAATTTATACACAGAGCAGCCTGGTAAAAGGGTGGCTGCCAACTGGCTGAATGTGTATTGTTAATGTGATATTTTCTCATGGCCTACATATTGTTAATTGGGGGAAATTTTTTTATTTTAAGTAAAGTCATAAAATGTAGGTTTTATGGGGTCGCACTCGCCGTGTTCCATAATACGTGTTGTACACCAAATCCCTCTCTTGCCGATAGTATAGTTTTAAATTCCAACTAGATCTTCCAGGTGCAGGAGCTCACCACAATGACCCCATCTCCTGGGTCTCCTAAAATGTATACCACAATACACTGGAGTTCCGCACACTGGAAAAAATCCTTGTTACAACTTTATTAGATCCAAAAGTTTTCAATCAAACATATATGTACACAATGATGCATCAAATTATCCTCATATATGCCTGTGGATGAATTTGGCCCGATATCTCTATGAATAAGTCCCAGACTGGGGGATAAAACGCATCAGAGAGCTGGTTGTGACCCCATAAGGGTGATTTGATGCATCATTGTGTATGTATATGTTTGATTGAAAACTTTTGGATCTAATAAAGCTGTAACAAGGATTTTATCCAGTGTGCGGAACTCCAGTGTTTTGTGGTATACATTTAAAGTTCTAAAAGCTTTATTATGTAGTTGGTCAAATCTTTTCACAGTCAGCCAGGATATGTGACCCTTTTTGATTTGCAGATGAACTTCCCAGCCATGATGTCTCCCTCATGTCATGGCTCGGAATGTTTACATATAAAATTGTTTGTGTAAGAGTGTCATCACTCCTAGTTTATTTAATTTAAGGTTTATTTACTTGATTTAAGGTTTTGGATGCTATTGAAGTGAAAAATGGCTTTAACTGCGCAGACCTTATTTCATTCAGACATCCACACATTGCAAATCCACGCTTACAGGTAAGAGAGCATCGGCATTTGATCCTTGGCAGTGGTGCATACTGTCAAACAATGTTTTCTTTTACTAAACATTTGTATAAATAAAAAAGTGCAAAACAATAACATAAATGCACATAAACTGAATGTTTAACCTTCCTAGCGCACCGCCCATATCGCGCCGTTTACAACGGCACGATATGGGCGATCAAGGCAGTGTACATAGTACACTGCCCGCCGTTTCCGGCATCTTGCCGGAGCTCTACGCGCAGCTGTTGTCATTACTGACAACAGCTGCGCGGGAGAGAAAGCCGGCGCTCCTCCATTAACATGGAGGTCTATGGCGCCGCCCCCCCCCGCCCCCTTCCGCGTCACCGTGACGCGATCGGGGCGGAGCCGCCAACCCGGAAATGCTGCGGCGATGTAAACAATCGCCGCAGCTTTCCGGGGAGGCATAAAGTCTCCCCATCGGCGGCTTCCCGGGCGGTTGAGGCGAGCCTAAAGCTCGGACGAGCTAGGCTCGTCTCAACCGCTAGGGAGGTTAATGCTCTTGTTTCTGACATTGACATTGTTTAAGAGATTATTGTTTTGTTAACTCAGTTAGGGCTTGTTTCCATTATACGTCGAGACCCCTGCGCTAAGCGTATACGCTTAGCAGGGGTCCCGACGTATCCCAAAGACATTGCCTGCCGGCGGATGGTCTGTTTACACATTGTGTTCTCACTGGCACATGAGAACAGAGGAAGGCAAATAAAAGAATACTATGTGTGTTTTAAATGTACTTAGGAGTAATGTTAAACATTTTGTGTGGGTACATGTATAATTTTATGTTAAAGTTGCATTTATAGTACAAGTACTATTATTATAAAATGTTTTTACTGAATTATCCGTGCTATTATGGGGAGGGGGTTGGGGGGGGGGTGTTCTCGTGGGGGCCCCCTCCCCTTTCCTCTTGTTGTTTTTGATTGCACTATCATGTACCTTTTAATTTTTTCTGTTTTGATTTTTGCTGGAATTTTGGCAATTTTTTCTTGTATCATTTGCTCTTCATATTTTCTTTTCCCCCTTCTCCCCTGTTTGTATTTATATTTTTTTCTGTGTGATGTTATTGTTATATTTTATTCTTTTTTTTTTTGGTATGTTTTATTCTTGTTGAAAAATTCTTTAAATAAACAGTTATACAAAAAAAATGCTTTTACTGGGGTATCTTTGGATGCAACATTAACTATAAAAATGTATATATTGCAGTTGCCTGCTCCAGAGGAAAAATGTCAGCAGATGCTAGAACCCCCTTATGATGAGATGTTTGCAGCTCACCTAAGGTATCAACTTAATTTAGCACAATGTTTGTTTGCTTAATGTTTATAGTCTGGCCTTCCAGTCAACTGCTCATTTTGGAATTTTATTAGATGGTGTAGAGGATTCTGTTCTGAGCCTATTCATGTTATTAGGCTGCCAATGTGGTCTTATCAACGCATTGTGTAAATCATCAAAAACAACTTTAAAATATTTCACTTTCTTTTTTATAACTTTTTAAAAGACAGGTTTATAAATCTAATCATTGCTCTGGTCTATATGGATCTACAGGCACAGGAGCTGATATGTTTAAAGATATTCAGGAATTCCAGAAATATTCCACTTAGTGAAGAGCAGTCACTATTCTGAATTTTTTACTCTTAATTTTTTGGATCTCCTCACAGTTCTGGCCTACTATATTTTTCAGACTATAAGACGGACCTACCCATAAGACGCACTCAAAATTTTGGATGGAAATTTAGGGAAGAAACAGAGACACAGACATTCAGATATCAAGTGAATATACAGAATGTTCCAGCAGTAGGCAGGACTGGACCATGCAGTATTCACTCTATATTCTTCCAAAAGGCCAGTACCAGGAGGGAAGTCTTCGCTGCTGAACAGTGTCAGGGCTTAAACTTTAGCATGTGTCTATACACTAGCAGTAAACATGCTCTGAACACACTGACCAACTTATGAAGAGACATATTTTACAATCTGGCACTGAACCCATGAGCAGCTATTTACATATGGAAGGAGATATGAGTCTGTGTCACAAAATGTATTTATTGCAATGCAGAAAGTTAATGTAAACACACAACTCATGCTATCTAATTGTAAAATGTGTCTCTCCATAAGTTGGTCAGTATCTGCATTGGCTAGTGCTAATTCAGATAAGATCTCTTCTTAGCAGTGGCTTTTTGGCTTGGCTAGAGGGAATGTACCTTTTTGGATGCATAGCTATTGCTCCCAGGAAGATTGGGACTAAAGAAATAATGTTTATAAGACGCAGGGACATATTCCCATTGATTTCAATGGTATAAAAGTGCTTAAATAATAAATATGTGGTGCATAAAGTGGAGATCTGTTAAGTTACAGGACATATGGGGCTTGAGTGGCCAGTGCAGAAACAACGTCACTGCATACACTTATGAAGTATAGAGAATTATGCTAATTGTATCTGAGGATTTATTGTAATTGGTGTAACAGCTCGGGTTTTAGAATATGTTTTATGTAACACCCACACTGAGGTTCTATAAAGAAAAGGAACATAATCGGGATACTGGGCATCACATGGCTGGCTATAAAAAGTAAAATATCTTGTCAATGCTTTATGGTTGTAATTGTAAGGACTGCCTAATCATTCCTATTTTCTTTACTATTAGGTGCACCTATGCTGTTTCCAACCATGACTTTGTTGATGCTTACAAATATCAAACAGTTGTTGTTCAATATCCTTTTCATGTATCATATACAGTATAATCTAAACAAAAAACAGATGTCAAAAATCTTTATTAAACGGTTTTTAAAAACAAAGAGAGCAATAATGACAAGTTTCATCAATAGAAAAATAAAAAGGGGAGATCGTTTTAGAGTTATATCAATACAGGTAGTATAACAGTGTCCAGTGGAGGAAGGTCGGGATTCAGCCAACCCAGTTTTGGAAACTGGAGGGGAGGTTGATGTCTTCCCAAATAAAAGTAAAATAGGAAAGTCAGTGCAGGCTCATGTTTTGGGACGATCAACAACAGGCATCTGGTGAGATCATCTATGACTGGGGGGAGTGGTATTAGAAGCTAACATAAGGTATTCAACAAATAACCTTACAAGGATAGCTGCCCGGCACAGGGATGGGCCAGCCATAAGGCTATGACCCAGCTGTGTCGGGTATAGCCCCTCCGCTAATAAATAGAATGAAGAGGGAGACATGACCCACAACCAGCTGTTTTAAGAAAGGGTTAGGGAAAAGGGGTCAGGCAGGGGGGGGGGGGCGTTAAGGAGAGAGGGCAGGGAGGCAAGTCTTGGGGGCAGGAAATAGACTAGGCTATTGAGCAGGGCCTGGCCAGTCACCAAATCTTTAAAGAGAATTCAGGCACCCCATGTCACGGTAAACTGGCTATTGGTGTCGTTGGCGCTAGAGATAAGAACTT
Source organism: Ptychadena robeensis (assembly GCA_036250615.1). Lineage (NCBI taxonomy): Eukaryota > Metazoa > Chordata > Amphibia > Anura > Ptychadenidae > Ptychadena > Ptychadena robeensis. The sequence continues at coordinate 69,863,326 of CM070033.1, read as the reverse complement.
ACAAATGCTGGAGATAGGTGAGCTCACACAAGCACATACAAATGGTTGTAATGTTGTATGTGTGTATGTCTGCATGCTGGTTATATGGAGCTCTTTCAGACCAGATGTTTCTTGTAATTAGCAATTGTATGATGTCAGTATTTATTATAACATGAGAGATATATCTGTTCCCCACTCAGTTAGAAAGTATATATAAGTATAAGGCCATCATCCCTATAACACATATTTAACATAAAGCACAATGCACCCGTTGCACATCATCTCGTAAACCAAGAGTCATGGGCAACAATAAGCGGGACTATATCTGGCTATCATAACGTGATAAAGTAATTCACCTAATCAAACAGTTTAAAAGAGTATACATGGGGATTCGGTCTCCCCAAATTTATTCACTGGGAATCAAATGCATTTACAAAGCAAGACAGTATTAACCACGAAAAACACATGTGATGGAGATCCTATTGCGCTCGACGCGTTTCGTGGGTTGAACCACTTCTTCAGGAGTGCCAAAGAATAGGACTAATACACTAGATTGAAAACAATATAGGGAGACAGTATCAGTAATAATGTCCGTAAATATTGGTAAGTGTCACTCAAAAAAGGAGGTAGTGTGATACCTCGGTTTGTCGCTAGATCTGACGGGTTAAATCCGACCTACAAAGGGGGCACACCACGCTGAGAAGAGGGGATGCGAGGGACACCCTTCCATGGGGAGTAGGGAGCCAATGCATGGGAAGCACTTTTGTCACACTAGTGTAAATGGTTCCTATTGTGGAAACATTTATTATAACATCCCTAAATTACAATCTGCATCGCCACAAGGTGAACATACAATCGGTATGTTTCCTTAACATTATTTACATCATTTCTGAGAATTTTCCAGGCACACAAAGAAGAAAACTGGTACGTGACACCATTTCTTTTACAATATTTGTGAAATGTTACATTGCCATTTTGCTACAATGTACAAGAATTAGCAAAAGTGTTCTGTACATAAAAAAATTATTCAGATCTGTCTGTTATTTTTAGGGCCTTGCCCGTGATGTATGCCATTACTCTGGATTTGCGGAATTTTGCCAATTGCGTAAGTCAACCTTTACAGTAGATCAATTTAAATCAACATTGCTTCTGTGGGTCCAGTCATATTTCTTAACAGTTAGGTGAAACTTGATGAGCATCTAATGGAGGCACCACATTCTGATTCCATTTTGAATGTACTATTTTTTATTTATTTATCTTTTTTATGTGATGTTTTATCTCAAAACACCTTTTTGGTGAGCTGCCTGCACTAGGGAGCCTATTCAAATAAATGTGTGCTGCCTTACATCAGCAACAACAGTGAGTGGCACATGAACATTACTGAAGTGGAAAGTTTGGTGCCTTTGCTTAATAGCATTTTTTCTTTGATATCCAGACCACTCCCACTTACTGTTGCCTATACTCAGCACGATTTGTTTTTTCAGGCTGACCAGCAACTTGTTAAGAAAGGGAAAGGCAAAATTGGTGATATGTTAGAAAAAGCAGCGGAATTGTTAATGAGCTGCTTTCGAGTGTGTGCCAGTGACACGTGAGTATTTTCTTCTTATTATTATTTCATCACAATGCTATTATATTTAACATCTTTATAACCATACATTCTATATGGACAATGGCTATCCATAAGTTGCACCTGGCATACCATGAAGCCCACAGAAATCCCCATAGCCTTTTCCATAGTCACACATATTCTGCTAATGTTGTACTTGTGGAAGTTCCCAAATGCATGAGCTGCGGATTTCATTATTAATAACATTTTCAAGTTCTTATTTGCTTTATAAAATGTTCTTGTATGTATGTGTAAAATGTATGTGTATCTTTTATAATACAGACGTGCATCTTTTGATGACTCAAAGAAATGGGGAATGTTATTTCTTGTCAACCAACTTTTTAAGATTTATTTTAAGGTAAGATTATTTTAAGAATATTTTTTACACGTCGCTTACAATTTTTCTACCTCTGTTTTTTTTAACATATTATCAACTACTGTATTTCCCCACCTTTAAGCCGGGGGGGGGGGGGGGGGGGGGGGGGGGGGGGGGGGGTCTGCCAGCATCTTAGCTCTCCCAGCAAAAATATTGGCCAGGGAGGTGGATGATCTCCAGGGCCGGATCTCCCATCTGTACTGTATTGTTTATATCAGCGGAGCCCTGCTGATATAACCAATGAAGTGCAGAGGACGATGGATTAAAGAGCTGCCAGCTGGCATATCTGTCTGTGTGTGAAAGCTGCCCTCACTCTGCAGCTTTCACAAACACAGTCGTAGAGGGAAGACATCTGCATGCAGATTCCCCCTTGGCCCCCCTCTTTCCCGATGTGGGAGAAAGACGTCGTGAAGTGCTACTAGTGACATTTTGTGGCTGAATTTTGGTTTTGCAGCGGGATTATTTCCCCAATTGATTTGAACACTTCAAATATTTTTTCGGAGTGCGTCTTATGGTATGCTAAAATACGGTAGTTATTTTTCTTCTGCAAGATTTAATATAAGCCAATGAACTGCTGATGAATGTTCTGTTGCTGTGTTTAAGGAGTATAGTGGTATTCATTTCCTCTAATGTTTGTGTCCTGTTTTTACTAGGAAAACCTCTACCTCTTTGTAAACACTATAATACTATTTTTATATGTTTTTTTTCTCATAGATAAGCAAACTTCACTTATGTAAGCCCTTGATCAGAGCCATCGACAGTTCCAACTTCAAGGATGAATATGCCATGTCACAGAGAGTGACTTATAAATACTATGTTGGTCGCAAGGGGATGTTTGACAGTGATTTTAAAAAAGGTACATGGCCTAAAAAAACTGATTGTATTTTTCATTAGAATACGTTTTCATGTTGGTTTGATGGACAGTTTGACACTGTAAGGACTTGTGTTGGTGTTAAACAAATACTATATACAATACTTGTTGATATGTCACTAAAGGCAAAAGCATTGTTGACTAGTTTAAAAGACACAGGTTGTGGTAACCCACTAAATATAGATACCGCACCGCTGGACAACTTTGTGTTGCATTCTGGAGCTTGTAATTCTAGTCAGGGCTTTTTATGAAACATGCACAAGTCATGAATAGGATAACAAAACCCTTAAAAACAGCTAAATACAGGTGTATTGTTAAGGGACATTACACAACCCCGTTTCTAAAATTTGCCCACCACAGACAGATTTTGATACATTATAAAGTTTAACTTAAAATATAGTGTATGGAATGAAATAATTTCATTGAGTACTAAACCATTTATATCACCAATCCAAGGATCCATCCACATACTGTCACTGTATTGTATGTTATGATCCCTTATAGCCTCTAAATACACACTGTATACAATACCAAATATACAGTAAAACAAGGTTCTTTTTATATGTAACTCATTTAGACCTAGGGTTGACAGATATGCTGTTATAGTCACCTGATCCTACACTCCTTCACCACTTCCTCTTCTCGAGTGGCTGACATATTGGCTCAGGAACCCATTTTTAGTTCTCTACAAACAGGGCTATGCCCAGCAACATTATCTGTTACAATGTTATGTATACAGCTTTAAAATGCAGGGGGAAGAGGGAGAAGACCTGCCCAGTACCCTGGAAGAGAGCCCGGAGCTGTAAGTTAAGGTTTAGATGAGTCACGAATAGGCCTTAACCTCCCTAGCGCCCCTTTCCACACAGCCGGTGTCATTAATGACGCCGGCTGTGTGGGCGAGAAAGCCAGCGCTCCTCCCTTAAAATGGAGGTCTATGGCGCCGCCCCCCCCCCCCTTGTGCGTCACCGTCGTGATCAGGGTAGTGCCGAAACCCCGGAAATGCTGCAGTGATTAAGACAGCTTTCTGTGGGTGTATCGGATACACCCAATGACCGGTTCCCCTGCAGTTGTGGCGAGCCTGAACGGTGAGCGAACTGGGTTCGTCTCAACCGCTAGGGAGGTTAATGAACAATAAATAACAATAAACTGGAGTTAAGCCATCAGCACCGCATCTATAATATTAATTACATCAGCTCTTTTTTTATATGGTAATAAACTAAATATATTATGCATATACCAGAAACACTTAGATCTGTTTTTTTTTTATAAATTTTTAGCTGAAGAATGCCTGTCCTTCGCCTTTAAGAACTGTCTTCGTACATGTCAAAAAAATAAGAGGATGATTCTCATATATCTTTTGCCAGTTAAGATGCTTTTGGTGAGTGCTAATAATTTTAATTGTACATATTTTTTGAGTTCTACAGAATCACATACACTAAAGACCTATTCAGATCTTGGTAAAATGCATGCGTATTGTGGTTTGCCACTTTTGATATAATGCCTCAATATTATTATATTGTATTGTTTTTGTAATTCGATTTGATGTCCATTTAAAAAGGTTGACTGCCCTAATTCAACTTGTGTTACAATAAATACGGTTGCACAGAAAAAGTGCAGTGCCAGCATTCACTTATAACACTGAATATAACTATAACAATAGTACAACAATAGATATCTGCATAAATATTAAGGCAACCGTTTCACATCAGGCTATGTTTTTATGTGAGAAATGCTAGGCAACACACTGACGCACCCATTAAAAATTAATAAGACATTTAATTTTTTTTACATAATTGTGTGTTCCAAGCTTTATTATATTCAGGATGTCTACTAGACATATTTTGTTACAGGTCCGCAATATAAAACATATTATTATTTTTTTCATGAAAAACACGCAAAAATAACAAATTTGTTACAAACGTCTGGACCTCCATGAAACGCCCAGAATGTTAATGTGACTTTGTTTAGATGGGACTGTATTGTTTTAATCCAAGGGGGGGAAACATTTTTGACTTGTGGGCCACAATGGGTTTTTAAATGTGACATAGGGACCGGACTAAGAGTCTGCAAGGGCCGCTAGCTCAGGGGTCCTAAGGGTCCCCATACACCTTTAGATTTCTCTGTCAGATTTCCTTTAAATCTTCTTCTTTTGTTTTACCAAAACCATGTAATATGAGGGACTTTCTAAACCATCAAGTCTACCTGTGTTCACTCGCAAAGGACCCAGCACTACATAGTTGTTGGTAGATCTAAAGGATATCTGACAGAGAGATCTAAAGGTGTATGGGGGGGGGTTGCTTAAGTCCTCGTAGCTAGGATATTTAAAAAAAAATATGATACAAATTAATAAATAGAAGCTTTTGATAGCAAAGTTTAAACATTCTAGTGCAGGCAAACTATGGCCTATAGCACTAATCCAAACAATTATCCTCTAGGTGTTATCTTCACTTATTGCAGGGAATGAGGGGAGCCAGATCGTCTTGACAAAAGGTCCAAATTAAAAGACTAAAGGGCTGTTCTGGTTTTTTCTCTGGTTGTCCATCCGGACTTCCTTTACTATTGTTTGTTAATTTGTATGCATATTTATGTTAATAAAGTTGGATTAAAAAGAAAAAAAGACTAAATGGCCGGATTTGGCCCCTGGACTTTAGTTTGCCCACGTCTGTTTGTGCTTAAGGCTTACTTGTAAAAGCTAGACTAAAGATCATTACTATTTGCAGGAATGTATTTATGGTGCCCATGTCTGTGGTTTAGGTTGTAGGAGCAAACCAACATAAAACAGGAAAGCATACAAATCTATTCAGAAAGTATATAGAAAGAGTTCTTGTACAACATCAAAGACTGCGATTTAAAAAAATACAAATCCTGACATTAAGAAGTCAATTGTAGTGTTTCCTGAGTTGTCTTTAGTATTGCTTTGCAAGATAAGTCCTATACATAAGCGTTCAACTTTTAATTGTTCTTCCTTTTATCTCCAGGGCCACATGCCTACCATACAGCTGCTTAAAAAATACGATCTCATGCAGTTTGCAGAAGTTACAAAGGCTGTCGGGTAAAGTACTGTTTAGATGTCTGTAAATAAACACTGGAACACATTAATGCATTCTAAATCAATGTGATCAGTGAACTGGGCTAGGTCTACCACTCAAATGACTTGTCCTGTGTAAAGCTGGGCATAGACGGGCAAATTCCTGCCTGATTCCTCAGCCAATTGCCCCCCGTGCGCGTTCCCACCAAGCAGCCGGTGGTCGGTCGGCCGAAAATTGGGTGCGCCCACTTGGTCAGATTGACCAGGAAACTGCCGCGCATTGCACGGTGATCTGGCATGCCGGTAAATCCCTGGCTGATCCCATTAGTTTGGATGGCGACTGCAGTCCCCATACGAAGTAATGGCCGGCACACAATGGATGTGGGTGACGTCATCATGGCCAGTCGGTCTGCTGAGCAGTTGACAGGAAAACAACCCATCTATACCCAGCTTTAGTCATCTTGGCCAAGTTTGTTTCAAATAGCTTCTGATGTCTAGGTTGTGTCAGAGGAGTCTCTTCATCTCAAACAGTCTTGGTCACCTTTGCAGACAGAAGGTCATGTACCTGTTCAGACTGGGACTAAATAGCTAGCACATTTATTTGCAGATGCTCTCAGCTTCTCTTTGGTATACTGATGAAGTACAAAAAGAAACCTTTGTTGAACTCTAGGATGCTGTTATACAGTGGCAATGTTAAACCTCCCTTATTGCTTTTGATTTCTCTGTCAGATTTCCTTTAAATCTCCTTTTATTATACCAAAACCATGTAATATGAGGGACTTTCTAACCCATCAAGTCTACCTGAGTTCAATCGCAGAGGACCCGGCACTACATAGTTGTTGGTAGATCTAAAGGATATCTGACAAAAAAATCTAAAGTGTATGGCCAGCTTTACTCTGAAGCAGGCACCACTGTCCTTTATTATAAGATGCTCCAGTATATGGGTGATGCAGGGCTCCTGGTCCTGCATTGTTCTAATTTATTTAATCTCTAAACCAATTAACTTTATCTAGGGACTATTGGGAATTTAGGAAACCTGTGGGAGTATGAAATATGGTACAGAAATAATATTAATGATATTGTTATCTTTTTAAATTTCCTGCACCAATTGCTCATTGAGTGCAATGAGATAATTCTTAGAGACTGCCTGTTGTCAGCATGAGGATGCACCCACAGTGTTATCATATGATCACGCCATTGCATCATCCCCAAGGCAATGTTTGGACACCTCTAGGCTTCATGTGCACTTATTGCAGAGAACAAGCGGGGTGAGCATCTTTTCAACAAAATGACAAAGGGCCTGAAAAGAAAGCTTCATGGGCTGGATCTAGCCCCCAGGCCATAGTTTGCCCACCCCTGATCTAGAGCAAAGAAGTTTTTACTAAAAATATTGAATGTCTAGAGTTCAACTAAACTGTTTATTGTGTTCTCAGTGAAGGCAATCTTCTGCTTCTGACCGAGGCGTTAGCCAAACACGAAACTTTCTTCATCCGCTGTGGCATCTTCTTGATTCTGGAGAAACTGAAGATTATTACATACAGAAATCTTTTTAAGAAAGTGTAAGTTCAAACTTTCTATACAAATGTATTATAGTATAATTTTTTTTCTTGTTTTTGTTCCTACAATGATAAGTATTCTTGCTTGACATGTAGCTATTGTTTAAAATGTATCATACAGTTTTGTGTGCGTGTGCACCAACATCACACAGCTCTATGCTTTAGTGCCAGATGTGTGCTCATGCACAAATACAAAGTTAGCACTGAAATTTGTAGTACAATATATTGATGAATATAATTATGTGTATGTGAAGTAGAGCAAACAAGAAATTGAAGCATGCTCACAAAGATTTCAAACTTTATAGGTTGCTAAAATGTCCACTGTCCAGTGCTTCACAAAAAGCAGGACATACATGTTTATCTTTATATTATAAGGACTTTTTTTTGTTTTTTATTTAAACATGTTTTATTTTCATTTACAGGTATCTTTTACTTCGAACACATCAACTTTCCCTTGATGCTTTCTTGGTCGCTCTAAAATTCATGCAAGTGGAAGATGTGGATATAGATGAAGTGAACTGCCTTGTAGCCAATCTGATTTACATGGTATAACTTCATTTTCCAACTTTAATTACTAGTTATATAATGTGTTTATCAAACCCAGCATAAAAGTAGACATGTCCCCAAATTAGAACATTAATACTTACCGTTCTTTTGCCAAGCAATGAAAGAGAGTTGAACTGTGCTTCAAAAGTGTACAGGGCCTTAATAAGTCACCTGCAACAATCTAAGGCTAAATTTAAGTTTCCTGGGCTGCTGTCAGTCTGCAGCAGCCCAGCAAACGACCAGGCATTCCAGCAGCAGCAGGGAAATAATCTGTCACGAGCACCTGCAAACTTGTGAAGGCGCTCAGGGGTCATTTTAACCTCCCTAGAGCACTGCCCGTATCGCGCCGTTTACAACGGTGCGATATGGGCGATCGAGGCAGTGTACAGAGTACACTGCCTGTCATTTCTGGCATCTCGCCAGAGCTCTACACGCAGCTGTTGTCATTACTGACAACAGCTGCGTGAGAGGGAAAGCCGGCGCTCCTCCATTAACATGGAGGTCAACCCGGAAATGCTGCAGCGATGTAGACAATCGCTGCAGCTTTCCGGGGAGGCATAGGGTCTCCCCGCCGCCGGCTTCCCGTGCGGTTGAGACGACCCTGTTCAGCGAACGAACAGGGTTCGTCTCAATCGCTAGGGAGGTTAAGAACGATCCCATGACAGGTATAGTGGGCAAAAGGCCAAAAAAACAGTTGTGATTCTTGCTTGTTTAACCTTCTGAGCGTTCTCCCCGAATTAACTCAGGCTGAGTTTCATGCATCATGAAACTCAGCCCGAGTTAGCCGGAGGAACGCCCGAGGTCTCGCCGTCTTCTGACGGCGGTCGGGAGCATCGGCATGTATGCCGATGCTTCCGGGTCCGCCCCCGATCGCGTCACCGGTGACGCGAAGGGGGCGGGGGTAGGCGGCGCCATAGACCTCCGTCAAACTGGAGGGGCGTCGCCTTTCTTCAGCAGAAGTCCGGGGTCTCCAGCGACGCCGGACTTTTGTTTACATCCCTGAGCTGAGCTGGCAATCACGGCGGAGCACATTGTGCTCCGCCGCGATTGCCCGTGGCACGGTTATAAAAAAACCGTGCCACGTGGCAAATGCTCAGAGGGTTAAATGAACCCTAACTGCATTGACTCTGTGGCATATCTGGCATCTGTTGGCCAAGGTCATTAGATATGGCAGAACGGATCAAACTTCAGCCATTTTGATTAACTTCATTTTTCAAAACTGCTGACTTTACAATATACATGTTTGTTTAATAATAATGTTCTTTTCTTTTTATAAGGGGCACATTAAAGGTTACATATCTCACCAACATCAGAAGCTTGTGGTCAGCAAACAAAACCCCTTTCCACCCCTGTCCACCATCTGTTGAGAAGAACTATGGTAAAGGAGAATGCCTATGGGATCTGTTTACTGTGGGACCTTTGAACTACAGATTTATACAATGATCTCGGGATCCACCGCCACTTCACTATTGTTTTTCATTGACGTACCTTCTGATATTTTCTATAATGTAATTGTATATTTATGTATATAGTGAATAAACTGGAGCTACTTTGGAAAATGTTTCAATGTGTTAGAAAGCAAAACTTGTCAGCAGTCTTAATACTAAAGAAATGAAAATTGTGATATGTTTATAGATTAAAATCATGATTAGTTATAAAATTGGAGCCAGTAGTGTTTATTATGCACCTTAGTCTTTTAAGCAGGAAAATAGAGAATAAAAACGTGTGTATATATATATATATATATATATATATATATATATATATATATATATATATATATATAAAACATATATGGCAGATAACTGACCTTCAAAAATTGTTTGTGTTTTTGTCTGCACAGTCTACACTGCCTCACAGCACAAGATCCTGTGCCAGGGAAAGACGTTTTTTTGGGTGCTCCAGTAATGTACACATTTATTACTCCTTTGCCAGTGTGACTGAACAGTGAAAGGAGAAGCCTCAAATTTTTTATTTTTTTTGTCATTTAACTTTTTTTCTCCTGTAAGTATCTCCTTGTTGTGAAATGAGCACATTTGCTTCTTCCACTCCAGATCTGACTGCATATGGCTGATACAAAGTCCAATTCAGTCACCTCCATTAAAAAATGTAGTTTAATTATGAATTAATGACTACAGAACTTTTAGTTTGAGGGTAGATTTTTATTTATATATCCTTTAACTTTAAAACTATTTGAATAAAAACATAGACCTATCAGACAAGCAGTAATCACTTTAAAGCTTACATTTTATCTAATATTGTATTTTTCGTACCATAAAACACACCCAGTTTTTAGAGCAGGAAAACCAGAATTTTTTTTTTGAAGAGTTCAAATCAAAAGGGGAAAAAATCACCTGTAGTACCACATTTTAGCCACAGTGTGTCACTAGAGAGTGTCAGTGTGTCACTTTATGGCACATCGTTCTCTTCCTCTAACATGGGGGGGGGGGGTGCAGGGGAAGCTGCTTGCATGTCTCCCCGCTACGGCTGTGTGGAAGCTGCACGGCGAGAGCAGCTCACACACAGGCAGACATAGGAGAGATGTCTTCTTTTATCTATATCTCTCTGCTGTATTGCTTATATGAGCAGGGAGAGGATGTTGGTAAGTGGAGCCAAGGCAGCCGCAGGTGGTCACGCATTCAAACCATAACACTCAGGCACTTTTTCCTCCCAGTCTTGGGAGGGGGGAGTGCTTCTTACAGTCCATAAAATACGGTACATTTTATGCAATACATCGTTTTTGTCCATTGATACAAAGGTTGCAAAGAGCTTTGTATAAAAAGTAAGCATTTTATATGGTGAGTTAAATATATATTTTACCTTAAATAAACACATATCCAGAGCCTAATGTATGTAGATGTAAAAGTTTAGTTACCTTTAAAGTATACAAGAGATTATAATTTACAATGTGAGTGAAGAGAGAGACAGTTATTCACTCTTGTGTTTTAGCCACATTATATATCTGGAGATTTTAGTAAATAGAAATACATTGGAGCTAGTTGTTTCTGTAATATTTGTGCCCGTCAAACCTACCAAGAACCAGGCTCCATTGTACTGAATGGTAAAATGACTGCCGTCCCTTAGAGCTGATTCAGTAATGCTCTTTGATATCCCGCAGAACTGACGATTAGTTTGTGTTACATTAAAAGCCTGCTCACAGTTTCCTTTGTCAGTTTCTGTTGCAGAGAATTGAATAGGCTGTAATGCAGCAGTCTTGTTTGAGTGCAACTTCCACCCGCTTACAGTACCCGGTATACGTGGCATTAACACATTCTCCGCAAAGTCTTTCTGAGGGATGCAAATGGGTAAAGCATGCTTGTTGAAGACTATACTGTCTTGGAGCTTCACCAAGGCAATGTTGTTGTCTTGAGTTTCCCTAGAATATTTGGAGTGGACACGATAGTCCTCTACTTTCAACTTTTGCCAACTTGCAGGATCATCCATTCCTGTAAAATGTTCATTCAAAAAATACATAAGAAAGTGAAATATCAGTGGCAAGGCATGTGTGAGTATATTACATATGAATAGTGATGGCCCAACTTCTCCAATGTCCGTCCGCGAACAGGCGGATCAGACTTTTTAAATAGTCCGTTCTCGGGCAGATTCAAATTCCCCGCCTCTTGGGACACTTCGGCCATCACTACATATAAATATATGTAAGGATTGAGAAAATACATGCATCAAAGCTTTATAATTTTTATTAGGACAGACTTAAAAGCAGTCTCTTGGTCAGTAGTAGCACCAGTTGATTATAAATATACAGTTTAACCTCCCTAGTGCACTGCTGAGGTACAGATTTCTTTACCAAAAGCGCACTATAGACTTTAATGGAAAAAAGTTTTTTACATTGTAGGCCTGTAATTTCTCAAAGTATGTCCATACAGGAGTCTGGTAGACATCCTGAATATAATAACATGTTTTTAAAAATGCAGCGTTTCCTCATGCGTTTTTAAAAACTCACTGCTGTATGCATTTTTGACTCGCTTTTCCTGCGTTTTTAATTTATTTGTTCAAAAACGCATATGTAATGTCAAAAACGCATGCGTTTTTACATATATGCAGAAACGCATGCCTATAAAAGAGGCATGCTTTTAAAAAACGCATATAGTGTGGTCGCGGGGCCAACGCAATTTTATCGGTCGCCTCTATTTAGTTGAATGGGCTTGTGGCCACCTGGTGATTCTAATCGCAGCACACCCCCTGATCACGGCCATAGACCTGAATGGGTGCTTTTAAAATTGCTTGTCACATCAACTGCACCCATTAACTGTCTGGGCGCGATCAGGTGGGGAGGGGCAAGATGTCCTGCCCCAACACCCCACTTCCTTGCTGAAATCACTCAGCCATGATTCTAATCGTGGGAGATCGCTGGGTGCTAGGGATTCGAATCACCAGCTGGGAACATAGCCTTAGGCAGTAGCAGCAAGCTGATGAAACAGATGTATCAGCACTTACTTACCCACAATCACAAAAGCTGGTATGTGCTGTTCAGTGCATTTTGCAGTTGTAAGCACTAGAGACTGACTGATTATAACTCCACTGCAGTGCTCTGCCTCGTCTGCATCCAGGAGAAGGACCTTGAAGGAGAAAGATGTATTTCATGAACTAAACCAGGCGAGAGGTAAACTTTGACTTTTGCCTCGATATAGATGAAGCTTAAGCACAGCGTTATGACGCCATTGCGCTGTGCTCAGCTGGGCATCGGTTACACAAAAATCCGCCCGTGTATGCCCAGCATTGTTAAAGAAAAATAGAAATCGGCTGTACTTTGCCAATGACTGGACAGGGGACAATATAAAAAGGTTGCATATGTGTCCATCTTAAAGCCTGAATCTATCATGAACTTTAAAGTGACATATATTACATTATTCAGTAGTTCCCAACTTTTTCCAGCGGACAGGTAAGTTTCCCCTCAGTTAGCTCAGGTTGAGTTTCAGGATGGATGAAATTTATCCCCAGTTAACTTGGGCCAAATGCCCAGGGGGTTAAGCCCCCCACCCTGGCCAGTGTCCAAGCCAGGCCCCCTAACTCCTTCTCCCTTACACAAATTAAAAGAAATGTTCCCCGGAAGTGACGTCACTCCTAAATTGCATGCACACAACCCTTCTTTATACCTTCAGCAATTTAGGGGATGGTACCATCAGGGGCTTTGTAATTAAGTCAGATTTCGAAAATTTCGTCTTTAAAATGTCACTATCTCTAGAAAGAAATTTGTAAATTGTCCACAAGATGGCGCTACTCCCTTAGCTTATTTTCATTACACCAACAGTTTTTTCAGCCTGAGCTCTGATTACAGAGAGAATGAGGGGAGCATGGAGCTGAGCAGGGCAGAGTTTCACCCCCCTCCAACACCACTGCTGGTGTTCTTTAAACCCCCCAACCACTGCATTAGAGCACCCCTTGAATATGATGCTCTGTCATATCCCAGATTATTTAACCTGGCCCATGCTTCCCTCTGCTTGTCCAGGAGCAGTCCGCAGGCTGGATTGAAACTTTAAAAGGGCCGCACATGCCATAGTTTGCCCACCACTGGTCTAGACCAATAAATTTGTTATTCTTTTACCTAGCATTTCCTTGTTTTTACACAAAACCCTCTAAAGATTACCTGCCATGGGAATATCAATGTGTTGTTATCTTGTTCACGTAATACCATTGTATCTTTATGTAGCTGTCCACATGCGTAGGGATCTGTGTATAGAAACATTTTGCATCTTTCAAAAATAAATACTGTATATACTCAAGTATAAGCTGAATTTTCAGCATTAACAAGTCAAGAGAGGAACATTTTTAATTTGTGAGTAAATTGCAAAACACTGGAACAATTATATCATCACCACAATTGCACTATATGCATTGCCGTTTTTTACCGCATGCATTTTTTTACTGCACGCATTTTTACATAGACAACCAATGTTACCATTCACACTGCATTCGTTTCCACATGCGTTTTTTAAAATGACCTGCTTTATGCATTTTTTATTAATTTTTCCTGAATTTTTTATTGATTTGTTCAAAAACGCAAACGAAGATGTAATGTGAAAAACGCATGCTATTTTGTATTTATGCAGAAACGCATTCCTTTAAAAACACATATAGTGTGAAACGGCCCTATGCCCCAGAGACTAGATTCAGCCCGCATAGCTTTTCAATCCAGCCCGTTGTCACCCTTATGTAAAGATGCTCAGGGTCCCCTCTGCTTGTTCCCTGCATTGAGCGTGCATAATGTCTAAAGCTAGCCATACACGTGTCGGATTCCATGGCCAATTGATCACTCACCCGATCGATTCCGGCGATTCTGCCGGGAATCGCAGGTGTGATCAATCGGCCAATTAAGAGAATCCATCTCTGCATACCACCTTGTCCAACGGATTCCGGGACGATTCCGTGTCCGATTGTCCACCTCACAAATGGCAACTCCCCCTGATCTGGGCAGAATCAATCTGATGGAACCAACATGTTGGTTCTCTGTCGGATCCGATTCTGGGCCCCTGAACGATCGGACCTGATCGATTGGACAAGGTGGGCTGCATGCGATTCCGGCACAATCGTTTCGCGTGCACGCGCCTGGAATCGATCGTGCCGGAATCCGGTGGGAATCCGACACGTGTATGGGGGCTTTAAAGGAGTCTAAACGTTCTACTTATCGCTGCTCATTGCAGTGAACTAGTGGTTAGAAGCCAGAGTGTCTAGTGACCAAGGGGTCTGTATTTTCACTGCAATATGACATTAATTTAAAAAAATATATTTTTATATATACCTATATTATATATATATATACTTTTTTTTTACCTTCCTGGCAATATGATTTCTTTGTTGAAAGCATACTGGGAATTAAAAAAGATTACAATGTCCCTGCTGCCCCGCCCCACCCCACTATCATTAATGAAGCCAGGCAATTAAGAAATTGGGACACCTATGGCGGGCGGAGATTACAGGCTCTTGGTCCGTCCCCTTTGTCAACTTAAGGAACCCATTGTGGGCCACGAGCCACAAAGTTTGCCCATGCTTGCTCTAGTACATGTAATTTCTACATAAATTAAGTTTAATGTTGAGTTGACTCAAAAAAAACTTTTTACTTAATTTATGCAAAAGCTACATGCGCAAGGGCAATACTTACATTTTCTTAAGTGTTTTTACAACCTTTCTCTACATCTCCAGCAATTTTGCAGATGATACCATGTTAAGTGACCTCTAGCCTATCCAACTCCTCCAGAAAAGGGATCCCATGAATACTTAGCAGACTATAAGCACTTATCCACCTAGACTGAGTATCACGATATGCTTTATGTTTTCATTGTTGTTACTTGCCTATTGGATGGCATGACTTATCATCTTCATCAAGCTTGTAGCCAGTTGCACAGGAACAGGTGTAAAAGTCCAGTCCATACCTAGGCTCACAAAAATGCTGGCATCCATCTTCTGCATCGGGATGACATTCATTTACAGCTATAGGAATTCATAAAAAAATATATATATATTTGTAACAATATGTAATGCTGTAGTCTACTTTTCACTAGGTTCCACCATTCAAATTCTCATGCTATATGCAGGGGTGCACATAACTTTTTTAGTGAGCTCCGATAAGTACCAGAAGATGGTGTTTGGTACTCACCCAGTATGTATGTGGTCTTTCTCACTGTCTCCCTCACTGTCCTCTGCGTCAGCTTTCTGCATGGAAGGTTCTGCTGCAGATGGACCTCCCTGTTCCTGATTAATCCTCCGATAAGCTGTCTCCATCAACAGCTGGCTTTGGGTCACATGTAACTCTCACAGTACAACACCGTTTGAACCCCCAGATCTCATACTCTAGTAGTACAAACCTGACATTTTCGGGCTTAGTAACTAACCCCTGAGACAACCTGCAGTCCAAATGTCACCCTTTATAGTCATATTCCAGCTGTCACACAGTGCTTTTCTCTTGTCAGATTATACCCTTACATATGTCTACTCTGACTTTCATCCCCCAGATCTTCAACACGCTTAGAAGTCCAATAATTTTTTTTTATTAGTAATTTACATTCCCAATTTCAAACCCCTAACTGCAACCTTTCATAGTTATTCATGTTTTCCTGCAGGTATCCAAGTGACATAAATTGTATACATGTAACATTTAGCTGTGTCCGCCCAGACACGGAGTGCCTCCAAGTTGTTAGTACACATATGAGTTTGTAACAATAATGCAGGTACGCATATCTAGTTTTTGGTTCCTTTTGAGTACCAGAGTACCACTTATGTGCACCCCTGGCTATATGTAAAGATAGCCATACGTGCTATGATCCGCGGCCGATTGCAGCTGGTCGCTCAGTGGATCAGAGCACACCCTTTGTGTGCTGGACATTACTTTGAATGGGGACACCGGTCCCCATCCAAAGTAATGTGATCGGCCAGAAATTTACTGCCAAGTGATCGGCAGTGTACATGCATGGCAGTTGATCAGCCGCAGATCGTAGCATGTATGGCTACCTTTATGCACTATTGACAAGTCAACTACATACAACAAAATCTTCTTACTAAGAGTTACCTTCTGTCATGCTTTGGAAGATAAGTATGCACAAGCTTGTATAAAGGAAAGCAGAACATTTCATTTTTTATCAACTGGGTGATAGAGAGTAAAGAATAATCCTTCCATTTCCAGTGTCTTCAAGTGATTGAACTCATAATCACATATCTTGTAAACTATGGAAGAGAAGATGTCTCTTTCCTTCAAATCGCCTTTGTCAACACAATCTACAATTTTATTTCAAGATTTTATAGCAATCGCCACAATTTATTTATGTAAATTTGTAAAAAGGCTTTGCAGACAGATGTTATATATCAGTGGTTCCCAAACTTTCCCCCTTTTCTATATAGTACCATTATCGAGCCCCACCCCACCCCATCCTATTCAAGCTACCTAGGTTCAGAGTTAGGGCCAACACAATATGTAAACAAGTTTTTATTTTAACAGTAAAGGTCCCCACACACGCAACGAGCGTCAAAATCGTCCGCTGATCGCGGGTGCCCACATGGGGCGACAGATCCCTGTAGCCCCAAAGCTCGGTCAGCCAGAGAACAGACATGTCCGTAAATCTCTGGCCGATGCCATTAGTTTCATTGGGTCCCCATTGAAATGAACGGCTGGCACACAAAGGGGTCGGCCGATGCTGTGAGCGATGGACAGCAGCGTGATGACCCTGCTCTGCACAGCTCATCTGTCGGTCTATACATGTGTAGGGACCTTAACAGACACTGTAGCATTACCGCTAGCATGTCCTTTATGGTAAAAACAAAGCTCCACAAAAAGCACCAGTGTGAAATGGCCCTTAAACTTTATTTCAAATACAACTCCTTTTTTTACACACCAATCATACAGGCATTCATCATAGAGATAACACTCACAGACACATACATAACATCCCCTCTACCTACTGTCTGTAGCTAGTTCCCCCATGTTTGAATGACAGTGGTAAGAGAAGGTGGGTGGAGTTTGTGCAATTTGCAGAGGGACAAGAGAACTTACAGCAGGGAGAGATCTCTTTCTCCCCTTTCTGACCGATGCCACGATTTTTAAGTGCCACCTCAGCTGGCCCCCTAGCTACACCCCCAGTTTGGGAACCATTGTGTTATATACTAAGTTTAGGTACCAGTACCAGCAAGCTAAGGCATAACTTAAGACTCAACTGTAAATAGAAGAGATTATCTTCTCCAGTGCATTGTTATATACCATTCCTTCTATGAGGATATTTTATATATCTTACCTAAGTGACATGTGTTCCCTTTATATCCTGTAGGACAGCTGCAGGTATAGCTGCGAATAGTGTCTGTACATATAGCATTGTTCATACACGGGTTCGAGGAGCACTGTTTACCACCTATAAACATAGATGCAATTTCTTACACAGACCTGATAAATATTATTTGTGTGATTAACTCATTTCTGAACATTACTATGAACATATATTACACAACCATACCACTTGGGTTACATGAGTTCTTATATTAGGGCATGGCTATGGTCTAGCACTGTAATAGTCAAACACAGAGTAATTCAGACATACAAGGAATTCTACTTCAGTGACTATTGTATATTTAAAACATGCTGGGGTTACAAAGTAAGTGTATGTATATACACTTTTGGATGCTTATAAAAATTACATAAAAATGAATATACTTACTATGATATCCTTTCCAAAACTGATCCTAAAAAAGAAACAGTTTTAAAAATAGATTAACATACTGTAGTGTCCTGGAAGCTACATAAGCGATGGCAAAGTTGTCAAACTCAAACACAGAGTGGGACAATATAAAAATCTTGAACAAAGTCACAGGCAAACCTTAATATTTAATAACAAGCTGCACTATTCAGAGTATTAAGGCCAACATCCCAAATATATATTTGCTGCATAAGAT
>CM070033.1:69765515-69817834 GCA_036250615.1 Ptychadena robeensis | reverse complement strand
TGTTAAACATATAGAATTTATGTCACACTGGCAGTTTTTTACCTCCAGGTAAACGACAGTTTAACGTGACCGACCAGCGATAAGGAGGGATTTCTGCATATATATGAGTGCACAACCCCTGGCTCCCATAGTAATAAATGAATGCAAATGAACATATTTCATCTCCTCCTTTATTAGGTAAAATGCCGCCAATGATATGATTTTATTTCTCTTTCTAGGTCTGAAATGAGTGCCTCTGATGCCAGTGCGCTAATGTAAACATTGGTAGTAATGCCGAAAACCCATCTTCAGATAGTGTGTCAAAACTATTGACTTTTCATTCAAGTTTTTCTAATGAACAGACTTATAAAGAGCTGAGATACAGTACATACAGCCACACTTTTTATTGCTCTTAGTTCAGTGGCTGGAAAACAGAACTTTCCCTGTTGTTGCTGTAATTAAATATCTTTATATTTTAGGAGATGTGCCAGTGAAGGATATGATGGATCCAAAACAGAGCTGACTGGATTGCAGAGAAGGTGAAGTTGGCCAAGGCTCAGTATATGGATGGGATCAACCTGGTTATCTAGCAGCCAGTAATTCCATCTACACTGAAGTATTAGTGGATTACAAACTAGGGGGTTAGTGCTCGGGGGGGGGGGGTTGCTGAGGTAATCCCAGGGGGGGATGCAGGTAGGGTGCTGAGGGAAGGGGTGCAGGAAGCCAAACATTGAGGAATAATAAGTAGAGTGCATGCAATGTGTATGTGTTTTGAAGAAATTAACTGTGGGAGCAATAATTAAAAAATGGAAGGTATACAAGACCATCGATAATCTCCCTTGATCTGGGGCTCCACGCAGGATCTTACATTGTGGGGTCAAAATGATCACAAGAACAGTGAGCAAAAATCCCAGAACCACACAGGGGGGCCTAGTGAGTGACTTGCAGAGAGCTGGAACCAAAGTAACAAAGACTACCATGTCTGGGCCGGTCTGTTTGCTAGTTTGCTAGAGAGCATATGGATGAGAAGAGAATTGGGAGCATGCCATATGGTTAGATGAAACCAAATAAAAAAAAATCAACTTGTCGTGTTTAGAGAAAAAATGTTGAGTTGCATCCTAAGAACACCATACCTACTGTGAAGCATGCAGGTGGAAACATCATGCTTTGCGGCTGTATACAGGAAATAATGAATGGGGCCATGTATCATGAGATTTTGTTTGAAAACCTCCTTCCATCAGCAAGGACATTAAAGATGAAATGTGGCTGGGTCTTTCTGCATGATAATAATCCCAAACACACCAGTCTCCAGATCACAACCCCATTGGAGGGAGTATCTGCATGGAGGAATGCGTCAAAATACCAGCAACAGTGTGTGAAAACCTTGTGAATGACTGTCATTGCCAGCAAATGGGATATAACAAAGTATTCTGATGAACTTTTGATATTGACCAAACACTTGTTTTCCACCATCATTTGCAAATAAATTATTTAAAAATCAGAAAATGTGATTTTCCCCCACTACACTGACAGACACAGCAAACCTTCTTTGCTTTAGTCCAGGTGTGGGAGGAGATCCCTCAGGAGACCACCCACCACCTCATCAGGAGCATGTCCAGGCGTTGTAGGGAGGTCATACAGGCACGTGGAGGCCACACACACTACTGAGCCTCATTTTGTCTTGTTTTAAGGACATTACATCAAAGTTGGATTAGCCCGTAGTATTTTTTTCCACTCTAATTTTAAGTGTGCCTCCAAATCCAGACCTCCATGGGTTGATAAATTTGATTTCCATTGATAATTTTTGTGTGATTTTGTTGTCAGCACATTCAGTTATGTAAAGAACAAAGTATTTAATAAGAACATTTTATTCAGATCTAGGATGTCTTATTTTAGTGTTCCCTTTATTTTTTTCAGCAGTATATATGATTTCTCCGTCTCTGTAAACAACATACTTTATTCTGGTGTATATGTATATACGACAATAATTATGATGAGTGGTATAAAATAAATTACATTTAGCTTTATAAAGTGTTTATTCAGACATTTATTTAATGTTTTGCTTTGAATAGGTCACAAATTCACTTTAGGTGACAACATGCCATATTTGTATGTAACAAATGACTGTCCATGGATGCTTTAATTAGAGTATATAAATAAGTAAAAATGATGTCATAATAATACATTCAAGTAGCAGTTTGGTTTATGTGGTTATTTATCCACTGTGTGTATTGTGATACTCTTGTATAAACGCCATACTTGTCTACTTTAGCACATCCCAGACCCCAGCTGACAATACCGGTAAGGTAATATGTCTCTTTATACTTGGTGATATATGGTCCCCCGCTGTCACCTTTGCAGGCGTCTTTAGAGCCATCAATGTAACCAGCACAAAACATATTTTTGGTAATATTTAACCCTGTCTGTTCTTCACACTGCTGGTTCCTAATTCGAGGCAGCACCACCCTTCTGAGGATGTCAGGAGTTGCTCCACCTTCTAGCAGGCGACCCCAGCCGCTGACCATAGACGCTTTCTCCATACGCAGGAGAACTTTCACAGCAAACTCTGTCTCTGGCAGGCACATGGGAACCACATAGTCTGTGTAATTGACAGAAGCGTTCAGTCGGAGAAGTGCAATGTCATGGTCATAGCTTTTTGGGACCTTACGATAATTTTCATGAATAAATATTTCAACCACTTTGCGCTCTTGTTCTGTTCCTTCATACTCGCTGATTTTATGGTCACCTTAAAAGAAAATGTTAAATGAAAGTAATCATAGTTGTAAAAATGTTGATAATTGCAATGAATAATATAGTGATAAGACATGATATTTAATGAGCTATGTATATGTACTGTATTTTTAGGACCATAAGACACTCTATATACAGCGGAGCACCTGATCCGGTGAACTGCTGCTCTGCCGGTGGGAGCTCTGTGAGTGAAGGTATCACGGCTCCGTCGACACCCCCGCGCTAAGTTCATTCCTTGACAGGGATGTCGACAGAGCCCATCCAGTCCGCCGGCTGTCTCCGCGGCATGGAGGTGGTCCACCAGCCAGAGGTTGACAAATTGCATTACATTAACCTTCCGACCAGGGGACTGGCTCCACACCATGGAGACAGCCGGTGCGGTAGGTATCTCAATGAGCTCCATTGACATCCCTGTCAAGGAATGCACTTTGCGCAGGGGCACTCCACACCATGGAAACATACCCTAAGAGTTAAAGGAGGCTGCATTTGATAGCTTCTTTGCCTCCTGGTCCTGCAGATCTGTGTAGGTAAGCGGGCAGATTGAAGTTAGGTCACATACACAAGAAGGCGGATCTTCCCTCTGACTCTGTTTTTGTGAGCGCTCAGCTTGAGCCCAGCTCAACACAGGCAGAGCTCACATACACAGTAGAGGCAGAGGGATCAGCCTCCGGATCATCCTTCTGTCTTTGTAAGTGACCTGGGCTCAAGTTGCCTGCTCACATACACGGAGCAGAAGAGGGCAGATCGACTCACAGGCTGTCACTGTCACCAGTCACAACAGAAGTCTCCACATAAATGTCTTAGCAGTCGCTGACCCAGGGGTAGATTTTCTATTTCCATAGACACAGATAAATTATTACAACTGTGCCCTTTGGCTGAGGCTCCACTAGGGCAATTTGGGAGCGTCTGCAACGTGTTTTTTAGAGCCTGTGTCCGCAGTCGTGGATCAAGTGCAGCGCGGTGCAACCGGAGCAAAAAACAAAAGTTAACCACATTTTCTAAGCTGCACGGGTTGCAATTAGCACTCTAAACTCGTGGCCGTACCAGTCAATGGGTGCGGATCAGATGCGGTTTTGCCGTGGTAAAAAAAAACACGAATGCTGTGAGCTAATCCGGACAGAAAACAAATGCTTACTGCATAAGGGAGCCTCAGCCTTAGGTCCCTTTCACACTATAACATTGGTTGTCTATGTAAAAACTTGTGCGGTAAAAAAATTCATGCGCTTTTAAAACGCAACGCACATAGTGGGAAAGGGCCCTTAGAGTACATGATTATGTAAGTTTAGATCCATAATTTCCTTAAAATATATAAATATAAGTGTTCTTCCTGATATGTAAAGGTGTCTAAGCACTCATGTGCTTCTACCCATATAGCTGTGTATCTACAAGATCTTCTTAAACTTTGCTATCAGTAATCTGATTGGTGGAGTTACATTTCGTGATTTCCTCATTCTGTTGCTCAAGATGGTCACCTCCATACAGCTACTTACCAAGCACTGCACTTAGTTTGTTTACAAAGGCCGGCTTTACACAGTGTGCAGCAGTAATAACCCAGTTTGGTGCTATCAAGGTTCCTCCACAAATAGTTTGAAGGTTTTTGTCTAAGACCAGTCTAGCCTGAAAACAGATATAAAATTGTTGTAATTTCACAATGAATTATAAGCATCATTAAATAAAAGCAATCTGATTTTAAATATTGATCTGTGTAAACCCTGATACATTCATGGAAGGAGTAGATCATTACAAGGGCATTACTAGAGCATAGCACTCCAATATTTTAATCTGTGTCTTGGGCCGATTCATTGCATAATAACGTTTTGGAACATTTTGTAATTTGTCTCCCTTTTTTATTCAGTGATGATACAATCATTTTTTATTTCAGTCACCATGTGACATTAATTTAACTATTTACTAAATAATGAAAATAAACGTTATGCTGTTAGTCTACAAATACCCTCAAAATGTCCCTCCCAGCCCTACTACATTGTTGATTTAGTATGAATATCTTCAATGCATGGGGGGGGGGGGTATTAATGGCCATGGTATATGATTGGTGGCCAGCCTAGAGGCTTGTGTCCACTGCATCTTTTTCCTTGCTGCAGAGAGGAGACTTCCCACGATACTGTTTTGAAGTTGGAGGTGTCTCCAAGACGTAGAAAAACATTACCCGAAACAAATGTGCCGGAAATGAGATGAATCTATAGTGGACATATGACCTAAATGTCCCTTTACAGAGGTGATCAGTCCCCATTAAGCTAGCCATACATGGTTCAATTGACATCAAATTGATCATCAATTCGATCGAAGTTTCCGATCATTTAATCGTATGTCGATTATAATTGAATCGAAGTACACACCACATTGAGTATGCAATCAAAGCCCGACTTCGATTGAATTTAATCGTTTTTAAATGTAGAGTAATCAAAAAGTGATTGTCACAGAGTGATGCTCGCCATTACATCGCCATTAGATCACCATTACATCACCATTAGATCACCATTACAATCGCCATTGCATCGCCATTATAATGCATGCTTGCATGGTTTAAATGACTGTATTGCATTTCCCTCCTCCCGGAAGTTACAGTATGCTAATTGATTGAATCGAATCTCAATTGGACAGGTCAAACAACAGTACAAACAATGAGACACAATGTGGGGACAATCAATAAAAATTTTCCAACTGGTCCGATCAAATTTCGATCGAGCAAAATGACAATTAAAATCGAATTTCAACGATCGTACCATGTGGACATGCTTCAATTTTTAATCAATCGACTAAAAAAATTGATCGAATTACATTGATTGTACAGTCAATTGAACCATGTGTGGCTAGCTTTAGTTTCCTAATTGTTATTGATGGTTCTTAGCTGACCAATTATGTCAATGAGGTGCTGCACTTGAGGATAACTTGTGAAGGATAATAATGGGAGTTCATAAAGATTATGTGGATGGCTTATGTCCATAACACTTGAATAATAAGAGTATAGGTTCTTATCCTAGTGTTTTGAGTAGAGATGGTCTCATCACCAAACTTGCTGGAGATGTAGAGAATGGTTAGGGGAATACTAACACAAATTTTGCATAAATGAAGGTCAAAATGTCAAAAGTCAAAATGTCAAAAGTCAAAATTTTAAAAGTCAAAATTTTAAAAGTCAAAATTTTAAAAGTCAAAATTTCAAAAGTCAAAATTTCAAAAGTCAAAATTTCAAAAGTCAAAATTTCAAAAGTCAAAATTTCAAAAGTCAAAATTTCAAAAGTCAAAATTTCTTGACTGTGACTTTGAATTCAATTGATGCAAAAAACTACATGTGCTAATGCAAAACTTTTCCCCCCCAAAAATGAGCCCTTCTCTACATTTCCAGTAATCTTGGTGACAATTTTCAGAGGCTATGCAATCAACTCACAAAGTCAGCTAGTCGAAAAATTCGACCATGTCTAGTTTTGAGTTGGAACTAAGCATGAACCATCAGAATCATCATGATATCAGTCTGCCACTGCTACTAGAATATGCTGCCTCACCTGCCAAGGACATTCTCCCTTGGGACACTCTTCACCACCAACAATCCGAGCACGTTTTTTCTTTTTCTTTATCACAGGTATTTGTCCACAGGGATAACTAACTGTAAGAAATAAACAGACAATATAGACAAGTCTTTCTCAGACTTAAAAACTATTTGTGAGTAAACTTTGACCCATTTATATTTGTGAAATAAATTTTTTCACAAGGAAAGGGATACACCTGTACATATGGATTCATAAACAACTACAATATTGTATTAGGGGTATATATAAAGATCTGTATACTTGCAGATAATGTTGGAATGTGATCATACGAGTTCCAGTTGCAACATCATATCTGTCAAGCCTCCTGGTTCGGCCTGGAAGGTCACAGTTTTTATATGACTTTCTTGAGTAAAACCCGATTTCAATAAATCACTCTTAATAGGTTACTCTTCCTCCTTACTTTCTGCTTGTGCAGATGATGTGCACACCTCCCGATACTGGAAGTGTGACATCACTTCCTGTATTTGGAACGCGGACGTGTCGCTCCACCTCAGGACTTCTGCATTCCAAATACTGGACATCATGTCTGACATCACTTCCTGTCATTGTTACTGTATTCAATAAGGGAAAACTTGACAGGTATGAGCAACATACCTTGTTGCCTTTCTCCTTACATTATTAAGGGCTCAATTATTACATGGTCCCTTTCCAGGCTGTTGACATGAGACAGTGGAGGTGTTTATAACTGTCCTCATTTAAACCCTACTGGGCAAGTGACCAAAAACAACTTTGGGAACACCTTATGTCGCATTCCCTGGGTGGTTGCTGTAATCAGGCGTTCAATGGGTCATTGACAACTGTCCGTGTAAATTAGCACCAAAGGAAATTGGCCCTCAGTGAAACTCTTGCTTCCCCCTTGAAAGTATGGGTTTACAGTAGCCTTATGCATTCCATAATGTTGGCTGCCATCCAACCTGGAAGACAGGATGAAACTCAAGTCCAATAATGTGCAGCTGATGTAGAAGTTAATCCATGATGTAGAACTTGGAAAAGGGTACATGGGAAAAGGAATGTGAGTAACCAAAAGCTGTGGAGACACAGGAACTCTGATACTCTCCCTTTTGATACTGCCGTATTACAGACGGAGGGGATAGCAGTCGGCTAAGATAGGACAATTATGACAGAAGGGATGAGAGGTTAAATACACAACCCTACAAAAAGAATGAAGCTGCAGATACAGCTAATAAATATGTGTGGAGCATAACAAAAACATGGCAGGACCACAATGTACAGTTGTCCAAATACTTATTTTACTGAAGAATATACCAATTCATTATTAATCCTACAATGCGATTTCTTTCTGGATTCTTTCCCCCCATTCTATCTCTCATTGTTGAAGTATACCTATGATGAAAATGACAAGGGTTTCTACATAAACTTTTGGGATTTGGGATGGATTGGGTCATGTAAATACCTTCTGTTTTCAGAAGGCTTGATTGTGCTATGTACTGCTCGAGTTGAGAGGGGGTTGATTCCTTTAATGTCTTCTCACCATAACCTTCATAGTTGTTCCTCTTTACTACTCCATCAGGTTACTCAAGCCAATCAAGATGGAGCCTTGGAGTCTGAGATGTTATTGCTGACTCATGGGAAAATTTATAAATATGTTTACTGTTATTCTTTACATTTGTCAGTATTATACAACCCACCTGTTGGAATACATGATGTTTCATCTTCTGCAAGAGCATATCCTTCTATACATGCACACTGCCGGCGTTCCCCTGAGATGTTATAGCAGAACTGTTCACACTGACCATTATCAATTTCACACTTTATTGATTCTTCCACATCTGAGGAAATACACATAATAACTTAGTTTCCTTTCCTTTATTTATTGAATTTCAGTTTCAGCGACTTAAATTAGGGAGTACTGAGATAGAGAAAGCATTGAGTGTTTAAATACAGTCACACATCACTATAGAAAGCTATTCTTCAGAGCTATGTATGTAGCTTCACATAAACCGTGTTTATGGC
The DNA here is from genome assembly GCA_036250615.1 of Ptychadena robeensis. Taxonomy (NCBI): domain Eukaryota; kingdom Metazoa; phylum Chordata; class Amphibia; order Anura; family Ptychadenidae; genus Ptychadena; species Ptychadena robeensis. The sequence continues at coordinate 69,809,564 of CM070033.1, read as the reverse complement.
TCAAGCCCCCCATACACATTTAGATCACTTCTTACAATTTCCTTTAGATCTATCACCAACTATGTAGTTTCGGGTCCTCTCTGATAGAATATATAGTGATTGAAAGGTTTAGAAAGGTCCTCATATTACATGGTTTTGGTAGAAGAAAAGTGGATTGTACACTACGTCAAGACGTGGACAGAACACGTGTAATTAATTTGAATGACAAGGGATCCACTACTGTGCCTCTGCCACTTTGTGTTCAATCGCTGTCATTGCAGCGATGCTGGGGTTGTCATCATTGACAAGTGATGTGTCCATTGAACATCAATCAAAATCAAATGAATAGGGCAAACCGTGGGTAATCCGCTGGTTGTGCGGCATGTTTGTGTCAAGCCAACGGGTCTATGCCACCCTATGGAAACTAGCAATGAGTCACACACCTAACAACCACTTGGATAAATTTGGTACATACCTTGGGTGCTTATTATACTGGTTCAGGAAATTACTATTTTTAGAACCAGTAAATGATATGTCAGTAATAAATCTGATTTAACATTCCATCATGGCTTGCCACTATAATAAATAAATGTAGAGAAATACTTACTTGTTTCACAGTTTCTACCTTCATAGCCTTCTGCACAGGTGCAAACATATGACTTAAATTCATCACTGCAAACACCTCCATTTAAGCAGGGGTTGGAAAGACAGTCATTGGGATCTGCAAACAATAAACCATACATGGTATGTCAATCATTATTCCCCCCCCCCCACACACACACACCCTTGATTTGTTTTAGCATACCTGAGTATGTTCTCCAAAATTCTTTCTGGCAGAATAAGATAAAAGTCATTAACTGTTCTCAACATATGGACAATGAGTAAAGCTTATGCATTTCATGTAGGACCCTTTTACACTATATGCTTTGCGTTTTTATAAACCCACTTTTTTAACACGTGCATTTTTACAGTACTGCATTTTCTTATAGAAAACCAATGTTACCAGTCACACTGCATGCGTTTAAAACTTTTCCATATGCGTTTTTTATAATGCCCTGCTGCATGCATTTTTGATGCACTTTTCATTTCTGTTCAAAAAGCAAACACAGATGTAATGTGCAAAACGTATGCGCTTTCGTATATATGTGAAAACGCATATTGTGAGCAAGGGCCTTAAAGCAAAAAAGTGTTCAAATGTAATACAGATTGCAAGGTGGTGAGCTTAACGCTGCACTTATACTGTGTATGAGCACTGATGGTGGCTTTTGGGTGGCCAGGCATTGGAAATACCCTTATTGAGTCTTCCCGGGCAGTGTCAACATACATGTGGCTGGGCACTGAAAATGACTGTACTCTTTGTGGAGTATAAAAGGTAGGGTGCTTTAAATGGGTTGTGTCAACAGGTAACATATAATAATCTACAATAAATGGCTTAATTAGCCAGAAATCCCTCTCTGGTGCACAGCTATATAAGCAGGGGAGCACATAAGTAGTACTCTGGCACACAAAATAGATTAAAACCTAGCTCTGCGTAACTTTATTATGCTTCCTAGGTGCATCCGTGTACAACAGGAGGAGAGTTGCACGGAGGTTTCCTTCTCCTCCCCGATGAGAAGAAGCCTTGCTTGTGTTGTGACGGCAAGTGCTCTCTAGTGACATCTGGTGGCTGAAGCTGATATTGCAGATTGAGATTACAGCTCCACACAACATCACTTTATCATGTCTTCACTGATGTAAAAGTTGTTGCTTTTTTATTGCCAAAATTCTTTTAGTTTTTATTGTTAAATGTATACAATTTATGTCTCTTGGATAACTTCAGGGAAAATGTAATAACTAGAAAGGGTTGCAGTTAGGGGTGTCAAATTTAGAATGAAAATACTAATCCCCCCCAAAAAAATTTACTTCTGTGAGTGTTGGAGATCTGGGGGACGACATTTAGAGTAGGTATATATAAGGGTAAAATCTGATAACAGAAAAGTTGCACTACTGGGGTACGATGCTGAGATATATACTGAGATATGTACTAAGATCTGGGGGTTCAAGCGGCATTGTACTGTGAGAGTTACATGTAACCCAAAGCCAGCTGGTGACCTGTGGATGGAGACAGCTAATTGGAGGATCAATCAGGAACAGGGAGGTCCATCTGCAGCAGAATCTACCATCCAGGAAGCTGATGCAGAGGAGCCAGTGAGGAACACAGGCCCTTTTAAAACCACGCTACATATGGAGTGAGTACCAAACACCATCTCCTGGTACTCATCCAAGTAGCTCACTAAAAAAAGTTATGTGCACCCCTGTATATAAGGCCAAAAAAGTTGTGTAAAATGGCAGGGACATGCATTATTTCTTGGAGTGGGTGGATGGTATTTATTTTCTTTTTTTTTCAGATTTAATAAAAAAAATTGCTCAGCGTATGGAGCAAAATGACTGATTAATTTACAGTATACCGCACTGTTTATTGTATAATATATCCTAAACTTATTGGAGAAATTTTGATGATTACCAAACGTTGTTCATTCTTGAAGATTTCCCTGGCTTCTTCATATGAACAAACTTCTTCGATGCATTCCCGCTCCAAAGAAGGTGACTTGAGCTCCTCAAGAAAGGAGTTTGCTCTCCTTACCCTACTATTCAACACACTGGCTGCCTCTTTATTGTTTAAGAAAACTGCAAAGGAATACACATGAAACAACTTAAGAGATGAACAAATCTATATATCGCTTCTAGTACTTCTGTAAACTTACTATAGGCAAGATGTAATTATGAGGATATTTAAGAATTGACTGACCTCAAGTTTAGCCTCACTTCTTCTGTCTCCCTAGGTAAGCTAAGAAAGGTTCCACACAGGTCAGTTTCTCCCGCTATGCAAAGTATGCGCATAATCACGCACATTATTCTACTAGCAAAACCCTGCTCAACAATTTTCTTCTAGCACACCCCTTCCCTCGCTCAACAACTTTTCTGCTAGCACCCTTACCACACACCCCTGCTCAACACGTTTGCTGCTAGAACCCTCCTGGTTGACAGGGGGCACCAGGCAACAACTTTGCATATGGCTCCCCAAGTGCTAGAAATGCCACTGGTTGCACATAGTACAGATAAGCAAAACCCCATTGTGTCTTATAATGCATTACTTCGATTAGGGCTTAGCCATATAGGATGCTTGATTGATTGACTGTCTGGAAGCCTTATGTTCATTTATTAAAACTTGAAATTTGAACCATCCCAGATGTAGGTAACATGCCCTTCGACGAGACTGTAATTGTGGCTAAGGGAACATTCAGGCTCACACCCAAAGAAGTTTAGTAAGCTTTGGGGCCAGTGTGATATTATACTGTGGATAAAGGGGGCTTGCAGTGATCCATGAGGCTTCCTAGTAAGTATACATAAATGTTAAAAAAAGAAAACAAAACTAGGTCCAGGGTAATAGGAATACATATGTAAGGCCATGTAAATTCCTAGATGTATTTCAGCTTTGTAGTATTTCACAATCTATTTCTCATCTTGGTGGCTTATACTGTAAAAAAACAATTAACAAGTTTTCAACAAAGTACTTTTCTCTGTGAAATATAACAGTAGCCAAGGAACCAAGACTTGTCATAGTTGTGCATGATGTATCAGCAAAATATAGTTACCCAGCTACAAAAAGGAAACCAAATGTTCTATAATTCACAATGACATAATATAAGCCCCACCATACACCTCTAGATCACTCCATACAATTTCCATTAGATCTACCAACAACTATGTAGTGCCGGGTCCTCCCTGATGAATACATAGTGATTGGAAGGTTTAGAAATGTCCTCATATTATATGGTTTTGGTAGAGGAAAACTTGGTTGTACAGAAATTGTATGGTAAGATTGAAGGGGGTATGGGGGGCTTTAGAAATAGTTTTTTAAGTTGATTTAACAAACTTCACTAATGAACTGCAAAAGTTACTATGTCAGGGACAATAGCTAGGACTGGGCAAGAGAATTAAATGTGACTGTTGACTATTATCTAAGATAACCCTACTATAATAAGTTATTCGAGTTATTTATTGATTATTTATAAGTTTCATTTGCATATAGAGTTAATTTATAAAGAAATCTATCTGTATTTCTCTGTGGGATTATGAGTAGAGTGTAACTGTTCTAGTTACTTCATATGCCTGTATATACCCCTGTGTAATACACTTTGTTAAACTGAAGTAATTTATCAAATGCACTACAACCGTCTTTGTATTTAATCTCCTAATCACAGACACAATATGTTATTGCTTACCTGCAAATGTAAGAAAGGGCACACAGACGAAAATAAAGCTGAAAAACAAGGCTTTCCTCTGCCCTAGCCCCATGATGGGGACCTTTTCCTCTCCTGGAACTCTCTGTTCTCAAGAGAGCACTACCAGTACAAAGTCCATTGTTCAAATATTAGGAAATAGACGGAGGAGGGGATAAAAAAACAACATTTGCAGGGACATCTGTTGGTGTGTCCTTCTGTCCTCCAGGTCCTGACAGTGATTTGATGTTTCCTATTTCTCCAACATAAACTGGGAGGAGGACCTCTTGGTGTCACAGGCTCACACATAGTAAATGTTTCATTGTTTGGTGCCTGTATTCCCTGAGAATATGGGCCTGGATTGGATTTTGTGGAAATTGATAGATAACCTGGAAATGTTAGGAGTTTATGCACATTATGCAAATATTTGTTTCCCATTAATAAAGCAAGGTCACATACATACAATACCGCAGTTAGGTGTATTCTTAAATGTATGTTATGTTGGATATAATTATAGTTCCAAACTTTGCTCTGACCTTTTTGACACTGCACAATTTTCTTGATTGTATGGCAGTGGTGCTCCAGAGTGCAGTTCTCATTATCCTATTTAAAGCAGTGAACAGTAATTCATGCAACAGTCAATTGCTACAAATATAACCTAATATAATACCCTGTTTCCCTGATAAGGCATTCTCTTCTATTTTTTGAAACGCCAAAATATGCCATAGGTCTTATTTTCAGGGGGATGTCTTATTCCGATCACTCTCTGCCATTCACTGTCCCATTCTCATCACTCTGTGCCAAACATTGTCCCCTTCTGATCACTCTGTTCCATTCATTGTCCCCTTTGATCACTCTGTGCCATTCACTGTCCCATTCTCATCACTCTGTGCCAAACATTGCCCCCTTCTGATCACTCTGTTCCATTCATTGTCCCCTTTTGATCACTCTGTGCCAGTCATTGTCCCCTTCTGATCACTCTGTGCCATTCATTGTCCCCTTCTTATCACTCTGTGGCATCATTGTCCCCTTCTCATCACTCTGTGCCAATTGTTGTCCTCTTCACTGACTTTTTGGGGGTTCTATCGGTACGGTTGGGTAACAGACTCCGTTACGGCAGGGATCAGCAGCTTGCTTGCCCTTCCTGCACTGCAGCCAGCCCTGACGGAAGCACACAGTTACCCATTGTACCACCCGAATGGGAGATTCGGGCAGGGGCAGGGGCAGGTATCGTTGGGGGTCTTATTTGCGTGGGGTGGCTTCTTTTAAAGTTTTGGGCAAAAATCTGGGGGTGGCTTATTTGATGGCTGGCTTATCATAAGGGAAACAGGGTATATTGTAGATGAAATGGTAGAAACCACAAGTTTCTACTCACAGATTCATGTACTCAGATAAGTAATCTGCTTGTCCCCATATATCAGAAAAGCAACTGTATCAGGATGGGTTAACATCTATCCTTTTTAATGTGAGTTGATCAAATTGTTTACATATGCTAACAAGTGTACACTATATCAAATGAGCCTGTTTACATAGGTTATTGAATGTGTTGCTCAACATGTGTAAAAGCAGATAGGTGAGAACCAAGACTTAAAATGGTCATCAAATACTCCTGTAATATATAAAACCATGTACACACTTTATGTTTATCTTTGCACTTACTGCATTTCTTAAAAGTGTGCCAGGTAGAGATGGTTGAATTTATTCGAATAGTTGACTTTCTGAGTTGAGCCTAAATGTCTACTTCACTTTGAACTTAATTTATGCAACTACTATGTGTATCATTTCTTTATGTAGTGTACCCTCAACCATTCTCTACATCTCCAGCAAGTTTGTCGATGATAGCATGTTCAGGGACTTTGCAATTCACTTTAAAAAAAAAAATGTGTCCTTCTCTAGCGCCAGGCTCTTCCTGCTTTGTGGTGGCTTAGCTATTGGGACTCAGTAGCGACCATTGCTAGTGCACTTTTTCACTTATAGTTGCCCTTGGGACACGTAGTCCGGGGAAGAATCCACTTCTCGTAAAAAAAAATGTTCTTTATCTATTGAACATTGCTTGTAGGTCGGAACAGTTTTGACATGATACCCATTAGTGTAGCTTATTTCATATAACAGGAGAATACAACAGGCCAGTAATAATTGCAACTTGATAATTATTATTAGAGCAGAAGTTAGGCCCAGCCAAACATTTTTTATGATTTTTTTTCAAGAGAAGGGAAGGAAAAAAAAGGCATTTATTGTACTGGCTCTCAGGGCTCTCCTTGCCAAATTGGTTACACTTGGCCAGCTCCTAAGGAAGCAGGCCAAGTAACAAAGGAAATCAGAAAACGTAAATATACAAACTTCTTTTTATCTACTTTTGCAGATCTGTAACTATATCCAGCAACAAAACTGTAATGCTGGGAACACACGGCTCGATATAGGAGCCGTTCGAGGTTTCCTGCAGTAGTGTGATGATGTCATTGCGCTGCTGCCTGATATTGGAGGAGCTGCTTTGCATGGAGACCCTGTGATCATGTCCAATATCCCTGTTTTAACAGGGATGGCCGCATTAGATAAGGGCCAGATGGCCGCAAGACGCTCGAAACGACCATCGATCTGGCCCATATCTATATGTGTGTTCCTTGCTTAAGGGATGCAGGGCAGGTAAAGAACTGTTTCACTGTACAGTGCATCAAAAATACTTCCTTCTATTGTATGGTGATCTGTATTATAAAAGATAACTTGGTAGTGTCTTCAGTAGTATTCTTGCATTCCTCTATACTATGTTAACATGGTGAATGTTGGCAAAATGGTATCATCATACACGTTTCACTTCCAGTGGCTATAGATTGGTTGTGTGGCAGAAAGTACATTTGCCTGATTTGGTCATACTTTGTTTTTATAATTTGGTACTATGTACTCAGCTACAGCAGGTATGTACTCCATACAGTATTACAAACTAACAAAGGTAGTAAATTGTTGTGCACAACTGCCAGCGATGGTTACTAGAGGTGGTCAAATTTTTCGGCTTGCTAAGTTTGTGAGCTGATTGCAAAGCCCCTGAACAGGGTATCATAACAAAATTTTATGAAGATGTAGAAAAGGGTTGTGGGAACATTTAAAAAAAAAGTTTTGCTCTAGCGCATGTACTTTTTGCGTAAAAAAATAAAGTCGAAATTCAGATTTTCAAAAACTGTTTGTGTTAAAGACATACTTTCTTTTTTTTTGTAGTAAACCACCTTCTCTACATCTCCAGCAAGTTTGGTATTGATATCATGTTCAGGGGCTTTGCAATTAACTCGAAATCGTTGAAATGGTAGAATTCCTGAATCTGAATTTCTAATGGTTACACAGTTATGGTGATATCAGTGGCCACAAGTACTCACATTAAATTACATTTTCTGGTTACAGATGGGATCACTTCTTGGTTACACATGCTGGAGGGCTCAGCAGGATCAATTGGATGTGTTTCAAGAATGGCAGCTCTTTGTCAACCATTGGTTCATTAGCGTCATGTACACCAAACCTGTTTTGTCTGCAATCTCAGGGCAGTAATTGATTGGAATACCTTGATGATTACCACTACATTTGGTTGATGGGTTAGACCATGCAGCATGTCAGGTGACCAGTCAATGCTCCTTTGTGGTCAAATGACAGATTTGCAGTCACAAGCTTTAAAAATAATGTCATTAAGTATGACGGTTAAAAAAAAAAAAAATCTGGAGCATGTTCTGGTGGTGGTAGTGGGGGGGGGGGGGGGGGGGGGGAGAGATGCAATGCTCCAGAGGTGTGATCATCTTACAGAGTGTTCCACCGGGAATAACAAAATCTAAGCTACAGGCATAATCTTCACACATGGGTCCATGAATAAAATGATATTACATTAAAAGAAGACCAAACAGAAGAATGTTTATTAGAAAGCTTTCAAAAGAAAAAAAAACTCAGAAATGCTCAGTGTTGTGTCAAGTAAAGGCAGTGGTCTTCACTGTAACAAGAGACAACTAAACAGTTAGTAATTTTTTTATAAAGACACACAGCAGGGATATACAATAAGTGTTTTTGAAATGTTTTAGGAAATTTTCATACATACAGTATTTCATATTCTGTATTGAAATTTACATCAATGACAGAAAAATAAACAGATGAGATGTTTCCTGTAAAGTGCAGTGACAAGTACTTATTAATCACAGGCAAATATTGACAAACTTCCATGAGAAAAATAAAGTTTACCACAAATGTCTACACAACATTATTTAATAACAGTCACATTTTGTACAAAATATTTACAAATAACTTACAATATACTAGAGAAGCCCACGTCTGTGCAAACTGCTATGTATCACCACTGGCTATATATCTCTATATAACATAGTTACCCTAGTATTGGTGTATAGGATTGGAGGGGGTTTACAGATTGTCATATGATCTTTGTTCCCTTTTGCTTATTGGTGTATCATGCTGTAGTAGTTTGTATATGTATTACACATTTTACAGCAAACTAACTTAACAGAGGAAGGGCTTCAACTTGCAGGTAGTTTATACTTTGCAACACAGAAAAAAAAGAACTGTAACAAGAAAATTGTTTAATAGATTACATCTGGATCTATCTTTGCTAAATTATACAAATATCCAAATGTCAATTGTTTTGAAAAAAGGATTAAAAAATGGATAATAAGGCAAAGGGGAAACATGTACAAGCACTGGCTCAGGCTAAACATATTTGGCCATTAAGACTAGAATATCATACTTCAGCCAATATAAGCACACACTCACCAGTGCCTATGCTTATATTGGCTGAAATGATAATATTCTAGTCTTTAGCTGAGAAAGAAAATGCTAACACGCTGCTATATAATGGAACACCCCTAACTATGCAGCTGGGACTGGATGGTGGTATATATAAAGTGATGATTGTACAAAACAAAACTTTTTTTTAATGTTAGAACTACCACAACCCATCTTTTATCTTGCTTTACTGATATAAACTTTATTTTTTATAAATATATTCTATATACAGAAATATTGCTAGTTAGGAAAAGATTGAGTTTGCTAGTTTGGTTCTAGCGAACAGATAAATTGGCATGAAAGCAGGTCTGAACAAATTCTTAAACTGCACCCTGCTTGTATTCCTAAAATTGTGTCACAAAAACTGTAGCACCTACATGTTTTTTGCTCCAATTATTAAATAAAAAATATCCTAATAAAGATTATTTTTAAACATATCAAATTAAAACATGAGCATTTATTAGCTATGGCAGCCTCAAGTTTATGTATTTTTAATAATGTATTTTGCTTAATGTACAAACTTATATAATGTGATTTTTTTTAACTTGGATTTATTCATGTCTGCATTGTTTCACATTATTCAAATACCCTACATTATACACCTTAGTAAATATTTACTAGGTTTACATTTTTTTCTATATAGAAAAAAAGTTTTCTCTCCCATAATCGTATAAAAATAGAATTCACAAGGATAGACAGAACTACTAAACATGTCAGACTTGTGAGCTTAAGGCTTAGTTTCCACTTGTGTGGAAGCCGGCGGCGCGGTTGCCGCCGCTAAGAACCGCCACCGCTAAGAACCGCCGCCACTAAGAACCGCATCTCATGCGGTTTTTAGCGGCGGCCATTCACCCCTATGGCCGCGGTCAGTGCTGGGCGGCCGCGGAATCGCGCGGATGGCCGCCTAAAAACTCGGTCGACCGAGTTTTTAGGCGGCTGTCCGCGCGATTCCGCGGACAGGGGAATAGCCCATTGAAATGAATGGGCGCGGATATATCCGCGCCGCTCACAACCGCGGGCTTCCGCTTCTAGTGGAAACAAGCCCTAAGATACCCAGTCACACACAGATTAGACAAATGTTTTACTTATGATTTGATAACTAAGTCAAGGTTCATACAGTTTATCGGGTAAAGAGTCTTTTCAGTAAATTAAACTCAATATAATTTATAACATAAACAGATTAATTTATGTCATTCACTTATAAATTCTTTTTTCTAAAACTTTACATTGCAATTTATATGTACCTACTGTACATATAGTACCTAAATCATTTATCTTGTCTTCTCCAATTGTTGGAAAATAAACTAAACTAGAAATATATTGGGAAAACCAGGAATCACCTCATTGGCAACATATCGCAGTTGATCATAAAAAATTATGTTTTTGAAATATCGGTCCTTCCCCCTGTAAATGCACGTCTCTGTCTACCCCAGTGGTTCTCAAACTTTTTAGATCCGCGTCCCCGGAAGTGATGTTGTCAAGTGTCACCTCCTGTATTTGGAACACCGAAATGAAGGTATGAAGCTTTACTTCTTCGTTCCAAACGTGGATGATCCTATTTTCCCACCACGCTTGAGATGATGATGTGCAGTGTGAGATTAGGAGGGAGAGTAATCCTCCATGCCTCCTGAGTAAGTTGGGGGGGGGGGGGTTAGGAAGGTTACCCTCCTTCCTAACTTCCCACCCTCCTTGTGGGCATCAGCACTGATGATTTCAGAGAAAGCAGCAACCCCTGTAGAATGGTATTTTAACCCCCAAGGGGGTCCCGACTCACAGGTTGAGAACCACTGGTCTATTCAAATATCATGTTTCAATTTCATGCTAGCCAATGGCATGGTCATCTAAGATCAATTTGCAAAGGGCTGCAACATCCGAATCACTGGCTAATAATTCTATTATTATGAGCATATGGGCCCCTAATGATTTACATTCCTTTTAATGCTTTACAGCACAGTGTTGCAAACCTGAAATAAATATTACACTGTTACAATGGGAAACCAAAAAACACTCAGTTCCTAAATATTATAATGCTTCCTTAGGGTACCTATCAGTAAGGGGTCTCTTAATAGCAAGTTCCGTCAACATCACAAACAAGTTATGATCTTCTCCAGTCTACTATGGCAAATTAGTATTAGAAATATACTACATAACATTGCTGAAATTATTATGACCAGTAATATCATGAGAAAGATGAACACCAAAGCTGCCATTAACATCTAACCATGAAGTCCAGTCCTCACAGTCATTTTATGACCAATTCATCAGTCTACTGGGCGTTACTAATACAGCAAAGTCTGCTACTGTAATGGAATTGTTTAAGCATCTTAACAATTGTTTAAAGATCGCTGTAGATGGTCTTATGTAATTTAAAGCTGAATAAACATTGGTGAATAGTAGGATGAGCAAACAATTGTGTGGTTTACATTACAGAATGTAAACAGAATGTATTTTGAGCCAGTTTACCCCTTCAATCAAGATGGTCTCTCAACTAAAAGTTTAAGAAAGGGTAAAAAAATTATATTAATACTTATCTTGTGACTTTACCAACAGTCTTTGCTCTGCCAAAAGTTCCAGTGGCTGAAGAATCTCTAGTACTCAACACACTTTAGCAAGTGTTGAATGCCTGAATGCTGCAAGACCTTTACCAGCCTCTACATCTCTTTTGAGTTTGTATAATACAAATCAGTGTATCAGCAGCGGTATAGGCAGATGTTAACTCTTTACTTTATGGGGAGCTCCTTTATTAACTTTTTAATTTGTCGCAGCTTCTATTTAAACATCCAAGGTCTAGTTGCTTGAATGCTCCTATGTGGGGTGAAGAGAAGAAGACACGTTGTATGCTAGGGAAGAGGATTCAGAAAATAGTTGTAATGTAAACATAGATGGAAGACAGAATGTGGGCCGTCCCTTATGAGGCTACAGCAACGTGTTAGTTAAAAATATCAGAACAGGTAAATGTTGGTGCCAAGCTGACCGACAATCCTGCTTAAATCATCGTAATCATGGCCAAGTTTGAAGTCAAGGAAAGTAACAACATCTCCATGACAAGAGAAGCAAAACAGGAATCAAAAATAATTTTATAAAAAATACTTGTAAAGTATTTCAATTCAGTTCAATTACTTTAATTCAACCAGTCCAGCTGGGAACAAGAGCTCAATGAGTAAACAATGGACATAAGTGTTAAGAAATGATACTCATACATGAAGTCTTTTGACAAACAGAGATGCAATTGTTCACATTTTGTGACAACTATACTTAAAGTATGGATACCTTACAGCGAAAAATAAAAAGTGCTGAACAAAACATCTTGTGAGTCTGAAACGTGTCATTCTCCCTCATATTCCTTCAAATAATAAAAAGTGCTCTACATATTTTTATTTTATACTTTTTTTTACATATTCCAAAGTAAATATTCTTTCCCCAAGGCTTTCCTGAAGACACTTGGTCAATGCAGTGTTTTGGATAAGCTATTTTCTATATATGACAATGCAAGATAAGCAAACATACTTCACTCTAAACAGAGTGTTATACAGTAACAAAGGCCTATTTCTGAAGTATGGAAAACATTATGTATCAAATACTCATGCCTTTTAGAAATGGAGTGACAAAACATCAATCTGGTCTCAACACAGTTTAAAAAAAGGTACAAAGTATAATAGTCTTTACAGATAAATTTTGCACCTGCATGTGGAGAAGTAGACGCACTTTGTAGTGCACTGTCTTGGAATGTGGAGCTGAAGCACCATCTATGTATGGTGTCACTTTGAGACACATCTTGCAGTAGTATCACCCATAGAGAGTGACATTTGATGGTGTAAACACTTGTTTGATTTGTGTAAACTGAACTTCAAATACAGAAAGTGCAGTGTTCCAATATGGGTCACTCTGGCACCTGACATCATTCCTCCTTGACTACCCTATTCATTGGCTTGGATTGTTGCATGCAACTGGATCAGGGCAAGGAGAGGTATAAAGGCACTTTGTGCCTATTTGGTGGAGCAGATATTCATCTTTACTTTCAGACATCTCCCTGGCTTTTTCCTTCTTGTTCCTCTCACTCAGATGGTAGTTTGGACTTTGCCAACCTGGTCATTCTTGGCTTGCTCATACTTGTTTGAAGTTCAGCCCTTGATATCTGAAAAGCTGGTGCTGCTGGCATTACAGCTTTCACTGCAACTCGACGAGGTGCTTAAAGTGCTGGAAGCAGTTCCTGATTCTACATGAAAAATAAAAGAAATGAATGTTACTGTCGCCAGTGAAAAACAAAACCATCCACACAAGGGAAGCCTGACTATACTCAACTAAGAACTCACCAGAACTGCTTAGAGAATGCACTGACTTGGATGTCCCAATAAGAGTCATAAGGTTGCTGGCTGGCACTAATCCTTCTTGTTTAGTACTCAGATTCTTCACAAACCTGCAGTATTTTTAAGTAACAGATAAACATATAAAAAACAAATAAATACTTTGATTAACTGCATACTCATTTGAATAATTCTGGATATTGGAATCCATCTGCACACCATACAGGTCTGTTCTAAATATCCTACAGGCTGAAGTGAAGGGATAGATGGTTCCATCAAAGATGAAGCATGCAAAATAACTTCATCAGGACACCTCTAAAAAATGTCCAGAAAATGTCAATCAATGGGAAAGTGTCCCGGCATCTCATAGTCCCAATCATCCTGGGAGCAATAGTTCTGCATCCCAGGAGGCAGAAATTTGTTCCATTCTCTGCAGCCAAGCCAAAAAGAGATGTAATCTGCATTAGCACTAGCAGTACCTATTCTCTGAACACACTGACCACCTTATGGAGAGACACATTTTACAATTAGATGGCATGAGTTGTGTATTTACATTAACATTCTGCATTGTAATAAATACATTTTGTAACAAAGACTAATATCTCCTTTCATATGCAAATAGCTGCTCATGGGTAAGTTGTTCAGCGCCAGATTGTAAAAATGTGTCTCTTCAGAAGTTGGTCAGTGTTTTCAGAGAATGAGTGTGTACTGCTAGTCTACTGCTAGTGTAAAAACACATGCTAAAGTTTCAGCCCTGCAGGGAAGAGGCCTGCTGGCCTTTCGGCTGAAGGAATATATAGTGAATACTGCATGGTCCAGTCCTGCCTACTTTGGAATATTCTGTATATTCACTTGATATCTGGGTACTTGTCTCTGTTTTCCCCCCTAATTTTCTTTTCAAAACGTCAAAACTTGTATGATCATTTGTTGGAAAAAAGGACGTACCATATTTTTCGGACTATAAGACGTACCGTATTTTTCGGACTATAAGACGTACCGGACCATAAGATGCACCCAGTTTTTAGGGCAGAAAATCCAGAAAAAAAAAAAGATTTAATACGTTTTCACATCAATTGGGATAATGCAATGAATTTAATGGATGCAATATTCAATTGAGCCACAGGTGTCACTAGCAGCAGTACACTCTCAGCTGAACACGTCACACTACACTGATCTGTTCAGTGTTCTGTGGATTTCGGCATCCCCTGCACCCCGGCCGAGCCATCCATAGCCGAACTGAACACAGCGCTGTGTTCTCGTTGGTGGGGATGCAGGGGATGCGGCATTTAGATCTTTCTTCTGAAATGACAGCTGCCGCAGCTCTCCACTGTCAGCAGAGCTGGCGGGAAGCCAATGTGCGACGCAGGCACTTTCTCCCCCCCCCCCCCAATTTTGGGGGTGAAAAGTGCGTCTTATGGTCCGAAAAATACGGTACGTCTTTTTTCCAACAAATGATCATACAAACAAAACAACATTTCTAAAGCACACAAGATTTCTTAGCAAAACAATAATTATTTGACCTTCCCAAAGAAATCCTGCATGGTCCTGAACAAGTTTGTGATTATTATTGATTCTGCCACACAATCCCCACTCCAAAACCCCCAGACTTTTCAATGAGAGGTTTAGGTTATGGTATGTATATTGTGTATATTTAAAGGTTGCAAAAGTTATACACACCGACTAAAACCTAAAGATTGGGACTACAGAAAATGACATCTACAAAGGACACACAAACTACAAGGTCTCCTCATCATTGATACTGAATACCTTATTAGGGTAACAGCCAGACGCCAGAAACTACTTACCACATTCCCTCCTCCTCTTCACGTATAAGCTGAACTGTATCTCCACTTTTCACTAGGATTTCTTCTGAACCTATTTTTCCATAATCTGTCACTACTGTATATTTCCCAGGGCACTTGAAGAATAATAATAATAATAATAATAGTAAACAGTTACAGCTCGTTCATAGCTGATGTTAAATAATAACATTTGTGTACTTAAATACATTTATACATGTACTGGGAAATCCCACAAAGATGAGGACTATGTCCGCTCTAAAGAATGCTGCCTCAATATTTTACTATAGACACGAGCTGTTAGGACCAACCAATGACTAGGGTAGCATGAAATTACTTCTTAAAAAGAGAGTATAGGTTTTAAAAGTATCCTTCTTTTACTGAACTACCCCAAACTAATTCTTTGTTGGGGTTAAAAAATGTGTATGTATTTGGCAGGTTTAGCATAATTAGTAGTATATATTCCCTATTAGGGTATGTTTCCACAGTGTGGAGGGCTCTGTCGTCATCCCCTGCGCTAAGCGCATTCCTTGACGGGGATGTTGATGGAGCCCATACATATACATGCCTACTGCACTACGTTAACTTCCGACTGGCAGACTGGCTCAACACCATGCAGACAGCCGGTGCGGTAGGCAAGTATATGGGGACATTCCTATCAAGGAATGCGCTTAATGCAGGGGGTGCCGACGGAGCCCTCGACGCCATGGAAACATACTCTTACAGTGTTGACAATCTTAAGCTAGGCACACACAGGTAGATTCCTGTGCGTGCGACCTCCGATCAATCACAGCGTGGTGGCGTCACCACCTCCGGGACCTGTTCTCCCTAGCTGGCAGCCCGTGTGAATTAGAACACGCTACAAGCTGGGGAAAAATCCAACCGGCCTCTCACTCACACAGCTTCCGAGTGAGGAGTGCTGGCTCTGCCCACTTCACACTGAGCGCTAGCAGGAAGGAGGCAGTAGCCGGTGAAATACAATACTTTGCATGAAGATTCACGTCTCCATGCTAAGTACTGGAGATTGAACGGGGTTTTCCAACATGTTGTATGAAGGCACACACGGGTCGCTTTGTAAACAGATTATAGTACAATCAAACACCAAGAGCGTGCAAGTTGATTGATAGTACTCGAACAGTACTCTTTTTACAGATCTACTCCTGTGTGCCTAGCTTAAGTGGTCAAAAGAACCAACAGTGCTTTTTTCTTCAGCCAAAATAAATAATGCATGGCTATGGAAACATCTGTAGTTAACAATACTTCAGTAGAAGGTTGTTCCAACAGTTTTTTCATGTATATGGCTAACCTTTGATATTTCTAGCACTATGGAATCTTAAGTGTTCAGCTCATAATGTCAGAATTGGTTTCTATGGAATATTACATAACACACAATTGCCTTAGTTATGTAGAAATAGCAAGTTAATGGAGCTTACCAACTTTTTATCCACTGTTTCGCCTCCTTCTTCCTCAGCATCAGAAGAATTCATTGCATCTTCTCCACTGGACCAGCCATCATTGTTTTCTTCTGAAGCATCCAGTGACTGTGATGTCCTGTTCCAACCTAATATTGATATATGTGAGATTGCAGTTATCAAAAAGTGAATTGCCAATGATATCCATTTTAGGAAAATTAATGGAACTATTAGAAGACTGAGTAAATTGAAATGTTCATCCCTAAAAATTGGTTTGGTAATTGTTTGTATTATATCAATCATCCTCCAAACTTTTATCTCTGGATGAACTTTGATACCAACATTACATCAGATCATACCTGTCAACTATCCAGTTTTTGGCTGGGATAGTCACGTTTTCTATGTGGCTTTCCTGGCCCAATCCCGATTTCAATATTTTTTAAATTGGGGTTATTTAGGAGGGAGAGAGCATTACACTACCTTCTAAGTTCCCACCTGGCTTGTGCTAATAACGTGCGGGGTTGGACATTAGCAGCGAAAGTAATGCCCTCATAAATCAGCCAACAGCTAAATTTAAAACAGGAAGTGATATCCTATACACTTCCTGTATTTGGAACGCTGAAGAGCCACATTCCAAATACCGAAAGTGACGGCAGGGACAATACTATGGAGCATGTGTGCAGGGCTTTGGAAAGGAATTGGGGCAGTAAGTTATGTGGTGGTAAAAAGGAATTGTTTTCCAGATGATCATTTTAATTGTTTTTTTAATCGTTTAAGTGGGACAATCCAACCGTGTGCCCAGTGTAATGGAACACCCTAGTCCTCCGCACTAGCTGCCTCTTTCATGTCAAAGGCATTGGCAAGCATCATTCCACCCACTTACTTACTCCACCCAGGGTGTTTCAGATAAGTATCTGAGAGGTAGGTTATCTACCTATGTACAAAGCTGTGTATTGCTGGAGGAAGGAGAGATGGAATAGAAATCAAGGCATACAATTTTCTTGAACTTGACTTTGAAGCATTTGAATCTGTGGTTTCTAACTGTAAAGTCTAATATACAGATTTATCCATCCTGATTTTAGATAAATACTTGCCTAGCAATAGCCTTGTAAGTTAAACAAAAATGTGTTCTAGGTTGATCTCATACCCACCAACACCAACTATTACAATACACATCAGGTTAATAAATATGTGTGCTTTTTCACATGCCGATAAGGTCTGGTGGAGGATGAAAACATATGGTTTATTATGGTCTTTATTAGACAATGGGAGTAGTCTTAGTCAAGTAACACTTACTGCAATTTAGTGCAAAACTTAAAGGTTAGGAGTAGGTTTGATAGAGTAATATGAACCTGCTATAAATGATCGTAAATGGACAATATATATATATAAAAGGAAGGGTTTAAAAGACTAAAACAATAAAACTTTTGTCAAACTAAAGGAAAGAGCAGATGCAACCTTAGGTTTACTGTTACAGAGCCACAGTTCAGATAATACTACATGAACCTATTGAGGATGTAAATTATAGGTTTCTGACACATTGCAGTGTTAAATATATTGTACAGTCAGAAGCATAATTGTAGGAAAATCTTTATAAAGTTTAATGATAAAACACACAAGAGTGATATTCAGCATTTTATCTATGCCAAGAGCAGTGGTTCTCAACATGTGGGTTGGAGTACTGATGCCCACAAGCAGTGTAAGGCTAAGTTTACAATGGTGATTCCCAAACTGCTAGCAGCTCAGAAACCTCCAGTGCGCTCCCGCAGCAGAGGGATAAATGACTCCCTGTAGTCGTCTGCACAACAGTGCAGGCGATTACAGGGCGTCTAATTAAGGACCCCAAAGAGTTTCTATGGAACGGCCGCCCGAAAACGACCAGCAGACGCCTAATGTGGCAGACGCCAGTCGGTCACGCTAAATGGTCGTTTACCTGGCGGTAAAAAAACGCCAGTGTAAACTTAGCCTTAGAAGTTAGGAGAGTGATTATTGCCCCCTTCCCTCCTAACTTAGTAGGGATGGGGCGTTACTCTTCGTCCTAACTTCCCACCCTGCACATCATTTGCACAGGTTGGGTGGGAACATTACACTTAACTAATGGTGCCAGAAGGGATCTCATATAGTGTCACTTCCGATATTTGGAACGCAGAAGTGACACTTCGTGAAGTCACTTCTAGGGTGGAGAATCTAAAAAAGGTAAAGAACCACTGTAATAAAGCATTGTGTGTATTTTAAGAATATATGTATCTAAATATGTCCAGAAGATTTCAAGTGTTAAATAACATATAAACACTCTCTGTCTCTCTTACATCCTTAATAACACCACTGCAAACAAATCTAAATGCATGCTAAAAAACAACTCGAAACATCTAAATGCACTGCAAGAAACAAGCACACCACTTTTTTTCTTCCCCTGATACCTCTTCGACGGCTGTCTGTTGAGGTCAGGTGAGATGTACTTAGCCATCTGGACTTTGTCAATGTGAAAATGGCAGGGGTATCTGTGAAAGAACTGGTGATAAGTTCTATATACTATTAATTCTCATATGGATAGGAGAGAAATGTTGATTTTTACCAAAATACAGTTCTGGCTGAGCAATAATGCACACATCAGGTTATTTGTCAAGTTACAGCTATAAGGATGGTGATTTGTGTGTTCTTGAGTTTTTTATGAGTTGTGTACATTTAGAGTGTTGATGCATTCCATGCACCATGCATGTTTTAGGGCTCATTTAGACTTTTGTGCTTATAGCACAATTTGTTGTGTTTTTCAGAGGGCAGCATACATTTTGTGCATGCATTGCATTACATATACACATATTTTCCATTTTCCAAATATGTGCTGATTTGATCACAGGTAACGTTGCACATTCTTGCAATTGAATATCATTTTGTAATGCAGAACCCTATTGTCTCAAAAATGTTCTACTGAAAATAGAATAGAAAAAACTCACCGCCTAGCTTTTGTAAAACTTGCATTAAGCCAGTGGTTCCCAAACTGGGGGCGTGAAGGTACTCCAGGGGGGCGCAGGCCCACATTCTTATCCTGTGTTTGATTAGGGAGGGGGAGGGGGGGGGCTCAATAATGTTCCTAAATAGAAAAGGGGGGCCCTGCAAATAAAGTTTTGGAACCACTGCATTTAGGCAACCTAAAGAACTAAAATAATGAGTAGCCCCATTTGGATTTAGCAAAATAAAAAGATTGAAACTCTCATTCACCCCTTTTTTTACATCTGTCTTCCATTTAACAACTTGGTGTGGTGAACACAAGAAGGAAAGTGCCAAAAGTAGGAACATCCAATGAGTGACCACACCCTATACTTATCAGAATACCTTCTATTGTTTGTTCCCTAGTACTGATCCTGAAGATGATCACAACCCCTAAAATTGTGTTGGGTTTTTATGGTACGGTTCTGAAAAATGTAACCAGGCACTACACAATTTTGGTTTTGGGGCTCTTCTCCTTGAATACCTGCTACTCTTTGAGCAGAAAAAAACAATTTTAGACCATCATTCCTTGAAAAGATGGTTAACATAAATTAATCTCTATGCCTGATGAACCTGATGAAGACCTACTTCATTAGGTTATCCAAAGTCCCACTATAGCCAAAGCAATAAAAAAAAACTAAAAAATATTCTATCAAAATGTCTTATCTTTAGATACAATTTAACCTCCCTAGCACACTGCTGAGGTCCAGACCTGTACAAGGGTCTAATAGACATCCTGACTATAATAATGTTTGAAACACTCAATTATTATTAAAAAAAAAGTACATAAAAAGATTATGAAATGTATCATTTGAATGCTTAAATCTCTTGAATACTTATTTGGTGAAAGATTTCAAAACAGTATTTATTGATTTCAAAACAGTATTTATGTTTGTTTATAATAACATTTTTATTTTGTTTTTGTTTTGAATTGTATTGGATACAGTTATTACTGTATCCAATACAATGGCATTCTCTGAAAGGGTTAACTTCAAAGACCACATCTGCAATGACAACGGGGGTGATATTCCAGGTGTGGTCTTTGAAGATATCCCGATTTGCATATGAATGTCCCATGTGCAAATTGTGACATTCATATGCAAATCTGGACATTCATGTGCAGATTAGGCTTGAAGAGAAGTGTCACAGCCTGCTTGCATAAGTTCGCACACACAGACCATAGCAGAGCTGGACACAGAGCAGAGTGAGCAGCCGGAGGATCTGAGCTGGACGGCTCCCCCTCGTCAGCTGCAATACTGCATTATCAAGTGCAGGACGAGGTACTGCCGTCAGAAGCGCTAGGAAGGTTAATACCCACTAGGATTTTTTTTTTACATTTATACTTTAATCAATTCCTCATTCATTTACATTTTGAAAATAACATATGCCCTGGTAGAGACTCACACATACACAACCATGTTTTTAACACACTGATATTGTTATTTTCTGTGCCACCTTCATTCAATGAGCAGTAATAATCTGAAGAATTAAACAATTGAATCACTCTACCTCTTAAACCAAATGGAGTTGGGTCACTCTTTACTTCATGGCGTTTAGTTTTTTTGTCAGGGCTGGTAGGGGAAGCTGAAGGATGAAGAGGAAAAAAACAGAGAAATACAGGTATTGAAGGTCTGGAGAGGATAGGGCGATCAATGTAAACAGTTACCTTTGAGTTTATCGTGGCATGATGCTCAATAGGTTTTAGTTTAAACATTGTAGAATGTAAATTTAAAATGTGTGCAGGTGTCACTGTACAATCCTTTTTGTCACCGTAATGCCATTATACACTGCAACAGGCAGCAATTTCAATCCAATCATAACATTCTGGGCTTTAAAATTTCAAATCCAAAAGTTGTAAGTATGGTAATGATTGAACACTATGTGTGAGTTAACTGCACAGTATCTATCTACAGTGTATTTGAAGCAATGACTAGGCCACAAGTAAATGTATATTTGCTGAGTGTAGCCTGGTCTATCCTCAACCGTCTTACTTCCAAAAGCTTAGCATCTGAAGGCTTCATGAACAGAGACTTAAGCTGTGAACACATGCATAGATATGGGCCAGATCGATGTCCACTTGAGCGCCGTGCACGCTCACAGCCACCATATCTAATGCGGCCATCCCTGTTTTCGAGCGGGATAAATCAATCCAGCTCAAAACTAGAGATATTAAACATGACCGTAAATCATGGTCAATTTCCATTGCTTTGCATGAGGACCGTGGGATCTCCATGAAAAGCTTTGTCGGAGCTGGAGACACAGCAGTGCTGTGCCTTCAGCTCCTTCGATATTGGACATCATTGAGCTGCTGCTGGGAACCTCAAACAGCTTGTATATCGAGCTGTGTGTTCCCTGCTTTACTAAAAGTAGTCATTTTTGCTACATTGCTGATGCAGCCCTGTAATTTTATTGGCAACAAGAAGAAGCACACGTAGGACACAGGTCAAATACTTTCTTTCTGGATTGAAGTAATCTGATTTCATTATGATGTGAGGACTGAAAACAGGTGTTCATAATGGCTTTTCACTAAAATTATATCTGCAGAATATCATTCCAGGAAAACTCAAAGGCAGCAAGTTAGAACACAATTTTAATGGTGAAGTTGTTAGCAAAAGAAACATTACACTTTAGTAGATTAATAATACATTAAGGCCTGGTACGCACAAGTAGGTCAACAGCAAATTTGCCATTTAAGCGACTAAGTCAATGTTTTTAATGTCTGGTAATTGAAAGACCAGATTTTATTTGATTAAAGCAATTAAATGTCTGTCTGCAGGACACACCTAGTAAACGTTTCATTAATATTCACAAACATGTCCAATCTATATAGTGAGATCAGGTTGTCTCAAGAAATCTCTTTAGATTAACTTCAGATCTAATTCTTTTTGGATCAGAATTGAAAATTGACCTGCGTGTACCCAGACTAAAAAGAAGTAGTCAATGTAATGAAAAGAATAAAAAAAAATCATTTTTGCCTCCTTGTATGCATGCAGTGGTCTGACCACTTAAACTAAACTAAAGCCCCTCATACACATTGCGATTCTCCCTCAATTCTTGTTAGTCTTCTTATCGGCCAGGGGAAAATGGACATGTCCTTTCCCTGGTTGATTGACTTTTTGCCCTCATGGATCAGTCTCTCCATGTGGGCACCCGCCATTTTGTGGCCGGACGATCAGCCGCAAAATCGCCCGCAGGGGTCAGTGTATATTACTTTTTAGGTACTTGCTTCCAGAGAAGGTTAGACTAGTTTGTTGCTAAATACTGCACTGATACAGACTGTCATTCAAAGGAGTGTCTGACTGACTGAGTACTAGAGATTTTTTTGGGAATTTTTTAACTGACTTTGTGAGCTGATTGCAAAGCCTCTGAATATGGTATCATCACTAAAATTGAGATGGAGCTGGAGATGTAGAGAATGGTTGTGGGGACATTAGAAAAGAGAAGTTTTGCTCTAGTCCATGTCGTTTTTTCATAAATTAAGTTTAAAATCAGAATTTCGACTTTCAAATTTTTGACTTGACTTTAAACTTAATTTATGCAAAAACTTTTTGTGTTACAGACATACTTTTTTGTAAGTATACCCCCAACCCTTCTCCAGCAAGTTTGGTGATGATATTTTTGAAAAATTTGGAATGGTATTTTTGAAAAACTAAATTTGACCATCTCAGCTGAGGAGGCTTAGTTGCCTGTTTGACTTAGTTGACTTTTTTTTTGCACAAAAACAGGCTAAAAATACATGACTTGACCACTAAAACTACTACAAATGAATCTATGCTATGGGTAGTACAGGCAGTGTCCACGCTAGCTTCAGATAAAGGTTCAATACGTCTGGGCAAACTCTATTTCTAAAGCCCCCCATACACATTTAGATTTTGACCCGGGCATCCTTTGTGTGCCAGCAGGGTGTGTCTCCCTGGCGTTCTCGGCTCGATACACATTACCTGTCTCAGGGCCCGAGCAGCTAGGGGGAACCAGCGGACAGCATCTAAGGATCCCGGCTGATCGGTTTGGCAGCTCTGTGACAGTGAGCTGGCAGCCTGGCAAGCTGGATGTCCGGCAGTAGCTCGATGACGTCATCGTACTGCTGCCGGAAATCTCGAAGTCTCATATATCGAGCCAAGTGATCCCGGCTTAAGCGTGAGCAGTATAAATGCCTATTCAGGTTTGGGAGAATTCTACAGCTAGTTATATTTGTAACTAATGTTTAATAAAATCTGAGGTTGTATAAGCATCCTTCCCAAAGAAAAGTATAGTCTTGGCTTTCCTCTTGTATATGTCTCCATAACCCTCTGGGCATTACGGGCCTTTCCCACAATTTTTTATGGCACGAAAATCCGCTGCCTGGGCAATAGCGGCGGAGTGTCGACACCAAAGGTGTCAATAAGACGCCAGTGGTGTGTGGGGAGACAAGCGACAACCCCTACATTAACATGGAGGTCTATGGTGCCGCCCCCCTCAGGATGGAAAGGCTCTGTGAGCCTGCAGCTCTGCAGAAATGCTGCAGGCTTACAGAGAGCCGGTGGTTGCGCCCGATCCCGGCATGGGCACAGTTGGGTGCTTCCACACTGGCTGCGGGGCATTACGTCCAGGAGGTTAATTCACATTAGAAGAGTTAGGCGATACACATGGGATATGATCAAAACATTTCTCTTTTTTATCTTTTCTCAGGCCACTTAAGGTGGCAATTCCCGAACAATCGATTGCCATGGGCAATCTTTCAGGAACCGAATGTGGCCACCCTTTCTTCAAGCGGGAGCGATTGAAGAACGTTTACACATTGCACAATCGATCCCATTCGATTTTGTATGGGAACCCAGGAGCCTTAGGCATTCTTGATGAGGAGATATATATACTTTTACTTTTTTTTAGCTAATGCTGTGTAATTGCGCAGGAGATAGAAAAAAATTAGTGTCAAGTGACAGAGTCAAGTTATTATGGTTTAAGTAAAGTATCTGGCAGGTGTTAGTTTACCTTTCTGAGTTTTGAGGTTAGGGAAACCCTGCAAAGTGAAGCGCTTTTTTGAAACTGTAGAAGATTCTGAGGTAGGGCTAGCAACTGTGCCATCTAGAAACAAGAGAGACACAGGAGACAAGAGAAGTAGACCTGTGTAGAACACATACGCAAACATGCATACAGGCTGCAGAGAAAGGAGAATACATAGGCATCAGCACAGCCAGGAAGATAGGAGTTCCATATGTATACATACAGTATGTATACAGTTATATACTGACACTTTCCACCTTCACTGTCACTTCTCTACTTTTCCTAAATGATAAAATCCTCACAGCACAGACCATAGAATGTTCAACTTACCTTTACCTTTCTCAAGGTACTTTGGTAATGTCACTAAAGTAGCTTCAGGACTTATTAATGGCTCAGTTTTTCTTTCTTCCAGTTTCTTAATCTTTCCTGATTTACTTCTTAGAGGACTAAAAGAAAATGAAAAGGGATTCTGAAGCACTACACCCAGTAAAAACTAAATGTATTATCATCAAACATTTAGCAGAATGACGGTGATATTCTACACAAATATTTTTGTTGTTGGCAGGTTGCTTCTGAAAATGTATTACAAACTAAGAAAGATAATAGATAGTTGCGCACAACCGTTAGCAGTGATAACACAGTTACAGTAATGTCAGTGGTTGACAAAAAGCTTCCGCTTGAAACGCGTCGCATTGTTCCTGTTGAGTTCTCCAGCACCTATAAGCTGGAAGTGATCTCATCCCTAACCAGGAAGTGATGTCATTCTGGAAAGCACACAGCCCTGAGAGATCAATCCTTGCAAACCTCCTTTAACCTCCTGGGTGTTTGGCCCGAGTCAACTCGGGCTGAGTTTCATGCATCATAAAACTCAGCATGAGTTAAGTAGTGAGATACTCACCTGTCTGCCACTGAGCGCGTCACTGGTGACGCGAAGGTTCTGAACCTCTGGCCGGACAGGCAATCATGGGGGAGCATGTCGTGCAATTGCCTGTGGCACGGTTAGAAAATAACCGTGCCACATGCGCAACACCCAGAAGATTAATGTACCTCGCCTCGCTGGACACACACTTGACCTGGTGTTTACTAAACTTTGCAGCCTCACCCACCTGGACAACTCCGCTTTCCCTCTCTCTGACCACCATCTTCTAACCTTCAATGTGAACACTTCTTGCCCTTTATCCACCTCCACACCTCCCCGACCTGAACGTTGGCACAGAGACTCCACAACCTTGACCACTCTGCATTCTCTGACTCCTTATCTTCACTTGCCTCCACTATCTCTAATCTCACATCCCCTGACCAAGCTGCCTCTCACTATAATCTCGCTCTTCAATCTGTCCTAAATAAACTTGCCCCTGCCACCCTCCGCTCTCCCCGCCCCACCAACCCCCGTCCCTGGCACAGTAAGCACACTCGCGGCCTACAACAAGACACTCGCAGGGCAGAGCGCAAATGGAGAAAGTCTGGTCAGAACAGCGACTTTCTTATCTACAAGGCCAAACTTCAGCAATTCATTGCTGAGCTTACTGCTGCCAAACAAACTTACTTCTCCTCACTCATATCCTCACAAGTATCCAACCCTCACTGCCTCTTCTCCACCATCAACTCCCTGCTCAATCCCACACCTCCTCCTCCCACTGCCACCTTCTCTGCCCAAGACCTGGCCACATACTTCCAGACAATTTAAGCCATCCGATCGATATTTCTTCCAACCGCACACCCCTTCTCCTTCAATCCATCCTCCTGTACTCTTAACCCTCACCCCCATCCTCAATCCCACCCTCCTGTAACTTTTCCCTCACCACCCATCTCAATCCTATCCTCCTGTAACTCTTCCTCCACCCCCATTCCTCCAATCCCACCACCCTCCTGTAACTCTTCCCTCACCACCATTCCTACCTCCAATCCATCCTCCTGTAATTCTTCCTCACCTCACTTCCCTGTCAGTCTGGAGGAAGTCACTTCCTGCTTCGCTCCTCTCCCCCTCCACCACCTGCCCACTCGACCCTAACCCGCTGACTTACTTAGGACCCATTCCACCACCCTTGCCCCTGCACTGACTGAACTATTCAACCTCTCCCTCTCCTCTGGTATCTTCCACATCATCTTCAAACAGCCACAATCCTCCCTATACTGAGAAGCCATCACTTGACCCTCTCTTCCCTCCACTACCGACCGATCCCTCTTCTTCCTTTTGTTTCCCAACTGCTTGAACGCCTTGTTACACAGTCACCGACTATCTGACTGTGAATTCCCTCCTTGACCCCCTCCAATCCGGCTTCCGCTTCTCATTCACTGAGACAGCCTCACTAAAGTTGCCAACCTGCTCACTGCCAAGGCCAAAGGCAACTTTTCTTTGCTTCTTCTGTTGGATCTCTCTTCTGCCTTTGACACTGTTACCACCCTCTTCTTCTACAGACCTTGGCTATATCGGTATTCGTGACTCTCTCTTTCCTGGTTCTCTCTCCTACCTGACTGACCGCTCTTTCCAAACCTCCTTCAATGGCTCCTCTTCTCTCACACCCCCCTCCCTGTTGGCGTCCCACAGGCTCAGTCCTTGGCCCAGTTCTTTTCCCCTCTACAACCTCCTCCCTTGGCAAACTCATCTCATCCTTTGGTCTGCATACTCCATCTATATGCTGATGACACCCAAATCTATCTTCCTCTCTCCCTCTGTCCTTGACAACATCTCTCACGGCCTATCGGCCATCTCTTCATGGATGGCTGACAGATTCCTTAAACTCAATCTGAGCAAAACTGAACTCATTACTTTTCCCTTCCCACCATCACCTTCCAAGCCTCCTCCCCCAACTCTCACTTAGTAAATAACAACCGTCTCTCCCTCCCCCATTCTACAAGCTCGCTGCCTTGGTGTCACCTTCGACTCTGCGCTCTCCTTTACTCCCACATCCAGAACATCGCTAGATCCTGCCACTCATCCTTACATCTCCAAATCCACCCCTTCCTATCCCCAGAGACCCCAAAGTCCTGGTACACACGCTCGCATCATCTCTCATCTGGACTACTGTAACATCATCCTCTCGGTCTCCCTCTCACTAGACTTTCGCTCTTCAGTCCATCATGAATGCTGCTGCTAGCCTCATCTACTCCTCTTACCGACTCCACATCTGCTGCTCCTCTCTGCAAATCTCCCACTGGCTTCCCATTGTCCAGAGAATCAAATTCAAAGTTCTGTGTCTTTCTTTTAAATCACTCCACACCTCCTGTCCTCCTACATCTCCACCTGGTCCACATACACCCCTAACCCCCCCTCCGCTCCTCCAGTGACTTACTATGACATCCCACTCATAACCTATCACATGCACGGCTCCAATCTCTCTAGGGCCGCTCCTACTCTTGGAACTCCTCCTCGCCCCATCAGACTTGCTCCTACCTTTGCCACCTTCAAAAAGCACTAAAAACCCACTCTTCAGCCCTCCTACCATCTCTTCCTAATCACCACCATCCAGTCCCATCCCCCACCTATTGTATACCTTGTTCCCCAACCTATTAGATTGTAGCCCTCCGGGCAGGGTCCTCTACTCCTCTGTTCATACCTGTACCTGTGTGTGAAACTGTGTTGTATCTCCACTCTAATGTATGTACACGTCTGCTAAATAGGCGCTATATAAATAAATGTTAATAATAATAATAATATTAATGTATTTTGTCTTTTGTTTTATTTTGTTTCACTTCATGTTACCATATACAGTACCTTACTTTATTGTACTAGGTTGTGCTCCTCGTGTTCTTGTTCCTATTCTACTGAAAATGTGTCCTAAGGAAATATAGCATGATGATTTCTATTCAGTTTTCACCTATTCATAGCAAGAATCTAATCCGCTTTTCTTGATTCCTTGATTTAACATAAAATGTTTCATCATTATACCTTCCACATTTACTTTAATTACTTTAAAAAAATGGAGTTCTTTACAGATTGCACTCCAGCTGTGGTAAAAGCACATTGACCTGATTGATGACATATTCTCTACTTACCTGGTGCTACAGAGAGTTGGTAGAGGAGAGCTATTTGTCTGCTCAACCGATTTGTGCTGGCTGGCTTCTGAAAGCATACAAAACTAAATATAACTATATGTCAAAAATATATCGCATGTGTTACATAGCTAAACTAAAAGTATATACACTACTTCTTGGATGGAAATCAACAAACATTATATAGCAGACAAGAACCAACATTAAGCAGAGAAAAAGTATAATTTACCTCTGCATGCTTGTAACTGGCTAGTCAACACTTTTCTAATTTCATTTACCCAGGTAGCCTTAATTTCAGGGGTTGGAGCCTGTTTAAAATAATAAATAATATGTTACAGGTTTATTAGAGAGAGAGAGAGAGAAAGAGTGTAATTTATCAAAAACAATAAACAACATTAAACATGTAAGACTCCTTCCTGGTGAAGGCCTTAAGTGATGAACAATCTGCAGTCTACTATGACCCCCGCCCCCCAAATATAGTGTCATTAACCAATAAAAATCATGGAGTCACAACTGCCATATACTGATCACTAATGTTGGCATTTATGCTCTTATCAGTGATTTCAAAATAATTATTGAAAATGGTGTAGTTCTAAGGAATTGAGGGATGGAGGTGTCTGGGTTCCTAAACAATAATTTAGTCTGATTATTAAACACACTTTGTTTTCTGTCCCATTATAAATTTTTGTCCCCACTCATGTACACTAAACAATTACTATAATAAAACTAGTTAGTTATTGTTATAATAGACAGTTTTCGAAGATTTCAAAATAATGATTCAGCCTAAATGTTGCAAAAAAAAAAAACCAACATAATTGATATATATGCCATTCCACTAAACCCCAGAATATTCTATTTACATAACATATCAAAACAAAACAAATCAACCTCACCTGAACAATGTAAACTTCTTCTCTTGAATTGTAAAATATTTCAAATTTCTTGTGGTCACCTTTAACATATTCTGTTATTCCAACATTTGCCATCTAGCAAAAAAAAAAAACATGTTTTTTTTTTATAATCAGTAACATTGATAGATAGAAAGATGAGCTAAACATACTTTTTATTTAACATGTTCATGTAAATGTTACTGAGGAAGTCAGCCTCAAACAAAGAACATAATTTAAGCTACATCAATAATTAACAAGGTTTCTATTAACAATGGACAGGCAAAGCTCCATCTACCCAACAAGGCTGTTTTTTTGTTGAAAATGATTAATTAGCTATAACTTGACTTCAAACTGTTTTATTCCATTTTCAGAATGCTCTTCTCTATCTAGTAAGAGTTACATCTTTAGATCTACCAACAACTATGTAGTGCCCGGTCCTCCCTTATAGAATACATAGTGATTGGAAGAAGAATTCTGTAATACATATCCTGTTACCAGTGCCGGTTTTACATATGGGCAGTGTGGGCGGTTGCCCAGGGCGGCATCGTGGGGGGAAGGGGGGGGGGCCACATCCGCACACACTGGCACAATGTGTGAAACAACCCATCCCCTCTGCGCCTACAAAAAAGCTCTCCTCTGACCCCCCCCCCCTCCCAGAGCCCGGAGAACATCCCAAGCAGCCTCCAGACATGGACAGAACTACAGCATTTGGATATTGTTTACTCTCTCTTGCTAGGGGACTTGGCTTTCTAGGGGAAGGGGGAAAGGAGACAGAGGGAGTGCCAAGTCCCAGCACAGCTTCCCTGGACACTCCTATCTATCACTACAAGTCCCTTCACTGCATCACTACAAGTCCCAGCACAGCATCCCGACACTCTTCTATCTGTAACACGACAAAACCCAGGATATCACCCCTGCACACTCTTATCTGTAATACTACAACAACATCCCAAGCACATCCAGGCATAGGGTGGCATCCCTCTCTCTCCGGAGGGAAGGGGCGCCAGGGGGAGTGCTTGTCCAGGGTGCCAATCTCCCTAGGACCGCCCCTGCCTGTTACTATTATACAATGCTAATATTATCTTGCACTTAAAAAAAGAAGGATAATTACAAAGATACTACAAAAATCTGAGAGCACAAACAACCATATCTACTTAAAAGAGAAATGTGTCTTTGCTAGACTTAAAGAGCCTATTAAATGTTGGCAATTTGGTACTTACATATTTTTTAGCTATTAGTTATGGCCACTAATAGCATGCTTATTTGTCTAGGACAGAGGTGGGCAAACTAAGGCTCGGGAACCAGATCCAGCCCGTTTAGCAATGCAATGAGTGCACATATTGCCTTGGGAACATTGCAGTGGCGTGATCATAACACTGTGGGCACATACTCATGGTGAAAACAGGCAGTCTCTAGGAATTATCTCTGCTCATTGCAATGAAAGAGCATTTTTTTTGTAAGTGCAGGAAACATAAAAGATAACAATTTCCCTGTCACAGGTTACCTATTACACAGTACCGCCATCATAAGTGATGCTAGCGATGCATGGAACTGGCACACATATGGGGTGTCAGCCATTACAGGCTCTTGGTCCGGCCCCTTTATCAAATTTAAGAAACCAATGTGGCCCATGAGTCAAAAAGTTTGCCCACCCTAGGTTTAAATGGTCAATATGTTGTGTAAAAAAAACTTACATTTAAGGAATGTTTGAAGCTGTAAGAGGGGGCCTTCTCATAGCCCTCTCCATTCTCTTCCCTCTTCTTGCAGAACAGCACAGCTTTCTCATGCAAGAACAAGTGCCTCTGCATTGGCTTAAACCTTGCCAGGTCCTTTACTTTAGAATGCCCTTTTTTATGCTCAGTCCACACGCTGAAAGAGCCTTGCATCAGAAGTTTCCCAAGATCGTTCAGATTTCCCTGGAATAAATCATGGGTATTGATGAATATTTATAAAAGGAAAACACAAATGCGTTACATTTTAAATGATTAAAATGGCAGTATTAACTAGTAATAAATTAAAAGCCAAACTTTCCCCTGACTCCTATACATTTGTATGATAGATGATACACTTTAAGCCTTAAAGGGTTATTAAACCCTCAGTATGCACATATTAGACACTGCCATGGATCAGTGGCTAACTGGGGATCTCCAAAGAGTTGCCTATGTATAAGGTAGCCACCACTAAACTGGAATCCGATTTACTGTGATTTTACAAAACTTAGAGGGGCAAATATGGAGGGGAGTACAAATTCTTTGGTTCTATTGTATTTACAAGACTATGTATGTTAATGAACTTTAGGTGAGGGAACTGTCATTGACCAGACTGCAATGTATTTTTCAAATATTTCTTTCCATTTTGGTATGCATTGACCACAAGGAGATAGGAAGTTGCCCAAAGTTGCCCTATTTAAGCAACCTAAAATTTGCCCTACTTAAACCAAGCTACAAAATCAATGAAGACATTTAAGTAGTTTTTTTTGCTTTTCAATCAATATTTCAGTATACGTTAATAAATATGTCAGTTTATTGCCCAGTTGTGACATTACTTTCAACTGAATTCTAGTAAAACCTTTGGTAAACTGCAGTGTTCTGGATGAATTACATTGCAGGTACAAGCAAAGTGAATGAAACTGAAAACAAATGTTGAAAATTTCAGTTAATCCATAGCAAATGGTGATTTTTTTATTACAACACTGAAACTGACCAGATGGTAATAATGGCACCCCCCTTTTATAGTCAGATGGGTATCTGTAACAACATTTACAAAATCCTCACTAAACCGTGTATGTTGGTTGTGGGTAGAGATGTGTTACTTTGCCTTTGCCTATAGCTTAAGTATTTGACTTTGACTTCGGTGATAAACAGTAAAACCATGTTTACCTAAATTAATGATTACTTACCTCATAACCAGTGATAGCTATCTGGTGCATGGAGTCATTGACAGCTTTGAGAATACCAAGAATAGAAGCCAATGCCTCCTGTAGATCTTCAGCTCCTTCACAGTTCTTACTGTACTTAAGCATTTCCTGAATTCAAAAAGTACAGCTATAAATATAAGTCAAATCTTAGAAAAATTATGTAATGTAAACATCAGATTGACATTTTTGTGGTTTTATTATAGTGCTTAGTGGTCATTCATCCTCTGCCTTTGCAAAGAAATATATTTAACTGTAAGATATGAATTGCTATTCCAAAAGTATTTTGTCAATGTATTATGTTGTTAAATTCAAAAACAACCAAGTACAACAGATGCATTGTTACTACTATATGCTCCCCTATTATAAAAATTCCAACTGTTGGTCACCCTCTCTATGCAAATATGACATTAAGGAGTTGTCTTTGGTGTCATGGATGCATCAGTGTTAGTCGTTCATTGCCATGCTGGCAGTGTTCAGCACGTGTTAAGCATTGCATTATTGGCATATTGTGGCAAATACCCTAAAAAAATAATGGGCTGTACAATGGGCAGGCCATGCCAATGACAATATGGGGACCTGCATTACTATTGACATGATGCGTTGTGTCTGCCAGAAGAAAATTGCAGGGATTTCAACACAATGGAGACTAATGCTAGCCATACACATGCCGATAAGCGGCCGAGCAGAGAACGGACATGTCCGATAATCTCTGGCCGGCGCGAGCCGATGAAAGCCGATGCTATAAGCTGCAATGAAGATGGCGTCTTCATTGCAGCTTATGGCCGGCACACAAAGGGTGCCCGGCCGATTGAAGGGGCCCCATAATGCACCGGGATGCTAACGTGATGACGTCATCACGTTAGCCTCCCGGAACAACGTGTGTATGGCAGGCTTAAGCATATCTGTTACTTTGGGTCATCCTTGCCATACAAAAAGGAAAGTTGGCTTCAGGAATGTCTACCTTGAGTAAAAGTTGGTACTTTGTTATCCTCTGTACAGGCTTCAGTAAGTAGGAGTCCAGACTAAGCTTGTGATCCAGCTTCTTTTGGCATTCCTGCAACCACAAACAAGAAAATAAGCTTGTGCCTTTAATTGAACTTCGCCAAAATATAAGGTTATAGTACTTAATGGTAACCTGAAAAAATGCTGCATCTGAGCACTGGCGCCACAGACTTTCTGACCTGGGCTTGTTCTGGCAGTACTTCTCATAAAACTGGAAATCTTCCATCTGCATTTGAGAAAACTTTGTTAAACGTTAAATATGTATTTATAAATAAATGTTTCACATATTGGCACTGGTTGTTGCTACAAAATGTCAGCTAGTCTTTTGAATCACACTACAAGTTGTTGCATTCATGATGCATAGATCTGGGTTCAAGTAAGCGAAATATCCTAGGGTGCTTGTCAAAAGCAGCACGGCTAGAATTGTGGCCCAGCAATGAGGACCCAGTCTCAGACAAGTGCTTAAACTTCCAGAGCCAGCACATCTTAAACAATGAATGAAAAAGGTTTACCAGATTGACAAACTGTTATCTCCACTGCAAACAGACAATTTAAAAGGAACATTACATTTTACTTGGTTACAGATATTCATATTTATGATTATCAAGAAACCCAATTTAAATTAAAATGATCTATAAATGGCATGCTTACCCTTTCAAGGAAACATCTTCCCACTAGTTCTGGATAGTCTGTGTAGTTTTCCAATTCTCTCAAAAAGATCCTAATCAGAAAACACAGTCAGTATTGGGTTATTGGGTTAGTAACAAAAAAGTCAAAGGATCCCTTTTTTCTGTTATAAATAACAGATTTAACTACCTATTTATTTTTATATGGAAACCAATATATTAGGCTTTGTCTCCACTATGCGT
Source organism: Ptychadena robeensis (assembly GCA_036250615.1). Taxonomy (NCBI): domain Eukaryota; kingdom Metazoa; phylum Chordata; class Amphibia; order Anura; family Ptychadenidae; genus Ptychadena; species Ptychadena robeensis. The sequence continues at coordinate 69,775,402 of CM070033.1, read as the reverse complement.
TGAGGATGCGCTGCATTAATGGATCCAAATAAATGCAACCCATGTGTTAGGGATCCTCCAGGGATGCGTTTATGATGTGCTCCTGATGTTAACCTACTTGGCGTTATGCCCGAAGCCAGTACGGGCGTAGTTTGATCGCGAATCAAACTGCACCCATGCTGGGATCAGGCATAAACGCAGTCTCTCCGTGTGCCTGCAGCATTTTTCTATAGCTGCAGGAATATGGAGCCCTTCCAGCCCTGTGTCTTCAGTGTCGCCGAAGGGGGTGGGGGCGCCATAGACCTCCATCTTAATGGAGAGGCGTCACTTTTCTGCCCACCTGTGGTGTGTAGAGGGCTGGGGAGAGAGCCGGCAATCACAGCGGAGTATAGTGTACTCCACCGCGATTGCCGGGGCTGCGGCTTTTTGCGCTATAGAAAATGGCATGAAAAGCCTGTATTGCCCAGGGGGTTAAGCAATCAACTAAGTCAAGCATTTTGAGGAGGTACCGTACAGAATAACTACTTCCTAGAACTATATAGAAGTAAAGGCTAACCTGTTATGAAAGTGGTAGATTTCTTCCATATTTCCAAACAAGACATCTTTCTTATTGTGAAGCGTTGGAGAAAGCAGATGCATCACCATGGGGTTCTCCATTTCAGCAGCATAACCCTTAAGAAACAAAAAAATAAAAAAAAACAAACATCACTTATTATTACTGTGCTATTCAAATGGTAAAAATGCATTTAAGAATTTAATGTGGGCAAGCACTAGGAAATTGTTGAGAATATCAGGATGGATGCAGCACGGATTGGATTGCATGTAATTTCACCAATATGAGTAATATCTTGCAATATGTATATGTCTCTTATTTGAAGGAAGGGGGGGAGTCAGGTACCGTATTTTTTCGGACTATAAGACGCCTGCATATTAAAATATGTCAGCTCTCCCGGCAAGAGGATGTGAGGCGCAGGAGCTCAGATGGGAGATTCGCCCATGGCCGGATCTCCCATCTGTATTACCGAAAGAGCTGCCAGCCGGCATCTCTCCCATGCAGCTCTGCCTGTGTGAAAGCTGTACCCATGTTGCAAGCTTTTACACAGGCACAACCAAGCAATGTGTACACACTGCAGAGGAAGCATCTACCTGTGGGCGCATCTTTCTTCCAGCTCAGAGTGTTAACTCTGTGTGAGCTGGGCTACTTTAGCTCAACACACACATAAGAAAAGAGATCTGCACTGTATTGGGAGTTGGGCACAATCTGCCCACCTCACACACAGCTCTGCTGATTAGGGCTAGAGGCAGCGAAGCTGTCAGTCATAGACAGCTTCTCCAAATCTTTAACTCCTACTCTGCCAGTCGGAGTACAGAGCTCCGGCCAGCAGAGTAGGAGAAAGCCCAGATATTTTCAGCCATCAGACACTCTGATTTATAGGGTATGTACTACACATTGGAGTGTCTTACAGTTGGAAAAATATGGTATGTCTTTTTGAAGATAGTGTGGATGATGCATGCACAATAACAGTGGCAAAGCTGTAAATTCATACCATATACGGGTAATAATAGCTTTCTTCTAATTTCAATAAGGCAAGTACAGTTTTGTCTCAGTTTCCATGTAAGTGGCTACTGAACAAATTTCCATGTATTTACAGTTTACTATTGCAGGAAGAGTTAGACATAACAATATGGCAGAATTGTGGGTATTGGCAGTTTAAATCAAGTATAAAATACAGTTTCTACTTTTATTCAAAACACATGGATTAAGACATTTTGTTTCAACTAAGGGCGAAATAACAAACACAGATAGAAAAATCAAGGAAAAACAAAACCTTTGCTTTGTACCTCAAGAACAGACAGAAGTTCTTCAACGTAAACTCTTTCCGTTTCAATGAGTTCATTCATTACATGCCTGGACATAAAATAATTAAAAATCTTTTAGCATCAGACCAAGGGGGTGAAAAGTGTTTCTTAATCCATTAATCTCAATTAATTCAAATGGAATGGATTCCTCCCTATGTGATGGACTATATTGATTGTTAACTATATACTGTTGGGTAACAACCATTGGGCCTTGCTTAAGTGTCAGTGCCAGGCTGCTGGCAATACCTCACACATCAGATGCCAAACAGCCTGTGCCAACTCTACAGACATTTTGACCTCATCTTTCTTTGAATAACGGTTCTAGCTTTTCAGTGGACAATTTAGACTTATTTTAGGTTGCAAATTAAGTAAAAACTTAGATAGATATATATATATATATATATATATATAGAAATCAATAGTGGCAAAAAAACTTAAATGCATTATCACAACATGAACAGACACTATTATAAGGCCTTACTGCAGCAACTAAAACAACCTAATAAAATAGTCAACCTACATCATTTTATCATACTAGAACACTCCGTGCAAGTCACAAAACTCCAAATAATGCCCCACATCCATGGATTGTAAGCAAATGTGCCTTAACTGAAAACTGAATCACAATCCTTCCATGCATGCAGCCTACTACACTCTGATGTGTTTCAGCCTTTTGGGCTTTGTCTAGTCTTACCTATATAACTACACCTATGAACAAATTGTGATTATGTTTTCAATAAAGGAACTTGTGTTTTTAATCCATGGATGTGGGGCATTACTCAGATTTTCATGTATGGTGTCGTGGTTAAGACGCCTTCTAGTCACCGGAAACGTGGTTATATAACTGTGGCAACTACATCAGGGTGAAGACAGAAAGTATGCTATGAGTAAGTATGAGTATGCTATAAGTAACTGGCACTCTGTATAAAGGTACCTTCTTAATACAGCCAGATTTTCTTCATCCTCCATCACCGAAATGTTTCTTATTTGACCATCCACCTCACTCTACAAAAAATGAAACATTGGTATAATGAAGATGTAATTGAGGCTGCTAACATTTATATATACTGTCAACAAAAAATATATTTCTTTTAACATCAGGTTAATGCTTACCTTTGTTCTGCGGTAGTTCAACCTTCTTTGAAGAACACTTTCAGGACTACCTCTGTGCTCAAAAGCCCTCTGGAGACCTAGATGTTAAGCCAAAACCAATGTTGTAAAGAGAATTGTGACTGGTGTCTACATAATGCCAATAGAGTAAAGTATACTGTGCCCTTACCTGAAGGACATAGGTTAGGGATATACAGTAATAAACAAACAGAAAAAACACAAATGTTGTACCACAGTCTATATATATATAGTAATAAACAAGAATAAAACACTAAAGAAGTGGACAATATGTGTGCAAGGGAAGTGAAAATTGCTATATGGATTCTTGAGCCATAATTCTTTATAAAGAAATAAATAAACCATTTTTACAAAAGTTTATATTTAGTTTTGTAGTTTTCAAAGTTTAAACTTTAAAAGTTTTTAGCAACTATCAAATCTCTGTCCTTTTGCTGCTTACATTACTCAGGTGACGAATCCATGGGCTACACTGATACCCCCTGCGTTAATCACATGTCTTGGTGGGGATATTGACGCAGCCCATACATAAATGTGATGCCCCGTCTGTTTCCACAGCATTGATTAACAGTACAATTTATTTACATTACAGTACATTAATTCTGTGATTTTGGTCAGTAAGGGCCAATTTACGTATGTACCTGGGTCAGCAGTTACAGTGCAGTTTCACCAGCTGCATTGCCAACAGCCATTAATCAATATTAAATAAGCTGCCCATGTCTATTGGCCGATACTGAAAAAGAAATGTATCAGGATTATATTCTTTTACCTGGAGAGGAATTGGGAGATTTGGTAAATGCTTCTGGTCTAGGTGCTACAGGCTGTACAGGCCGGGTCTGTTTAGCTGCTAGTTTTCTAAGGCTTCCTTTGCGCTTCTCGAACATTTCTTGCATACTCTGCTGCTTCTGGAAAACTTTATTGACATGCTCCTGCGGTGCAAAATTCAATTACTGATCCCTCATTTAAAAAAACAACACAGTCTGCTCCATTCCACCATGATGTTCTAACTACCTGTAAGTCCGCTGTGAGAATTGCTTCATATTGTGTCAAAACAACAGGCAAGTCCTTTATGATATTCTCAGTGCCACTTTCAAGGAACCTTTCTATCTCTTGCAGTGCAGACTCTGCCCCATCCTGTGACTGGAACTTATCCACTGGTTGAGAAGCCAGTAAGTAAATGCCTTCATCACACCATTCCATTGTCTAAAAGGATTCCACAAGATAAGTTGATAGTTAGAAAGCATAATACATTTTACTCCTTTTACCCCTTCCCAAGCACCCAGACCCTACAACATTACTTTAAAGATGCTACAGATTTCAAGCTGTATCATTTTCATGTAGCTGTAGTCAATAATATAGACACACCGATAATAATGTCCCCATCACAATTGTAATTATAACATTACACTCACACCCAGTAAGGTTTTCAAAAAACTGTGTATTTGTTCTGTTCAAATGTACTAGTTACAAACATTCCTAACTATTTATCATATCAATCAAAGCATAAGTCAAAGGAAACCATGAAACAAGTCACATCGGTAAAGCACAATATAAGATGGTGGCTCCACCAAATGGCATGCACATGCCTTTCCAGTAAAGGGAACATTGATTATTACTAACCTTCTCAAGGCGACGATGTAGTTCTAAAGACTTGTAAAGCTGTTCTCTTCTCTGCTGGATGTGACTGCTGATGCTTTCACACAAGTGATGAAGCTCATTGCATTTTGGAAGTATAGAGTCTACTGCATAGTGATTGCTCTGGATGAGGTGGTCACCTTCCTCTGCTAATGCTTGTGCAGACTGGATTATTTCCTAGGTAAAAGAAAAGCACAGTGGCTTTCAGATATAAAAATTAAATGGAATGTGGTAAAAGAGCAGTGGTGTTTGTTTATAAGAATTATACAATCCAAAAATGGATGGTATTAAATTTCCTATTACAACTTAAATCTATAAGATGGTTCAGGTGGTACAAAACAAAGATCATCCTTACCTGGGACCTTTCCTCAAAGCTGCAGAGATCCTTCAGAATGTGTTCTACATGTGAGCAGCTGTTCCCCACATCTTTGAATGCTGTTGACCTTTCAGATATACTGTCCAAAGAGGCCTTAATCTAAATTGGAAAAATATTTGTTTTTATGTGCTATGCGTATGTTATAAAATTCATAAAACAAATAACATATTATGGTAGATTTAAAATAGATTTAAAGACTAATAATAATAATTTGCCCTGTTCTTGCCATACAATTGTGAAACAGGTTAGCCATTTGTATCAAAATACAACAGGGGTGAATATTTTTTTCTTAGGCTATTGGCTGGGATGGAGTTTCCCTCGATAACAGGGTCCACCCCCCAAAAAAAAATGGAACCCAGGGAGAAATGAAAAAAATGTGGTTTAAACAAAAGGACCAATGAGGAGACAATATAGTAGGACTGAGACAACGTGTGTAGACTCAATATATTAGAAAGATAGACTTAAGCTAGGCATACACGGTTCGATTTTAGTGTTCAATCGACCTAAAACAATTAAAGTTTAGATAGAGTGGATTTAAATCATATACTGCACACATGGTTTGATCGGCGAAAATTGTTCGATAACGATCAAAACATCGATTGCTAAATTATCGGACATGTTGAAAATTTTTCGTTGATTGTACAACGATTGAAATAAAATTGTAGCATTTTGTTTGTTGGTCAGGTCGATTGTATTCGTTGAACACGTTTATATATGACTCTTTCCTGCGTTTTGTAAACAAAACTAAAATCAGCGATTTTGGTCGTATTACCATCGGACCTTCCATTTGCATCTACTTTGGATTCGCTTACAATTGGTTTCCGATGAAAATATCAAGATCTAAAATCGTATCAGAAATCGATTGTACTAAAATCGAACCGTGTATACCTAGCTTTAGTTATCGCTAGTTGTGGTTGATCAAAAGATATAAAAATATAATAGATTTACAGTTCAATTAGCTACCTTGATGTATTGGAACTCACTTCCTCACTGTCTCCACAACTGTCTGTTGTGGAGGCCACACTCCTCTCACCTGTAGTAGTCCGATTAGTTGGGTGCCTCGTCCAAACTTTTTAGAGATAGGATGCGGATAGGTGTAATAGAGGTTGTCCACTACTAAAAAAAATAGGCTTTGTGGAAGTGTCCGCAATAGGTTTCGTAAAGGGGCGCCTCAACTTGGCCTATTTTTTTATTGTGGGCAACCACTATTACATCAGCAATATTTTTTAGCACTTGGAGTATTCACTCTGCAAATTCAATGTTAACTTTTCAAGGCAAACAGACTCTATTCTTTTAGTACATCAACCTACTGCATCCCACAATATGACAGAGAACACCAGAGTACATCAGTTAGTATGTCATATACATTGCTGTAAACTCTGGGGTTTTTGACTGATAAGTAATCCTCAGACTGCATGTTTCCTTACCTTAGACTTGCATAAAGAAACAAACACCCAATATGGGGGTCTGATTTTTGCTTTGTTTTAGAAATAGGAATTTAATGTTTGAATTAGAAAACCGTCACACGTACAGCATATAGGTATATAAATAAAAAAATTGTAAAGGACACTAGGTATCCTAATTGGTAGATTTGACAGGCCTTTTCAATTACCCAAATGTTAGTCAGAAAAAAAGCTTTGAAAATGGTGTTAGATATATATATGCAAAACCACACCTCTCGAAATGTTAGCTCAAAATGTCGAAGTTGCAAGCACTGTTCAAGCTTTAATTGGTGTTTAGACCAAAACTCATCAAAAGCTGTTTCTGTTTCATTAAGCTGTAATATAAGCCTGAAAGAAAAAAAAACATATTCACTACATATTGCAGAAGCACAGACATAAGAATGGACGACAAGAAATATCAAAACATACTACAATATTGTATGGTGCTGTCTGATTCCTCATCAGATTGCAGACTACAAGTGAGAGGAGCAGATATAATGAATTAGACAACAAAAAGTATTTGTTCCAACATTTTACTATCACAAAAGCCAACATGTTATGATGTATAAATAAATAATTACATAATCAAAAAGCAGTTATTAAAGTTTAAAAATTACACCCATCATTTTTGTTCCCTTGTCATATAGTCTTTTGTAGAACCTTGCCATTCTATTACACAATGAATATTTTCAGATATAGTATACTGATACCGAATTATGGTTTACATGGCAGCAACAATAACATTAACCACAATTTCTATATTGATGACATTCCCTCACTTAAGAATTAATTGTTGAACTTAACTGTCCTCACCTTTCCACCGTTGTCTGGTTGTCCAGTTGGTCTTGGTTCATCTTATATTCTGGGTTTTCTTTGACAGGTTGCTTGATCTGCTCCAAGATGTCACTACCCTGAATTAAAGCCAGCCTGAGATCACCCTGCAATGCCAATTAAAGACACAAACAAATGAAATGGAGGAAGCTATAACATCAAGGTTGCATTTACACAGCTTAAATAACTATCCCGTGGCTATGACTGCTGATAGAGCTATATATAGTAAGTGTTAATCCCCCTGTATTGAATGGTATACTGAACATGTAGCAGTGACATAGATAGTGTCAGAACACTGTAAACTTTTTTTCTGTCCTTTGCTAGCCATTCATATCCCATTTGTGAAAACGTTTAAACACTTGCCATCGCATAAAACTGAGACAACATACCATTGACATTTTCTATGGAATCTGTCAAACAATTTACAACTAGTAGTGGTAATAGTTAAGGGGTAAAATGTGACATAAGAGTAGATTACTGCAAACCTCAAAAGTCTAAATATGACGAAATACGATAGATCGCAACATGGTGACGTAACTAATCAATTAGATTCTTACCACGTTTGGCAAAGTATTGCCAATGAAACAGGGATTTACCAACATGTTGGATCCCTGTTTGATCAACATTTTTTTGGAACGGGCTTTATTGCTTCAGGTGGGCAGCATTGGATTCCTGAACGATCGCCACAAATGTGCATGGCTATCGATCATTCAGGGATCAAATGCTAAATCGACCCATGTACGGCCAAGCTTTACTAGCCCTGCTTATTGAATGCCCACATTCAGCATACAAACATTGGTCTTTACCATGTATCCCCCCCCCTCCCATATCCCCGCATTTAGGCTGTTGTCATAGCTACAGAACTCATCTCCTTTAAATATTAACCCCTGTCATGTTTATTCCACTGCACATACTGTCCACTGTCATATCATCTATATTTCTTTTCTGCAAATATTGGTCAATACTATTTTTGTTGAATTGTCTCCTTTTCATATTCCTCACTCTTCATAATCATACCTTCTGCATATCCACCGTCAGTGTTTATATGTACTATTCCAGTACTATAAAGAAGAGGTTTGGTCAAATAAACTCAAGTATATTTACCTTCATCTTAGCTTTCTTCTCAGTATGTACAACTAGTAGAGCACTGGTTGTAGACACATCATTGGGGAGCTCTGTCTCAGCCAACTCTGTCCCAAACACTTGCAGGGTCTGTGCAGTCTGCTTCACCATTAGGGCAAAACTTTCAATGGCCTAGAACGAAAATTCACAATAAAACCATAGAAAGAAATGGTTCGATGTTGTTTACATTTTAATAGCCTTAACATCTTAATAGAGACACGCCTTACACATACATATGCATAGTTCTATCAATTTAGGTTTTTATATTTTTTTATATTTGTCTCAGTGGCGCATGTTCTGAAATGTGCTGATGGTACTACTACTACTACTACTACTACTACTACATAAGACTATTAATAGAGAGCAGTTCTTTCAGTTCATTCTTTGTTTTTTAAATAGCAAAGGAAAAATAATCAGAATTGCTCATCTACAATACCTATACCCCTGCTGTAGCTAAGATGAGAGCATTACTGCTCATACACTTTATGTCCTTTAAACTATTATATAGTTTGGATGATGAAAAAGGTGGACCAGAATTTGGAAAACTCCAAACATCGTAGAATATGTGGATGTCCAAAATATTTAGGAAGCCAGGGGCTTTCAGATCCTACGTATTACATTTGGGATGAAAAAACATTTAACACCAGTGGACCTAGATCAGTGGTTCCCAAACTTTCTTTGCAGGGCCCCCCTTTTTTATTTAGGAACATTATTGAGCCCCCCCTCCCATTCAAACACAGGTTCAGAATAAGGGCCAAGGAATACCTTCGCCCCTCAGTTTGGGAACCACTGACCTAGACTGTAATTTCAGAATTTAAAGAATGCAGACTGGCAGCTTTTAATGTGTTAAGCTGGCCATATACCATGTAGTATAGGGTCCTCTGCGATTCTTGTAAAACAAAACGAGATCTAAAGGAAATCTGACACAGAAATCCAAAGGTGTATGGGGACCCTTGCAGGGTACAGATGTGAAGATATGGACCAGATAAATGGCTGTTTCCAGCACCGTGCACGCTCACGGCCATCTATCTGACCCATATAATATGCGGCCATCGATGTTTTCGAGCGGAATCAATCAATACGGCCAATGTCCGTTGTTTTACATGGAAACCATGTAAAGCAACAGCTGAGCTGGGGAGAGAACAAAGCTGCCTCTGACAGCAGTGTAATGATGTCATCACGCTGCTGCAGGGACATCATGACTCTGCTGCAGGGAACATCGGACTGCTCAAACATCGAGCCATCTGTACCCTATTTTAGAGGCTGTCCACATGGCTTATATCAGTGTATAGCTCATGCAGAAATACAAAAATGTCTTACCGTTCGATGTAAAAGCCAGTTTTTATGGCAATACTCAAGAGTGCCACCCAGGTCTCTAGTAAGTTGTGTCTTGTCAATGTAGTTCTGTAATTCTGCAGCTGAATTCAGCATTATGATCTGTGCAACAGAGAACAAGCATGAGCATACAGGGAGTGCAGAATTATTAGGCAAATGAGTATTTTGACCACATCATCCTC
>CM070033.1:69742728-69755255 GCA_036250615.1 Ptychadena robeensis | reverse complement strand
CCCCCCCCCCTTCTGCCTCGGCCTCGCCCGGGGACGGGACAGTCCTCGACTATTCCGTACTAGAGGTAATTACTCCTTACCTTTTCAATTATTCTCACATGGAATTAAATTTCTGACAGCCACTGTGTGTTTCTTTCTCAGATTTGATTGACCGTAAAAATCCTCCTGAAGAAGCAGTTCAACTCCGCGAAACGCGTTGAGGTCATAGGTCTACACATAAGGTCATATGTATAATTTCAGACTCTTCGATGTATGGAAGTCATATGCATAATGTATGTCATGTACATAGACAATAATAGTGATTAAAACTGTTATAATACTTTATTCAATCATTTTTTCATGTAATAATTTTTCATTTTGACTAATTAAAAGTCCCCGGTAGTTTGCTGGAGCATTCCAGACGAACAGGTGCCACCATCACGAGATTGGCTATATGCTTAACTCTTAGACTTCTAATTCTGATTTGGGACTCTGGTCAGCGCACCACTAGGTTTCTCGACTTATACTATTTCTAGAGCTCATAATGTATCCATAGCCAACTGATACAAACATAAAAAAAAGGAGGGCTAAATAGGCTTCTCTAGCTAATGACACATTTGGCATAAGCAACAAGTATTTTCTGCACTAATCACAGATAGAATATAGCAAATAATAACATGAAGCAGTAGAATATGGATCATTGCTAGGGTTTACATATGCTTTACATATGATCTTTTTATAAATGGATTTTATGTTGTCTGAACAACAGGAGATCAGGTAAACATCTAATCATAAAGTTTGCTTTATTGTATGCCTACAATTATTCATGACTTATAAATCTAATCATCACTAGGCATGATGAAATGGGATTTCCTATTAGTAATAACAAGTATGTGATGGCAAAGTTTAAACCAGGCTATGCCAGGTTTCACCATCATGAGATCATCATTGGTTGTAACTGTTTTTAATGTGTGTGTATTTTTTAGATTAAAATTGTGAACCTAATTTCCTTGACTGGAACTCTAATATTTATTCCACCTGTATAGTCCCTAGCCCCCCCCCTCTTTTATTTTACTCCATTGCAATTCTTACTTACATACTTTTAGGATAAACTTCAAAATAGGCAGCTATTTGAATGAGTGAAAGTGTATTCTTAGGGCTTGTTCCCACTAGCGCGATTTGTTCATGCAAGGTGCATCGTGATTTAAAATTGCGTGTGACCATCTCGGGTGGTTGTGTTTATTAATTTGCATGGGCAAGCGGTCATCCGCGACCTGCGTTCTGAATCACGGTCCCCCTGCGTCTTTGATCTGAGGTGGTGGATCGTCCTGGATTGCACCCTATAGACATGAATGGCTGCGGGTCAATTGCATGCAATCGCAGCCACTCGTGTCGGCTGATTGCTCTAATGGGAACGTCCTAAAGCTAGCCATACATGGGTCGAACTTTGCACAATCAATCTTAGATTCGATGGTCTTGTGCGATTTACACATCAACTGCCAGTCTAACATCGATCGATTGTAACACCACACAATGTAATCTATTTCTTTACTCAGACCTGTGCAAAACCATGAACTGCTCCGCTCCCCTCATGCATGTCTTGTACCCATTCCTTCTCGTAGTTTTCAGCAGCCAGTTCTTGGTTGGAGGACCTGTAGCTCTACTCTCTCCACAGGTAGTGATTATTTCACTGGTAAGTCTATGTTAATAATGGGGTTTGCAAAGTCATTTAGTGCAGAAAACTAAATTTACATATTTTGCAGTACTCTACCCACTTTCATCAGTAGTAGCCTAAAAACATCTGATGCCTATTACCTAACCTCTATGTTCCATCCGAAGTTGTAACAAAAATGAAAAAGTCTTCTGTCAAAATGGCTTCCTTTTTGTTTGTGTAAAAATTGTGTATGTTTGTATATCAGGCCTGGAAATACTGTTCAACCAACAACCAGCATAAGGAAAAATGTGAGCTGTGCCAACACAGTCATTGCACAGTATGGTGCCATAGCATCAAAATTGAAGACATAATTGTCTCATTTATTAAACCCAGCAATGCTCAACACACAAACCAGTGCCAGCACATACCAGTCTGTGTTTTGGAAGCAAATTCAGCCACAAATAATTAATGAAAAATAAGACTAAATACTTTTACTGTACGCTATTCTCTATGTAGATGAGACAAGCCTGTGTGCTCTACATCTAATAAATTAACCCTTTTCCACTTAAAGAGCTTTAACTTTGGTACTGCAGCTCATAGCCATACTGTTTACTATTAACAATGTTTTATAGTAAATGTTTACCTGTGCTCTGCTCTAAATGAGTTATTCTACCTACAAACAATATACAAACCCCCTTATTTACATACATTCTAAGTTCCCGTTTGGAGAGAACACTCTTGCCCATACAAGGGCTCCTTCCCCAAGATTACATTTCTCAGGAGCACTTACGTGAGTTACAGTATCTTACAAAAGTAAGTACAACCCTCACACTGTGGTAGTTTATAATATCTTTTTATGGAGACAACACTGAAGATATGATACTTTGATATAATGTACAGCATCAGTGTACAGCTCGTATAACAGTGTACATGTGGCAAAATAATTCAGCTCACAGCCATTAATGTATAAACCTCTGTCAACAAAGTGAGTACACCCCTATGTGAAAAATGCAAAAATTGTGCCCAAATTGTTAATATTTTGTGTTGCCACCATTATTTTCCAGCACTGCCTTAATACCCTCAGATATGGAGTTTACTAGCGCTTCGCAGGTTGGCACTGGACTCCTCTACCATTCAGATCCTGTGCTCTGTTTAAAGATGACCCACAGATGCTTAATAGGGGTTTAGTCTGGAGACTTGGCAAGTCCACACACCTCTACCCTTAGTTCCTTTAGAAAGGCAGTGGTCTTCTCTTAGGTGTTTTTGGGGTCGTTATCATGTTGGAATACTGCCCTGCAGATATAAACTATTTACCACAATGTGAGGGACTTTTAATTGTTAGACATCAAGGGAAAGATGCACTCACAGATGTTTTGCATTGGCTACCTTAGCTATTGGGACACTACGGAGAGTCTTATATAGCCACAACAACACAGAAGGGGTCATGTGGTTTTTAAAACAGAAATAAATGCAGAAAGTCCAAAGAAACATGTGAAAGCAATACATGTATGTATGTACATGATTTTATATTTATACATGAGGATTTAATAACCCTTTAATGTCAAAGAATTATTGATTTTTGCATATCAAAGATATGTCAGCAAAGACTTGCACATTGTAAAGGTATCATATAATTATATAAACTGAAGACAAAGCCGAGAGTTTTTTATACATAAAAGTCAGCAAGATTACTCTGTAGTCATTGGGTCCTATAACTGCTGCTATCTGGCCCCTTAAGGCGAATATTTCTATTAAAGGCCTTCCTCTAGGAAAAGGATTGGGATATCTCTAACTGCAGCAAAAGCTGTCACATACAATCTCTGCAAAACTAAAACTGGAACGCCTGCAGTGAACACTCACAGTGACACACATAGAGCTCGACACTCTGCAGTACCCTGAAACAAAGCTCAATTGGAAAAAACATTTGCTTATTTCATTTTTACGATACACGATTTCAAATTTTTTTATGTATATTTCAATGAAATGCTAATCACACAAGTAAAATGCAAGTATAATTTAAATGTTGTCAAGATAAGTTCAAATTTGCCAACAGGATCATGTGATGAGTATAATTTTTTAACTGGGCATTTATTAAAAAATGCAATGCTCATTTAAAGTAGAACTACAGTTGTGTTCAAAATTATTCAACCCCCACTGAAATTGAGTGTTTTGGCCATTTTGACATTGATTTTGATCATTTCAGTCATCTTGTTTACAATGAAATCAAAGAGGCACTTGTAAGTCAGACAAATGTAACATAACAATAATAATGAAATAACCACAAATGTCTTTTCTGTGCTCACATCATTATCAGTTTTATTCAACCTATTCTTTGGAGACAGCTATGTTTGGAGGAGGAAGAACAAGGCCTATGAAGAAAAGAACACCTTGCCTACTGTGAAGCATGGTGGGGGGCCAATCATGCTTTTGGGCTGTTTCTCTTCTTGCCTCTGAAATATGTTTCAACAGTTACAATAAAGTAAAATAATTATAAGACTTAAGCTGGCCATACACATTTAGATCTCTCTGTCAGATATCCTAGAAAGTCCCTCATATTACATGGTTTTGGTAAAAAAATCTAAAGGAAATCTGACAGAGAAATTTTGAGGTGTATGGGGACCCTAACTGTGACTTTGTTTCCCTGCAACAACATTACACTTGATGTGCTACTCCAGTAAGATGACAACTTGGTGCAGGGATTCTGGCTAATAGCACAAACACTTTATGACGCTTGATTGTATCTGGTCAATCTGAGCATGTCCACACCCAGTCCTTTCCACAAATTTCTACCTTTGTTGCTAAAACCTTTTCACTATGAGTTTCTGTGTCTGGGAGCATGTGAAACACAAATGCATTAGAAAATGGTTCTGTGTATTTAAATGAACTGATGTATTGGCTTGTGGTGCACATCTCAACTTGCCTCTAGAGATGACAAATTCCTACCTATTTAAGTTCAGCTACCTACATAAAGTTTTATTTAGCAGCCACTGTGTCTAGTGTCATTGCAATGAAATGGTTGATATCACATTCAAGATGCCAAACATAGCACTAGTCCTTGGATTTTGTCCAACATATGTATTATGAACAGTCTGGTATATAGATATCTATATATATATATATAGATGTATATATGTATATATTAGGGCATTTACAATCTTGTCAACTAGTCATCTCTTTGTGTAAACGCGTCAGTGTGCTCACCTGCGCATTGACCGACATAATCCCCAGTAGAGTCAGAGAGTGTGTATCAGCGTGCAGCTCGGAGTGATAAAACTTACTTGTATCTTATTCCCAAGCTGGTGAAATGTAAACAAACTTAGACGGCAGTGCCATCTTGTGGATGTTTTGCCATTTTCTTCTAGAGATGGTGGAATTTAATTTTGAAGATTCCACTATCTGACTTTGTGAGTTAATTAACTTATTTACCCTTTTTGGCACAGAAATCTGGATCTCAGCGGACCACCAGGGTGGTTTAATTTTTATTAATTTATTAGACCTTAACCCCATTGAGAATCTTTGGGATGTGCTGGGGAAGGCTTTGCCCAGTGGTCAGACTCTACCATCATCAATGCAATATCTTGGTGAAAAATAAATGCAACACTGGATGAAAATAAATCTTGTGACATTGCAGGAGTTTATCGAAACAATTCCACAGTGAATGAGTGACGTGATCAAAGCTTAAGGTGGTCCAACAAAAATATTGGAGTGTGCAACCTTTTTTTTGTGACAACTATTTTTTTGGCCAGGTAGTGTATATAGCCAACATTAAGCTCTATTAGATAGAAATAAATAAAACAAAATGCCAAATACATGTTATTATTGACAGAATTTTTCACAGCCTGACAATTATTGTGTTTTGCTCTCAAGAAAGCCATTTTTATTGAAAATGCTAAAGAAACTACTACTACTGCAACTGGGACTTTGATTTCTTTTTTTTTTATGTACTTTTAATGTGTAGGAATAAATTGGTTTAATATAGATAATCAAAATAGTTTCTGCCAGACTAAAATTAAGTTATCTATACTTGCATGATTAAATATGATTTATGGATGCATTACATCTACGCCTCAACACTGCAATTAAACTCTTTGTTTTCTTAATCCTTTTGGTATGCAATCTGTTTAAAATGTTTTTATGTTAATCATTTTCTGCAATGAGATTGGATTTAGGAAATTACAATTAAGTGGACTTAGAACTCACATTAGCAACTTGCTCTCATAAGTCTCAAGGGGCAAAGTTGTAACAATTTGGATGTATACCTTGAGATTGAAAAGCTTTCCATTACATAAAAAAACTATAGAGTTTTGGAGTTCAAGTAATCCCTTTTATTGGTTAACTGAAGTAATTTAAAAAGCAAGTATTCGGGAGGTCTCAGATCCCTTTTTCAGGCTTAGTACAATTCTGTTTTTTGAGACTCACATTTATACACAAAATTCATAAGTCATAAATAGTTTTTTAAAAAAACAACAGTTTTGTCTTGACAGTTTTTATGACCTTGTTATTTTGTGTATAAATGTCACAAAAACCAGAATTTTATTAGCCTGAAGAAGGGATCTGCGACATCCTGAAAACTTGCTTCTCTAATGACTTTAGTAGGCCAATAACGGGGATTACTTGAATTCGAAATTCTCTACAATTATTAATGTCTAACACAGAATAACACTACTATAAAAAACAAATGGATGAATGAAAGAAATGCTAAAAACATCAACTAGCTCGGCCTCTTGAGAAATCTACTGCCAAAACAGTGCAGTGGAGTATTCTAGTGCTTATGGGAGAGAGTGTTTAAGGCCATGTCCCCACACTGGCACTCAGTGATCTTCCTTGATTAGAATCGTGGCACGGAGATCACTGGCACTTGCAGGCAGGAAGTGGGGGGGGGGGGGGGGGGGGGGGGGTGGTGGGACAGGACATCTTGCCCACACTTTTTTTTTAACTGTGTCCATTCATCTCTATGGACGTGAGTGGCCACGGCCTGCGATCAAAAACGTGGTCACCTGCATTTCAGATCGTGGGCCAATCGTGTATGGGGTGCCCCATTAAATACATGGCAGCGATCACCCGCGATTCAATTTGAATGCCGCCAGGCCCCGGGTGATCACTCATGTGGGGACAAGCCCTATGGGGCTGTTTTGTTTTTTGCCACACCTATGACACCAGCACCAAACAAATAACAAAACTAGGGGTGGATATAAAGGTCAGTAACTACCTGCTAGATCTACACTGCCATTCACAAGATGGTACCTTCCACACATAAGGTGGCCATGTTATAAGGAGATCTGAGTTAACCTTTTGACAGAGATTAGAAAAATAAAAGAAATCATTAAGCTAAACAAAAAATAAAATGGGCCCCCATTTATTCCATTGCACCAAGCGCCTGCAGACAACTACATTAAACAAAATGTTTATAAATATTTAACGTGACCTACAATAACTGCTGTTTAAGTTAAGTTACAAAATATTAAATCAAGTGTCGAAACATGCAAATAGAATCTGCAAATGCTGCCTCATGTATATATTGCTGTAGTACTATGCGTAATGTGTAATCTTTATATTGTTATATAGCAGTTAGGCCTTATCTATAAACTACAACTATGATCAATAGATTTCACCAACTACTGTTTATGATGAGATTACAAAGTATGCAGTTAGCTTAACTAATCGCCACAAGATTTGTTCAATGATAAATTAATATATATAGATTTGCACAAACAGATTGTGGAGTGCTTTTTACACATTCAAGCAAAATAAGATTTGCCCCTGGAATCTCAGTTCTAGTTTAGTCTAAATGTGTTCAGGTCCAATTCAAACCTATTGGGCTTTATCTCTGTTGACATGCATTTTCATATGAACAGGTCCACTGAATGAAATGTGCACTTTTTGGACAGTTGTTTACATGCAATGCACAACAAGCAGAAAACAGCTTTCCACAGCGTCCATGCTCTTTAGACACTTTTTTTTTAACGCATCCATTGTTAGTTAGAAATACGTGCTGAAAATGCATGGTATCAGACTCAAAAAGACCCTCATTGGGGTTAAGCTGAGGGCTAACCAAGCCATGTTTCTATAGATCTTGCTATATGTACTGCAGTGGCTCCCAAACTTTCCTTGCCAGGCCTCCCTATTCTATTTAGGAACATTATAGAGCCCCCCCTCCCTATTCAAACACAGGTTAAGGAATAAGGGCCACGCCCCCTCGCATATCTTCACGCCCCCCAATTTGGGAACTACTGATGTACTGGAACAGAAAGCATAGCATTGTCCTAAAGGTCTTTCATACCATCATAGCTATTGTGTCTGAATGAGACATCTGAATTTTTTGCAACCTCATACTTTGTACCAATACTTTTTTCCATATAGTGTAGGTATATGGACATAACAATCCCAATTCATTCAAAGTATGTCAGGGCATTAGATCCTTGCAAGATTAAAACACAGGATTTATGTGGACTGAATAGTATCAGCCTTGCCTGGTTGACTTTTGCTAAATTAAAGAACAATGTCCTTTCTCCACATTCTCCTCCACTAATTGATCTGTAGTCCCAAATTTACAAACTGGAAGGGCTAAGGTAACATAGAAACTGTGCACATGACAGCTTAAAATGTTCTGACAATTGATTTTGAACTTTAGCATCCACACACACTTTGGTTAACACAATAAATAATCATCATCAAATCATGATCAAATTACTGCATAATTTGTGTAAAAATTTGCTCAATCTCTACAAATAAGCCCCATGTGTAACGGTTGAAACACGTCAGAGGCAAGGAATTCCCCCTTAAGGGAGTTTTGTAATGTGTGCTGTTAGAATTTGAAAAATAAAGATTTTGGACTTTTAATTCCGGTGTGCGGACCTTCCATACACTTAGATTTAGATCGGGACTGAGCTTTGGACACGGGGGATTAGGAGTCCAGCATCTGGAATTTACAAGCAAAGTGAGAACACACAGAGTGTGAACTATATTGTGTGGAGCGGAGAGTGCGGGTCAAAAACTTATTTTCTCTTTGGATTCACATTACCTTTTCAGGAAATGGATAAATTAAATGGAAGGGTGTAGTGTTGCAAGACTCTGACCACAGCAGGACTTCTGTATTTACTATAGCCTGGCTCCTTATCAAATGTCAATAGTTTGCTTGTTTTCTGCCACAAGGGCCCCACCTAAAGAATTAACATTGCTTCTAGCATCAAATATAGTTAGATAAAAAAACTAAGGGCATGCATGTGCTCTTAAAAGAGAAGTACATGGTCATGGCGGGAGTGCGTATTGCTCTTATTTTTGCCCCTCTTTCATCATCATACCTGGGAACACTGGTTAGATACGTCAGTACATTTTGGAACTCTGTCTCTGGGATCTCGCTGAATGCAGGATATTCTGGGAAAGTAATGACAGGACACCCATTTTCTCCTCTTCCACCTAGAACAAACATATACATAATTTAAGAATAAAACACCATATTCCATAAGATTAGTGATACATGTATACTGATGCCAGATCATTTATTTTGAGAATCTAAAATGTGACAATGTATTGTTTGGTTTTTTACCTACCCTATTGAAGACATCTAAATACTCAAGCTCCCTAAGAAATGGCAGGCTAGTCTAGGGGACTGCCATCTAAGGCTGTCTGGGGCCACCTGTGGCTCTTCATGCTCCTTGTTTTGGCTTCATGGCTACAAGCTTCTCCCTCCCACCAGCGCATACACCTGCTGGAGTGTGAAAGAAGCCAAGATCACTGGTGGCAGAAATAGATGCAGCATCTTGCTGCCCTCCCTCCAGGAGATGGAAAAGGAGCCCTGATCATGTAGCAACATCAGTTGAAGCAAATTAACCCAGTCGTTAAATGCAGCACTCTTACCTGCTTATGCAGCATGCACTTGTGTGAATGTGATATATTTTTTTTTTGTGGTTCCAAACTTTTTTTCTGTAGTGAAACGAGGGAGCATAATGGGTCTTCTTATAGTAAAGGTGAAGGTAAACCCCTAAGTAAAGGTAAAGGCTGACCCCTAAGTTAGCCCCTGGATGAACTAAAATCTGAATACTTGGGTTTACCAGAATGATTGTCAAGTCTAAGCACAGTTGGGTCCTGCATTAGCAAACCTGAAATGTACATTAAACTACTTGCTGAAAATTTGTAATCTACCACCACAATTGTAGAACAAAGTACTACCAACCAAAGAAAAAAGTACCATACAAATGTAAAAAGACTGCAACAATGGGTGTTTACATGTTAAGTGAATGGCAGAAAATAACCAGATAAACATTCATCTTTCTACACTGGCTGTCCAAAAAAAAAGGTCACACACTCTAACATTTCGTTGGACCGCCTTAGGCTTTGATTAGGGCACACATTCGCTGTGGCATTGTGTCGATAAACTTCTGCAATGTTACAAGATTTATTTCCATCCAGTGTTGCATTCATTTTTCACCAAGATAATGGTAGAGTCTGACCGCTGCACAAAGCCCAGCACATCCCAAAGATTCTCAATGGGGTTAAGGTCTGGATTTTTTGGTGACCAATTCATGTGTGAGGATGATGTCTCATTCTCCCTGAACCACTCTTTCACTATTTGAGCCCAATAAACCCTGGCATTGTCATCTTGCAATATGCCCGTGCCATCAGGGAAGAAAAAATCCATTGATGGAATAACCTGGTTATTCAGTATAATCAGGTATATATTATGAATCATGGTTGGACCATATCAGAGGTTATGAAAGTAAAGCACTTTATTCAATCCATCCCCCCACCTCACTGTGAGGGTTTTCTCAAATCTAGGGATACAAACAATCATATATTACATGATATGATGGAGGTGCCTTTTCATTCAATCAATTTGTAACAAAGTATTTTTTTTTTTTTTTTATATATTTTATTTTATATATTTTTGTTAAAAACACATACATCTTCTCTTGTTGCTATTTTGCATCAAGAGAAGATGTACCGTATATACTCGAATATAAGCCGACCCGAACATAAGCCAGGGTACCCCATTTTAGAAAGAAAATCTGGAAAAACTGAATGACTCGAGTATAAGCCTAAGGGAGGGAAATGGAGCAGCTAAGTCTCACAAACACACAGCAAATGTGCTTTTGTTAGGAGATGTTATTATTTAATTCAGTAAACTTATACAATTACAAACCCCCTGAACATGATATCATCACTAGAAGTGCTGGAGATGTAGAGAAGGGATGTGGGACCATTGAAAATTAAAAAGTCTTGCTCTAGCATATCAAGTTTTTACACAAAAAAGTTCAAATTTAACTTGATATTGAACCTAATTTATGCCAAAACTACATTTGCTAGAGTAATAAAAAAATCCAAATGTTCCCACAACCATTCTTTACATCTCCAGAAAATTTGGTGATGATAGCATGTTTGGGGGCTTTGCAATTCACTCATAAAGTCCACCTACAAAACACAGCGATGAAAATTTTTTGACCCGAATATAAGCCAAATTAAATTTTTTAGCACATTTCAGTTTTCCAGTGCTGAAAAGTTCGGCTTATATTTGAGTATATACGGCATGTGTTTTAACAAAAATAGATAAACTAAAATGTAATTTTTTAAAAGAAATACTTTGTTACAAATTGGTTACAAAATGCACCTTTGAAACCCCCATCATATTATGCAATATATGACCTCATTCAGTCAACTGACTCAGTCAGCTGACCTCATTCTTGGAGCACATACTGTTGTTGAACCTAGACCTGACCCACTGCAGCAACCCCAGATTTATCCAATAGGAAGCTCGTACCTATTTGCTTAGTTAAATCCAGGTGGCGATTTTTTTATGGACAGGCAGTGTAGAACTGGCAATCACACAGAAAGGACCATAGTTGATGATTGGGGTGAAGATATAAAACATGCTGTTCAATCTGACAGACACTAGAGGGAGCTAAAAGACTCACAGTGAATCCCCAAATATAGGTTTTAGCTTCTTGATATTTGCTAGCTAGAGATTGCAAAGAACAAATGTGTATATACAACAGGAAGGCTACTGGCTCTCAACCTGTCATCCCTGTTGTGGCTTCAATATCAAGTCATTGTAGGAACAAACCCTAGAACTATAAACTCCCATTGAGTATTCTTGTTTCAGGTTACATGAGCAAAACAGGATGGACCATGTGGATAAAACAAGGAAAAACCCACACTTTTTGTATCTTTGCTTCAGTTATCTTGTACAAATCATACTGTAAGTCCCTTTTATAATATACTGCCCAGTGAATAAATATGCTGACATTCCAACACAGATCACATACACTATATGGGAAATAAAATAGAATGAAAGAAAGCACTAAATTATTTCTATTTTGCCCTAGTTAGTAATCTCTTTCAAACTTCTCAGCATTTTGGTCTACAGATACAGACTACAGTAGTCAATGGACTGTGACAGAAACACAGGTCTTTCATCTCTCAATGGAAAGAAAAAGATCGTAAAAGGTCAAGGTGTGTAAGCTTAGTTACACAATGACAAATATCCTGTATGCTAAATTTCACCTTTGGTGTTAATTGTACAGCCACGTATCCCTAAACCACTGGATCATGCCACACCTTAACAATATCCTAGTTGTTTGTATAGTTGTAGGCATCCGTGTCTAAAGGGTAGTACTAGAAGTCACCAAGATAGAATCACTGACATGAAGCAGGTCATCACTAGACAAAGGTACATGCCTGTGTCAAGTCTGTCACTACACTGACTAATGTTACTGTAGATTTGCCAAACTCTCTCTGGGAACGGCAATGTCTTGGGACACAGCAGAAGCAAACGTTTCTGACTTTTTTTTATTTAGGTTAAAAAACAAGGATTCAATAATTACTCTGCTGAATTATTATGAATTAGTGGGTACTACCCTTTATATTAAGGCACCCCATTAACTAAACGTGACACTCAAAA
>CM070033.1:69719754-69731099 GCA_036250615.1 Ptychadena robeensis | reverse complement strand
AATAAAATTATTCCTCAAAAATACCACTTGCCTAATAATTCTGCACTCCCTGTAAAATGTATATCGGCACTAATTTAGGGCTATTGAATTATTGTGTTAAATACAATTTGCAGTTCTAAGGTGAATTAAAGCTTAGGCTACAGTGCGTTAAAATCCCTGTGTTGGTCAGATTCCCATCTGCGGACATACGCATGGGATTGCGGGGATGGAAGTGTCGTGAGGCGAGAGTACAGAATTGTGATCAGTTGGGGTTGTCTGGGGGTGTGAAAACAGATGTGTTCTAGCAAGGTAAATATGGGATAAAATCCCTGTGTTGAACACAGAGATTTATCAAAGCGCACAAGTCTACCACTGACAGCAATGGGCTATGACACGGCTGTCTATACTGCCGCTCATAGCCCCCGATCCGTCTGTCTGAGCATCCAGAGCACCATGTCGTCATAAATGCGACAAAGGCTTGACGCATGACATGTTTATTGACAGTCAATGGATGCATCAGATTGGCATATGACGTGTCTGGGCAAGTCAGCCCATTGATTTAAAGGGGCCGCATTATCAGCAGCACTATGTAGCACGTCCAATAATGTGGCCCTTCACAGAGCGAGGGCGAGGCTCGCGCTCACTGGATAAGCTGTCGTCAGTTCATGCGTTACTCAACATAAACACAATAGTTAATACATTATGATTTTATTTATACTATTGTTTTATATTATTTGTTCCATACCTGTAAACTTTTATTAAAGTAACTTTTTCTAGAAAAAAACTTTTACAAAGATTTAGTATAGATACCTCTTGCTCTGTTCTTAATGTTTGGATTAAAATTTGTACACCCAAGGCTCAGTATGAGGCTTTCTCCCAGATTCTCATGTGTTGCTCCATTCATCCACCTTCTTCTCTTACATTCTCTTACATGGCTTATGTTACAAATATGGAATTTAGTCCCATGGCCATAAAGGTGAATTGTAATGTTCTCATGCTTCTTCTAGCTGGTGTCTCAGTTTCCTATGTGCCTTCTGGAAGAATTAGTTAGCAGTAAGTTTTTATTTATGTCATTCTCTCACCAAGAGAGACTGACCCTACTTGCTGTATAAAAAGTCTCTCTATTTACTGCTGGCAAACCCTTTGCAGTTATCAGAGATCTCTCCTCCCTCCTTCACATGCCCTCACAGACTCTCCAATTCATCACCATTACCAAAAGGCCTTTTCATAAACTGCACTGATTGGTCAGTATAGGATTGATTTTATCCTGCATAATGCAGGACCAGCAGCTCTGTATTGATTCAGTGAGAAACAAGGTAATCTTGCTCATCATTCCCTAGATCAGAGACCCCAAAACTGTAACCCCAAAAAACCCACTAATTTATCTTAAAGTGCCGACTTGGCAATTTAACCTGAATTACACACACACCTTTGGGGTTATAACTCGGGTTCAGTTGTCATTCATAGGGGATCAGTGAAGTTACATCGAAATACCTAGAAAACATGATAGATACATCTACAATGGACTGAAATTTACCAACATGTACGGTTACTTTTCCATCCATTTTATGTTGGAATTTAATCCAAATTTTTGGAGTCACAGATGTCTGTTAGGTGACAGTTCATACTCATACTAGCAACCTTTTTTGTTGAATCAGGAAATCCTAAATACAACATTTTTACTCCATTGCAATACTTTTCAGAATAAGCAGCAAATTGAGAGTAAAAGTTCCATATATTCTTAAGCTACCTATACATGGGTCCAATTTTGCACGATCTTAGATTTAATTGTCTACTGCATTTAATAATTAAATATTAACATTGATTTTAACACCACACAGTGTGATCAATTTCTTTACTTAGATCTGCGTACATGCCCCATAGTAGAATCGATTTAAATTTACCAACAAATTCAATCACTTTTCCATCGATGTTATATTTGAATTCAATCCAAATTTTGGACCTAATCCAATTTTGATCCAAGAAAAAATTGATTTTCAAACAA
Source organism: Ptychadena robeensis (assembly GCA_036250615.1). Taxonomy (NCBI): domain Eukaryota; kingdom Metazoa; phylum Chordata; class Amphibia; order Anura; family Ptychadenidae; genus Ptychadena; species Ptychadena robeensis. The sequence continues at coordinate 69,729,115 of CM070033.1, read as the reverse complement.
TTGACTTAATACCATCATTTAATAAATCAAGCGAAAGGAAAAATCAAAGCGTGTATGCCCACTTTACCACTATATACAGTGATTGTTACTGCTTCTCTGGTATTCCCTGGATTTTGATATGTGTCACAACAATAACCCTCGAATGACCTGACTCCTAGAGCTCATGTGGTTAGTGCTAGAGAACTAAGATTCCAAATCATGCTGCTTGCTGCATGGATTGCTGTAAGGTCTTATCTAAATGCCTAATTTGAATAAATAAATTGCTCTTGCTATTATGAGATTAGCATAAAATCCAACAGAATCTCATTTTAAAGAGTAATGGCTAAACTACACAAGCACGTTTAATTGTATGATTTTAGGAGATTAATCTCATGAAACAAATCTCTTGTTTAGTAAAAAAAAATGCTTTCCTATGTGACCTGGCACATAAGAGGTTTTGTAATCACCTAATAGCACCATGATCTCATACAGTAAGTTTAAAGTCAATTTAATCACATCACACTAACTTCTTAGGATTAACCCTCTCAACAGTTCATGAGGTCAGTTGTACATTCAAGTATGCACCCAGCATGCTCAATGACAACTTCTTGTTGGGTGATGTATGGAGTAGGAGGTCTTTCACAAGGGCAGAAAACAAATCCATCTAGATAATTAAGAAGAACAGAGTGACGGGCTGGCTGTACACAGTATAGCTCCCAACTGTGATGAACGTCTCACAGTTTTTAGTTTCTCATTTCTAGTCTATATACAAGCTGAACATACCCGTAGGGAAAATGCCTAATAACTGTGCAGTTACACACTTCTAGGATTTCAGCACATCAATGGTGTAACAATTCCATCTTTACAAATATCAATGCAAATTAAAGGGGAGTTCCACTGTCAAACTTTATTAAGCCCCCCATACACATTTAAGCAGGGTACAGACATAAATATATGGGCCAGATAGATGGTAGTTTCGAGTGCCATGCATGCTCACAGCTATCTATCTGCCCATATAATATGCCCCCATCACTGTTTCACCGCTCGAAAACAGCCATATCGGATATGACCGTAAATGCAGACGATGTCCGTTGCTTTGCCTCGAGACCGGGGTTCTCTACAGGCAAAGCCGGGTCCTCTGCAATAGAACACAGGTAGATTTGATGGTTTAGAAAGTCCCTCATATTACATAGGTTTGGTAAAACAAAAGAAGATCGCAAGGCAATCTGACAGAACAATCTAAAGGTGTATGGGGAGAATAGTTGGCTATACATGGTTTGATTGTTGAAAGCAAGAGCAGAGCATTAGACACATCAGAGGGTGTTAAATATAGATAAGGCTGAAAATGCAGCAGAATGGGAAATCTTTGTTCGAGAATTTTTTTTACCAAAAGTTACCAAAATATTTACTTTATATGTGTTACATCCTGCCATTGTGTAGACAAAGTGTGTATTATGTTTTAGCCCCCTTCTGCTATAAAATATGGAGCCCAGTGTTCTAATGAAATATCTAGTTTGGGAAACTTCCAATTTTTCTATGACATGAAGTGTATAACTGGTATGAATTTATGAAGGCCACACCAAACTACCATATAAAGAAAAGTACTTTTAAGTCCTACAAGAAGGGGGTTGTCTAGAGTCCCACAGGACATAAATAAAGATTACTATTATTTTTTTTGCCTATAATAAAACTGGGGCCTTTTTTTTAAGTTTTGCTGACACCAGTTACAGACTACGGCATTAAGACTCATCTGTCACTTAAGTCATAGTGAAGTTGACTAGTCATTTGATAACGTCAACACACATAAGTATCCAACAATGAACCACTTTTATGAAAGTTTCCTTTAACACCAGCAGTGAAACAGTGGGAACAGCCTAAACCACAGTAACCATGGCACACAGAACGAGTCAACACTATACACTGTTGTTCACAAAATAGCAAATTGTCATTAAAAAAGAAATATAACTGTAAATCTACTCAATGTGCCTCTGGATTTACAACAGGAGTCATCAACTTCTGCCTTTTCACACTAGCTGCAGTGCGGCTAGTGTTAATGCAAGAATTTTAATTTTACACTAGCCATGCTTGCATTTCTGGTAACGGACAATGCCACTTGTTACCAGAAACGCATTTTTACAAGCGCTTACATTTTTATGGGAGCAGAGCGCATTGTATCGGACGCAGTTAGCAGACAAAGTAAGTGTAGCCACTGACAGTTACCACAGGGAATTTGGCAAATAACAGTTTTGCCATCTTACCCCTTGTCTTGTAGTTTCTAACTAGTGTTTTTTTATGCATTTGCATTTTACACAAAGTACATGGAATTTTGAAGCCATAATCGAACACAGCACAAAGCATAGCAAAAGTGGCCAAACATACATAAAAGTCAGCCTTGATGATAATGGGTTTTTATAGTACTGTGTTTTCCCATAGAAAACCAATGTTACCATTCACACTGCATGCGGTGCTTTTTAAAAACACAACATTTCCACATGCGTTTTATATAACGCCCTGCTGCATGCGTTCAAAAACGCAGATTTGCGTGCATTTCTGTATATATGGAGAAACGGGCCCTTCAATTTTCATACCTCTTTCAACAACATAAAAAATGATCATACTGCCAAGGAGGTTTTTTATTTCTGAAATGTATAAATAAACAAAATGTGCCTAATCACACTTAACATTTTGTGCGCTTTATTGTATCATGTTACAGATGATCGCAGCCGATTACCCCGTTCTCCCTCATTGATGTGAGGAAATAAACCAAAATTGCCTCCATAACATACCGAAGAAACTGACACAGAAATTATCTGCAATCTGCAATCCGCAAGCATTAAGAATTACCGCAGGCTCGCTGGGGATAGGCAAGCATCCCTGAGTATAGCTTACTTACCCATAGCTACACTCGGTGCAAACGCTCAGAAGGTCGAAGGAGCTTACCTGCCATATTTCAGAATGCGGAGAACTTGGTGACACGATGCTCTCTCTTCTCTATGTGTTTTCTCTAAGAGACAGGCCCACAGTATCATCACATGATTACTCGTCGTCTCTATGCCGACATTTTGGTGCTCCTAGGTATTCCGCCTATTGCAGGGAGTGAGCCAAATGAAGCCAGAGCATCTTGTTGCCAAGTTGACCATTGGCAAGATTAAAGAACTAAATGGATACTTACAATGGTAAAGATTAATACAACAGTTACCTATATATACCTCTGCCTAATTTCCTACATAAAATGTTTATCAATGTGCACAGCCATCAGTATTTACACAAGACACAAATGTATGGACATCTCTAGAACACCAGAGTCTAGGAGATCCAGTATTTCTGGAGAAGCTCTTTCATATGCCAAAGGGGATGGCATTACACACCAAAAGTGTTTACTTCAAGGTTCCTGTCATGCTATAGGAGTGCTAATGTAATTCCTTTACCCAGATTCTCCCACCCTAACATATTAGGCATGCTGGCTATCTACCTCCAAGGCAGCAGTGAGTGAAGCATGCCCCCCTTTCATAAAGATACTAAGGATGATGATAGTATGAACAGCTAGTAGGTCTCAACAAGTTCAACTTATATATCTGTTATGCATATTTTCATAATATATATGTTATTAATAGGAAAATAAGTATTTACTGTTATGATAAGTAAAGAAAATCATTTGAAGGCGTCCTGAACAGTATTTGTAAATGTTTATACAGATTATACTATCAAATATTCAGACCTCAATATAGGGTGTTGATGTCATTAGACATCACCTAATATGCTTAATTGGTAGTAGGCTTTCGAGCCTATACAGCTTGGAGTAAGACAACATGCATAAAGAGGATGATGTAGTCAAATACTCATTTGCCTAATAATTCTGCACTCCCTGTAGTTACAGCATGCCTATCCTCCTATTAATGCTGACTGCCAGGGGCATCTGTCTAGAACTTTACACTTGCTCATGTTAGCAACAGGATCACATGTGGCACAAACCAAAAATTACCATGAATAGCTCAACAAAAACACTCTGTGTTATAGGTACAGTATATTAGTTTACTTTGGTATATTGTATAATAAAACTTTAGTGATGCTTTATAAAAACGTTACAGATAAAAATCTAACCCATATTAATGTATTCCACATTATTTATTCACTTTAGTCTAAATAAATATGGTTTGTAAATACAAATCAGTTCAGATCTCTAAATATTACCTATTAGCAACCCTTCTCAAGCTATGCTGTTGACTGGTTTATGCCTTGAACGAGAATAAATAAACATAAAGCCTTGACACTTTTCTTTTGTACTTAAAGAGTATGTATACTTAAAATCAGCTGGCATGATGGCAGCGCATCGCTCCACAATCCTAACAAAAAGGAGTTAATTTAGGTGCAATGTCACGGATTTAAAGGTTATCTATGGTAAAAAATGTGTATTTCAATATAAAGCCGTGATAAAGTACCTTCCTTGCTGTCACTGCTCTCAGAGATATCGTCTCTTGCACCCATCATCATCATCAAAGCATGCTGCATCATCAAAGACGGAAAGAGGTGGGGCTGTGAGGGACATTCTTAATTCACTTATTACAGGTAAGTTGTTTTCTTTGCCACATTCTATCCTATTGGACCTTCTTGTGCCGATCATATACAGTGGGTGAAAGGTGACAACATAAAGAAGGGCTAGAATGTCCACATCCAGGTTTCTGCAGTTGTGCGGGAGAGACTCCCCAACACTTAAAGCGGACCTACCACCTCACAGGGCACTTTACATTATTGAAAGCAGCACTGCTGATAGCTAGGGCAATCACTGCACAAAAACTTAACCGTGATCATTGCAATATTAAGAGATTTGTTTCTGAGCACAGATGGGCTTGTGCAGATAAAAGGCACATTGAGGAAGATTTATGCCAGATCCATGCATCGGATCAAGCAGCTGCAAAAATGCCATTAAATAGCAGCAAACAGATATTTGAAGCTGCTTGTGCCTCTGGAGTCCCACAGACATCAAGGTGTAGAGTCCTCCAACCTTCTATTTGGCCACCACTAACCAGTGCTCACAAACACAAATGGCTGCATAGGGCAGAGAAACATATGAGGACAGTCCTGTTCCCTGATCAGTGTCGTGCAACCCTGGATGGTCCAGATGGATGGAGTAGTGGATGGTTGGTAGATGGTTGGTAGATGGCCTCTGTGTTCCAACAAGGCTGCAACGAGGTGATGGAGTATGTTTTGGGCTGGATTCATGGGAAGAGAGCTGGTCGGCCCTTTAAGGGTCCCCAAAGTTGTAAAAATGACCTCTGCAAAGTATGTGGAGTTTCTGACTGACCACTTTCTTTCCTGGTACAGAAAAAGGAACTCCATGCATGACACTGCACCATCCTATGCTGCAGAGAATACCTCTGCATCAATATCTGTTATAAAAGGAGAGAAAGTCATGATGTGGCCCCCATCCTCCCCTAACCTCAATCCTATTCTTCAAGCAAAAGATCTATGAGGGTGGAAGCTTACATCCAAACAGCAATTCTGGGAGGCTATTCTAACATCCTTCAAACAAATTCAAGCAAAAACTGTCAGAAAACTCCCAAGTTCAATGGATGCAAGCCGCTATCAAATAAGAGGACCAGTGTTAAAATTTAACAAAACCTGTTAAAAGGTTACAATGCTGTTAAAAGCTATTTGATTGAAATAGCTTTTGAATAGCTTTTGATTTCAGAAATATGCTGCAAACACAACACATTTCAGTTCTTTGCAACCTGTTTTGAAACAGAACATTTGGAAAAGAGCATTGCAAGTTTTTTATTTATATATATCATTAGGACGTTTGTTCAATTACATTTGAATTGTACTCTTAATACGAATAACAATACCACATCTAGCTTGAACTAGATGAGGGAGGGGTGGCTAGCCCCATGAGATTTTGGTGGCAGAAAGGGGTGCAACCTAAAAGGGTTATTAAAAGTTCCCTTTATTTAAACACTTAAAATCCATATCCACATGATTATCAAAGTTACCACATTGTGCAAACTCTGCAATATGGGTGAGTTAGGCAAGCAATCATTCACTTTCAGACAGCAATTCAAATGTCAACAATCCAGTACACAGCTGGATGTCAAGGCACTCATAAGGAGGAATGTGCACCCATAATGCTTGTGTGATTAATTCTATGTACACATGATATCTATAATAAAGTTAAAATATCAATTATACTAAATCATCATGCCGACCAACATAGCCACACATATATGGCATAATTGGCATAATCATTTATTTTATTTTATTATAAACCCGCTTTAAGGAATATATGAGAACCAGAGATATGACCATAGTTCTAATCCCTTCTTGCTTTACAGAAAGCAATAAAGTTATTTTATTGTTGTGTCCCTGTTGTTGGGATTCAGTTCTTACTCGGCCATAGTGACACAACAGAAAGGGAGTGGGGACAGCAATTCAAGTTTTATAGGATACCAGCCCTGACTCACTGAAACGTATTTTGTCCCAGACATATATTTATAGTACAATTGAAAGCTTCAAACATTATATAAGAGCACTTTTTTATGTTTAATTCTTATGCTACTTTGCGTTAAAATCCCTCTGCTGAACATATGGATTTTAGTGCAGTGCACAAGCCTGGCACTAAAGGCAATGATTTATGACATTGATGTCTACACACCGCACCGTCTTGACATAAATGCAATGGAGGCTTGAAGTGTGATGCGTCCATTGACACCTCAGACTGACATATGATTACCGTGTCCAGGCACATTATTCATATATCAGCCCACTGATTAAAAGGCACTGCACTACGTAGCGTGTCCGAAAATGTGGCCCTAAACAGAGATAACGGGGGGGAGGGGGGTTTGCGCTCATTGGATGTGTTTCTAAATGCAAGGTCTACCCCTAGCCTTAGATATAATCTGCTATACTAGGTTGGGAAGTTTATAATGATGCAGATCGAGCAGGACTTACAGACATTAGATAGGCGGTAGATCGATGGTTGCGAATGCGCACGGCGTGGTGGCAGCGTATGAAGCGGCCATCGATCTAGGGGCCATCTATGCGTGTATGGGCACCTTAAGAGTCACTTAAAGTAAGTGGGGGCTTCCACATCCGATGGGACCCCCTACGCTAAGCACAGTGCTTAGCCCCCAATGGATCACATACACTTAAGCTGGCCAATGCAGTAGTTAATGTACTGGACTCAGCACTGTGAGAACACAGCATCTGCCAAGCAGGTGAAAAGTATGTGATCCATCAGGACCTCCTGCCAAGCAATTCGCTTAGTGTAAGGGGCCCCGACGGATGTGAAAACATACCCTAAAGGTGGGTTTACAGGTGCAGATTTTTTCGTTCAATCAATGAAGAAGGAACGATTTTTGGTTGATTGAACAAAACTCTAGAATGGCAAATTTGTTCGATGGATAAATTTTGTTTGATCTCGAACAAAAAATCACTCAAAAGGTCATCGAACATGTTGGTAAATTTTTATCGTAGTAATTCTGAATGTATTTTCATTCGATATCGGGATGAACTAACAAAAAAATCTAATGTTACATTCGATAAATGGGCGAACGATGTTCAACAAAAAAAATCGAATCGGCAGTTGATCGAACAAAAAATCTACATGTGTAAACCCACCTTAAAACTAGCCACACACGGTTAGATTTTGGTTCAATCGATGCTCGATTAGATGAATTTTTTCATCGACTGAACAAAAATCGAGAAATGCCCACATGGTACGATCGACGATAATTGTTCGACGAAGACGATTAGATTCAATATAATTAACATAGACCACTTCAGTCTGAACTTCAATAGTTTCCATACCAAAATCGACGATTTTAGTAATATTTTAGAATCAAAATCTCACCACAATCGCAAACTCAATGTGGGGTGTATGTTGATGCGATTAAGATCGATTTTCGATAAGACGATTGAATTCCTCGATCTCGATTGAACCAAAATTGAACCGTGTGTGGCTAGCTTAAGTGTACTGAAACTGCACTGGTCACATGACTAGCTTGGATGTGCACAACAGAGTTCTGTTTACACAAGACAATGAAAAAAGTATTTCCATAGAGCTGGTTTCTACACATTTCCTTAGGGTGCCCTTGTATTGTCTGTTGTACAGTGTCACATTTAATTCATTTGTAACCTGAGAGCTTTTTTTTTTTTTTTTTTACTGTGTGGCACTTCCGAAAATTTACTTTGTAAGTGTCTACCCTAAGGGCAAGCATGAGTGTCAGTGCTTTGCTTTTAAATTACAGGTTAAAGTACAACTAAAACAATGAGTAACAATAATGGCAGAAGTCAGAATCAGTTCTGATTTCTGATCTATGTGACTTCAAACAATGAACTGACCTGTATACACAACAGAATGAATGTGGCCAGGCACATGTAGAGCAGCTCATATACTCTAGCCAGTACTAATGCAGTGATTAGAATATAAAGCTGATGTGTCTATGTAGACAAGTGTAGAATACAAAGCTGATAATTCAGAAACGTTTGCTTCTAATTAGGTAGTTTACACAAAATATATTAAGACCTATTAATTGTGACTGATCGTAATAAGCCTGGTGGTTTGGCTTTCTAAGGCCTAGTCTTCACTGAGTCAGTTTAGCAATGGGTCTAATGATCTTCAATGGACATGTTCCCACAGGCGTGTTGGACATTAACATGCTCATTGTATGTGTCCCTTGATTTTAAGAGGAATTAATGTATCCATCAACGCAATGGAAACAAGGCCTAATCTTTTTATATTTATTTATTTTAACTATATGTCAGCTCTTTATAAAAGCTTCTAAAATGGTAACGTTGGCAAATGGCACACTGGGTAATAATAAGTGGAGACTTCATTTCTAGTGTGTTTGATCAGATACATTTTATATAACACTGAGGTGAGTTTCTACATGTTTTATCTGTAAGATTGTCACTCTTTGTGAAACGGTTTCAACTGGAAAGATGTGTCAATCCTGGGTGAAATTTGTGTGAATCTCTTATTTACAGACAGACTCCTTACCCTCTCATCTAGTACTCCCAACATCAAGTTTGTGATAACTAGGGGTCTGAGAAGTAATATCTGCTTTTTGAGTAAAGGTCCCCGAAGCATACATCCAATAATGTATGTTACGTTGTGTTGCATCAGGCAGCTATTAATTTGAAACGCATGGGACCGCCACACAGCATCATGACGTTTTTTGGCTACATCCCAATCTATGTTAAATAAGGCTTCTGCTAAAATATGGTAATGTGGCGCAGGGGAGTAATCCCGGGAAAAGATTGATACCAGGGAGATGGCAATCATTCACCTGCTCATGGAAATAACCAGCTACATTATTTCTCTGCAAAATATCACATATATCGACAGAGGAAGTGCATACATGTACAGTTGTGTTCAAAATTATTCAAC
>CM070033.1:69681979-69702069 GCA_036250615.1 Ptychadena robeensis | reverse complement strand
TTCTCCAAGCAAGGACAGGGTCATGGGCACACATGGTTTACTGATGTATATGGATCCAGGGACAAATCCCAAAAAAGAGCTGCTTATTGCATAAATTGCTGAATAAATGTACAATAACCATATGGTGCTATAGGAAAGGTCATATGAACGCCTGCCCATCATCAAAAGCACTTACAATTGCCATGAAAGATTCAGAACAGCAAGTGGAATTAAGGATTTGGGTGCCCTGGTCAGATCAAGTTTTGCGAATGTAGGGAACCAGGTATTAGTGTTGAACGGCATATGGTATATTCGAGTTTGCATAATATTACGAAACATTCGAAATTCGAAAAGTTCAATTCAACTGTATTCTATTGCCTTACATCGCGCATAGATGTGTGCAATTATTCGCATTTGAGCTTTGCAGCTTCTCTTCATTCTGTCATCTTAGCCAGTTCAAGCCCTGTGAGAATATCCATTCGCAATGCGTACAAATATGCACGATGTATGCCGATAAACAATGTTGAAGCATAAGCATTGCGAATATCCGAGCACACATTCGCGAAATATTGAGAATTCTTGAATGTCGGATATTCATCTAATATATTCGAATTTCGAATCTTCTCGCTCAACACTACCAGGTATGTGTGCTTTGCTACCTTCATCCAGCTGTTTTGGTGGGACCATTAAGACCTATACTGCATTAGGGCAGGTTTGAGGCATTTGTTAAAATCCCTGTGTTTCCTCCAGACCAACGCCAGATGCCATTGTTGACATTGGCATGTGGCAACATTTGTATAGTCATGTAAACACACCCATTGAATTACATTGGAAGTGTCAAAGACAGAAATGGTGTTCTTTTAGACACATTTATGGAAATGTTTTTTCCCATAAGTAAGCAATGGGCAAGTTAACACATGCTCAATGGTAAGCGCACAATTTTTTTTATGCTGTTGGTTAGTTATCAGCTGATAACACGTTTGGGTGGCTGGGTTGGAACAATCCTTAGACGTATGGTTTCTAGTAGTATTTTAAACCTGTCTAATGGGACACAATGTAATACCTATTGCTCAATTAACTAGTTGTGCTGACGTACATTTGTACCTGTGAAAGGGTCCGCCATAGATATCTGCTCAGTTTAAACTCACTATTTTTCTTAGAATCTTTCCCTTTCACAGTAATGTGTTAATAAATCTGCAGGTTTAATATTGTTTTCCATCTACCAGTCTCTGAATAATGTCACATTACAAGTACATAAATCAATTCAAAAGCCAAATAACGGTCAATAATGGAGCAATTTCTGATCACTTGGGGAACAGTGTCAAATCCCTTCACTGTTCAGAGACCCTCATTTTACAGACATTCGTCACTTTCCTGCTATAGATTTGTGCAAACAAGCTTTTTAATGGAGAACAATAAAGGATGAAAATTCTGGGTGTGAACTACAATCAGCATGATGTGACAATAGAAGCTGATCCTGGAACTCTGACAGGGTGTTTGTGGACATTGAAGAAATATGATCAGGGAGAAAAAGCTCCATCCTAGGGAAATGTGTTCCTTACTGAATATAATAGAAGGTTTTCAATATTTCTCCAACAGCAAGTTTGGAGTTCAAGTAATACTGTTTCTCCAGCAAAATACTGTTCTAACTGGCTGCCAAAATACAAAGTTCTAGCCTTGCACACATAGTGTAAATGCTGAAAGGTTATTAGATTTACAATTCTACAATATACTGTTAATACATGAACTTAATAAACAGTAAGACCACTTAGAAATATGAAAAATAAAAGTACTGCTGCAATAAATATTAACAAAAGTGTTAGCTCACCAGAACATGCTTGATGAGAGCTTTTCCTCCAGCCCCTTCTGGGCAGTGAACGTCGCACAGAAGCCAACACATTGTGAAGGACTTGAGTGACTCTGGGCGAAGATCTACTACTATGACCCCCGTGTCTTTCTCTTAATCTGTGCAACGACATAAGTGTTCCGGGGATTACACAGTCATTCCAGTATAAACGGCTTTTGGAAGAATCTATGAACTGAACTCCACAATACAAACAAAAAAAAAACCTTCTGCAAATGACCGCTTACAATGAAATATTGAAGAAGACAAGCTCCAGAAAAGCTCAAAGTATTAAATCCTGAGGAGGCTTCAGATTTCCAACTGAATCAAATGGAATAAAAGTTTTCTTTCCAATACCAAAGGTAAAACAGAACAAATCTTGTTTAGATTCTAACACTGGCATCACCATTCCATTTTCCATTTAGGTTAAATGGCTGAACATTTCTTCCTCCTTTGTGCACTTAACATTCTCTTCGGGTACAAGGTGACTCTCTTCGGTTTCCAAAATAGCAAGACGTTACCCACTGTGGACACAGAAAAATCATTCAGAAAGTAACCTGATATCGGAAAGATCTTCCCCAAGTGCACCTCCTATAATTGGAGGTCATGATCTATGATCTATGCCGCTGATGCCAAGCCACAAAATCAACAACCTGGACAAACATTACAGGCACATCCTTTCCCAAAACAGACAGACGGACTTGTTAAAATCTCTGAAGGTAGAAATGCTGCTGTAAAGTTGAAAACCCAAGATGATTTTGCAAGGCTCTGTGTGCAAGGTCTGAAGGGGGAGAATAATGTCAAAGAAATTCCCAAGGAACTTCAAGAAAACAGCTATGCCTGGAAGGAAGGGAGGGGAATGATTCTCTGCCTTCTTAAGATCACAAGGAAGACTGGAACTATTGCTGCCCTGGTTTGTTTAAAAAAAAAAGACAAAGGGGGAAAAGAATGTTTCTCATTTATTTGGCAAAGACTACTATTTCCATTGTTATGTTGAGTCATGCCTAGTTCAGTGAGAGGTTTAGTGACAATCACCGAATTCTACCATCACTGCAACAATACAAATCTAACTAGGTGACTTTATTGGTTAACAGGTCTTTACAGAGGACACCTGCGTAATCCCAGCGGATCCTATTGCAAATGACACTTATTTCCTAGGTGACAGGGTTACAGAAATAGATCTGTTTATCACATTAGCAGAGCACAGGAAGAAAAGGAAAAAAAACATTTCCATATGCTACAGCCATCTAAATGATTGTTGGCTAGACAACAGAAATATATTAATATCATTTGAATAATATAATACAAAAACAAATTAAGCTTATTCAGTAAAGTGATTGAATATGAGCAAAATTAATTAATTAATATTTCAATTAAGTTAAAAAAGAAAAAACAACCAATGAGATTGTTTTAAGTAAAATATTTACTGCAAATGATCATTACCGCAACTCACAGCCATCAAAATACAACTTTCAGAAGTTAAACTTATTATGGCCAGTAAAAGAGTACTGCATACTAGTTACTGAGGGCCCCCATACACCTTTAGGTTTCTCTGTCAGATTTCCTTCAGATCTCCTTTAGTTTTACCAAAACCATGTAACATGATGGACTGTCTAAACAATCAAGTCTACCTGTGGACCCGACATTACATAATTGTTAGTAGATCTAAACGATATCTGACAGAGAGATCTAAAGGTGTATGGGTAGCTTTAGGGATACTGCACACTGCTGGATGATACATAGGAACTCATCGTGTTAATTCTATGAGTGTACTTAAAATAATGGAACACATATGGATGTGCATACCACAATGTGCTGTTCTATATAGGAACGCTGCCAAGAGAAGGGGCTAGATTACTGAAAATGCAGCTAAGCTTAAATACTTTAATTCTGTTGTCTGAGGTGACCCAAAAGGCCCTTTACAGACAGACATTCCACAGTCCTTATGTCATGGCTGTAACATAAATACATTTAAACTTTGTTTTATAGGTTTAGAAACATTTACTGTAATGCATTCCAGAATACTAACGCTGGAAATCTACAGTCTACAGACAGAATGGTGTATACACACCCAAATCTACGCCTCTAATATATCATTATTTGACCAAATAATGTGGTTTACATGAGGTAAAAGATCAAATTAAATCAGACTAGCATCCTACAGCATACAAAATACAATACCATTCCACACTCCTGTTATATGGCAGCACTGCACCATACTCTAAACCAGTGGTGGGCAACTGAGTTGATATGGAGGACCACAAGTGTGGCCCTCAGCATCATTAAAAGGACCACACAGAACATTTTCAATCTATCTATAAAGGTTAATAAAATATATTATACAATCACCCCCTTTTCATTGGTGGAATAGAGGCACCAGTCTGCGTATCCCCCGCCAACACTAGAGAAGAGGAGAGACAAGGGACTTGTGCAGTAGCCATCTGCGTGTCTTATTGGCTTTAATGTATGCCTATTACGTAAGTTTATATCCTCTCCTCCTCTTCCCACCAAGAAGTTCCTGGGTGAGGACCTGTCAGCAGGGAATGGGTGACAGGTAGGTTCCTATGCAATAACAGATAGGTTTAGGGGGCCGCAGGTTGGGTACCTGGGCTCTAAACAGTAACTACCATCCAACTGTTGATGCACAATATGTCTTCTGCATGTTTGCAGGCACCTATTACAACTTCAATAACTGTTTAAGACTGCTATTGAAAAACTATGGGCAGTAATATGGAATCATTTCCTATTGTCCTGGATCAATCAGCGTTATGAATCCAGGACGCCCAGTCCAGGCATGTTTCCTTGGTTTAGGGCACACTAATCATACACCCATTTAAAACCAATGGGTATGAGATGTAAAATAGGACCCAGTTTTGTACGCATAGGATCGGACGTCATGGCCTATGACATGCCTGTGTATAAAGGCACATCACAGTGCATAGAAGACTATGGAGATTAGGCCTAATAGTGGCCATAGGCGGTTAGATTTGCGGCCAATTTTTATGCAGAACGACCACCGCGAAAGTGCTCTGCCACGAAATCAGCCCCAAATCTAACACGCTCTTAAATCGGCCCAGAAAACGATCTGACAAATTATGGACATGTCCCCATCCAAAGTAAATGCTGGCACACAAAGGGTGCACAGACGGTTTTCAAGATTGACCAGCCGTGCATGATGACGCGGTCATGCGCAGGTAATCTGCCGGGAAATTGACAGACGAACCAAATGTCTATGGCCAGCTTAACCTCCCTAGCGATCTTGCAAGGTCCAAATTTCTGTACCAAAAGCGCACCATAGATTTAAATTGAATTTTGTTTTTAATGTTGTAGGACTGTAACTTCCTAAAATCTGTCTGTACAAGGGTCTAGCAGGCATCCTGAATATAATAATCTTTAAAACACACAATTATGTAAAAAAAAGAGATTTAAACTTTTTTTTATAAATGGTAATATTTGAATGATAAAATCTCTAAAAATACTTTTTTTGTATGATAGATTTCAAAACAGTATGTATTCATATTTATGTTTTGTTTACATTAAATTTTTTATTACAATTGAAAATGTGTTTTGTGTTTTTTTTTCACTTTGAATTGTATTGGATACAGTTATCGGAGCCACTGGGACAGCGCAAAACTGTACTTATGTGCTGCAGGGGCTCTAATTTTCGCCCAGCAGCACCAACTCGTCCAGTGCATTACTGACAGGACAGCGCTGGATGAGATGGTTCTGTCAGAAACGGTAGGGGGTTAAGACATTTGTATCTATAAGGCCAGGGTTCTATGCAATCATACATTGGAGCATGCGGACAGGGCATAGGAAAGGAATCGATCAATTTTTGAATCACCAAATGTGCTGATCAATCGATGTTAGATTAACAGTGGATATTTAAATTGCACATGTCACTTGAATAGAAGATTGATTGAGCAAAAGTTGATGTGTGTATGCCTACCTTAAATAGTTTTGGTCCACTAGGTGTCATGGATGCCACAGGGCCCCGTGTTTTAAACAGTGGTTCCCGTCTATTTAAATGAATAGGATAGGCCAGGGGCGGGCAAACTTTTTGACTTGTGGGCCACATTGGCTTCTTAAATTTGATAAAGGGGCCGGACCACCATAGGTGTGACAATTACATGCATCCCCTATGAGGTGATGTGTAATAGGCATGGTATGACAGGGACATTGTTATCTTTTTAAATTTCCTGCACTAAAAAAAATGCTCATTCATTGCAATGAGCAGAGATAATTCATAGAGACTGCCTGTTGTCACCATAAGGATGTGCCCATAGTGTCATGCTCATGCCACTGCATTGTTCCCAAAGCAACATTTGAACACCTCTAGTCATTATGTGCTCTCATTACAGAGAGCAAGAAGAGGGGAGAATCGTTTTAACCAGGTGACAAAGGGCCAGAAAAGAAAGCTGGAGGGCCGGATCCGGCCCCTGGGCCTTGGTTTGCCCACCCCTGGGATAGGCTGTGTCTGCACCGAACGCAGGTAAAACAACACAGTTGTTGCTGAAAACACAGCATTGCCCTGATTTGGTGAAAGGGACACCACTGCATGAAGTACAGGGGATTGGTCTCGATTGGAAGCAGGCCATGTGAACGAAGGATTAAGGAAAGCATCTTGTTTGTTTTTTTTCCAGACAACAAATATATAAAAATCTGTATTTAACTACTACAATGTAGGCAGAGCCCCACCTCATTGGCCATTCATCCTCAAAGTTTAACTTTAGGCCTGCATATAACATGATTAAATACATATAGAGTAACATTCACAAGATCCAGGTCACTCTATGCACCATGGACCCAAACTGTAAACAAGTGATCTAATAGTCTGGCTGAAAGCCATGTTAGATGTTTATACTGGATGGTCATAGAACATTGTCCACAAGTTTCTGCATTGTGCCGAAGGATGTTTTTGCAGCCATTCCATTATTTGCTTAATTAGGAAGATGCTAACATTTACACATGCTGCTTTAAGAATTACATAAAATATTTAAAAGGCCAGTCTTCAGGAACTGATATGTTTTTATGAATGTTTTAGGTTAAAGTTTTGGTGTCGGAACTGTTAACTATTTAACTGTTAATTCACTGACCATCAGGCGTTCTTTGGAGGATCACTTTAGGAAGGTGAGTTTTCATACCAGCTACTAAAAGAATCTCACTTCTCTTATGGGGACAGAGTCATTTTTTATTTTCTCCCAGATTACTCCCCGACAGCTGCTCACATGCAGTGCAGCCACTGAAGAGGCTTTTCTATGTCAAAGCAACCCCAGCCTCTACACATTCAGTCTTCCATGAACGCTGCTCACATCTTTAGTCTACTGTAATAGAAAACAGCTCTGACTTTAAGATAATTAAAAGGGGCAGTAACCCATGAAAATAATTGCTTTTCATCATCCGACTACAGTAAATTAAATACATTTTGGATACAGAAGGGTAGCCTTAGGCCTTTACACATGTGATCTATGGTGATCATGGTGGGCAAATATCTTAAAGCTCTTGGACAAAATTGTTCATTGATCCACCAGGATGTATTTGTGAATGCGTGTCCTGTCTGACAGCCTTAAGGTACACATACACTGGTCGATTTTGTGCTAGATTACACAGCGTTTGTTCGTTTGGTAATCGAAGGCTGCCCACCTTAACCTTTAGATCCCACTCAAACTAAATGTCGATCGAACAGGGATCAAACATGTTGTATGGGGACCCTTTATCCCCATTCAAAGTATCGACCAGGGATCCAGCACTCTAAGTGGTGCTCAATCTTTACCCTTTTCGGGAAGAAGCATGCTATCGATTGCACAATGGTCTTTCGGGAATCTTTGTGCCCTCCTCTCTCCATAGAACAAAATGAGTGCTGCTAGTCATTGGGACTTATCAAGAATGATCATTTTTCCAACCACCAAAATGAAAGTGTGTCTTCTTCAATGAATGTGTCAGTGTAGAAGAGATTTCCCCTAACTTCCAGGGGAGTGAAAACTCCCCAGGACAAAAGCACATTTTAAATTTAAAAGGGAAGGGTGAGAATTGTAAACTTTTTGTATACAGTAACTGCATTGTTCCTATATAGCTTACCAAATGCCTGGTTATCATACAGGCATCACATGGCAAGGAAGGGTTCCTATGAAGGTTATAACCAGTAAAAACAAGAAAATAAAAAAAAATTGGCTGAAATTGAGCTAGTTGGTAAGGTGACACTTATTTGTCACATGTATTTTTTATGTGAGAAGAGAGTTAACCTCAGCATTTACTACTTCTGGGCCCATGTATACTACATGCCACTCATCCCTCAAACTCTTTTGTCACTGCCTTCTCCTGAAGTTCCATTTAAGTAGGAGCAAAAAAACACAATTGGAGGTCATGAGCACCCACACCGTCAGCGGTGTCAAATGCTACAAATTGTATGCTTATGAATGGCTGGAGCTCTGGGACAGACAGAAAGGAAACTTTACTTCTTGGATCTGTCTAGTTTTAAAAGTCCTTACTAAAGCCCCCATTACACCTTTAGATCACTCCATACAATTTCCATTGCATCTTTAAACATGTTATTCTCCCTGATAGAATACATAGTGATTGGAAGGTGTAGAAGGGTCCTCCTATTACATGGTTTTGGTAGAACAAAAGTTGACTGTACAGAAATTGTATGGTTAGATTGCAAGTTGTATGGGGGTTAAAGCAATGAAAAAAGGAAACCATTGGCGCACAAAATAAATAACAGGGAACATACATTTTAACACGTCTTGTCCATATTCTGTTATGAACTGTTAGTAGGAAAATAAAATATTTAGCAGAGCTACTTGTCCAGGATGTAAACAATCTATTTGCAGCCCAGAATAATGAAACAAGTACGCACTTCCTCACCAATGGATACAGAAGAACTTCCTGCAGCCTATTCTGAATTCTCCTGATCAGGAAACGACTTGCGCTAGGTAGCCTGTTTGATGGTTACCTTTCCATGTCCCAGGAAACATGAGAACAGAACAGTTTACATTTTCTTCAATTTCCTCTAATTGTGGAAATAATCTTTGGTAACATTCAATTTGCTGCAAACTAAATGCAGGTAAAAACACTGCAGATTTAGCTAACAATGTTCTAAGAACATAAGGGAGAAAAGATTTAAAAAAAAGTACCAATGCCCTGAAACTAGAATAGGAGCTGACTGACCCTCACAAATTGAATTGTCAACTATACATTCTTATACCCGTACTTTGGGCAATGAGTTAAGAGGTACCGAGCAGCACCCCTACAACATCACTAGAAAGTGTCACCATAGTTTGCATTCATTTCAAAGACTAGTTGTGGTATCTATAATTATGGTAGTTGACAGCACTGAAGATTCAACAAATGTAAATAGGCAACACAATACACTGACAATATGCAGCAAGTAGTGAGGGGGGTGTATGTATGTATGAATTTACTTCTAAGATATAAACATGGTTTAATATACTATTCGGCTTCGTCATTACTCCTAGGTTACTACTCTGAGAATGGATATATACACAATAACTGGTTATGACAGAAAGAGGGATATGCCCAGGGGTGCACATAACTTTTTTAGTCAGCTCCTCAGATGAGTACCAGGAGATGGTGTGTGGTACTCACCCCATATGTCCGGTTGTCTTCCCCACTGTCTTCCTCGCTATCCTCTGCGTCCGCTTCCTACATGGTAGATTCTGCTGCAGGTTGACCTCCCTGTTCCTGATTGAGCCTCTGATTAGCTGCCCCCATCCACAGGTCAGACTTTGGGCCAAATGTAACTCTCACAGTACAAAACATTGGAACCCCCAGACCTCATACCTAAGTAGTGTAACATTGACATTTTCTGGGTTAGTAACTAACCCCTGAGACTACCTGCAGTCCAAATGTCAACCTTTCATAGCAATATTCCCACTGTCACACAGTGCTTTTCTCTTGTCAGATTTTACCCTTACATATGCCTACTCTGACTGTCATCCCCAGATTCCCAACAACTTTAGAAGTCCTATCTTTTTTTTTTTTTGATTAGTCATTAACATTCTCAATTTCACACCCTAACTGCAACCTTTTATAGTTATTCATGTTTCCCGGCGGTTATCCAAGTGACATAAATTGTATACATTCAACATTTAGCTGCGGCAGCCCAGACATGGAGTGCCTCCAAGTTGTTAGTACGCATATGAGCTGTGAAACAATAATGCAGGTACGCATAGCTAGTTTTTGGCCCATTCTAAGTACCAGAGTACCACTTATGTGCATCCCTGTGTATGCTCATTGAATCCCTTATTTCCAGCAAGGCTCTATGTCTGAAGGGTCAGGTTTCAATTTTAGGAAATGACCAGACATTTTGAATTAAAAAAAACGTGACAAAATATTAATAAATACAATACTTTCTCTGTAAGATGCAGGCTGGTTTCTCCAGTGCTAAATATTACATCATGTTTATGTTGAATCTGTAAATAAAAAAAATTTGCAACTATACTGTATGTTTGCACATTTAAAATGATTGACAAAGCTATAAAGTATCATAGATCAAAGCATAGGGCTGCCTATTAATCCTGCTCTGTTTTTACACCTATTCTTTAACTTCAACATATTGAAAAAAACATGCTTACCCTAAACCCTCACCCAATTCAGCAATATGTCACCAATAGACGCTTACAAATACAATACAAATTCATCTGACATTCAAATAATGGGAAATGTGTTATTTTGAGGAATCTTTTCTATCTTGCAACACACCAGAGATAAAAGTCAATCCATCCCTGCATTCAGACTGATAAACTATAGGTTATTCAAGTAGTCAGTACAGAGACAGATGTGTCTGTATCTCTTCTACATAGTTTGCTAGGCTTCATGTGTAGTGCAGGTTTACTTTTTAAATAAATGTCAATTGGTCTGGCAAAATATTTCATGGCCAGTAGTACATGGAGCACAGACAAATACTTTCACTTGATGTAGATATAAATGGTGACTTTGTACAAAAAATAATTGTACCTTATAACACGAATATTAATAACTACACAGTATAAACCAAAACCATAGAATGTATGCATCCATAAACCTATACAACCATGTTATTGAAACATGGCTGAGGCATGTAGTACACTGGTAGTTTATGACCTCTGAACCTGAGGACAATCACTCCACTCCACACATATTCACAGTTGGTAATGACCACACTAAACAATAGGGCATCTCTATAGCCTAGGACAGTTGACCAAAAGGCTATGTTCCCACATAGGCAGTTAATCTTGTGCTTAATCTCAGCCCATCGGGCGCAATTGACCAGGCGATCTTCACCCGCGATTTTTTTTAAATTGCCCCCATTATTTGTGTCCCATTCATGTCTATGGGTGCGATCAGAACGTGGGGAGCCCATTCAACTGAATGGACGGGATCAACGCAAATTTCCACACACACGAACGCAAGGTGATTAATCGCCTATGTGAGAACATAGCCTTAGGGTTAAATTATACCACTGCTGAAACCAGAGGCTGCCCTTGACTATATTCGGAGACTGATCTCAGCAACCTGGAAATCACATTCACAGGGTATAGAGATAAAGCAATGTAAGTCCCTAATTTACATTTGGTAGCGATATAACCAAAATCAGAAGTTGTTCTGGGTTTCAGTATAGTACTTTGTGGACATATGTAAAGTGAATCGAGAAAGTATTAACACTTTTTTCACATTATATTACAGCCTTATTCCAAAATGATCATTAGGGTCCAAAGGAGTGGCTTCAGGACAACTCTGTGAATGGCCTTAAGTGGTGCAGCCAGGGCCCAGACTTGAATCCAATCTGGTGAGATCTTAAAATCGCTGTGCGGCGATGCTTCCTATACAACCTGATGGAGCTTGAGAGGTGTGGAGGATAGGTGTGCCAAACTTGTGGCACCATTTTCAGAAAGACTTGAGACTGTAATTGCTGCCAAAGGTGCATCGACAAAGTATTGAGCAAAGGCTAGGAATACTTATGTACACGTGATTTCTCATTTTTTTTTTTCATTTTAATCAATTTGCCAAAACCTCAAGCAACCTTTTTCACATTATGGGGTGTAGAATTCTGAATAAGGCTGTAACATAACAAAAAAGGTGGAAAAAGTGATGCACTGTGAATACTTTATGGATCTACTGTACAATTCATTTGGTTAAGCACATCTTACGAATTGGCATATTATGCCGCAAAGAGACATGTGTGGGTGCTTACTGGTCTCTTTTCTAATTTTTTTATACTGTTAATAATGTGTTCCACCCACACTGCCCTTCTTCCATATGCAAGTGAATAAGCTGACTTCTACCTCCTACTACCTACATCTCAGCAGGCGTAGTGTGAAATATCACTAGCTAACTGCATGAATCACAAGCATGTATGAGTGTTAACTTAAGTACTATGTCTAATCTTATTTCTTTGTGAACAGCAGGACCTGTGTGTTATTTTTCCTATTGATGCTGACAACCACTCAATGACGGACTCACTGCAATGATGGTTCAGAAACAGTATACCTCACTAAACTGTGGTGACTAAACTAAAGGTTACTTTTAAATTCCAATACAGAATGTTCCTTTATCACATTATTTCAGGCTTACAGAATGATATGTCAAGGTTTAACTTGCAGGTTATTAAAGCCAGTCATAAGACCATTTGCTAGGCTTTTCATTGCCTAGTTGCAATACAGATGGTCTGTAGTGTATACTTGCTTGGGGGTCAAACATTCAATGTGATGCTAGAGGATCAACATGGCAGGCTGGTTACCTGCATTAGAGGAAGTGAAAGGCAGGCCATATATTTCCCTTTAGAATAATTTTCTATAACTGTGGTCACTGATGCACATGACCAACCCTTCAGATTGCGGGTGTTACTAAAGCCACAGAGGTCCATATGATCCATTAGAACATGAGGCCTAGTACAATTAGACAGCCTAACATAAAAAAGAAGCAATACCTAAGCCAAAAATTTTGGAATATTTAAAAAGTTCAGATACTTATAAAAAAAAAAAAGCCTTGAAATGAATAACTATATTGTAGTCATAAGTATATAGAAACCTAAACAGATCTAGTTAAATAATATGGTTCTATAAATCAGACAGAAGAGCCATGTGGACGTAACATATTGATATTTCGACCTGTTGTCATACATTCATACTCGCTTCTGATGTAATACATACTTCCCCCATTTCATACTCCCGACTGTAGCTTCTCACTACAGCCTTCTCAGGCATTTACATGGCTAATATGCGGCACAAGCAAGAAATAGAACAGATTTAATTACCATGAATGTTGCTGTAAAATGCAGGTCAGTCTAAACAAGCCAGGATAAAGATGTTGTAAATACAAAAAAAATAGCTTCTTCAATACTAATGAGCTATAGTTATTACAGATAATGTAAATCAGACATGCCACATTAATACACTGAGCTCAGTCTTGTAACTTACAGCATCACGGCTTTTCATATACTCTCCTTCAGCACCTGATACGAGAAGCACCATGTGCTTGCATTGGTCCCTAGAAAGCTAAGCAATCCATGCATTTCCAAACACTCCATCTGCAACAATACAGATAAATTAGGATTAATAAGAAAATGCAGCTCCTCCTACCAGTATTTTGAGACACCACATTTAATCTCCGTATCAGCTCCTGTAGGGCCATTTCATCAAATGTCGATGTCTCACTTGTAACATGAGAAAAGATCCACAGAAAGCATTTTCTTCCCTCTGCGAAAGAAGCGAACAGGCTACAGCAGAGCTCCCCAGCACTGCATTTCAATTAGCTCCAGGTCCTTGCTTGACACAAAAGGAGGTGGTAAGTGAGCACACTCTCTCTCCACTGCAATACACAGGCGAGACGTTTGCGATTGGAGGCACAGTTATGATTCTCGATCACGTCAGGGTCACTTAAAAAGTTCGCAGCGACAGCATTCTGCGGCAACGTGCTGCATCCTTCCACTGCAATTTTATTTCCTTGCAACAATTTATTTCCTTTTAACAGCTACCCAATGAGAGGGTAAAGACATTTTCAGCAGCGGCTCAGATGCAAAAACACCAATGTCCTTTCAATGATTCTATTACACTGCTGTAATTTAATATGAAAGGAAATAATTGTGTATGAAAATTCTACACTAAGGCTATGTTCCCACTTAGGCGATTAATCGCCTGCCGCTTGCAATTTTCAATCGCCTGTGGAATCGCTGTTAAACGCCTACACTATTTTGAATGGGCTTGTCCCTATTGATAAGATCACATGTGTTTTTTTTTCATAAAAAACATAGCCTTACACTTCATTTAGCTAATAGTAGAGAGAATGAAAAAATATACCTTTGCCAACGGTTATTATCTTTTCATTTTGACCCAAGAATGCTGTATTATGAATAATTTTTCAATAAAGCTTGTTTAGAAAATAAAAAAATAATCACCTGAATTGCCAACTACTTAATAAATGCACTTATTGTAAACACTAAAAATATATATTTTGCAAAAAAATTACATTTATACAATTTGCATTGTTTGCATGTTATTATTAAGATGTTAATGATGCCTAAGCAGCAGTGTAAAAATTTACTTTTTGCCTGGAATTCCTCCCGCCAAAAATCAGTGCACTTCTTTCACTGTAGGAGTGTCCTGACACTCCAGTGAACAAAGCTTTGTAGCTGTCTATCTGCAGTGTAATCTGTAGCAGCCCAGGGAATATTATTTATATTTTCATTTTGTTGACTATGTCAGAGTCTCTGTAAATACGTGTTTTCCTTAACTTCCTGTAATTCACTAATTTTGTTACCTAGAAGTAATGGAATTAAGCAGGAAACACACGCAGAGATATGGGGCAGATGGATGGCCACTTTGAGCACTGTATACGTTCACTGCCATTTATCTGGCCCATATCTAATGCGACCATCCCGGTTTTCGAACGTGATCAATCCCGCTCGAAAACAGGGATATCGGACATGACTGTAAATCATGGTCAATGTCCATGGCTTTGAATGGGGACCGCGGGGTCCAGCTATTTCGATGTCAGCCATAGGAAACCTCAAACGGCTCCTACATCAAGCCATGTGTTCCCTGCTTATGTTTAGCTACCTCTAATGACAAAAGGCTTCTCACCTCCACTTCCTTCTCAATTCACAAGTACCAGACACAGTACCTGTAAGCAATAACCTCATCAGAACTGTTCCATATTTCTAATTTCTGGAATATACTAATTATCATCATTTATTTATATAGCGCCTGCATATTACACAGCGCTGTACAATACATTAGAGTTGAGATGCAACACAATATACCGCACAGGTACAGGTTAGGAGGAGTAGAGGACCCTGCCCGGTTGGGCTTACAATCTTATAGTTTGGGGAACAGAGTATACAATGGGTGGGGGGGGGTGGGAGAGTTAGGAAGGAGTTATAGATAAGAGATGGGCACCAGTAGAACCAGCACATCACACGTTTTATTTATAATCCATAAATGTTAACGAATCACAGAGCCTGAGAAGAGTAAAAGCTGATTTGGGTAACCCCAATTCCTAAGCTGTGTTTACTATAATAGGATCCGATATTTTCTGCAGGATCATAATTTGCAAGTCATTCTGTGATAGCACCTTCCCCTGCAGAAATATGGATCCAGGTATAATATTAAGATTGTGGGCTGCTCTGGTGGACCCCCCCCCTTCTGTTTTGATTCTACCGGTAACTGCTTGTGATTGGATGGTAGCCTTTGATCCCACCCTGTGAATTGGCCTTAAAAAGATAGCGTAACCCCATATACAGATCTTTTGGATAACATCACAAAGAAACAGAAGACGGTGCCAGGTCATTTATTGAGAGCCAATACTATCTTGACCTAGATTGGACTACTTTGGACTTGAATTCTCATATCCCATATCAAGGGACATTTCATACCAAGCCAGGTCCGGAATCCATCCTAAAGCCCCCCATACACCTTAAAATCTTACCATACAATTTCTGTACAATCAACTTTGGTTCTACCAAAACCATGTAATATGAGGAGCTTTCTAAACCTTCCAATCACTATCACTATCAGGGAGGACCCGGCACAACATAGCAGTGATATATACCTTCCAATCATTATGCATTCTATCAGGGAAGACCTGGCACTACATAGCAGTGATATATACCTTCCAATCACTATGTATTCTATCAGGAAGGAGCAGCACTACATAGTTGTTGGTAGATCTAAAGGAAATTGCATGGAGTGATCTAAAGGTTTATGGGGGGCTAAAGTGTTATTTTCACTTTTTTTCTACTATTTTACTGTGATTGTCTGTTTTGATACCAGATACCTCTAATTGCCATAAGTGAGTTGGTGATGTCAGTAGGAATGGCAAGTACCTCCTACAAAAAGTTAATGGTAAAGAACATAAATTATTTGAGCAATTGATTCATTAGTATTGCTTTGATAGGCTAATCCTGTTTTAGCCTGCACAAAAGTAGAACTCAGACATGTTCATATATCCTGACCAGCAATTTAGGAAAGATGAACCCAATCAATCAATTGTAAAATTGATCACGGGCTGCTGTGCTTTGCAGAACATTTCTTGCCATCCCTAGATGTCAGCTTACTGTACTCCTTCCTGTAGGCTTTTGTATAAGGAAGAAAAGCCCCACCTCTATCAAAGGCCACCTCCACACACTTGCAGAGAAGAACAAGGCATGAAAAGGAGAGATGTAAAGGTGTATGGCCAGCTTAACACACCTTGCCTCCTCAGAGAATTCTGCTTTTCTGTACTGATGACCAAGATCAGTGCCCTTAGTGCACAAAATTAACACTTTTTTTTCTAACTCTAGCAATAGCAAACTCATAATTTCTTATTAATCCCATGCAATATCATTGGTCTACCCAAAAAATTACTTTAGTAACAAATAACCTTCCAGAACATCTTCAGGTTACTGCTTTCTCTGGATGTCTGTTCCTCATTTACCATATTTTCAAGGGAAGGGAAAAAGTGACCTTGACTTAAAAAATGTAATTTAGTGCTGTATTCAACTCCTTTTGGACAGGGTATCCTTATTGGTATATGTACTCACATATGATATGCTGTTCTTGTTTAGCCTCTGCATGGTTTGGACAAACCTCCATGCTTAAAAAAAAAAAAAACGAAAAGCGACAAGGTGAGAAAACGATTTAACATTTGCTTAATGGATAATCATGGTTTTGATATTTCAATAAGGATTAACCAAAGGTCATCAAACTAAAATAAAGTATAAGTGATAAAAGAAAACCAATTACTAACAGAAGTTATGTTCCTTTTCCTGTTCCTTTTACTCATATTGTCCTATTACTAATCTAATTACTCAGCAATTAAAATAAACTGATCTCCCCATCCACATTTCCCTACATTTTGTCCATTGTCTCTAGTAACACTGTTTCTGGTCATATTTGGTCACTCCTAAGAAGAGCAGAAGTGTTATAGACCTGCTAATCATAATTTTTTTAATACTTTTAAATAAATGCATATGGTTTCCATATTGACAGAAGTTCTCCCATTTGCCATAACCTGGCATCCTTCTTGGGCAGGGGCCCACAAACTACCGCCTGGGAGCATGCCCACCTGTGGGTGACCAGCATCGCTGTCAGCCAATCCACAGTTTCTGTCAGCAGACAGAAGCCTCAGCAAGAAAGCTGTGTGATTGGTGGGGGAGTATTGCAGCAAGGGTGAAGCTGATAACAACTACCGTAGGAGGGTTTCCTGGGTTCGGGTGGCCACAAGTATGAGATGTCACGGAGTAAAAACTGCCGTCAAACGTAGTGGGGACAGATCTGCAGCACGCAGGTTCACCCTCCCTGATGTGTCAGAAAGTAGTAAAGAGGTTGGTGATGTGATCGGTAGATAATAAGAATTCACTAGGTAAATTGGTATTGCAGGGAGATTTTACAATTGAAATGAACGTTCAAGCACATTTAATAGGTGTACAAACAACCTGAATTTATCATATATACACAGTACATTTTGATAAAACTTACAACAACACCAGAATTCTTTCAGTTTTTATTGTTAAATGTATACAATGTATGTCAATTGAATAACCACAGGGAAACATTAATATAACTATGAAAGGTTGCAGGTAGGGGTGTGAAACTAAGGTAGGTACTCTTAGTTGAAAATTACTGATAAAAGAAAAAAGAGGTGTTGGAGATCTGGGGGTTAAAAATCAGAGTAGGCATATGTAAGAATAAAATCTGCCAAGAAAAAAGCACTGTGTGACAGCTGGAATATGACTATGAAAGGTTGACATGTGGACTGCTGGTATTCTCAGGGGTTAGTTACTAACCCAGAAAATGTCAGGGTTGCACTACTGAGGTATGAGATCTGAGGCTTGAAACAGTGTTGTACTGTGAGAGTTACATTTAACCCAAAGCCAGCTGGTGACCCGTGGATGGAGAGTTAAGCCCCCCATATTCCCTTAAGCTAGCCATACACGTGTCAGATTCCATGGCCAATTGATCACTCACCCAATTGATTCTGGCTCCCATTCCCGCTGAGATCGCCGGAATCAATTGGGTGAGTGATCAATTGGCCATGGAATATGGCTAGCTTTAGATCACTTCAAACAATTTCCATTTGATCTACCAACAACTATGTAATGCCAGGTCCTCCCTGAAAGAATACGAATACATAATGATTGGAAGGTTTAGAAAGATCCTCATATTACATGGTTTTGGTAGAACACAATTGTATAGACACCATATGGCAAGATTGTAAGGTGTATGGGGGGCCTAAAGCTAGCCATACATGGTTCAATTGACATCAAATTGATCATCAATTCGATCAAAGTTTTCAATCATTTAATCGTATGTCGATTGTAATTGAATCGAAGTACACACCACATTGAGTAAGCAATCAAAGCCCGACTTCGATTGAATTGAATCGTTTTTTAAACGTAGAGTGATCAAAAAGCGATTGTCACAGAGTGATCAAAAAGGGACCATTAATGTTCACAGAGGGATCAAAAACCCATAGGTCATATCTTTGCATTTTAATCCAGTACATTATAATCGTGGCAAAAGGACACTGGGGGACACACATTACATTAGGAGATGTATTCACAGAGATCGCCATTTGCATGCTTGTGTGTCAGTGAACAGACACACAAGCCATTACAGTGCATGCTTGCATGGTTTAAATGACTGTATTGCATTTCCCTTCTCCCTCCTCCCGGAAGTATGGTACAGTATGCTAATTGATTGAATCGAATCTCAATTGGACAGGTCAAACAACAGTACAAAAAATGAGACACAATGTGGGGACAATCAAAATTTTCCAACTGGTCCGATCAAATTTCGATCGAGAATAATGACAATTAAAATCGAATTTCAAATACCATGTGGACATGCTTCACTTTTCAATCAGTCGACTAAAAAAAATTATCGAATTACATTGATTGTACAGTCAATTGAACCATGTGTGGCTAGCTTAAGACAGTAAGAAAAATCCTCCAGCTCCTCTGTCATCGCATTGGGCTGAATCTTCCTCGAACAGCTGGAATATCGAGCCGTGTATGCCCACCCTAACTATAATCCAGCCCCCCAAAAACCTCAGGAACCATGAACTAACCCCTTGTTTCTAAAGTTTAAGGACCCCTGGTCAAGGAGGACAGATAGCGCTCTCTATCAATGTAGATGTTTAACACACTCTGACATCCATAGCATGAAAGTAAAAAAGTTATCAGATAAGCACAATATTAAACCAAAATTGGTATCCCTTGCCTTCAAAGTGCACATGGAACACAGATTCAACTTTAGTAAATGATAACAAACCCTGTACATGTCAGATTGACAGAAAACTAATAAAATGGCTGTTTAAATAATGTGGTCAAATGCTTGCACCATTTAAGTTTTATACCATAGAAAAGTTATCCAACAATACTGAGCTAAACAAAGTCAACATCTGTCAAAGCCTCTCACCATAAACTGACAAGCATGTGAGCAAAGCCACATTCTCTGCACAGAAAAAAGGATTATACTTTCCAGTGGAGGTAACTACATCCTGTTTCCATGAAAAATGAGTATACACTAAACACACATACTATGAAATTCCTGTTATAGAGTATTCAAGGTAGGTGAAGCACAAAGAATACAAAACACACAGTGTAGAGCTGTTTATTTCTATGTGTAAAAAAGGATATACATCCATACTCACTGCCTTTATATGGGTCTGCAGGGGCACACAGCCATATTAAACCAATATTCCATAAAGATCCTGTGTTTGGAAAATTCCAAGAATCTTGAACTGTTGAATTCGACAAGTATACCAGGTTACATACTGGCAGGGCTTTTTT